>JAHLJS010000004.1:62548047-63148047 GCA_038502445.1 Eremochloa ophiuroides
CGGTTTCTGTTACAGAACTTCACCTTGCAAACCGCACATCACAGCAGCCAGTCGCATGGCCCATTTAAGCCCACGACACTGTACACACACGAGCTCGCGATGGATGAGTCGGTCTTCAGCTCCGCCGTCGTCTTGACTGACCTCGAGCTGCTGCTCTCCGGCGAACTCATGTGTTGGACCATCGGTCTCCATGTTGCCTTGGCGCTCATGTATTGTCGCGAGCTACCTGTGTCGGGGCAGTTTCCAATCCTACCAGCCGTGTTCATCGAGGTGCCCGTCGCCTGCTTAGCTGCTGGACGCATGCCTGCCCATGGGTGCTCAAGCCCTGCTCGTCGGCAAGATGCGCACGTCTTCTTCGTCCATGACCATGACCTCGCAAGCTGCCTGGGAACAATGACATTTGCGTGGCCTCTGAAGTTTAAAAAATTTGGCAATATCTTCTCTTTATTTAACCATAACACTACATAAATTTAAAAAATCTTCTCTAGTTTTTCTATTCCCACACAATCACAGTTTGCAAGCACTTTTGATGCCTACCTGCACTTACGCACAAACTTGGCCTTCCTATTCGCTTACTACACAATGGTAAGTAATTGCACAATTCACAAAACACAGTACAAGAATAATTTGCATAACACAATGATTTCAGGTGCATCAGCCTCCATGCTCTAAGCCAAGCTTCAGGGCCTCGATGCAACCAGTTCGAGCACTACCTCCTGGACAAAGGCTGCTCTAAGCCAAGCTTCAGGGCCTCGATGCAACCAGTTCGAGCACTACCTCCTGGACAAAGACTTGTGGACCTCGACCGTGGTGACCGCATACTGCATTATGGCTCGAACACAGGAGACCGGCCTCTGCGTGGTCAACGGGGAAGATGGAGAACGCCTCGAGGCACCGAGCTGGGCAGCGCGACATTCAGAACTAGGACAGCCAGGCTCCTGGAGAGGAAGAAGAGAAGGGAGGCCGATGCATGTGCTCACTGGAGCGACAATGGTGGTGGAGAAAGACCCAGTGGCGAGTGGAGGCGGCGGCGGAGAGGACGACCGACCGAGTCCACGGTGTTATGGGCCTGCTTGGGCCCTCAAGGCTCTGTCGTACAGCCTACTACATGGGGCACGTAAGATGGCCCTTGGATTGAAGTGGACGGCGTAGATCACTCGACTGTAGGGAGCAGTCAGCCCGGTTGACTGCAGAGGATCTCATTCCACTAAAAAAAGGCCAGCCGACCTCGGCACCGTCGCCTTCGACCTCGCCATCGTCGCCTTCCTCGTGCATCAGCGCGCCCCTCTTCCTCCTCTACCGATCTCAGTCTGGAGAAAAAAAAAAGCCTACATGCTACCGTCCCTCCCCATCTGCCCTCTCCACGTCGCCTCTGCATCCGCCGCCGACCGGGCCTGCCGCTCCGATGCGCCTCCAGCGCGCGCCCCACCCCGGCCTCAGGCACAGCTACGCTCCGACGCGCCTCCTGCGTCTGCGCGCCCCACCTCGGCCTACGGCACCACGCGAGCCTGCCGTGTCGGCGCGCGCCCGTAGGCCTGCCATGCCGCCGCCTCCGCGCGTGCGCGCCGCTCCGCTTCGACGCGTGCCGCGGTAGCGACGGCGAGGTCAGGGAAGCCGGTGTTGAGGGCGATGGGAAGCCGCAACCAGCCTCAGCAGTTGGAGTCGACGACGATGGGAAGTGCCAAGGTCCAGTTCGTCGTCGTGTTAAGGTCAGTAAATCGCCTTATTTATTTTCCTTAGGGTTAGGGGTGCATTAAGATTTGAGGATTTTGATTTCTAGGGTTCCGATTTGGGGAATAACATTCACCTCTGTGGGCGATGGTGCCTCCTCGCCTCCGCTGTCTCCCTCACACGGCAGCTTGCACCAAAGGTCCAAAGCCGTCCGCCTTGAGCCTCAGCATGAGTCACGCCCTCGCACACCCCCGTGGCGCAGGAGCGCCTGTGCCCTCGATTTTCTCCCTGGCGCAGCGCAGTAGGCACCTGCAGTAAGGATGGAAATATGGAAACGGAAATCCGAATTATCCGCATTCGTATTCATTCGAATTGTATATGTGGATATCCGTATCCGTATCCGTTTTAAAATGGATGTCAAAGTGGATACATCCGTATTCGTATTTCAGTGTTTTCTCTATCCGATTCCAGATCCGTATTCGACAATATCCGGTAATATCCGTATCCGAATAGAAAATAAGGTAGCATGAACTTATTTAAAAGTTCTCTCTCCATAATAAGTAAACAATTATTTAATTTTATTATTACTAATAATACATGTAACATATTTAATAGTATATATAAAAATAAATTAAGTATTAATTTTAAATTATTAATGATACATAAAGATTAATTAATTTTAGCACTTTATAATTTATGTTAATATAATATATTTGTCATTTTCAATTATTTTAATCCTTTTATTTATTTATTTATTGATATAAATTATTTTATATAAATTTAAAATTTCATAATAAATGTTTATATAAATATAATATTGATTGATATATTTAGTTATTAAATATATATTGATAACTATATTATTTTTTTGTGCTGTCCTTGTCTATGCTATATACACAAATGCTTTATCTCTAGTTGTGTGATAATTACGTAATTCCAATACTAATTATAAAGTAAAATGGCTATTTGTTTTCTACCATTTTTATTTAAATTTATTTACTTGATCTATTATTTTGTTTAATATTATCTATTATAATTTAGTTTACTTCACTCTTAGAGATTATAAGAAGTATACTTTCATTTAGTTCACTTTCGTTAATGATGTACTTAATAATAAAATTTTGTTTATGTATGTTAAATTTCATAATGTACGTTTTGAGTTAGATCGAGTAAATATCCGATTTCGGATCCGTATTCGAACCATCCGTTTTGTATTCGTATTCGGGAAGATCCGAATCCGTATTCGTATTCGAATTAAAATGAGGTAAAAGGTGACATCCGAATTCGTTTCCATTCGTATCCGATCCGTTTCCATCCGTGAAAATTTTGCATTTTGATCCTTTTTAGAAACTTTTTTTACAGATAGCCCCAGAAAAACTATTTCTAAAAATGGAACAAAATTCGGCGTCATGTGACATGACGCCGAGGTATGTGGCTTGGCGTCATGTGACATCACGCCAAGCTCCTGCCACGTCAACGACGACCGTAATCACATTCGACAGCGTGGCTGCGGGCCCCACAGAGCTCGGCGTCGCGTCAGTTAACGCCGAGCCACAGATCCTCGGCGTCATACGACCTGACGCCGAGGTCGCGCGAGTCACATTGCTATCAATCGAAGTCCGATGCTGACCCGCTGCGTATTGCAGGAGCTCATGCGAGCGCTTCTCCTTTTCATCTCTTCGTTAATTCTGGGTGTGTTAAGATCCCAGTTGCAGTTGTAATTCTGTACTACGTTCGTTTGTATTTGATAACTTTTGTCCAATCATGGTCCAAGTAGGCTTCAAAGATTCGTCTCGTGATGTACATACAAAAAGTACAAACATGCAAATATTTTGTCTACATTTAATGCTCCATGCATGTGCCATAATATTGATGTGACTAGTTGTAATTGCAATTTACAGTGAATCTAAACATGGCCTCTATCTCCCTCTCTCTCGCATTAACTCTCTGTCCGTGTCTCGCATGGCCATACTATAATGCACATGGTGACAAAAACACAGCCGTGCGCTCTCTCTCTCTCCACATCTCTCTTGGCAGCATGCATACCCGCTCTCTCTCTTTCACACGCATATACTCCCTCTGTCCAATAAATAAACGTAATTATTTGACTCCTACTATTTCTCTTTGATCATTCGTCTTATTCAAATTTTTTATACAAATACTAAATTAAATAAATTATTATGAAAATATCTCGAAAAATAAAATAGATCATAACAAAACAAATAATATTTATTAAATTTTTTAATAAGACAAACGATCAAACAGGAATCATATAAGTCAGAGAATTACGTTTATTTGTGGGACGGAGTGAGTACTGCTCGTTGAGACTGAACCGAGCAGCAGCGTCCACAGCAGCCTGACATACTATTCCTGCATGGTAAAGGCACTCTTTAGTTGCTAAACTTCCCAAAACAAATTTTCCAACTGTCACATCAATCTTTGGAGGTACACATGAAACATTAAATATAGGTAAAAAATAACTAATTATATAGTTTGTCTGTACATATCGAGATGAATCTTTTGAGTCTAGATATTCCATAGTTGGATAAAATTATCAAATATAAATAAAAGTGGTATAGTACCATAACCTAAATTTTTGTCAATGTGAAGCCTGCCACTCTGGTACAGACCTTGATCCATGCTAGCGTGCCCACTTGAGATTCCAGCAGAGCATGTGAGTTTAATGTGAACTTCTCCCTTGGACTTTTGACTCTGATGAAACCCATTAACTCCTATAGGAACGGAAGCAGCAGGGACCGGGATAGCGTGCAGTAGTACCTGATGAAATTAATCTTATTTAATTTTTTATTCCACTTTAAGATGCATGAAATTAATCACATTAAATTTTTCATCATATTAAAACCTCGTTCGTTTGTCTGAAAAGAAACGCTAATTTCGGTTGATGCTGATTTATTGTGAGTGAAAAATATTGTTCTATGTCTGGAAAGAAATCAAAATAAGACATGCGAACATAATCTAAATTTCTTGGTTCGCTTGAGCTAGATTCAGCTTATTTTCAGCTACAGAACAGTATTTTTCTCCCTGAACAATTCAGCCGTATGATTTGTCTAGCCGAATTTCAGGTCAGCCGTACAATTCGTCCAGCCGAATGTTAGCAACGATGACGCCACACATGAGATGGGAAAAGCGCAGAGTTTATTTTTTACGCCGATTGGATATTTAGGCAGTATGTTAAAGTGGAATAAAAAAACTAATGTGATTAATTTCAAAAATCCTTCCACCAGAAAACGACATTAGGTAAAATAAAATGTCAGAAAAAAAGATTTTATTTTCACTTAAACATTATGTTTGGAAATTGTTACACAAAAAAATATTAGTTTTTGACCATGAATTTAGATTTTTGTATTTTAGAAAAAATATTTTTGGCTAAATAACATAACTGAAAACAAAGCCAACTCTTCTGTGCTCACTGCTCTTTTTTCCCCTCCAAAAACAGAGAACGATAAGAGAGAAAGGGGATCTGATCCTGGCCATTGATGGCTCTATGGACGGGTGAAAGACTACTACTGCTTATGTTGCAGTAATAGTTACTAGTGCACCCGATCTTGGTCCAGCAGCAATGGTCTGTTGGTTCACACGAAAACAGTAGAGCACCAGCACCCCTATGCTGCCAAGCACTGCCTTAATCACTGAGATGAAGTGATGGCCCAAGGCAGGGAGGGCAGCTAGGAGAATCTTCGGAGGGGAAAAAGCGTCGTAGCCTCGGCGTCAGGTCGTATGACACCGAGGGTCTGTGTCTCGGCGTTAACTGACACGACGCCGAGCTCTGTGGGACCCGTAGCCACGCTGTCGAATGCGATCACGGTCGTCACTGACGTGGTAGGAGCTCGGTGTCATGTCACATGACGCCGAACCACATACCTCGACGTCATGTCACATGACGTCGAACTTTGTCCCATTTTCAGAAATAGTTTTTCTAGAGACTATCTATAAAAAAAAATTTCTAAAAAGAACCAAAATGCAAAATTTTCACTTTCCATCCTTACCTGCGGCAGCGCCATCCCTTTGGAGCTTCAACAAGAGCTAAGCGGTCTTTTCTGTTTTCATTTTGTCACGTGCACGTGCGGATCCAGTATATATGCAGTTACATGTCAGTAGCAATGACATACTCTTCTAAACGAGTAAAATTCACCAGCATAAAGTGTCAATTAGATCCTTGAATTTTCAAAGTGATATCTGTGAGTCCCTAAACTTGGTAAAATATGTCATATAGGTCCTAAACTTTCAAGTTGATCATCGTAGGTCCCTAAATTTGGCACAAGATGTCATCCAGGTCCCAAATACTATAGAAAATTTCAGAAAAAAATTTTAAAAAGGAAAATCTAATTTTGGGTACTGTAGGTATAATTGTAGAATATTTCAAAAATTATGTCTTTTTCATATGATCTCAGATGAAGATAATTTTTATATAAAAATTGTAGTTCTCGACGAGATCTACAACTTTTTAGTTTTGAGTTTTTTATTTTGAGGTCGTTAAAATGCTCAAAAAATTAAATAAATTTTCAACAGTATAATAATCGCGTACAAGCGCTTGTCGCCTTGAAAAAATCATATCTTTGTTATATGCTATCAAATGGAGATACTTTCTATATAAAAATTGTAGCGCTCGAGGAGGTCTACAATTTTCTAGTTTTAAATTTTTTAATTTGAGGTCGTTAAGATGCTAAAAAAATAAACCACCGATTTCATTTTATGCATAATGGTTTTATATTTTTTTAAATTTTTGAGCATATTAATGCTTTCAAACTAAAAAACTCAAAACTAGAAAGTTGTATATCTCCTTGAGCGCTACAACCTTTATATAGAAAATATCTCTATTTGATAACATATAAAAAACTTCCTGTTGATAGACCCTTGTACGCGATTATTATACTGCTGAAAATTTATTTAATTTTTTTAAGCATTTTAACAACCCCAAATTTAAAAAATCAAAACTAAAAAGTTGTAGATCTCGTCGAGAACTACATTTTTTTATATAAAAATTATCTTCATCCGAGATCGTATAAAAAAAATATAATTTTCGAAATATTTTACAATTATATCTACAGTACCCAAATTAGATTTTTCTTTTTTTTAAATTTGCTACAGTATTTGGGACCTAAATGACATCTTCTGCCAAGTTTAGGAACCTACGGTAATCACCTTGAAAGTTTGGGACCTAAATGACACACTTTAGCAAGTTTAGAGACTTACAAATATCACTTTAAAAGTTTAGAAACTTAAGTGACATCTTGTGCCAACTTAGGTGACCGCTGGTGAATTTTCCTCCTTCTAAATTTTCTTTGCAAAAAATTTGTTTCCCACCTTGTCTGGAATGCGGTTGAATGTGCTATCTTATTTATAAGAGTTGCAACAGGAGAGTATCAAAATAAATTTTCATCAACTCGATTGTTAGTGACTGTGCGCTGCAGCTGGAGAGTGTCAAAATAAATTTTTGTTAATTCAAATTGGTTTTGTAACCAATCTAAAAAAATTAATTATTATACATGTTTGACTTGTGTGTCAATATCTTTTTGGATATGAATTTTTTTAACAGAATGTCTCTTGTTTTATTTGCATCTCACCTGGTTGTCTTTCCTCGCTTTACCATATGGTACTAAAGTCAATCGGGCACACAAAATTAAACCGGACTAAGTATACATCTTATTATTTAAATATGGCCCATTAAAGATACTTGCAGATTCTCTACCACTAAATTTAGTCAAACCGGAAAGAGCCCATAGATTATTTGTATTTGTATATCCCTCGCATAGATTCGATTTTCTATTATCTTTAATTTCTTTCTTTTGGAAATTAATTGGTGGATGTCGTAGATGAAGGGTAGAGTCCGTACGTGGGGGTGGATAAGCAGAGTCCGTACGTGGGGGCGGATGGGGCGAACGCCAGAAAAAAAAATGATGACGAAAAAAGAGGGAAGAAATCTTTCCTCTTTATTAGTTGGTATAGATTTATAATCCTATTAGTTTTATAGGTTACTACTTTTTCCCACACGGCTGATTCCTTGCAATGACAAGATGCTTTAAAAAGAAAATTATGTTTTTTTAGGAAGGGACAAAGAAAAGAATTTAGAAATCAGTATCATAAATACTATGTTGCTATGTTTATTAAAACCATGCTAGCATTTTCCTGAATGTAGGAATGTTTCAATGCCTCATAGTGAACAGCAGACCAGGTTTGTTAATTTGGTTTCCCATTTTTTGGTCATGTACTCCTTTGTCTAAGAATGTCTATGCTTCACTTTTGTCACAGCCTACTTATCATGTGTTGCTTTCATCACTGCGCTACAAATGGATATTTATTGGTTCTGGAAATGGCGCCCTACATGTAAACTCAGACGCTGAAATTTTTGAAGGCATATGCAATGGATGTACTCATATTGGCCAAGTATTCTCTCTATCCTTAATTTTCTTTAGCATCAGTCACCTTTAATTGTTTATATTCTCTAATGCTCATCTTACGGTTTCAGGTTATAGTGTCTTATATCTTCATGAAAGAGTTGCACAGGGTTTGTGCCGTCTCTAGATTGCCCCTTTTACTATGATCCATGCTACTAAACGGCCCTACTCATAGGGTAATAATTCTCTCTGTAATAGTTATACTCAGTGGGCAAGTGTTCTCACCTTTTTTTTTTTCTACCAGCGATCACCTCTAATTAGGTATTCTCTAATGTCTTCCTGCTCAGGTTTCATCTGTGCTGTAGGAACCCCTTCTTTTCCGTGATGTATCTATCATACATGCTTCGCAACTTAAAAGGTAATGAATTTTGCCTCCGCTATTCATAGCATGATTGATAGCTATTTTCTCGGTCGGTCCAAGACTGTTTTAAGCTCACAAGTCAGAATCATCCATCTTCATGGATGTTGCTCGCTAGGTACCCCCAATTGCCTATTTCTTCATCTATGTTCTGTGCAAGAGAATTGATCATTCTCAACTTACAAATAATTAAGGTTGCTCTCCATTTTTTTTTTCTTTTCCTTTGCTACGCTATTTTGCTCTTGCCATGTACGGACCAGTGTACTGGTCGAATGCATACCAACAAAAGTACCTTATTTCTTTGTTGCTGCTGCATGTTGTTAATATTGACCGAATGCTATTTGGACCATTCTACTGATCAGCTTTCGTAAACGATACACAATGCTGATTGGTTTCAGCACAAATGCATGCTTTTTTTGGTTCGCAAATATACTCAGACCATGTACTGTATGACTAAGTATAGTCCACCAACCTTTTGTTTTCAGTTCCTCAAGGCTATTATGAACTTTATTCGTTGCCTCATCCTTACGAAGCTATCATGTCTTCAAAGATTGGACTACATTCATTTTTAAGGTATTCACAGATACTGCTTTTGCTCCTCTTCCAGTCATGCAGATCTAATTTCGCTGTTTACGATCAAATAATGTCATATTTATGGCATGCAGTTACAATATGCAAGCCACTCACTTCTCTACCTTTAGCCTACCTTTTGTGGTTTCTTCACAGTAGTCTTAGATGTTCAATTAATGACTGGTATTTCTCTACATCGAAATTATCTGATCTTACATATCACTCTGTTGCGTTGTGTTCAGAAATTCTCTCATGGCATCCTGTATGTATGACCTTCTGTATGCTATTGGAGCTGACAAAATATAATTATCTATGCCTGGTCCATGCTGATGCATACTTGGGTGAGTACATATATGTTTGTGTAATCATGCATGTGTTACATATTCATGAAATAACTTATGGTACTGTCATTGTCTAATTTCAGGTCACTTCTGCAGCTCCACTACGTGGCAACACGGATGGATGACCTGATAAATTTTGTGTTATTTGCCCTGTAATTTTCCGCGCCATGTGTTTCGGACACTGCCTGCGCAAGGTTATGATAGCACTCATAATTTGTACTTATTTCCAATAATATGGATATTAAAATAGCGTACTACCAAGAATATAATATTTGAGTCCGCCCGAATTACAGGATGGCTGTTTCCATAGGTAATAGTAATGAATAGCAGTTCTATGAACAAAAACAGTCACCTTTATTTTTCTTGGTGTCTTATCTCTATATTTGCATGGCGGTGCTATGTTTAAGCTTTACTTGGGCAGCTACGCTTAACTCAGAAACTAAGCTGACATTTGTGTCCTGTTGATTGGATTAGTGACCATCAATTTCGTGCATTTTAGCAGTGCACATATACATTATGTATTATGTATAATGATTATATGTTTAAGATCATTTACACATGTATGTGTGCGCAACAATTACTCACCTATACATATATGTAAGCTTTGCCTAGTCCGCGGCAGTTGCCGCGGGGTTCTGGCTAGTTGCTATCAATAACCGAGTGTTTTATCGCCGGCGGATACGCAATTTCTGCGCTTTCTGATCCACGCGCGAAAACAGTGGCGGCCGTCAGATCCCGTATGATGACGGCGGCGGTGGCCAAGCCTGCGGGCGCCGATGATGTAGGCTTCCTCCTCTTTCTCCTGGATCTAACCTCACTGGATCTTTCTTCTCCAACTCCGTTGGGTATAGAAAGGGCCGGTCAGGGGGAGGCAGGGAAGATCGGTGGTGGGAATGGAGGCGGACGGCTTAGGGTCCTGGCGGCGGGGGAGGCGGCCAGGCCAGGTCTATGGTGGAGGAGGCTCGCCGGAGTTGGATAAGATGGCATCGGTGGTGCTCGCCGGAGTCAGAGAAGATGGTGAGGGTAAAGGGAGGGGGAAGAGGGCGGCGGACGCGGGCGCAAGGGTTCGCCTGAGCTCCGGCGAGCCAGGGCCACGTGGGGCGGAGGTGATGAGGCAGCTGGACGAGGAAGATGAATAGTCATAAAAAAAATCAGATGCCAGGTCCCCCGCGAACACTCGAGTGTGGGGTAGATGGACCCAAAACTTTCCTCTAGAGCTCCATACCCAAAAGAATGGTTCTCTAGACTCCAAAGGGTGGGAAAAAAAAAGGAAGGGCAACACTCTAAACTTATTGTGAAAAAACACCATAGCACACGGTGCCTGAGCCTTACTCCCTTCGTATAGAAAAAGAACGTCATTTTAGAAAAGATCTTGGTCAAACATTAGAATAAAATCATGAATAACTTTTAAATTGTTGAGTTTAGAAATATGAAACCTATATAAATAGATTTGTCTACAAATATATTTTTTATAAAAGTATACTCCCTCCATCTTATAATAAACGCAATTCTTTGATTTCTGCGATTCCTGTTTGACCGTTCGTCTTATTCAAATTTTTTATACAAATAATAAATTAAACAAATCATTATGAAAATATCTCTAACAATAAAATAAGTCATAACAAAACAAATAATATTTATTAACATTTTTTGAATAAGAGAAACGGTCAAAAAGGAATCGCAAAAGTCAAAGAATTGCGTTTATTATGGGACGGAGGGAGTATATATCACTTTTCAATAAATATTTTTATATGAAGTCAAAGTCATGCTTTGAAGACCATCTCATTGTCCTAAACAATATTCTTTTCTTATATGGGGGGAGTATATTAAAAAAAAAGATTAGTTATTAACCTAGTTCGATGGTCAAAACACAAAGGAATTGGAATACTTGTGAAAAGAACTCCACTCCGAACACGGTGCCTGAGTTTTACTAAAAAGCTGCTGAGAGAATAAATAAAAATGGCAATGCGGTGAGCGTGGATCGAACACGCGACCTTCAGATCTTCAGTCTGACGCTCTCCCAACTGAGCTATCCCCGCTTACACATATTATCCTACTTAGGAAAATATAAAACTTATTTTTAAAATAGTACACTCTAGAGCATCAACCTATCCTGCAACATAACGTCGTTTACTCTGCCTTAAGCCCGTGCAATAGTATTTGTGCCGGCTGCTGCCTGCAGGAAGTTGTTTCTCCAAATCCCGCTCCAGCGATTCTGCAAAATGTTTTGAGCTTCGGCGGCCAAATGATTCCAACTATGGACACTGGGTTCCTTATCCACATCTGTAGCAGATGCCTACACAATCATAATAACATAGCATCTCTGACAAGTTGATGCCTCTCTGGAGAATACCCTGTATATATGCCTACACAATCATAATACAGAACTTCACCCACATCCACTTCAAATGCGGATTTCATTCATGTATATATGCTTGGTTAAACTAAGCTTGGGATCAACTCTGATAAAGTTTAAACAGCACAACATTTTAATAGACATCCTTATATATTAGTGTTGACATCAAATAGGTTCCGAATCACACACCAGTAGTCGTGCAACTTGGACAAGGGCAATGGATCTACTATTCCCATCACATAGCACGCACAGATAACAGATTTGCCTGACGGCCAAAAGCCCATGAGAACCTAACCTACCGGACTGACAAGTACCGTTATTTACACAGCATTATTTCACGTATCATTGTCTCTACACCCACTGTCAAAGGCGCGAACTCCAAAATATCACCCCTGTCAGTGGTGTGCCACCCATGTCACCCGATGGTAGTGCTTACCCCGCTTCCAACGAGCATCATATCATCTGTTACATAGAGATCTGTTACTGAACTTTATCAATATCACAATTATGTGCAAGGTTTGATGGGATCAACATACAAAACGTTATAAGATGCAATGTTCAAAACGCTGGGACAAATCTATGTCTAACAGCAGAAATTCCAAACTTCAGTTCCCCACGCACTCATTGACATGAAGAAAAACTCAGCAAACCTACATTGAATTCCAAGCCTTCTACAACACCAGGGCATATCCTTCCAAAGAAGAGAGAAAAGAGACACAAGTACTCTCCATTTTTGACCAAAGAAAGGTGAAATGTTTCCAGTAAGAAATATAGCTATTCTTATTTCTTAATCATTTACAGTTTCCAGTGTCTATATACAACCCTTAACCTGCACACGTCATAAGTTGCCAATTCACTATGATTGAAGTTCAATGGTGTTGTCAAAGCTGTCAGCCTGTATTCAAAATTATTGCCGTATCAGACAACTACTACGGTACACAAAACATCACATGCAACCTCCTATCGCATGGAAATATGTTACTTTGTTGAAGGAAAATAAACGGCAGTAATAAAGATTCGGTACTTCACCATCTATTCACATTGTATAGTGAACAACTATTTTCACACTGTACAGTAGCGGATTCATGAAATCTAACCACCCATGGCAACTTACTGTTTTCATGATCAGATGCTTCATCAAGCTTGGCAATTGCATCAAGCAATGACTGCTCTTGGTCCTGCAATTGATAATAATATACCAAGTTTTTAAAGAAGGAACGAACGGTAGCTTCCCCAGTTCAGATTCTCTAAGGAATTGCTAGGAGGAACAGAGAAAACCAACTTACTATAAGCAGTTTCTTTGCCCTTTCAATTGCATACACATCTGGATAGGATAATACCCTCTCCACCTGTTGACAATACACACAAAATTTTGAAATAACAATCTTCCATTCAATTTAACCAAATTGAGAAGTACGTACCTTTTTCACAAGAGTTTCAGTATTAGGTATGTCAATATGATTAAAGTTCAAAAGCCCCATGTCATTGGGTGAAGCATAATACTCGTTCGCATGATACCTTCCGCTTCTCCCATCCATACCTTCCATAACACCATCAGATGCCAGCCAACCACCCTGATGTGGAAGGGTTTGATAGGCAGAGCCCCGTCTTATGTTTTCAGGTGCGAGCTGTAAGGGGGGCACTTTTTAATTGTCAGTAGAACACAAAGCGTGCTACACTAACTACAGAAATGCATGCTCATTGATGATTAAGATTTTGAAACAATAAAATGGGTGTTGAACCAATTCATTAAGCAAAATATCAGACGCTAGGTTAGGACAGTGCTTGGTCAAGCATTCACTGAAAAATGTAATAGAACATTAAAACAGCAGGTAAAGAATTATGTCTCCTCGTGAACAAAACATTGCCAATGAAAAAGGATGCAATAATAACAAAACATACTTTCATATTACATTTTCTGACTTGCCTATTTTCCAAAGATTAATTTTTCAGCTTGACTGAAGGTCACTATTAAGAACTATAAGAACATTGTTGATGGTGAACAAAAAACAAGATCAGGAATACTCCAAACCTACTGTATATGTCTTGTTGCCCACAATTGCTTGCAAAGGCATGCTGGGTGAGTGGGGATCGACAGGGAGTGAATAGATGGGATGTGATTTCTTCTGCCTCTTGAAAGGTCTGTGGTTGTGATCAACTACGCTGTTACGAGGCAAGCTAGATTGCATTCCACCTCCCTGCCTTGACTGCCTACAAAAGTTTATGAAATACAAATCACACTTAAAATGATCATGGAATCATTATTGAAGTTACCAATTTGTTCATCTCAATGAATGCATATGCTTTAACATTTATACAGGCCTACATGGTACCTCATTCTATGGACAGCCTCCTCTTCATTGACCATGTTTAATAGCATCCTGTGTTCCACATCAGAGACTTTCAACTCTCTTCTCAGTTCAGTTATTAAACTTTCTTTTTCCTGTACAAGACCTTTGTTAAAATTTCTCGGTAAGGAATATAACAGGCTAAAGTGTCACCAATAAGTTTTCATTGATGAAATTACCCATGTGAGGGCATCCGATTGCATTTTGAATGCTCTGAGAACACCAGTATATGCCTGTTGCTCAATCTGATGTATATCTCTATCCAACTTGATGTGCGAGCTAGGCTGAGAAAGTGTGCCAGCTAATGACCTTCCGTTCCCACTGAAATGCACTCTTGGTCCTCTAATTTGATTGGTTGGAGGGACCTCATCATCAATCCCTGAAATCAGGCAAATAATAAATACAACAGAAAAATTGCAAGCACATTTTTCAACAATTTTAACAAAAACTTCTCTAAAGCAATAAACTCAAGTTCCTGGTGTTCAGATAAGTTCCATAGCTTTATGCTGTTTCCACAACAATAAAATATCACCTCACTCAGTGCTACAACAGGCAAAGCTATATAAACTAGTTCTTCATACAGCCATGCTACATTTGTGAATTCTATGGTAATAACATCACATTTACATGATAATTATTTAACAACTAATAAACCCCTGTTACTCGCAGTAATCTAAATATATGGTCATCTTACATCATCAGTATTCAAAAAGCATCAACCAGACTACCACGCTATTCCCTCCACTATGTCAACTGCTACAGATCATATTAACGATATGATGGACTAAGACCTGAAAGATACCAATCACGTGTGCTCCATGCGACTTACTGATAAACAAAACATATACAGAATCGCATCACCACGCTACTGAGCACACATGTGAACCCATCCTAAGACAATCGCGGCAGCAGCCTAATGATGTGCTTCCATCGGCAACGCACGCTAAAGCATGACTCACTCGCGTTTGCATTCGCCAGCATTAGAATAAGAGGACACCAGATGGATGAGCTAGACGTGACTCACCGCTGCTGTCGAAGGCGCGGTACTCCATGACCTTCCGCGACGCCCCGGAGCCAACCAACCCCGCAAAACTGCCGGCGCCTCCTCCGGATCCGGGGACGTCCAAACACACCACCAGATCTCAAATCCGGCAAGCGCTGGGAGAGGTCCAATCCATGTAGCATGTAGCGCGGGTTTTATATCGTTCGGAGAGGCTGGATGGAATCGGATGGGATTCGGTCAGGCGAGGGCTCGTCCAGAGCTCACGCGGAGGACTCGGCCTGGGCGCGCTGCGGGCGGGTGGGGGCTGGCGGTGGGAGGGCCAGAGGCGGGCGCCGGAGTGGCCGAAGCGCGGGCGGCGGCGGCGGCGGGTCTCACAGGAACTCGTCGCGACCCTGCGCGACTACGCGAGGAGCCGAGGAGACAAACAGAAGTCTGGGCTCCTCCTTTTATTTTTTATTTTTTAAAAATCACGACGAAAGGCAAAGAGACGAGACGGGTCCCACTGACGAGAATTCACTCGCACCAGTCACCGTCACCGGGTGGCCCGGAAATCCTCTTCCTGCTCCCGCGAGAGCGCGGCAGCGATGCCGCCGCCGTGGAGCAGGCTGGAGGGGCAGGTGGTGCTGGTGACGGGCGCCTCCTCCGGCATCGGCCGCGACTTCTGCCTCGACCTGGCGCGCGTCGGCTGCCGCGTCGTCGCCGCCGCACGCCGCGCCGACCGGCTCCGCTCGCTCTGCGACGAGATCAACGCCTCCGCCGCCGCCCAAGGCCCCCGCGCGGTGGCTGTGGAGCTCGACGTCGCCGCCGGTGGCTCGGTCCTGGAGGCCGCGGTGCAGAGGGCCTGGGACGCCTTTGGCCGCATCGACGCCTTGATCAACAACGCCGGCATCCGAGGTAGGAGTTGAGTATCCATGAATTTGTGCTCAGATATGTTTCGTTTAGGGATCTAGTAACTGTCAAATGAAAATATGCAGCGAACCAAATTTAGCCCTGATGTGTAATCCCATTTCGATAGCGAACCAAGAACGTATTGGCTTGAGGGTATGGTAACATCTGTGTTTGTTGTTTATTATACCTCAGGTGCAGTGCATTCTCCATTAGATTGGCCTGAGGATGAGTGGGACAGAGTCATCAAGACGAACCTTACCGGATCATGGCTCGTGGCCAACATGTCTGTCCAGGGAGGAAGCCCTAAAAATTAGGAGGGGCTGAAAAAAAATGCTACAATGATTTAGCTCTATTATGAGCTCTCACAATAGTCAAATATGATAGTAAGAAGTAGTCTTATATTAAAAACTATTGGTTAACGATGAAAATCACAAAATACATCATGAAAAATAAAGGATGCAGTTCATTCATACCGAAAGGCTAAATTTCGAAACCAACAGACAACTCTTAGCATTGACCCATATTATTCATCCGAAAGTAGTAACCTACATAAATAGACATAATTGATTAGTCAAACATATATGGAATTCCAAGTTATGAATTTCGAAGAGAATGGAGCATACTACTATTTTTTTAGGCAATAACATACGACGCTTTTTCATCTCTTGAAACCGCTTTTTGATCTTTTCATTATCAATCTTTCTAAATATCTCTCTCTCATTATAGCATATCATCAAGTCATTGAAGCCATTCATCACCCATTTTATTACGCAAATCTGTTTTTATAATAGATATAGCTGAAAATATCCTCTTAACTGAAACCGTTGCCACAGGTAGTATCAAGGTTAGCTCAATGAGACGATAAACCAATTTATAAGATGTGTGCATTTTAGTCTTGATCATAATTTCAGCAACTTTTCCAAGTTCAGTGCATCCAAGAAATTCTGGAGTTCTTCTAGCACGGCTCACAAACTGTCTAAGTTGACTTGGCAAAACAGTAAGTTCAAGAATATCAAAATCCGTAGTATAAATTTCAGCAAGCCTCACAAGTTTGTCCACATCAAAATTAGAGAAGGAGTTTCTTGGGTTAAAAGCAGCCATACATACTAATAACTCTGAACTAATTTCACTGAACCGATGATTCAACTCAGTTAAGATGGCATCAATAGCTACAAGAAAAATTTCAACATGATATTAATGCATGTTTGTTACCTTTTGCTTTCTTCGTCTAGATGTCCCTCTAACATTTATTTCGTTACCCATATCTGGCACTTCAATCTCATTCTTCTCACAGAATGTTTTCACTTTTTTGAGTAATGGCTCCCATCCATTTTCCCTCATATCCTGCAAGCTATCTTTCACATCCGTGATCAAATGCATTGTTTCAACTATGTCTTGATCCTTCCTTTGCAAAGCATGTGATAAAATATCTGTCAGGCTCAACAATTCTATCATCAAATGCAGGATGAACACAAAACCAAAGCTCTCCATTTTTTCAATTAAATCCAAAGCTCCACCATTATATGTTGGTTTAATAGAATCTTTCTTCATTATTTCAAGGACATCTATGATAGCCTCCCACATGACCAAAATGCGAAGCAAAGTTTTAAGATGTGAACCCCATCTAGTATCACCAGGCCTAGCTAGGCCGCTTTCTTGATTTAAACCTCTTCCAGTCATAATCTCACCATTTTCAATCTTTTCTAGCAATACATCATGATGCTTTTCTAGCATACTGACCAAAGCTTCTTTCAATACAATAGCTGTACAACTCTGAACATGCTGAAGTCCAAGAAATCTCTCCACAACTTTCCCTTCATCATTCACAAACCTGCACGCCACATTTGTTTATGTGTTAGTACAATTATAAAAATAATTGTAAAAAATTATGAACAAAATTGCAATTGTAGAGTACTAATCTTAGAATTACTGCCATTTGCTCTTTTATTGATATATCTCGAGACTCATCAATAAGCACCGAGAATTTTCTACCTCGAATCTCATCCATAATGACAGCCGTGACTTCCTCGGCACAAGCTTTTGCAAGGTCCTTTTGTATATCAGGAGATAACATTTGGTAATTTTTAGAACCTTTGTCATAAGCGTCCTTCACTATGTCAACCTTATCTTTATACCAATCAACCATCTCTCTGAATGTACCCTTGTTGAGGGAAGTAGAACTCTCATCATCTCCACGAAAAGATTGCCCTTGTGATATGAGAAATCTTGCAACATCCAAAGAAGATGTCAAACGAATCTCATATCGTTTTTCTTCCTATGTGCTTACCTCAACTAATTTTCGGCCTACACTTGTCCTTTGGTTCATAAAGTCATCACACTTCAACCTAGCCTCTACATGAGTCTTGCAAGCATTGTGCTTATTCAAAGAATCCTTAGCTTTCTTCCAATTCACATAACCAAGATGTGCAAAGACAGAACTCCCAAATTTTTCAGGCTTTCCTGAATTAAAGAAGAGATAACAATATAAGCAATAAGCTGCATCCTTGGACTCGCTATATTCTAGCCAATCAAATTCATCGAACCAAGTCTTTTAAAATGATCTCCATTGACCACCCATCCATTTACTAGGAAATTGAAATTCACGAGGTTGGGTTGGACCACTCAAAGCATATGCTCTCTTAATTTGGTCTCTAATTTCAGGTTCATAATCATCAATTGGTTTGCAATTTCCAGGGTCCAGCAATCATGATCTCTTGACTAAACTCTGCTCTAGGTTTCTTTGATTGAGCTGTGCTCTCATTAGTATGTGCAGTTGATGGACCACTACCTACTAGAATCTGAAAAATAATTGCGCAGAGTTCTTTTCGACATATTGAACTGAAAAATAAAATAAATCGTGAATCAAATATTCCATCAGTTCAATCACAAATTCAATTTTACAAATCATGATTAAAATTTAAAAAATCACCTGACTGTGCGTGCCGCTGCTGCCTGGCCTTGTGGCTGGCCACCTGGCTGGCTGCTGCAGCTGCAGCTGCAGCCTGCAGGCCGTAGCCGCCGAGCCCAAGCGCCCGACGCCCGAGCCGGCGTGGCAACGCCCACCCGCGGCTCGCCCTCGCCACCTCGCGCGGCGGCGCGGCGCCCTGCGCCCCTGCCCTAGCCTGACGGGTGACGAGATGCAGATGACGGCGAGGAGGAGCGGCCACCGACTACCGGCCAAGCCGCCAGGGAGATGGAGCGGCCGAGCGGGGTCGCGCACGGGAAGCCGCCGAGCCGCGCAGGTCGCCTTTGGCCTGGGTCGTGCTCGCCCTGTCGCCGAGTCACTGAGCGGCCGAGACGCGGCACGCAGCCTGGAGACTCACGGACGGAAGAAAGGATAAGATTGTGTCTTTAGTAGATAGCCCCTCCTAATAGTGTATATTTGCATAAAATTTGAAGGCGGGGCTGAGGGGGGGCTCCACATGTCAGGGAGCGGTAGGAGGGGCTTGAGCCCCTCCAGCTCCAGCGTTGCCTTCGTCCATGTGTCTGTCGACGCATGCGGGATGCCAAGCTAAATGGTTCAGTGGTTAACATCACCTCTATTGCTGGTCTTAACCGCGGCCATCTGCCTGGCTCCACTGGATATGCATCCTCAAAGGCTGCTGTGCATTATGCTACCAAGGTAGCACTGTTATTCCTCATCAAATTCCAACGTTTGTTTCGCACCTGGGTTCATGATAAACCATTTTGATTATGCTTTCGCAGATTATGGCTTTGGAATTGGGCGCGTATGGCATCAAAGTGAACAAAATTGCGCCTGGACTTTTCAAATCAGAGATAACCGCTCCTCTATTTCAAAAGCGGTGGTTGAGCACCGTTGCTTCAAAGATATATAGTGCCGCTTAAGGAGCATGGCACTACTGATCCTGCATTGACATCTCTGGTCCGTTTCCTGATCCATGAAGCATCGTCATATGTGACTGGCAACATCTTCATTGTAGACTCAGGTGCCACCATACCTGGTGTTCCGATATTCTCCTCCCTGTAAATTTTTGTTTAATGTTTAGTTTACTGTAGCTAAGTTATACTCCTTGTAGTATATGATTGTATAAAGCAATCAATTAAAGACTCCATGGAGGAACACTGCTTCTTGTATAGTTGATTCCTGCAATATTTCATCAGTTCTGCTGCCCACTATTGTTTTAGTGTATTTTCTCCAGATACACGTAGTTTGGTATAGAATGGCAATCTTAAATATACCTTTTTATTTTTTAACCTTTTAAAACACTAATCAGAATGAATTACCTAAAATTGTCATTTAAGTGTATGAGTCGTGATTCATGACCAAATTTTCTTTTTGCTAAATAGATTTTTTCTAAAGAAACACTCAGCTAATTATCAAATCTGTTCGAAGTATTTGTAGTAAAAGCGTACCTTAGTGGTATAAAAATCAACACATTTGATTTTCCAGTGGTACTTGTTGTGTCCGCTGCTACTCCTTCTCAGATAGTAATCGTGAGAGGTAGGAGGGCGCGGTCTGGGCTCACGGCGGCGGCGAGGCTGCGACGCCGTCCTGGCGTCCGGCGTCGCACGGGAGAGTACGGGAGGAGAACAGGGTAGCGAGCGGGAGAGATTGAATCAATCTTCTGCTAATCTTCTCATTAACAAGAGTTTAGACTTTTAAAGCCAATCCTAACAGCCATGCAACATAACTGAATAAAAGCTAACAAACTGAACTGCAGATCCTATAATCTAGGCGCGGTGACCGCGTGGCCGAGCACGGCGTGCATGTGTGCGAGCACCCTGCTGACCTGGCTCAGCCACGAGTTCTCTTGCGCCTCTGATAGACCTGACCAGTCATAACATCTCTCCCTCCATCGAGGAACAGCTCGTCCTCGAGCTGGAACTCCGGATAGGCCGCGCGGAACGAGTCCAGAGGCTCCCAGGTCGCCTCCGCGTCGGGAAGCCCGGACCAGCGCACCAGTACATGCCATATGCCACGGCGGAGCTGAGCCCGGAGCGCCTTCTCAGGAGCTTGCAGCAGGCGCCCATGCTGGAGTGGAGGAAGTGCTGGTGTCGATGTCGGTGGCGAGCCGTGGAAGGGCTTAAGAACTCCAACGTGGAAGACATCGTGGATGCGGGCGTTGTCCGGCAGCTGCAGGCGGTAGGCGACGTCGCCGATGCGTTCAAGCACCTGGAATGGCCCGGCGTAACGGGGGCTGAGCTTGCCACGGCGCCCAGGCACTAGGGACTGAGCTGGCCGGTGCAACAGCCGAAGCCAGACCCAAGCACCCACAGTGAACTCCAATGGTCGATGATGAGCGTCGTAGTGGCGCTTGGCGTAGGCCTGGGCTTGGAGCAGGCGATCGCGAACGTCGACGAGGAAGGCATCGCAGTCACGGAGCAGCGTGTCGACGGTGTCGGTGCGGGCTGTCGAGGGCTCGTAGGGCAGCAACGCTGGAGGAGAGCGCCCATAGACCACCTGAAATGGACTAGTGCGAAGTGCCGAATGAAATGACGTGTTGTAGCAGTACTCCGCCCACGGGAGCCATTCGAGCCATGCACGTGGTCAGTCGCCGGTGATGCAACGCAAGTACATGGCGATGGTCTTGTTCACAGCCTCTGACTGGCCATCCGTCTGGGGATGGAAGGCGGTGCTCATGCGCAGTTGCACCCCCGCCATCTTGAAGAGATCCTGCCACACGTGCCCGGTGAAGACAGGATCCCGGTCGCTGACGATGGACGCCGGGAACCCATGTAGCCGGACAATGTCGGTGAAGAAGGCGCGGGCGACGGAGGAAGCCGTGTAGGGGTGGCCGAGAGCGATGAAATGGGCGTACTTCGAAAAGCGATCAACCACCGTGAGGATGACGCTCTTGCCGTGCACTTTGGGAAGGCCCTCCACAAAGTCCATGGAGATGTCTGACCAGACTTGGGAGGGCACGTCGAGAGGCTGGAGTAGACTGGCTGGATGAAGAGCTTCGGTCTTGTTCCGCTGACACACCGTACAGGTGCGGACGAAGTCGCGCAGGACCACGCGATCATTGTCGATGAAGAAGTCACGGCGCAGCCGGTGGAGGCTTTTCTGGACGCCCTCGTGCCCGGCTTTGTGCGCCAGGGACAGGACCTCCGGCAGCACAGCGGAGTCAGCTGGCACGTAGACGCGCGACCCGTGTAGGATGAGGCCACCCTCCACGTGCCAGGGCGTGCCGCGGCGCTCTGCAATGGAGTCCCTGAGCTGGCGCAGAGCTGGAACGGACTGCAGCTCGGCACGCAGGTCGCTGTACAGCCGGAACGAAGGAGCAGAGATGGCAGCAACAGCATGCACCTCCTGCTCCCGTCGAGAAAGGGCATCGGCGACGGTGTTCAAGCGCCCAGGCCTGTACTCCACTGTAAAATCAAAGCCAATCAACTTACTTATCCATTGATGTTGAGGCACCGTCGAGAGCCGCTGGTCCAGGATATATTTGAGGGCGTAGTGATCCGTGCGAACAACGAATTGACGCCCCCAAAGATATGGGCGCCAGTGGCGCACCGCTTGCACTAGCCCCACGAGTTCCCGCTCATAAGCGGCCACCTTGAGATGGCGAGCAGCGAACGGCTTGCTGTAGAATGCCAGGGGTCCGGCACCCTGATGTAGCACGGCACCAAACCCAGTCCCGGACGCGTCGCAGTCCACGATGAAAGGCTTGGTGAAGTTGGGAAGGTGGAGCACTGGCGCCGTAGTAAGAGCCTCCTTGAGCGCCGCAAACGCTGCTGCTGCAGCCTCCGACCAGCAGAACCCCTCCTTCCGGAGGAGGGATGTGAGGGGCTTTGCGAGCGTGCCGAAGTCCTTTATGAAGCGCCGGTAATATCCAGCGAGGCCGAGGAAGCCGCGCAAGCTGCGAGCCGAGGTGGGGGTCGGCCAGGCAGCCACGGCTGCGACCTTGTCGCCGTCCATAGCGACACCTGAGGCGGAGATGATGTGGCCCAAATACGCCACCGAGCTGGTGGCGAACGCGCACTTGGAGCGTTTCACCCGAAGATGGTTGGCGCGTAGGACTGAGAGGACCGCCCGGAGATGCTGCAAGTGCTCAGACCACGAGCTGCTATAGATCAAAATGTCATAAAAAAAACAAGGACACACTTGCGAAGGAACTGCTGAAGCACAGAGTTCATCAAACTCTGGAATGTGGCGGGCGCGTTGCTGAGGCCGAATGGCATCACCAAGAACTCGAAGTGGCCATGGTGCGTGCGGAAGGCCGTCTTCTCGATGTCTTCGGGATGGACGCGCACTTGATGATAGCCGGCGCACAGGTCAAGCTTGGTGAAAAAGCGCGCGCCGTGCAGTTCATCGATGAGCTCTTCCACCACTGGAATAGGAAACTTGTCTTTGACGGTCTGCTCATTAAGCGCCCGGTAATCAACACAGAAGCGCCACGTCGCGTCTTGCTTCCGGACGAGGAGAACTGGGGCTGAGAATGGTGATGTGCTTGGCCGAATAATGCCCTGTTCCATCATGGCAGCGCACTGGGCTTCGAGTTCGTCCTTTTGAAGTTGCGGGTAGCGGTAAGGACGGATGGCCACCGGCGCTGTGTTCGGCCGGAGGTGGATCCGGTGGTCACAGCTCCGTGCTGGGGGTAGTCCGGCCAGCGGCTCGAAGAGGTCGCTGAACGAGTCGAGGAGGCGGTCCAGCAAGGCCGGCTCGGAGGGCCGGATGGAGTGGAGGCGGCCTGTGGGGGCAATGTCCCACCGGGTGGAGCCAATCCCCTTCCACAAGACGCGGCGGCCTTGGTGCCAGAAGGCCATGCAGAGGTCGTCGAAGTCCCACAATATCGGCCCCAATGTGCGCAGGTACGCCACACCCAAGACGAGATCGTAGCAGTCCAGGGGTATGGCATAGCAGTCCACCGAGAAGTGTTCGTTGCCGATTCGGAGAGCGACGTCGCGCGCCTGCCCGCGGCACGTGACGCGGTCACCGTTGGCAACCACCACCTGCGTGCCAAGGCTGTCATGGAAGTGCAGCCCGATGCGCTGCGCCGCTGCCAAACTGATGAAGTTGCTCGTCGACCCCAAGTCCAGGAGGGCTGTGAACTCGTGGTTACCGATGGAGACACGGAGCTGCATGGTGTCCTCGGTACGAATCCCGGCGATGGCGTGGAGAGAAATCAGCGGCGGAAGCTCCTCCGCAGCTGGTTCAGCTTCCTCGGGCAGTGGAGGCTCCGTGTCGTCGAAGTCTGTGACCTCTAGATAAAAGAGGCGCTGGCACTTGTGCCCCCGCACATATTGTTCGTCGCAATTGTAACACAGGCCTTGACGACGACGATCTGCCATCTCGGTGGGGGATAGCCGGCGAAACGGCTTGGGAGGTGGTGGGGCAGGGGCGTCCAGGGCCAGCTGCGGCGTCGATGGCGCGGCTGGAGCAGCCGGCAGCTGTGGAACGCGCGCTGGCGGGCGAGGAGCTCGGGCGGCCTGAACCGCTATGAGGCCCGTCGCGCGGCGTTCATAGGCGCGCGCGAGTCCCATCGCGCGTTGAAGGTCGGCCGGCGCCTGCAGTTCGACGTCGGTGCGGATCGGCTCCGGCAGATCGCCCGTAAACAGCTGCACTTGCTGCGCCGGCGACAGCGGCCCGGCGTGCGCCATCCGGGCCTGAAAGGCCTCCTGATAGTCCGCCACAGAGCCCCCGAACGGCAGGCGCGCCAGGGCCGACAGGTGGTTCGTGCCCAGGGCAGGCCCGAAGCGCTGAGAGCACAGGGCTTTGAAGTTTGGCCAGGGGATGGCCGTGACATCGCCGGCGTCGCGCTCCAGCATGTAGTACCATTGTTGGGCCACGCCATTCATGTGGAACGACGCGAGCCAAACCTTGTCGGCTTCAGGAGTTCGCTGCGCTCGGAAAAATTGGTCACATTTGTTCAACCAAGGCAGCGGATCCTCTTTGCCATCAAAGGTTGGAAAAGTGAGTTTCTGGAAACGTGGCACACCCAGAGCATCAGGGTGGCCCTCGTACGGCGCCGGCGGCGCCGGAATGGCGTTGAAATTAGGCAAAGGCGAAGGTGAATGAGGAAAAGGAATTTGGGTGATGGGTAGTGGAATGGATGGAATCGGGGGCTGAGAGGCAGCGGCGGTGTGGACCACGACCGCGGTCGTCGCAGGAGCAGATGGTAGACCGCCATAACCCGGCATACCATAGACCGGGGTGGTCGTGGCAGGTGGAGGGTCGCCGACGGAGCTGTTGCTGGGGGACGGCGAGGCACGACCCTCAATGGCCGAGAGGCGAGTGGCGAAGGACCCCATCTGGCGCTGCAGACCATAGATGGCGGCAGTGAGCGACTCCAGAGGGGACGAAGCTATTGGGGCGGCAGGTGGCTGGGTGGTGACTGGGGGAGCGGTGGTGGACACCGGCACACCGGAGATGGGCACGGCGGAAGTGGCGGCGCTGGACATCGTGCCTGAACCCGATACCAGATTGTTGTGTCCGCTGCTACTCCTTCTCAGATAGTAATCGTGAGAGGTAGGAGGGCGCGGTCTGGGCTCACGGCGGCGGCGAGGCTGCGACGCCGTCCTGGCGTCCGGCGTCGCACGGGAGAGTACGGGAGGAGAACAGGGTAGCGAGCGGGAGAGATTGAATCAATCTTCTGCTAATCTTCTCATTAACAAGAGTTTAGACTTTTAAAGCCAATCCTAACAGCCATGCAACATAACTGAATAAAAGCTAACAAACTGAACTGCAGATCCTATAATCTAGGCGCGGTGACCGCGTGGCCGAGCACGGCGTGCATGTGTGCGAGCACCCTGCTGACCTGGCTCAGCCACGAGTTCTCTTGCGCCTCTGATAGACCTGACCAGTCATAACAGTACTGGAGTATACTGATGCGGTGTTGCGGGATAAACTAAACAGGTGAGCGATCTTAATGTGCCGCCAAACTAAATTGAACTTATCTTCTCTTTGTTATTTGTATTAACCTTGAGACACATTTTCTTTTCCTGATCCAATGTTTCAAATAATTTGATCTAAATGTGTTTGGCTAAATAGGGAAAACACTCATCCATGTTGATAGAAAGCCAAAATAAATTAAATAAATAAAATACAATAAGCTACTATGTGCAGTATGTCTATTACTGATATTTTGCATGCAAAAAAAATATGGATTAGAATGAAACAGTTTCATCGCAGTGTCAAGAAAAAAAAATCATTGACAGTCTGATCAATGCCTACAGTCTGAATTGGCTTAGAGAAAATAATTTCACCAAGCTTCAAACAAACATATATAGTACAATTGTGAAACAAAAACCTCACTCAAATAAATAGTTCCAAAGTTACAACCATAGTAGCTTTGTATAGAGAAGCTGACCTAAACAATAGTTTACTAGTGCTGCCGATTACAAACAAGAAACATCTAAACTCCACACTTCTGCATGTTCTGAAATCTCATGTCCAGCTTGTAAGTTTCCACTACTCAAATCTCATATTGCATTCCAATCTGCAAGGTTTTACTAGGAGCTATCTTTAGACTGGAAATGTTGGACCTGAAGTTCTTTTGCAGGAACCTGTAAAGGTTGTTAATAACAAATCGCTTGAAACAGTTTTGCTTGGAACTCATTTTTAAAATGACCCTTCCAAGTACAAAGGTCGTTCCATTTGCTAAAGCGGAATCCATCATCATGATCTCATCATCACTTTGAGCTATTTCCTTGAGGGACGCAATGATTGATAGAACATAATCATCATCCTCCATGTTCTGGGTGTCCATATAACCATATTGGACTATGCACCTGTAAACACCAAAAGGCTCTAGTCTGTCGAAGAGGAAGCGCTCTTCAGGCAGGACAGATGTCACAGGCAGATGCCTCACAGTGACAAACACCATCACTTCGCGGAGACAAACCATGTGCTGAACGTAATGGCGCACAATTGGTGGGATGCCATTCATCAAATCTGTGCAAAAGATGCATATTCCAGGTACTCTATTGCTCATATTCACTGTATTAATGAATTCCTGCCTATCCATCAAGTTACTCGCTTCATATTCAGTCTTCTTGCTTCGCCCATAGGTCCAAGAAAGTGTAATTATAAGGAAAAATGCGGTTATTGCAAATGGAACCCAGCCACCTTGTGCAATCTTATATAGGAGTGAGATCGTCATGAGACCTTCAATGGCAGTGTAGATAACATAAAATAACCCAGCTAGTGCAGAATGAGTTTGCCATATTATTACCATCACCACTGTTATCAGATGTGTTGTAATAAGCATAACCCATATCACTGCAACACCTGCAGGCCAAAAGGATCTGTACATTATTTACCGAAGCTCGAATATTTATAATACTGCATCCAAGTAAGAATGATATTTCTATAAAGTACTATGTCAAATATATGCAATACCGCCTCTGCTATGAAAACTTTGCTTTAAAGCCCATGTACGTACCACAAAATGATGAGTAAAAGTGGAAACAAAACTAATATGGAAAAGGTAGCAAACAAAATTAACATAAGTATGTGCTTGATTGCTTACCATAGGCTTGCCCAATCTCTGGTCCACCCTTAAAACCAACAGTAATCAATATACAAGCAATCATCAAGAAGTAGTTTATCTCTGGAGAGTATACTTGGCCTTCATATTTTTTTGAGGTATGCTTCATGGTAACCCTAGGAAAACAACCTAAAGCTATTGATTGCCTGATGATGGAGAAACTGGCAGATATCAATGCCTGGCTTGCAACGATGGCAGCCAAAGTAGCTACAATAAACATTGGCCAAAACAGTGGCTCTGGGATACTACTATAAAATGTTGTGCTGAACTTTGATGGGTTCTTGATTAAAAATGCTCCTTGGCCAGCATATGCAAGTATCAATGATGGATAAACGAGGCATGAGTATGCCATCTGCAAGGACAAAGGAAAGGGCATTAACTAATTGTGTCTTGTTTATAATAATATAGGGAAAATTATGATATTAATTACCTGTATTGATTTCTTGTTAAAATGACCCAAGTCAGCAAACATAGCTTCAGCACCTGATCACAACCGTAATTAGTTAGTTCTGAACTGATTAACAGGCTAGTACTAGATTACAAAATAATCAGATATTGCTTGTTTCTTGTTGTATCTACCATTATATTGCATGTTTCTTGTTGAAGTAAAAAAATATATTATAGTTAGGTTACATTTCTTACCTGTTATGCATAAAACAACTGTTCCAAATTGCTCCCAGCCAGCCCTTTTGTTCCTCACGAAGAAAAGATATATGTAATGTGGTGATATGGCTTTCAGAATCGGTGGATAATACTTGATAATATTGTATAGTCCAATGGATGCAATCAACGCGAACCACACGAGCATAATGGGAGAAAAGGTGAAGCCGACTTTGCTTGTGCCATACTGTTGGAAAAGGAAAAGGATGACCAGGATAATCACACATAGGAGGACAACGTGACCTGAAATAAGAAATATTACTCGTTGTTTTACTTGCATCGATAAAATGGTTCTAACCAAAATATCATGATCAGAAATGGTAGGTGGTTTTGTACCTTGTTTAATGCTAGAAGATCTTGACTGGATTCCTTGAACAGCTGACAGGACTGGATAAATTTAGGAGAACAGCATCAAGAAATCGAAGAGAGAATTGGACCTTTATTACTTTTTTTACTCTGCCTAGAATTGGGATGACAAATAAAAATGCTTCTTATGATTCTCAGTGGAATTTACATCCTTTTTATGATTCTCAGTGTAAAGCATATACCTGAGATGGATGGAGTGAGGGCGCCATCACCCATCACCATGCAAGTTCCAACCAGCACAAGGTAGGTGATGACTGCCTGCGCGATGGCGCTGCCTTCCAGGAACTTGAGCATCCTTGGTTGCAGGCTGCTCTTTTTGCTGTGGAACTTGAGGTTGGCATCTGACGCCAGCCGAGTGACCGGCACCGGCATCGACTTCCCGCTGAAATTGACGTGCTGGCGCAAGAGCGAGTACAGGGCAAAAGTACCACCTGCACCGTACAATTTAATACACAGTGCAAGACAATGTCAGCACGAGACCGAGTGCCATGACGCTCAAGCAGAGGGATGCTGGGAATCTGCTAAGTAATCTTGCATTGTGAATGCCCTGAGGCGTCATTTTGTTCCCAGCACTGCATATGTAACATGACGTACTGTGGGAAAGTGAGGCTGCGAGTTCTTTACATCTCTGCAAATTTTTTCCCTATCTTATCAAGAATTTTAAAAAATAAATATCACTTTGCCCGTTATTTCAGTTCTTTGCTGTCAGATTATTAGGAAAAGCGTCACAACTGGACTCTACAGATACACGCGTGGGCACCAATATTTATGGCATGCAGTTTGTATTCGGCCACATTTTTAGCGGCACAGTTACTGACTAGATCGATCTACTAACCTTCCATATGCATGATCATTAGAAGAACAGTACGTATAACATAAAAAAATAAAAAAGAAACAGAAGGGAATAATGTACAATACATGCATACCTTCTCCGTGGTCATCTGCGTGGAGCACGATGAAGACGTACTTGAGGAGGCTGACGAGTGTGAGCGTCCAGAGGATGAGGCTGAGGATGCCGAGGACGTCGTCGGCGCCGGGCTCCGGCAGGCTGAACGACGAGAACACGTACAGCGGCGACGTCCCGATGTCGCCGTACACCACGCCCAGCGACTGGTACCCCAGCACCGCCAACTGCCACCCCGTGAACTCCTGCAGGCGTTGTCAAGAAACAGTTTAGTTTTGCATTAATTCGTTGGACTGATCCATCTGCATGCATTCGTACCAGAGGGTTGCGGTGCCTCATCTTGTACGACTGGCTGAAGGTCCGACGTGTGAGGCAGCCGCCGCCGCCGCCCCCCGTGGCGCCGATCTGCTTGCCGTCGATGCCGATTTCGTCCTCCTCGGTGATCTGACCCGTCGGGATCCTCTCGTCGACGGCCGCAACGGCGGCGGCGTTCACCTGAACGATCACATCGTCCGGCGGCGCCGCGCGGTGCTCCATCGTCGCGCTAATAAGCATAGCACAAACCGCGGAGAAATCAGTAGAATATATATAATTAAACAGATGAATGTCAACATACAAGTAGTACAATATAATCAGATGAATGGTGAATGAAATCCATGCATGAGATTCATCAGCGCATTACAGTTCGTTCTTCTACCTTTGACTAGGGCCCAACGACGGCCCACGAGGAGCCGCAACCTTTGGACTCGATCGGTGCTATAGAGGGCGGCGCGCGACTGGACTCATATATACTAGCGAAGTTGCTAGCACGGGATGCGCACGCGCATTGCCTGCTCTACTACGCGCCGTCCTATTGTTTGTTGAATGGTTATGATCGGTTGGGGAAATCTGTTTTGTAGGCGAATGCGTCGTCTGGACCTTGTTGTTCTGTGCATATGGTTAGTCGTTGATCTTGGTTGCGCCTGTGCATGCAGCTATATATGGTGTATAGTTAGGTCGCCTGCTTGGTAAGCTACCAAAAGTCGTGCCAAAGATTTGACAAGAAAATTTTGGCTTTAAAGCGAGATTAGCGGCACTAAGGATTTAAAGGTTTGTTTAGAAGATCCTCTAATGCTAACAGCAGCAGCTAAAATTAATATTTTAGTAGTTGCTAATAACCACCTCCTCTCTCTGTTTCAAAAAGAATGACGATGTGGAATACATTGCCGGCTAAAGTTTCTTAAGTTTAACTAGATTTATAGAAAATATTAACAACATTTATATCACTAAATAATATATTCCATTGTCTTGCGTCCGATGGTCCCTCTATAACAGTGTCGCCTGCAGTACGCATGTGAGAGCCGCCGCTTCACTTGGAGTAACGATCAGGATGCCCCAACCCTCACTAGGATTGACAGACTCCTGTGCACGGTGGAATGGGAGTTGACCTTCCCATCTTGCTTCCTGCACTCGCTACCGTCACTCATGTCCGACCATACTCCCCTTCTCCTACAAGCTGAGCTGCAACAAGTCCAGAACCGTGCCTTCCGCTTTGAAAATTTCTGCATCAAAATGGATGGATTCCAGGAGTTGGTGCATGAGACATGGAGCAAAAGCGTGGCCTCCAGTCAACCACTCAAACGCCTTCACATCAAGCTATCAAGAGTAGCTAAAGCAATTAAGCGGTGGCGTAGAGAGAAAATTGGAAATACAAGACTCCAACTCGCAATTGTCAAAGAAATCCTCCTCCAACTAGAGGCCGCCCAGGAGCACAGGACCCTTTCCCACCAGGAGCTTGATCTAAGGCGGCCTTTAAAGATTAGAAGTACAGGCTTGGCGGTGATAGAGAAATTAAGAATTAGACAAAAATCATGCCTCACAAACATCAGACACGGAGACGCAAATACAAAACTCTTCCACATCCGTGCAAGCTCTAGGGCACGAAAAAACTACATCCAATGTCTTCATAATGATAATGGGATTGCAATAGCGCATGAGGATAAAGAAAAAATAATTGGGGAACACTTCAACAGGCACCTGGGCACTGTGGTTCCGAGGTCGATTACCTTTTCTTGGACCGCACTTGGCTATGTACCGCGTGACCTATCCAGTTTGGAGGAGCCCTTCACAATGGAGGAACTCAAGGAGGCAATACATTCCTTGCCAGGAGACAAAGCCCCAGGCCCGGATGGATTCACTGGTGCTTTCTTCAAAGCATGTTGGGAGACCATCAAATTTGATATGCTAGCGGCCATCAATGCCCTCTATAACATGAACTCGCAGGGTTTTGACCTCCTAAACTCCGCAAATATCATCCTCCTCCCAAAACAACCGGACGCCAAGTATGTGAATGACTTAAGACCAATCAGTCTAATCCACAGCATCGCCAAGATTTTCTCCAAGCTCCTTGCCAACAGATTAGCGCTGCTACTAGACTCTCTTATCTCAAAATGTCAGAGTGCTTTTATCAAAAAAAGAAGCATCCATGATAATTTCCTCTACGTCCAGAACACAATAAAACAACTGCACAGGTCCAAGATACCAGCACTCTTCATGAAGCTTGATATTCAGAAAGCATTTGACTCGATCAACTGGAGCTACCTACTAGAAGTGTTGCAGGCCATCGGATTCGGACCTCGTTGGCGCGAATGGGTCTCCATCTTATTCTGCACGGCCTCCTCGAGAGCCCTTCTAAATGGTGTCCCAGGAGACAAATTTTGGCACGCTAGGGGAGTACGCCAAGGCGACCCACTCTCGCCCATGCTATTCATCCTTGCGATGGATCCTCTTGCAGCGTATATTGGACCTAGCAACAGACCACAATGTGCTCGCCAAGTTGCCCATTGGGGCGGCCAAATGGAGAACCTCGGTCTATGCGGATGATGCGGCGATTTTCCTGAACCCAAAGAAAGAGGATATTGAAGCGCTCAAAACTATACTTCAAACATTTGGGAAGGCAACGGGATTGGTCACCAACATGGAAAAAAGTTCAGTCCACCCGATTAGATGTGATGACATTGATCTCGATCAGGCTCTCTTGGCCTTCCCGGGTGCCAGAAGTGGCTTCCCATGCCGTTACCTTGGCTTACAGCTGCATATCAGAAATTTGCAAAGAGTGCACGTACAACCACTCATCGAGTGGATCGGCCAACGACTGCCAGGTTGGAAGGGTAAACTACTAAACAAGGCTGGACGCTTAACACTGACCACCTCGGTGCTCTCCGCCATGCTGACATACCATCTCACAGTATTCTCCCTTGTCACATGGACCAAGAGAAAAATTGATAAGATCCGAAGATCATTTTTATGGAAGGGTGAAGAAAATGCAAATGGAGGTCACTGCTTGGTGAATTGGCCGACAGTAACCAAACCAAAAGCCCTTGGTGGTCTTGGTGTGCCGGACCTTGAAAAATTCGGGAGGGCTCTACGGCTGCGCTGGCTTTGGCAGGAATAGGACAGATCCCTCTAAGCCGTGGTTTGGCTCGGATGTGCCCTGTAAGCCGGAAGATAGGTTTCTATTCTATGCTTTCCACTACCATCACGGTAGGAGATGGACAAAAAGCGAAATTTTGGCACCACACCTGGCTTGATGGGGAGGCACCAAGGAACATAGCTCCACATCTCTTTCAGCTCACGAGGAGGAAGAACAGAACAGTACAACAAGAGTTGAGCAATCAAGGCTGGATCAGGGCTCTTAGTGACAAGATCACCACAACAAATGAAATGGAGGAATTTTTCTCGCTCTGGCTGAGATTGCAGCACATTGAGTTGCAGCCTGGGGTACCCGACTCCATTGCATGGAAATGGACTTCGGATGGGATCTACTCCTCCCGCTCTGCCTACCAAATACAATTCCAAGGAAGCTTCAAAAAGTTCCAACCGGACCTCATTTGGAGAGCACACACGGAAAACAAATGCAAATTTTTTGCGTGGGTGTTAATACAAAACAAAATCCTAACAGCGGACAACTTGCAAAGAAGAAACTGGCCTCACAATGACCATTGCGTTCTGTGCGATGGACCATTGGAGACCGGCATCCATCTATGCCTCCTTTGTCCTACTGCACAAGAGATCTGGAGACTGATTCTGACATGGGAGCAGTTCGACACAAACCTAATCATTCATCACGTCCAACCATCAAAATTGAGCGAATGGTGTGAACAAGCAGCGTCTAAGGTACCTAAGGAGCGTCGACTGACACTTTAATGGGATGGCGATTTATACAATGTGGAACATTTGGAAGGAAAGGAATAGCAGAATTTTCCAAGGAGTGGCTCTAGACGCGCGACAGGTGGCTCTTAAAACAAAGGAAGACATTAATTTGCGCAGACGGGTATTTTTTGACCCGGGGTGATCTCTCTGTGTAGCCACCTGTTCGTTTCTGTTTCGGTTTTTGTATCTTGGTCCTTTCCACCTCTCGGGTGTTTTTAAACTTTCCACCTACTGTACATAAACTTTGACTTCTCTACTTCCTTAATTGAGAGGCAGAGCTCCTGCCAGGTTTTTCAAAAAAATATATTCTTTTATATGCAATTGGTCAAACTTAGAAATGTTTGAATTGAATTAATGAGAATGAAATCTATTTTATGAGCTATTAGCTAGCTAATTATTGAGGGTATGTTTAGATACACATGCATTTATCTTATTCCACATGTGTTGAAATGGATCGGAACTTCAATCAACTCCAACACACGTGGATTGAGATGGGTATATGTGCTTCCAAACAAGGCCTACTCCCTCCAGTCCCTAAATATCTGTCGGTTGCGCTTCCCAATAAACAACTTCAATTAAATATAGATTAAAATATATTAATATTTATAGTACATAATTAGTATCATTGGAAAGATCTTCGAGTCTAGTTTTTTAACAAATTTATTATGACATTCAAATGTTGCATGTATTTTTTACCAACCGAATTAAACTTATAACACGTACACCAACGTTGACAAATAAAAAGGGACTGAAGGAAGTAATTGCTAAATAGATTCAAATACAGTGTACAAGAAACAGGAAAACTAGAGAAGGTTTGGCATATACGAAGAGCATGCACAACACTGCTAAGAGCGTTTCCAACGGTACCAAAACAAAAAAACCCAAAAAATCTGGTTTTTCAAACATTATTTGTGTATACATATTAAAAAGGAAAAACAACCCATCACCACAAGTTTCCAATAAATTACTTGCTCTAAAAACAAAAGAGTGGGCCCCTATTTTTTTCATCGTTTTCCTGCCGACCACATTACACCCGGCCATCCCTGCGCCTAACTGACATCCAAAATCTCAAAAATGAAATCTTCATTGCTTTCTTTACCTCTCAATATTCTCATATTTGAAAATAGTGTTCGACGTTCTAACAGCAAACCTCCCAAGCGGCAGCTGGCTGACCATTACTATCCGGTACTTAACTCATAGCCAGAACCTACAAAAGGGAATCTCATGCTCTACTTCTCAATATTCTCACATCCCGTAGCCAACCATCCACCCATCGCTCGGGTATCTTAACACACAGCTAAAAACTACAGAATGGAATCTCTTCCTCTACTTCTTAATAGTCTCGTGTCCTATTTGTCAACCATCCCTGATAGTAGATCATAGACATAACCTACAAAATGGAATCTCGTTTGCCTGCTGTAGTCGGTATTATCATAGCTGAAATGCTTGAAATCACCCCAACCAAATAGAAAACAGGGATCGACCTATCCCTGTCAACCAAACACAAAATGAAACCATCCGATCCCATAAATCAAGAACACAACCATCATATCCCGAACATCTCCAAACCCAAGACATACTTAGTTTTCATGTACACTCTAATCATATAGGATTGTACATCACAATATTTTCATGGAACAATGATACATAAATACTCAAATACACAAGCCAGAACTGTACAAAGCATTGCTATGGCACAAGTGCAAGCCGTGAGTGACTGTGGGAATCAAATACAGGGATAAAAAATACAACTGGAAGTCTGGAACTTGAACCAGCACCAACGGACTCCCGACTGGGCACAAATGGCCATCTCCACGAGTGAGAATCTGAAATACTCGAGCACATGAAACAATTACGCTAGGATCACATGGGAGGATTGCCACATTTCCTTGAGCTGCATGTGCCCCTTCTCTATCAGTCTTGCAGATGAAATTAGACAGGTTCTGAAGCATCGGCATCATGATACTCAGGAGTTGTGCACTTGTGCTGATTGCTGCACTTGTGCTGATTGCTGATCAATTAGTTGACCTGCCAGGGGACCCATCATGCTGCAGTGTGCTGCACCACCAATGTATTCTGCAAGTGAAGGTAAAAGAAATAGTGAGGCCAAGCATTGTTAGTTCTTGAAGGCCGCGACGCCATATAGAAATTTCAACTCTGATGAGTCAGGGCTAGAATTGCAGAGGGCAGATTGATTTTTTTTCATTAAGGCTGTAACTGGTGATAGCATATTGAGCAGGGTAATGTCCCAAAAACCAAAGAACTCAGCAGTAGAATGTTAGATAAAGAGAATTTGGTTTACGAAACATTTTGCTTCTCTATATGGTGGAGTATTTTCTATAGTAATCATTCAATCAAATGACAACCACCATTGCCAGCTTGTAAGTTCAGCACAAGCGAAGTGAAGGTTCTGCAGAAAAAAAGACTGGCCACAAAAGCTTGAGGACTTCTCCAAGGTGCACAAGAATTCTGTCGATGCTGAAAACCTCTCTAATGGAAGTTATGCAGCAAAAAAGACAGACCAAGGAGGTCAAAGATTCTGAAAGCCACAAACATATGCTCATAATTTCATGATTGAGTGGAACATAGAAAACCAGTTATGTTCATCTTTTATTTTCAGAATTATGAAAGTTCATCTTTCTTTGAAACTTTTGACGATATTTTTTGACTAATGCAGTGTTACTAGTCTCAGAAAAAGATTGTCCACACCTAAACTTTGTCCTTCTATTACTTTAGCAAACTCAATTTTTTTCTTGAAGGAAGTCAGCAAAGCGGTGCAAAGACCAATAAGCTATATATGTACACATACAAAAACACCTGTTTCAATGTGATTCCAAAAGAAATTGTATTTAGATTTTCACTAAGTAACTACTTTTTGATACTTTTGCATTTTCAAGATTTAGTACTGAGCTCGCCCGAATATCAGCTGTGTATGAGTTAACACGTTTGAGCATCAATCAATTAATACTTTGATGAAGTACTGAAATATGCCATAGCGCCTGAAGAAAAATGATTATAAACTCATAACAAACTCTTAGTCTAAAGATCACCATCATAAAATAAAAGAAATGCAACAGTACATACTATGGAATACCTTTATCGGTTTTCTTTGCTTCAGTTTCACCTTCACATCAACTCCATTCTCAATAATTGCATGCAACACAATCTTAATTTTTCCTTCAATCCTGTCCCCTTTCCTTGGTGTATACAGTGCATTGTGAATATCATCCTCCAATGCGCGCTTTGCAAGCAATGCACCAACTGCGGCACATGCCTTCATACCCTTACCCTTCTTTGAACCAAGATCAAACTTCATATCCTTTGATATAGAGTGTGCAACCGCAACCACCCTGCTTGTCACTCGGTGCACAAAACAAGCACGCACTGACCCCTTTGTAACATGTATATCGAGGCAGAAAGGGTGGTGGTAAGGATCAGTCATCTGGTTGAACGTTGGCATCCTTTCCCGCTTGACCTCAACCATGTCATCATCTCTAATTGCACGCTTTGTTGGCTTTGGAGCATTGGAAGAAACAGACTTGGCAGGCTCCACCTTGCATTCCTTTGGGTTCTTGGCATTGGTTTTGTCCCTATTCTTGCTTCGGCGCAAGGGGAGGTTGTTCTCCTCGTACTCCTTGGATTGCCGGTCCAGCTTGTAGAACAACTTCTTGCGGTGCCGCATGTCATCGATGTCATCATCAAAGTCTTGCACTTCATTGTCGTCATGCCGGTGGAGGCCATCCAGGTACTCATTGCCCTTTGTGGCCTCCGAAGAGAAGCTGAAGGATGTGCTCCAGAGGTCAGAGTCGACCACATCAATGTGGAAGCTGGACCCAAGAAGGTCGGAACTGGACTGAGGTGAGCTTTGGGGCAGCCAGACTTGAATATTTGGAGACTGGCGCTGCGGTGGTGCAGCCAAGGCTTTGGAAGGGGAGATGGAGAGTTCCCGGCACAGAAAGAGGAGTCCAGAGAGCTGAGGCGTCCGAGGCAAGCACCGCTTCCGTGCATGGAGAAGCAACTGCCACAGGGACATTTCTGCAAATACACTGCACAGTAAGGACAGTGGTGTACAGTTGATAATTAATGCCAGAAAAATAAAGCTAGTGTAGGATACAAACATGTAAATACTAGTGATTGGGACAGATTAGAATGCACATAGCTTGGGGATGCTCGGTTCAGTACAGCAGGAAGGGAAGCGAAAGGGCGGCGCACCCCGGTGTGTTTTCACTATTCTAAGACTCGCTGAAATGAGAAGCAGAATTTGCTGAAAAGCTGTTTCCTGCAAAAGCTGATGGCTGGACACCCTGGGTGTTTGGCAATCTTGATTATTTCTAGTTGATTGTCTGCCCTGGGTGCAAAATGACCTGTACGCCCGCCCCTGAGGCTGATGATAGCCCATCAGTTTACCGCATCAAAGCAATGACAATAATGATAATTTTTTTTAGTTTCGTAAATATAGATTTGGTATGGCTACATGAAGAGAACACTACTACTTTGTTCCTATGTTGTCTTCATATTCAGGTAACATTTCAACTGAATACTATAAGCAGCCAATTCATCCAAGCAAGTTTCTATGAAAATTCTATGTGACACTGCATCCCACATTGCTCTAGGCTCGGTGCTTTTTCATGTATAAACACAACATACACTATGTCACCTATTTCCATCAATACATGGATAAAAAGGTTGCACACATCAACTATTTGACATTAACACATACTTTAGCTCTAAAACTATTAAAGTAGCAAGAGATAGACCAAAGGATAAATCAATGTTCAAGAAGGCGCTAGGCAGTTTCTAGGCGACGACCCATAGCCTAGAGCCAAAGCGAGCCTAAGCTAGCCTACGCGTTTCAAGGTGTTTTCCTAATTTTGCATTCAGCATGTATAGCTGAATAAATTATATAAATATTGGAGCTGAAAAGCCGAATAATTAGATAAAAATAGGGAAAGACCAACATCCTACATTCAGAGTTCAGTACTTCAGTATGCAATAGCCTAAACACAGTATGCAATAGCCTAAACATTCAGTACTAACAAAGTAACAAGTGACAGGCAATTAGAGTTCAGTGAGCGTACATTCAGATTTCCATGTTCAGTGAGCACACATTCAGATTTCAGTGAGCTATACATTCAGGCATTCAGTCAATCAATAACACATTCAGATACATACAGCTTCATAAGTTCAGACTCAGCATCCAGTCATTCCATTCAGACCACTTCAAAGAGCAAACAGAGGAGAGGAGCAGGGCTTCAGGGGAGGGGAGCAGCGAGCAGGGGAGGGGTCTGACCTTGGGACTGCCGCTTAGGGACGAGACCGGCGGGAGGACGACACCGGCGGGACCAGCTTCCAGGCGGGGAGGAGCGCGGTCGGCTGGAGCGGCTTCTCGGCGGGGTCGCAGCCTTGCAGGGAGGTGAGCGGCCATCCGAGTTCCCGCCTTCTTCCTCCGCGCCGCCTACAGCGCCTGAGCGCCGGTGAATCGCCGCCTAGCTCAGCCGAGGCGCTGCCGAGTTCCCGCCTTCTTCCTCCGCGCCGCCTACAGCGCCTGAGCCCCGGTGAATCGCCGCCTAGCTCAGCCGAGGCGCTGCGCCCGCCTACCCCTGTAGGCCAGGCGGAACCCCCTCGCCTACAGATTAATCGCGCCTAGACGGTCGCCTAAATTGCAGTTCGAAATTGATACATACACATGTAATTTGCATACAACAACTGCTGAAACACTAGCCATTTCTGTATCAGTGTGCATTGCTGAAATTCCATACATAAATATTAAGGCCGGTGCATGCACCTGATACTATGAACGGAACAATCTTTCAGGACAAATGCAAGCATAGGCACATGATAGTTAATACTCTGTAACAAGCAAGCATACCAGTAGATCATGGGTTGCAAATAGCCTAATCGAAGAACAGGGGTTAATCTCACGCATGTTTTTAAAGGAGAGGGTGGGTAAGCAGGAACTAACCTCAGGGGTCGGGCCGGCAGCCGGCGACTCCGAGCGGCCAGCAGGCTTCTTCGGGCGGGCTGGCTACGCCGGACGGGCGCTACTCCACGGCCTGGCGCGGGAAGGAGGACTGAGGGCGAGCGGAGGCGCTTCTGCGGGAAGATTACTCGCCCAACTGCCACGTGATTATTCAGACTGAGGAATCAAGGGAACTCGTCGAGCGAAACAACTGTAAATTGATTGAATCTCGGAACAACGAACTCGCGGCGCTAGAGGGCGGGGACGCGGACGCGGCGGAGGAGTGCACCGCGGGGCCGCTGGAGGGCGGCGCCGTCGCTCCTTAGGCGGCCGGTGCGGGCGGGGTTGGACGCTCGGCCAGGAAGACGCGAGATGGGCCGTTCTTTCGTTTAGGCCTTCAATTCTTTTGTGGGCCTCAAAGGCCTATTTCTATTTGGACTGCCCTGGGCCATTCAGCCGAGGTATAAAAAGAGGCAAAGGTCCATTTTAGCTTTCGCAACTTAATTACTGCCACCTAATTTTATTTTCCTCTCATAAAAAACTTAATTTGATAGAGTTAAAACTGGATATGTTTTACCTTCTAAATTTTTTAGAACAACAGGAAGGGGCTCTTGACGGAAGATGGAAGAAGTACAACAAGCTCAACAATGGATAAGAATTAGGCCGGCCTGCCAATAAGAGCAGGAGTGATATCCATTGTTGCCCCCCAAGAAGTAATCAAATGCTCGGATTTAGATACTTTGGGGCATTCGCTGTAGGGCCAAAGTTGGTGACATGGCTTATAAGCTTGAGTTGTCTACGGATTGTCGCATTCATCTGGTGATCCAAGTTTCTCAACTGAAGTGCTTCATTCACCAATCGTAAAATTGGAGACTGACATCAATTTAGTGCCGGTGGGCGGTGGATCCCATGTAAACTGCTGGTCTAGTCCAGTCTCAGGATTCCAGAATCATCTATCATGGCGCTTCTTCTGTCACTCAAATTCATGGCGCGGCAAAGGCACAGATCAAGCTTTTATCGGCAAGGCACACGAAAGAAAAGAAAATATCATATGACAAAGTGGGAGGCTCTTAGTAGGCCTAAAGAATATGGAGGTCTAGGTTTCATGGATGTAAGAGCGATGAACTCCTGCTTGTTAGTTAAATGGATTGATATATTAGAGAGAGGTAAGAAAAGTTTATGTTGTTTGGTTCTGAGAAGGAGAAATACTTAGGGCCGAAAAGTATTTTTTTTAAAAAAATTTAAAACAGAAAAGGCAGAGTTGTGGTGGTCAAGAGTGGATATGAGATTAGCTTCTGACATGTCTATTGGCTGGGTGATTGTCCTTTAAAAGTCAGATTTCACAAGTAGTTTCAGGTTGTTGTTAACCCTAACATAGAGGTTGCAAAAGATTACAATAATGATAACTAGGAAATACGTACGTTTCAGAAGACAGTTAAACGAAGATCTTAGAGAGGGATATGATGGGTACAACTTCAAGGTTTGCTAGACGAAGTAAGTTTGGAAGAGGGGCGCGCTACAATTCACTGGAGGTTGGAACGGTCCAAAAAATAGTACTCAGTAAGGTCATTATAAAGATTAATGACATCAGGTGTTGAAGAGTTAGAGGGACGCAGATGCTGAACATTTGGAAATGTAACGTCTCACTGAAAGTAAAGATTTTTATTTGGATGGCTGTCCATGACAAGCCAATGGTCTGGCCTAGCTAGAAGAATGTGCAATACTATGTGACAAACTAGAAACTAGTGATCTCACATTCTATTCCGGTGCCCAATTGCCGTCTTCATTTGGACCTTGTTGAAAGAGGTGGAAAATCCCAACTGATTGTGCAGAATTAGGGTGGGATCCAATAACAACCCTGCTATACGAGCAGTCCAATCAGAGGCCTGCCGGCGTCCACTTTACTTGACGAGCACGACGAGCATCGATGCTCTCTGTCTGTCTCTGAGCCTTGACCGTCCCCTTTCGCTGTACTTGAAGCTACCAAGAACGAGCAAAGTGAGCTCGGAATCACCGTGGCAGGCATGCAGAGCTCGGAATCACTGCTGGCTGCTGCGAGTGCGAAGTGCGAACCCAGCAGTCCGGCTCCGGCCCGGCCGGCAGCATCAACGACGACAGCCAGCTGCATGCCTTGACCCCTTGACCACACGGCGGCCAGTGCAGAGCGATCAAGCTCACGTTTGAACGCACGCGGCCGCCGGAACAGGCCGGAAGCGTCAAGCGTGGCGTCCACTACTCCTGCCACTGCGTGCTCCGCCTCCACGGACCTTACGCCGGCTAGACGGGTCGTCGGGAAAGTGATGAGAGAAAATCTCAAGATGCAAGCAGCCGCTGTTGTCGGCAACGGGTAGCGACAGACAGCATCACCTGCCCGCGAGGCCGCGACCGCTTGTCTCCCTAGTCCCCTCCTCTCTCGTAGCCTGCTCCTGCAGCTGCAGGCTCCCAGGCTCGATGGCGCCTGACGACGACGCTGCATACAGACAGGTAGCAAAGCGACTGCCTGGGTATGGCCAGCCAAAGTTTACGCTAGCTCTGCATGCGTAGACTAGAGACCAACAGCATCAGTGTGCAGAGATGGCTGGCCACTGTGCTGTGTTGGGCACAGCGGCTGGGAGTAGAGTGATGGTGAAGGCACGAGCGAAAGCTCGTCGTCTATCTCAAGTCTCATGACTCTCATCCATGTATCCATCGCACGGTCTCCTTTTCGTGTGGCGGAAGCGAACGCTGCTTCGCTCGGCGGATGACATAGCACCGCAAGTGGTTAAAAATCTAGTGCGTACTGAGATTTGTCGCGAGATTGTATTGCCGGGAACGAAGAAAGAGCTTTCCTTTGCAGTGACAGCGACTCCTATACTAATACTTGTATGTGTCGTCTCAACTGTCAAGGTCCAAATTTCAGATAAAGTATAGCATACATTTTATTTTTTAAGGCTCAATGCACAGCATTTCGAATATTTTTCTAAAAAATAATTGGTAAATCAATGAGTTTCTCAATTGGCTCAAAAAAAGGGCTAGAAGTATATTGTCAGGTTCTTCTAGCCGTTTGCAAAATCTCGCTTTTAAAGATATAAGACAATTTTGCAGCAGAAATTCTTATAGTCCATTGTATACTTGCATTGGGAACACTTTCATTACTCTTATTCTTTCTCAGGTACCTCTGACATTCAAGTTGGCCAACTGATACGCGCATGATCAATTTCGCCAATTACGAAAGGTATAGGAGTTGAGGTAAGGAGTTGATGGACTGTTTTTTTTAACATTGCCAAAAAAAACTATCAAGATCGAGAGTGGGTTTTTGAAACTCTTGGAGATGCTCTACTCGAAAGTCTGAAAAACATCAGAAGCCCTTCCTTGCCAGATAATATATAGATTTCTAAAATCCCTTGTCACCCAAACAACTCATAAGGCGGAACACCACGTCATGTAGGTTTCTGACTAAAAACTGCATGGTATATTTATGCAAAACTACACTGGACCATGGAAGGGTGGTTGGACAGCCTCTAAAACATGTCTGCTTCGTGTATGAGTCACTGAGATTAATTTCAAGACCGTAGATTAACAAAACGTCCTTGGGTTGAGATCACTACTTGAATCACCACTTGGTTGCACTGTAGAGAACCGATGGATTGTTATATCGAGAATTCAAAATGTGGGCAGGAGCTTCGATCTTTGATAATCCTAGTTACTTGATGGTTTGGAAAAGGGAGACCTTTCATGTCTCATATACACCTTTCATGTCTGTCTCATATACAACCTTTTCTTTACCTTCAGCTATTGCTTTTTGTTTATGTTGCCATGTCAGGCATGCTCTGTTTCGTGGCGCCAGAAAAAAACTTATATTGTTTGGCAAACTTACTTAGCTTGGCAAGGATTTCCTTACCCAGTGAGGCGAGCCAAATTGACTTGGGCTGTTCGCTTATTCAGATTTTGTCTGTTTTTTTCTCACGATAAATCAGCATCAGTCGAAATCAACGTTTCTTTTCGTAGAAACTTGCTGGCAGCATCCATCTTGCTGTATGGCAGCGTGAACACCTCTGGTAGTGCCACTGCATGAGCAAGCAAACCAAACACTGGACCAGGCAAGGCAAACCAACAAAGGTTCCAAGCAGCCCCGTCATTGCCATGGTATCATTAGCAGCTGAAATAGTTTTCTTTTCTCCACCATCCATCCATCACACAAGGAGAATCACGTGTTGTTTTTATCAGGTCAGCAGTTTGTTTAGCACACGTACAGGCGCAGCTACTAGCACATGACCTTGCCCAAACTAAAGGACCACGTAATTATTTTCCAACCTGATCTGTACTACTGCTAGTCTCCCACTAGTGTATAATTATACGTGTCACGTTCCTGCCTCCCCCCCCCCCCCCCCCCCCCCCCCCCCTTTTTTTTTTCTTTTCTCCGAGACGGTGCAGCTACTCCCGCCCCTTGTGCGCGCCGCTGCTTGTTTGGCTTCTTTCCTTCCTGTGTGCACAGACACACTAGCTCGAGTCCAAAACCCACTGGAATCATCATCACCTGCCGATTGGCGTATCGGAACCGAATGCCCCACCAGCCTATACAAAAACGCTACTCCGGCTCCGATCTCTTGATCTTCTTGCGGCCTTCCGTCTTCCCAGTTCCCTGCTTCTTCGATCCTATGCGAGCTCAGGTTCAGAGATTGTCTCCAAGAACCACTCCGCAGCTCTATAGGAGATGGTTCTCTCAGTCGTAGTCGTAGCCAGCACAGCTCCACCAGTCCAATCCAGCAGCTGGAGCTCTTGAGCTTGAGGTGGAGAGATTGGATGCGTTGCTCCTGACTTCGAGTAGACCGAGACCGAGAGAGACAGAGGTCAGCGTCGTCAGTTAGAGGTAGGTCGACGACCTTGCTTGCTCCCCTGCTTCTGTTCTGCTCTACTATTATGTTCTGTTCTGTTCTGTTCCATCTGCGTTCACGCTCGATCTCCTTTTGCTCAGGGAATCCCCCTCTGTCGTCTGCTGACGGTAATCGATCATTGTTTTGTGGTGATTGGAGTGTCTGTGATGCTTCTTTGTTTGGAGTCCGTTTCTGTAACCGTTGGGAATTCTTGGTAACGGTGGTTTTTCCCCCCAAGGTTGGTATCGATTGATAAGCTGCTGCTTCCTGTTCTTTAATTTGCTCGATCCATCCATATACACCGTACGTGTTGTGTTCTGTTGTGTTGTGTGTACAATATCAGATGAGATGCATACACCGACAGGCGATGATCGAGGTGCATGACTTGATTCTTTCTTGTGCCATTTTTTTGCAGCTCCGGTCAAGGAGGAAAGCCCCTTACCTACCCTTATCTAGTTGGATCCATCAGATAGACAGATAGTACATCATCCATGGGCAGGCCTAGAGGGAAGAGCAAGAACCCGAACGACGACGAATCCGACGAAGACGACGGCAGCTTCGGCGGCGGCGGCGGCGAGGAGGAGGCGTCCGTTTCCCAGCGAAAGCTCGTCGTCTATCTCAAGTCTCATGACTCTCATCCATGTATCCATCGCACGGTCTCCTTTTCGTGTGGCGGAAGCGAACGCTGCTTCGCTCGGCGGATGACATAGCACCGCAAGTGGTTAAAAATCTAGTGCGTACTGAGATTTGTCGCGAGATTGTATTGCCGGGAACGAAGAAAGAGCTTTCCTTTGCAGTGACAGCGACTCCTATACTAATACTTGTATGTGTCGTCTCAACTGTCAAGGTCCAAATTTCAGATAAAGTATAGCATACATTTTATTTTTTTAAGGCTCAATGCACAGCATTTCGAATATTTTTCTAAAAAATAATTGGTAAATCAATGAGTTTCTCAATTGGCTCAAAAAAAGGGCTAGAAGTATATTGTCAGGTTCTTCTAGCCGTTTGCAAAATCTCGCTTTTAAAGATATAAGACAATTTTGCAGCAGAAATTCTTATAGTCCATTGTATACTTGCATTGGGAACACTTTCATTACTCTTATTCTTTCTCAGGTACCTCTGACATTCAAGTTGGCCAACTGATACGCGCATGATCAATTTCGCCAATTACGAAAGGTATAGGAGTTGAGGTAAGGAGTTGATGGACTGTTTTTTTTAACATTGCCAAAAAAAACTATCAAGATCGAGAGTGGGTTTTTGAAACTCTTGGAGATGCTCTACTCGAAAGTCTGAAAAACATCAGAAGCCCTTCCTTGCCAGATAATATATAGATTTCTAAAATCCCTTGTCACCCAAACAACTCATAAGGCGGAACACCACGTCATGTAGGTTTCTGACTAAAAACTGCATGGTATATTTATGCAAAACTACACTGGACCATGGAAGGGTGGTTGGACAGCCTCTAAAACATGTCTGCTTCGTGTATGAGTCACTGAGATTAATTTCAAGACCGTAGATTAACAAAACGTCCTTGGGTTGAGATCACTACTTGAATCACCACTTGGTTGCACTGTAGAGAACCGATGGATTGTTATATCGAGAATTCAAAATGTGGGCAGGAGCTTCGATCTTTGATAATCCTAGTTACTTGATGGTTTGGAAAAGGGAGACCTTTCATGTCTCATATACACCTTTCATGTCTGTCTCATATACAACCTTTTCTTTACCTTCAGCTATTGCTTTTTGTTTATGTTACCATGTCAGGCATGCTCTGTTTCGTGGCGCCAGAAAAAAACTTATATTGTTTGGCAAACTTACTTAGCTTGGCAAGGATTTCCTTACCCAGTGAGGCGAGCCAAATTGACTTGGGCTGTTCGCTTATTCAGATTTTGTCTGTTTTTTTCTCACGATAAATCAGCATCAGTCGAAATCAACGTTTCTTTTCGTAGAAACTTGCTGGCAGCATCCATCTTGCTGTATGGCAGCGTGAACACCTCTGGTAGTGCCACTGCATGAGCAAGCAAACCAAAACACTGGACCAGGCAAGGCAAACCAACAAAGGTTCCAAGCAGCCCCGTCATTGCCATGGTATCATTAGCAGCTGAAATAGTTTTCTTTTCTCCACCATCCATCCATCACACAAGGAGAATCACGTGTTGTTTTTATCAGGTCAGCAGTTTGTTTAGCACACGTACAGGCGCAGCTACTAGCACATGACCTTGCCCAAACTAAAGGACCACGTTTCCAACCTGATCTGTACTACTGCTAGTCTCCCACTAGTGTATAATTATACGTGTCACGTTCCTGCCTCCCCCCCCCCCCCCCCCCCCCCCCCCTTTTTTTTCTTTTCTCCGAGACGGTGCAGCTACTCCCGCCCCTTGTGCGCGCCGCTGCTTGTTTGGCTTCTTTCCTTCCTGTGTGCACAGACACACTAGCTCGAGTCCAAAACCCACTGGAATCATCATCACCTGCCGATTGGCGTATCGGAACCGAATGCCCCACCAGCCTATACAAAAACGCTACTCCGGCTCCGATCTCTTGATCTTCTTGCGGCCTTCCGTCTTCCCAGTTCCCTGCTTCTTCGATCCTATGCGAGCTCAGGTTCAGAGATTGTCTCCAAGAACCACTCCGCAGCTCTATAGGAGATGGTTCTCTCAGTCGTAGTCGTAGCCAGCACAGCTCCACCAGTCCAATCCAGCAGCTGGAGCTCTTGAGCTTGAGGTGGAGAGATTGGATGCGTTGCTCCTGACTTCGAGTAGACCGAGACCGAGAGAGACAGAGGTCAGCGTCGTCAGTTAGAGGTAGGTCGACGACCTTGCTTGCTCCCCTGCTTCTGTTCTGCTCTACTATTATGTTCTGTTCTGTTCTGTTCCATCTGCGTTCACGCTCGATCTCCTTTTGCTCAGGGAATCCCCCTCTGTCGTCTGCTGACGGTAATCGATCATTGTTTTGTGGTGATTGGAGTGTCTGTGATGCTTCTTTGTTTGGAGTCCGTTTCTGTAACCGTTGGGAATTCTTGGTAACGGTGGTTTTTCCCCCCAAGGTTGGTATCGATTGATAAGCTGCTGCTTCCTGTTCTTTAATTTGCTCGATCCATCCATATACACCGTACGTGTTGTGTTCTGTTGTGTTGTGTGTACAATATCAGATGAGATGCATACACCGACAGGCGATGATCGAGGTGCATGACTTGATTCTTTCTTGTGCCATTTTTTTGCAGCTCCGGTCAAGGAGGAAAGCCCCTTACCTACCCTTATCTAGTTGGATCCATCAGATAGACAGATAGTACATCATCCATGGGCAGGCCTAGAGGGAAGAGCAAGAACCCGAACGACGACGAATCCGACGAAGACGACGGCAGCTTCGGCGGCGGCGGCGGCGAGGAGGAGGCGTCCGTTTCCCCCACACCGCCCAAGACGAAGAGGAGGAGGGGAAGGCCGGCTCACAAGCCTCTCAAGGACGACGGCACCGGCGTCGTCGTCGTCAAAGCAGAGGACAAGGACACCGGCGACGAGGAGGAAGACGCGGGCAATGGCACCAGGCCAGCGGGCAACGTTGACGACGACGCTAATAAGGGCTCGACGGCGGAGACCGGAGCTGGGGCCAAGAAGCGGCGGCGGCGGCGCCGGGTGAAGCGCGGCTCCGACGACGACGACCCGGTGGGAGAGGACGGCGTCGGGGAGGGGCGTATGAGGTCCAAGTCCAGGGGGTTCCGGCCCAATGGAAGCCGCCGGAAGAGCACTCCCCGGCGAGCCGCCGAGGCTGGAGTGGAATGCAAGTGAAGTATGAGCATGCATCTCCGATCCCCCATGGATAACTTAGCTACTTCTTTTTTACTAATTAAATTACTGGCGGTTACCTGCTGTTACCTTCTTTCCGTAGTTACCCTTCGCTGTTACCAGCTGGTAGTTCCATCATATCTCTAGCAAGAGCAAGAGCAGGAGCATGATCATGTTCATGGCTTCATGCCAAGCGTCCGCAGTGGGCGTGTTTTAGCCGGTTGGATCTATTAAATGCGACCATAGGACCGAGTCCTATACACTGCGTGCTTGATTCGATGAAGACATCGCTCCTATCCAACGAACCTGCTCCCATTCTCTTCTCTCTCCTGCGCGTGGGTAGTGAAACAAAGAGGATTGACAGATGGTAATAAATGCTTTGATTCTATACATTGGGAACACTTTAACAGGCCAAGTCAAATCATTTTATAGAACCGAGCTTGGTTCTGTACACTGCTGATGCTACGTGCTGGTCGGTGGATGAATGACAAGCTAGCTAGTCATAGCTATTATATTGCGGTTGTTAGCATTAACGTACTTGTGACCGGTGGTCGACGTTACAAGCATTCCCTGTAAACTGTAAACTACCTTTAGCAGGAGTGCTACTCAGCACCCGTTTTTCCGTATTCCACACTGTTGCTTGACTATAGAATCAAAAAATTGCACCAAAAAAAAAAAAAAACAGTGCAGTACTAACTGTACTAGCCAACTATAGTACATATCCCTTTCTATGATGTTTCTTCTTTCAGGAACACAAAATGCATGGTGTTTCTTTTCCTCTACCTTTTTTTCTGTCGAGCTGTGGAAGTTTTGATTCGGACACTAAGCTGTTCCACTCGATGGAATTGTACAATCTGGGAGTCTAGCTAAGCTCAAGGTAGCCAAGCTAAACTTACTCTAATTTTGGCAAAATCAAATTTTGCCCACTATTTGGTCAGATCGATGCTGGAATTTCACAGCCGAAGTAGTTGGTATAAATCCACGGCATATTTGGTGCCTAATTAAAATCATATTGAAAGTTAGTGGGTGTAGTGTTTATATTGCCCATTTTGGAAAAAAATTTACTGGAACAACATGCTAACTTTTGCAATATGTGTCCAATCATGATCTAAATAGGCTCAAAAGATTTGTCTCATAACATTTTGCGAAGCGGTCAAATTAGTTTCAATTTTTTTTATTAATGTGACCAAACTTTTATTATTTGGTGATGAATCTAAATAGGACCTTAGTTTGTTTGGAGGTGACACAAAACAAACACGTATAACTGGTTATGTTCTTTTTTAGTCAGTGCTATGTTCTTAGTATGAATAGTGGCAGGGCAATTACCTATAGGAGAGCCGAGACAATAGACACCTTATAGCTAAGATTATTTAGTAGTGTTGAGATTGACATATATACAAAGCCATTATGACACCAATTGTACAAATCCATCATGAATAGAATCAGTTAGTACATCGGCTATGAACTACTTCCTTTATAATTATCTCTACAACTAAAAAGAGCCAGCGGTATCATCTCTGCAAACCCGATCGCTAAAAATCGCGCGACAAAACTAAGGCAAAATTTGCCACAGCACACCGTTAAAACTTGCCTTTGGCCAGAAGACATCAAAAAAAGATAGCTTTGCCGTAAGACACAAAAAAAAAACGTGCTCGTTCTGCCGTAGGACACAAACTGAATATTATATTGGAGTTTATTGAAGAGCCACACGAAGTGACAGAAATACCCTTACCCTTTCATCCCTTTCTCACGAAGCCAAGTCTGTTCATCGTGCGTTGCTGCGTTCCCTCGACGCAGGCACTCCGCGTGCGCAAGAAAGAGCAGGAGGCGGCGGTCCTCCTCAACAGCGGCCAGCGGCGCTGTTGCTCTGCGGTCGGCGTGCATATTCGGTGGCGGCGCGCGTATTCGGTGGCGGTGGCGCCCAGAGAAGACGGCGGCGACGGCGCCCTGCAGCAAACCGAGGAGCGGCAACTCCGGAAGCTGGAGGTGCGATGGTGATGGAGCCTCCACGGTTCTTGAGCAAAATTTTTCCGGAAGAGCATGCTAATCTTTCATGGGTCCCTGACGGGTAAATAATTTCTGCCATTATCTTCTAGGGTTTGGTTATTAGTGGGTACTGTAGCCCTAATTTTTTGAAGTAAATCATGTGTTTCTGTCCATACTTTCCGTAGGATGGATTCCAATTCGTCCTACAGGTTTGCTGCACGTGTAGGTGCTTTTGTTAAATTGACTGAAGGTGGTAGGCGTGAGTATCATGATGCTTGTAACATTGCTAAGATTTTAGACAGAGATATCACAAATTGGAGTAATTTGCTTCTTGACATTGGCACTGAAATTAAGATAGGCTCTAAACACAAGTTGCGTGTCACCTATTGGGATAATATGAGTTGTAGCTATGAAGAAATTGATTCTGATAACAAACTGCTGCATGCAATTGACATGTATTGGTAGATAAGAAGACTCTCAGTGCAAGTGTGGGTTATGATAAAGGATGATTTTGTTTGGAGCTTGATATTGGGCGACAAGAGAACATGCCTTGTGTGTTACAGGGTAGCACTGATGCTCCCGCCAACCAGATAATTACGTAGCCTAATCTTGAAATTGCATCATCCCTAGTAGAGCCTCCAGTCCAGAACAATCCTGAAGTGAATTGGGTTGATGATGATGTAGAGTATGTTGGTCTAGTGAAAGGACCGTATAGGCTAGAGGGGGATGAATAGCCTATTAAAAAAAATTCTACAAAGCACTAGACCACAAGTTAGTAATTAAGCAAGCGAGACAAAACACTAGCTCTAGACTATCCTAAGCAAGCCACCTAGCACAATAAGCTACTCACAAGATATATGCACTCAACTTGTAAGAAACCAACTCCTCCGAACCTAAGGAGCAAGAAATAAGCGCAAGAGTGAGGAACCGAGAAAGATTGTACCAAGGGGCTTTATGATGTGAAGTCCACTAGCCGTGTAGAACCAATCACCAGAAGAATATCAATGAGAAAAACAAGTGAACAATCCAATAGAGAGCCGGAAGACCAAACATCCACTCGAAGGTGGAGAAGAGAGAACACTCGATTTTTACCGAGGTTCACGTGATCGCCGTCACGCTACTCCTCGTTACGGCACCGGTCTTCCTTGGTGGATCGTAAGCTAGGCTTCACACGCCAATCCCTCACCGGGAGCCGCTCACCAACACAAGAGAAATGGCTATCAACCACGAGCAATCCACTAAAGTCGGTTTTGGCACTCCGCTAGAGAATAACCGCAAGAACCCCTCACAATCAACCTTCGGTGTGGGCTTGAACAATCACCAATCAACCTCAACACCGGAATCCACCTCCAAGCCGCTAGGGACACGGCAATGCCCCAAGAGAATAAGAACTCAGCTCTTGGCTTGCTCTCAAGTGCTCTAGAATACAAATCACTAGCAATGATGCACTTGAGGAACACTCAACTCACAAAGATGATCAAATGGTGAACAAGTGAGTGAGTGGAAGGTTAGAGAGTGCTCTCAAGAGTTAGGCAATGAATCAAATGTGCAAGAGAGTCACCAAGTAACCAGGGAAGGAGTATAAATACCCCTAAGTGCACTCCTAGCTGTTGCCTCACAAGAAACAGCCGTTAACACCCCTTTTCAGCCGTCGGACGCAACCGTCGGACTGAATGCGTTGGACCAAAGCTAGCGTCCGACGCTTGGATGAATGCCACATGTCCGCTCAGATTCAACCACAGCCGCTCGATCTCAACGGTCACTGATTCGCGCCACTCAGCGAACCGTCGGACGGAGCAGCGTCGGACTAAGACTCTCACGGCCGTCCGACGCTTCCAGAGAGGTTCCAGAGAGGAAAGACTCATCGGACAACGGACCGACGCTCTGTGTCGGACTAAGTAGAAGCGTCCGACGCCTTGCCCAGAACGCGCCGCACACCTCGCCACGCCGTGAACTCGCCGCGACGCGCCGTCGGACTGTTAGCCGATAGTCTGACGCGCTCGCCTCTCAGGTCGTAGGACTGTCCGACTCTCACAGCGGACAGTCGTGCGCGCCACCGTCGGACGCTCGCTCGTCAGTGCGTCAGGACCAAGTGTTTCCACAGTCCGACGCTAGTTAAATTTACGCAGAGAGCTCCCGAAATGCTCGAACTGAGTCCGACGCTGTCCAACGCTCGCACTGTTAAGAAAAGAGCTTAGGGACCGTCGGACCCTGCAGACCAATGGTCCGACGCCCTGCTGACTTAGCGTCCGACGCTCAAAAATACAGTGTTTTTTAAATCTTTTTCACACCCCTTGCTTCTATGTGCTAACACTCAAGGTCTTCAACACTTGTGCACAGTGTGTTAGCATTTTCAAAATATTTTTCAAGGGTTTCTAACTTGATCTCTAGGTTGTGTTAGTCAATGCACATGGAATGCAACCTAGAGCACTTGAAGGTAATCCAAACACTTGTTCTCCCCTTAATAGTTGGATATCTATCCTAAATATGATCACACTCACTAGGTGTCTTGACCACTAGAATCAAAAGCCTATTTAGGTTATACCTTTGCCTTCACCTTGAGCCACTTCACTATATCCATCATACTTGGTCCATGGATGAGCTATCTTGATCATCATCATCACCTTCCAAGCTCCGCACTCCATGGATAGGACCACCTATACTTAGTCATCACTTAGCAAGTATGTTAGTCTCTAGGATGTCATTAATTATCAAAACCAAACTAGGGCTCCACTTTTTGGTAATTGATGACATCCTATACAAAGATAAGAGTTAAGATTATTTTTGAACTTGTGAGCTTGTCCAAACAAGATTATCATGTTTTGGAATGGACAAACAACACAAATTCGGTTTGGTGGCTATTTAGCTCCCCTACATATGTGCATGAGTTTGGATTTGAAAGCTTGCACATATGCATAAATAGAGAGTAAATTTCCACCAAAATATGCTAGGATGGTTAGAATAAACCTTTGAAGCGTGATACCAAATGAAAATTTCACATCAAAGTTGTGGAATCTTCATCCTTAGCACTTTCATAACTAGATGATCACAGAACTTGAGCATACCCGTGAGATCAATATTACAAGCAATGCTCAATACCAAATGAAAAGCACAAGATCATCTAGCTACCTCCTAAGCATGCTAGTTATCAAATCATCAATCAATATTTACACTAGCATACACCACTTAAGAACATTGCAATTTTAAAGTAAAGACATGTGCAAATGCAACAAGCATATGTAAGTTCACATTCCAAATACATTCAACCAAGTTCATGAGTTTGCTCCCCCTCAAGGTGAGCTTAGGTTTTGATCCCTTTACTTTGGCCTACTGCTCTTCCATCATCGGCCATAATAATGGTTCATCACAAAGCTTAGTCCATTTTTATCTTTTCTCCCCATTTCTTATCTTATCTTTGTTCTTTCTCTCCCTTGGCATCAAGTACCACAAAAGGGTTAAATCAATGGAGAGTGAGATTAATTATTCAAATTTGGTTCAATCTAGCAAACTTCACAAGTTACTTAGCTCGGTTTGAACCAAAGACAAGCTTCTTCACGCCACTAGGGGTTATCTTGCCTATGTTGAGTTAAGCACTTAGTTGCTTGTTTAACTAGATTCAACACTAGGTTTGCATCCCCATGAACAAGTTATATGTCATCACTAGATTAATCAAGCAAGCAAGCAATAGTGATGCCATATAGACTTAAAAACATTTTGACTTTCAATGAATGACCTAGAGAGCATGTCTACATGATCTAGCAAGTCCTAGCAAAGTATGTATGCATATGCCAAACAATTATACCTTTGCTTTGCTTGGAGGAGAGCCAAGTCATAAGATATTCATGAAGTACATTAACACATGTTGGGATAGTCAAGTATGTTCAATTCATTCCTCAACTTGCAAAATCTTGCTTCATCAAGTGGCTTGGTGAATATGTCGGCTAGTTGATCATCGGTGCCCACACTTGTGATTGTAATATCTCCTTTTGCTTGGTGATCTCTTATGAAATGGTGCCTCACATCTATGTGCTTAGTTCTTGAATGTTGCACCGGATTGGTTGTGATCTTCACCGTACTTTCATTGTCACAAAGCAATGGAACTTTGTTGATTTTCAATTCATAGTCCTTCAAAGTTTGCTTCATCTATAAGATTTGTGCACAACAACTTTCCGCAGTAATGTATTCGGCTTCGGTGGTAGAGAGTGCAACACTATTTTGCTTCTTGGATGACCATGAGACTAGTGACCTTCCCAAGAGTTGACAAGCACTGGAAGTGCTCTTTCTATTAATTTTGTAATCTGCATAGTCCGCATCCGCATAACCAATCAACTCAAAGTTGGAGCCCTTGGGATACCGCAAACCAATGTTAGGTGTGCTCTTCAAGTACCTCAAAATTCTCTTTGTAGCCTTCAAATGACTTTCTCTTGGAGAGGCTTGATATCTTACACACATGCACACACTAAATATCACATCCGACCTAGAAGTGGTTACATAGAGTAGACTACCAATCATTGACAGATATTGCTTTTAATCAACCAAATCACCCTCTTCATCCGGTTCCAACCTTCCACTAGTGCCCATAGGTGTTGAGATTGCCTTTGCATTTTCCAATCCAAACTTCTTCACCATGTCCTTAATATACTTGCTTTGACTGACAAAAGTGTCATTCTTTAATTGCTTGATTTGGAGTTCAAGAAAGTAACTAAGTTCACCAACCATGGACATTTCGAACTCTTTGGCCATCATCTCTCCAAACTCCTCACAAAACGCTTGACTTGTTGACCCAAAGATGATATCATCAACATAGATTTGCATGATGAACAAGTCATTACTAATCTTCTTGGTGAATAGAGTGGTGTCAATATTTTCCATCTTGAACCCTTTAGAGAGTAGGAAGTCCCTCAACCTCTCATACCATGCTCTTGGTGCTTGTTTCAAGCCATAAAGAGCCTTCTTAAGCTTGTACACATGGTCGGGTTTCTTGTCATCTTCAAAGCCGGGTGGTTGCTCTACAAATACTAACTCATTGATGTAGCCATTTAGGAATGCACTTTTGACATCCATTTGATAGAGCTTGATATTGTGAGCACATGCATAAGCCAATATAATCCGGATTGCTTCCAATCTTGCCACGGGTGCATAGATTTCTCCAAAGTCTAAGCCTTCAATTTGAGTGTAACCTTGTGCAACCAATCTAGTTTTGTTCCTCACAACAATCCTATCTTGATCTTACTTGTTCCGAAAGACCCACTTGGTGCCAATCACATTGTGCTTGCTTGGTCTTGGAACTAACTCCCATACTTGATTTCTTTCAAAATTGTTGAGCTCTTCATGCATGGCATTTATCCAATCCTCATCTTTGAATGCCTTCTCAATGTTAGTAGGCTCTTCTTGTGAGACAAATGAGTAGTGCTCACAAAAAGAAGCTACTCTTGACCTTGTTTGCACACCTCTACTAATATCACCAACAATGTGATCTTGAGGATGGTCCCTTACAATATGAGTGGGTTGGAGCACATGAGATGAACTAGCACCTTGGACTTGATCTTGATCTTGATCATGAGCTTGAGAGTCATTTGAACTTGCTTGGTTTGAATCATTTTCCACTTGCACAATAGGAGGAGTGACATCTTGATCATCATTATCTTCAACTTATCTTGGTCTAATGTCACCAATGTCCATGTTCTTCTTAGCATCAACTAAATGAGGTCCTCTCACATCATCTAGATTATCCTTCTCATCTTGTGACCCATTAGTTTCATCAAATTCTACATCATGGACTTCTTCAACTATACCATGTGCCAAGTTCCATACTCTATAAGCCTTGCTTGTAGTTGAATACCCAAGTAGGAACCCTCCATCACACTTCTTCTCAAACTTGCCCAATCGAGTGCCCTTCTTCAATATGTAGCATTTGCATCCAAACACTCTAAAGTATGCAATGCTAGGTTTTCTTTCATCCAAAAGCTCATAGGGTGTCTTCTTCAATATTGGATGACAATATAGACGGTTGCTAGTGTAGCAAGCCGTGTTGATAACTTCGGCCCAAAACTCATCACTCACATTTTACTCACTTAGCATTGTTCTTGCCATATCAATGAGAGTTCTATTCTTTCTTTCCACTAGGCCATTTGATTGTGAAGTGTACTTGGCCGAGAATTGATGCTTGATACCCAATTCATCACATAGTTCATCAACTCTTGTGTTCTTGAACTCACTTCCATTGTCACTCCTTACTTGCTTCACCCTTGTATCAAACTTATTTTGGTTTCTCTTGATGAAAGATTTAAAGATATCATACATTTTACTTTTATCAACAAGAAAGAACACCCAAGTGTATCTAGAGAAGAAGTCATCAACTATCACAAAGCCATATTTTCTTCCTCCAATACTTACATAAGTGGTTGGACCAAACAAATCCATATACAATATCTCAAGTGGACTAGATGTACTTATCATGTCTTTCTTTGGATGTGTATTCTGTTGGTATAAATTAACTGCACTCTACTTAAATAAGATTGTATTCAGATTATCCGCAAGCGCACAGATAATATACCGCTGTCACATTTCACCCGGAGGTTTTAAATATCGAATCCACAAGGAACAATAGGCGATAATGACCAAGCCGATGAACTTAACCCTACAATTAGGCTAGATAATATCATGAAAGAGGAAATAGCTAATAATTATCTAGTTCCAACAACTGGTAAACTTTGAATAATATCGTTCTAACTGGGCAGTGACATGAATAAGAGGCGAAATCAGAGTTCCCTCCTACCAAACACTTATACACTATCGATCCTATCAACGGAAAGTGGACTACAGAGGACTTAACGCAGCTGTCACCTACGCGATCTACCACTATCTGACCAATCAGGGGACATTCACAAGTAAACCTAGCCTAGGCACCACGCCTACACTACGTAATACTACTTCAATCAAGTAATGACCAAGATCAAAGCACTCAATATGAATTGCAAACTTAAAAACGAATAAGAACAAATGCTTACTTGAATTAGAAGTCGAAGACAAAAGTACCTCAGAACGCAGCTCCGGGCGAGGAAGCTGAATCCAGAAGAATACAGCCACGAAGAAGCACCGACAGGCCGAAACTCCTCCAGAATCTCTACTCTCCTACTCTATCTCTCTAGTCTCTAAACAAGACTAGATCTAGATGAACTAGTCTATCCTAACTGCTACAACTAGATGAACTAGAACTAGATGAACTAGAAGTAGATCAGCTAGAGGGACCCTAACTCTAATTTATGTAGAGAATATGAAGCACCGAGATGTAGAATGCCTTCTGGAGGGGGCCTGGGGCGTCCTTATATAGGCCGAGGTGGAGTAGGGGGCAAGTAACCGCCACGTCATCGATCCGCGTCTCATGTTATATGTACCGTCGGATCAAACCGACCTTAGATCAACGTAGGGATGCGTTACTTGGGTGCCAAGGAAGCATGGAAGAAAGATTCTAGAAGGTGGGGCCCAGACTCAGCAGGGGGGCGCCGGCCGGCCCCACCCTAGAGCCGGTGTAACACCCATGGTGTTACGGTTAGTTAAAACCTGCCATGTCATCATCCTTAGTTGCAAATCATCCCGCATCAAACCTGATCACTGTGTACTAATTAAAACAATTTTTTATTTTCGCATATGATTGTGCATAGGTACCTTAGAGTGATCTTGTTATGATAATGCTTGTGTGGGTATTGGATTGAAATAAATTAAAGAAATTCAAAGGAAAATATTTATAAACCCTAAAACGAATTCAAAACCCTAATTCAAAAACCAACAGGAATTAGGTGTTGGGCCTTGATGAAAGTTGTACATCTTGAAAAGTTGAGAAACTTTCTATTTTGGACAAATTTGAAATTGCTAAAAGTAATTTCAAATAAAACCCTAATCTATGCTTTAACGTTTAAATTGAAATACAAATTCAAAAAATATATGAAATCTGAGGAAAATGTCTTAATAGAAGTTATAGATATTTTAAAATAGAATAACTTTTATTTTTGGAGATTTTGAAGTTATAGTGGAATCCAAATTAAACTTAAAACAGTGATTTCAAATTTGAATTTGAAATGTTTAAAAATTGTTATGAATCTGACTAAACCACTTTAATGAAAGTTAAAAAGCTTTTCAAATGGAACAGCTTTTGTATTTGGGGATTTTCATGTTATTGGACAAAATTTCAAATAAAACTCAAATTGGTGTTTATGAATTCAAATTTGAAATGGCCTTTCAAAAATTATTTAGAATCTGACAAAACTCCCTTAATAAAGGTTGTAGGGTTTGCCAAGTAGAACAACTTTTATTTTTGTATATTTTCAACTTATACGGAAGAATCTTGAGAAATTGAATGAATTCAAATTAAATTTTAAAACCCACATTTACCCCCTTTTGAAACATTCAAAATCCACTCAAAATTTGAATATGGTTCGAAAACTAAAGTTGTTCAGCACAAGATTTTCTACAACTCGTATTTGAGAAATTTTTCAGGTTCTTACACAAAAAAAAGTAATTTTGCAAAAATCAAAAGGGAAGGGTTATGCTGCTATAGTGTTCAGCAGGGGGGACCGGCTCTGCCCCTGCTCGGGTGCAGGCCGCGTGCGCGTGCCGGCCGCCGGCGATGCTCGGGGCCGGCTGGCCGCGTGTCACCGGCGGGGCTGGGTCCGTAGGGGCCCTCCCCACACCACGCACGACCTCCATTGCTCATCTATTAGAGCGGTCGCCATTGCCTTATCCTTTTCCTTCTCACCGTTGCCGGCCAAGTCTCGGCCGGGAGCAAAATTTGTTGTCCGTGCGCAACCACACACTGCTCTAGCTCGTAGCTAGGATCAACTCTCTCATGCGCACCGTTGGGACTCCTGCTTGCTGCTTGAGGTCGCCAGAGGAGTTCTTGAACCGCTGTCACCTTCTCGGAGACCGGCGGAGCGCCGCCGCGAGCACCTTCGCGGGACCATCACACTCCAGTGACTTTCGTGCCTATTCGTCACTTGTTCTAGGCCCCTCTCGTCATCACAAAGCTAATGCGTGCGGTGATTTTATGTTTCTCGCTGAACAGACGCCGGAACTTGTTCTAGCCGCTGGAGTTCGCCGCCACCGCCTCGGTGATCATCGCCATCGAGCTCGTGATCGTTTTTTTTGTTCCAAACGGCGTGAGCAACACGACTAGGTGAGCTCCTGAGGCTCGTGGTGTCATAAGTTTAGACCCTACCCGGCTGTGGCTACCGGGACGCGGCGAGCCGCCGTGGCCGTCCGCCATGAACAGCACCGAGTTCGCTTTGAGTTTTAATCCGTTGGGGTAGAACCCCAGGGAGGTGCGATAGGTCACGGGAGTCCTGTAGATGAGGTTTTCCTCGCCGGAATAGCTGCCGGCGGCGAGCCCCGCGGCTGCCGCCGCCGCGCGCGTGTTCATGCCTCTGCTCTGCTCGAGCGGAGCAGAGGAGGAGGGGAGCGGGCTGGGTCTGCTGGGCCGACTTGGCCAGCGCGAGCCCAGGAAGAGAGAGCAAAGCGTTGGGCCGCGTGAGGGGCGAGCGGGCCGGCCCAGTAGCTCGGACTAAATTGTATAAAAAAAATTTATCAATTTTTGAGATAATGATTTTGTGTAAATATATCTATTTCACTATAAATTGTGAAAATAATTGTGTAACCCCTCTGTGATATACTTTATTTATGAAAAATATGAAATATACATTTTCAGTACTTTTGCTAGGTATTAAAATATGCCTTTTTAATTAATAAATGGAACTTTGATGATTTTTGTAGAATCAATTATTATTCCAAAAATTACGAAACTTGTTCTTTCACTATTTCGCAGTAGTACTAATCTCTACAAAAAGTTTGGAGTGATTTTGAAATATTTAAATAAATCCTTATTTTATGTTTTATTAATAGAGTAAATAAGAAAAGAATATTAGAATTAAAATTTTAATGGTTTGCCTGATCTTTGAAGATTTGATTAAATACCTTGGAACCCATTAACCCCCACTAGTCCAAAGTTTGTTGACCATTTACTTTGCAAGCATGAAATGAATTGCTTTAGGTAGAGATTAAATGTTAAAACGAAGTTCCGATAAATAAATAAATAAATAGGAACACTAATCATTTTAGTTTTGTGTGACTTTGGGATTGGTTGTTGCCCCTGGGTCATTCACTATAGTGATCCTCGGCGCTTTGACTGTCGTAATGCAGTAGAGGTTGAACAACTGTGCAGCGGCTTTTATAAGTTGGATTGTTGGCTTGTAACTATACCGTGAAGGAAAGTTGTACTCAACTTTCTAAATGAAGTTTGCTTTCTAATTAATTACAATTTAGTGCAACTCATGCATCATGGCATACGTATCATTATGTTAAGCATTATATTACTATTACGTGTAGTGATCGGATTTTCGGGAGAATTGTTAATTGCTCCCCGACGGAAGGAATATTCGTCAGGAGAAGTCAAGCGGATTTTCTCTGGTTTTCTAGCGGAAGTGACAGACCTGCAACACAGGCAAGTCCCGGTGCATTTGCCCCTCCTTGTTATTTAAAAATATTTATCACTTGAGTTAATCTACTGCATTAGGTTAATAGGAGTTGAGTGATAACCCATTGATGCATTACCTTTCCTTGACCACATATTATACCTGAGACCCTGATTTATTTAAAAGTATTAAAAAATGCTTAGTCATGCTTAATGATAGAGTTGCAAAAATGCTATTTTGAAAACTGCGATGATATGAAACAAATGAATCAGTTTATGGGATTGGTATTGTCCTCGTTTGGTGATGGTGCACTTGGCCAGTCCATAATCATCAACGTGGATGGGTTTTCCGTTTGGTTGACCGTCTGTTTGGGTTAGAGTCCCAACGATCCTCACCATCAGAAAAGGGATGCGAAAACCGGGTGGTCTCCAGTGTACTTGGGTTAGAGTCCCAATGCATGGTGTCCAACGGATAAATATTTAGGGACCATTCGTTGTCGGAATGCTGTGATCATGACTTTGCAACTAGCCACATACTACGGAAAGCCTCTGACTTCGGTGGCTCTACTGCTGGAACCGATAACCACGCACTGGGAGTGGAGAGATGGCGAGAGTAGCGTGTACCCTCGTGGCCGTCGTGCCTGGAGACGAGAGGGGTACTGTGCTCTCGGGTGGCGCAGGACCGGTTCTAGGGTATGAAAAGCCGTGGTAGGCGGGGTTGGCATATGCAAGCTTAAGTGCTACATATGCAGTGTGGATAGGGATCCCCAGCTGGGTACTTTTGGATTCGAATCGACGTTGCTCCTCGGTTAATGGAGACATGATCCTCACCCTTACAGCGAAGAGTGGTTCGGAACTAGGTGTTTTTGAGAATGAATATGAATTTGAAAGTACATAATATACGAGAATTGATATTGGAATTATGTATATGAATAAAATAGTATTGAGATCAAATAATGAAATAGGATAGAAATGCTTTTCTGCAAAACACTTTGACTCTTGCTCAAGCCTAACCTTGACTTCCCTCAGCCTGCATTCCTGAGTCTAATTTTACACCTTTAGTCGGGTAAGTCTTGTGGAGTACCCCATGTACTCAGGGTTTGTTAACCCCCTGTTGCAGGCAAACTAAGTGTGCAGTTCTGCGTGGGACCGTGCCGGTTAACGGATCGTGCATGGAAGAAGAGGTATATGATGTAACCCTTGGGCAGGGTGTCTAGTTGTATACAGCTACTCCACTACGAAGCTCTGGTTTGGGGTAATGTAATCTAGATTTGTAATCTATGTTTAAATAATACTTCAGCACCTTCTACTCTGATTTAAATTATTTGTGTAAACTGTTGTAATACTTGTAAGGTCTTTACAATGAGATCCTCGGGGAAATCAGGGTTTCCTAGGAGACCCAGCAGGCCACCTAGGTCAACGGGAACTTGTGCAGACTGATCGTGGGTCCTTAGGGACGATGACGGTGCACGTGGGCCCTATGATTAAGGTGGTTCTGTCACAGCCGGCCGGCCCCACTTTGTGGGATCCGGGGCCCCGTTTGCTCAGGTGTCTTCTAGATCCTTCCAAGGTCTTCGTGATGATGTTTCCCTCGCGGTTAAGTTTCGTGTCTTTTATGCTCTTTCACCCCTCTTTTACGCTTTTCTGGAATAGCCCCTGAAAAATACAGAACATGCAAAACTCGTGGAAACTGTCAGTTAAAACCCTAGACTAGTGTGTATTTATGTGTCCTTTCATATCTAAAGTTCTAATAAAAGTTGACGTTATCCACCGTCAACAACACCCCCAAGCTTACCTGTTTGTCAGTCCCTTGGCAAACAAACTAAGCCTAATTGCTAATAAACTTGGATCAGGAGTTGCTACAATTTTTTATGCCTTCCAAGTACGCATGCTTTCAAACAGAAATTCTCCTCCGGATTAGATAAAACTGCTCTAACTTTCAAACTTACCCATTGTACCTTTAACTATGGAGCTTCTCAGCTTTTGCATAAGTCTTGAGCAATCGAAAGATATAACAATCAAGTCAAGCACCATGTCTCAAATTCTTCACAATACCAATATTCCGGAGTTTTGCAAGTTTTCGAAATAAAACTCAGAACTTAATTGTATGACAACCTCAAGTCTCTTAATATATGTGTTATTTATGGATCTCACTGAGGCATTAATGATGTTATTATGCCTTCCTACAACTAAGGATTATAGTGGAGCTTATAAGAGTGGCAATAACAAGGATGAGCATACTTGCAATTCATATATTGTAAAGTCAAACAATGGATCCACAGAGAGTCAAGTCATACAATCAAACCAAGATGTGCATCTGTATGGAATACGGTGGATAGGTGTATATAAGGTGGCTAATCCTAATTCTACTTTTGCTCTTTAAAAATAGATCTCTCTCTTGGAACTTAGAACTTTCGCGGGAAAACATGGGCTATCTTTATTTTCTTTTTCTTCTTTTCTTTCTCTCTTTTTTTCATAGGGAGGCGGGCATCTAAGTACCCATTGTTTTAATTGTTGGGACACTTATCTATCTTTTACTCCCTTTTCTCTTTTTCTTCTTTTTTTCAATACTTTTGCAGAGCCACATGCGTCCTTTGAATATAAATAATTGGAGAGATAATGATAAGAACTTAGAGCAATTAAATAGGGGCTGTCCTATAGGGTATTTTTTTTGGGTGTTTACTCCCAGTGCAGGAGAAAACATTTTTAAGGTGGATCTGGTTGGAAGTGGAAAATGATTGCGCTTACTCCCAGAGTAGGAGTAATGCATATGTGGGTGGAGTGTGTAAGTGATCTTGATTTTAAAATCATGACAAGACTCTCATAAGGTATACAACAAAGGTTGACTAAACTTAATGCAAAGCAAGCAGCACAAAAGCGCAAAGGTTTTCTTATCTCTAAATGTATCATATATGGCTTTGGTAGGAATTCACACTTTGTCATACAGGAGCTCATCATGTAAGATTTTAAATTTAAAATAAATCTCCAGAACTTAGTATTGCTAGGAATAAGATAAAAAGCAGCACAGCCTTCAGGTATCATATCAATCAATCATCTAGACTTATCTCAAGCATATGCCTCCACAAGTTTCAGGTTCAGAGTAAATTCTTAAGACAAAACAGTAGTATCCAAAACTCAGGAGAATTTAAGGTTGAAAACTAGACACTTGAAAGGAATTACGGCAGAGCAACTATTCATCATCTCCAAGATAAAATTTTAATATTCTCTAGTTTTTATTTGACTCTAAACTTAACTAGACAGACTCTAGACACACTCTTTAATATATTGCTAAGTATTTATTTGGTTTTCAAATTTTATCTTACTAGCTAACTCACGCGAAAAGCGATATAGTAATAGTAATAAGGTGGGAAACTTATACTTAGCTGGATTTTAAATGGAGGATGCCCTCCCCCAAGCTTAACGTTTGACAGGGTCTTTGATGTTGCAAATTGAGTGATCCTTCTGGGAGCAGGTGTATCGGCACCATAAGGGCGTCGGGTTGACTAGCTCTTTGATCTTGTATTTTCCTGTGAAACTCAATTTCCAACAAAAATATCAAATCTCATGGAGAGGGGTTAGGTTTAGTACCACTCCATGGTAAGTGATTGATTTTATATTTCCAGCAGAAGTTTCCTAATCGGGTGGACCTTCATGTGCCCACACATTTTTGGGTTTTTTCTAAAAAAGTGTGGACCTTCATGTGCCCACATGTTTTTGGTATTTTTAGATATTCCTATGATACTATTGTGAACCTTCATGTGCTCATATATTTTTGGTATTTTATGACTTTATAAAACAGACTCGATAATCGCATAGGTATAGTAAACTAGGGATGCTCCTCCCCCAAGCTAGATGTTTGTAATACTTGGTGTTGATGATTTTTTAGAGCAAGCTTGTCAGCAACAGTCCTAGTGGGCTCCACTGATGGACTCACTCCTTAATCATAGTGTCATTCCTGCATAATTATACTCCAACAAGAAAACCAAAACTCGAGGCTCGAATTTAATAAGAGGTTAGCGATCAGCCAATAAGTAATTGGTTATTCTTTTGAGTTGATTTTAAATTGATAGGTTCTAGCAGGATTCTTTTTAGGATTTTCTGATTTTCTTATGCAGAAAAGTAAATATGTATGCATGATGTATATTTTATTTTTATGCCACCACTAAGAATATTTATTCTCATGGGGCTTAGGATTTTCATAATGCAAGAAAGTAAATATAGATGCTATTATCATTTTTTTATGCCACCACAGTAAATACTGCTACAGGGTTACCATAAGTTTATTCACGTGGGGCTTTAATATTTTGTGATGCAGTAAATAAGACAATAAAGATTTTTATTATTATTATCATTATTATTATTATTATTATTATTTTTTGGCATGCATAAAGATGAATATGCTAAAGATAATTACCATATTAACGTATGGTAAGTGTGCGGAATTTAAAGTCTACCGACAGGACTTTTTCTTCCACTCGTGTGTATCTCTCCGTCTTAGAGATGGAGGTTTTGATGGTTGTAGCTCTGGTGATGGTGATGTCACTTTTATTCTTTACTTGGCCAGCAGGTTGGAGTAGAGCATTAATAGTTGGATCTGGCAGCATCTTGCTCAGTGTGCAAGTTCACAGAAGTTCCACTTGTGGAATTTTGGGAATTAACAAACTTTGCTCGAAGTGTTGTTCTGCTTGCAAAACCAAGATAGAGATCAAGTGCATGGGTTCTGTTGGTGGAAAAACACCAACAGAACTAAATCTATTTCTTTATTTATTCTTCTCTAGCCTTAGGCACATTGAACAAGACGAAATTGGTGTTGCATAATTTGTTTACTTATGACATGAGTGGTAAGATCAGAAGATTAAACATTTATGTTGCATTTAAGTTCATATGGCGGAAAAGATTTAAATTGCTTAACCAATGGAAGGGTTGTCTATCTCTAAATAAATTTTCACATGAGTATGACTATCATCTTTCAAAGATAGAATACATTGTTTTAGCACATTTGGTTAAGACTGAGATAAAAAATGGTGCCATGAACAATCTTAAAGGACAAAGCATGTTGAGTTAATTAGGTTAATCAATTAAAGCTGTAACTCTAACATGTTTTGTGTCTTTATTTAACTGCATACCAAGATCAAGAGGAAAATAGTGACCACTTACCTTAAGATATTACCTCCATTATTAGAGCGTGATGGCACTAAGTAATGAAGGGTAGATGACCGGTGGTCCATTCCTTCTCTTGCATCTTGAGTTGTTTATGAGCATCTTGTCTCTTTTGTTGCTTATCCTTTTTGCCATCTTTTGCTTCTTTGATCCCATGACACCTTGTCAGTCCATTCATTATTATGCCTGCAACAGATTAGTGGACAACACATACCCGAAGGAATGTAAAATTTTGGAATAGAGGTTGTTTGTCCATCATTTTATCATTGTTCTATCTATGCTTAATAAGAATATAGTGTTGATATTGTTTTAGCATAGATTATGTTCTAGACAGGCATGGCTTGAGGTAAAGTAACTTGCAGCAGAAGATTAAGTGAATGAATCATTAATACTCATAGTTCTTCCATTCATGATGAATGAGCTGTGTCTTCCTCTGCAAAGTTATTGAAATTTAGCATGTGCCCTATCTCATCTCTGATTCGAATTCACCTCATGACTTACCCAGATTAATTGTGAAAGTTTCCTGCAGGGGTTAGTCCAACAAAATATCCAATGTCTACTATAGCAATTTCTAGTTCAATAACCAAACCAAACTCCTTGTCTAGTTTAATTAAGGAAGGCGTTTTTAACCTGAGCACCACGCTCAATTTAAATGCCAATGGAAGTATTTGCAGTACTTCCAAACTAAATCTTACTATGGCAAACAAAGGTGACATGAAAGCACTTATAGAGATTTATTTATTTAGAGACGAAAAGGTGAACAATTGAACATGGATTAGAAAGGTAGAGACAACCAATACTAGCAACATAAGATTTTCTAATTAAGCCCATTCCCCCAAGCTTGAATTTTGCAAAGCAAAGTTAAACTTGGATCGATATAATTCAATATTGCATGATGATTGGTTGGACATACCTTGCGTTGTTACTCTTCTACTTCAAACCTGAAATGGTTAGTGACAAAAATACCCAAGGGACTATTTTCATAATTATAATTCTATGCTCAATTCAAAAGGGCATTATAGTAAAATTAAAGGTGCAAGCTCAATTCATTTTTTAAGAGTGGTTATTTTAGGACACAAAGTCATTTTTGGGAAACCTTCTAATTATTGTACTTTAAGTTTATGGGGTGGTTTCTTCTAGAACACCAGTCTTTGTGCACCTATATCAAGATTACAACGAGATCTACAATATTTATGATAAACATATGCATCTACAACCACCCTTTCAAAAAATTTATGAACAGGTAGAATGAGGGGGTTGAAGATCTCATGTGTGATAATGTTAGAGAGACCAATTGATCCAGGAGATTTCTCATATGAGCATGGATTCGATGAGGTGTTAATGAAATAATTCACATGCTCATCGATTTGATCTCTCTTTTCAAACTCCAAGGGTGTTTCTTCATAGATGTCTGTAGGCAACAAGTATGTCTCTATTATTTCATGTCCACGATATTCATTGGATATTTTATTTTCTAGGATTTCCCATGGATTGGTATCTCTATGTTTGGTTTTTTCTAAGCTTTCTCTAAACTTGAATGAGTTATGTTTACTACAGAAATTGATTTAACCTCACCATTTGAATCTAGACCAAATTTAGATGCTAGCACTAAGGCTTCGTCCTCTTCCATCCATTCTTTGACAATAGTGTATGTATTTCTAGTATGTTCTATGCATTCCTGCCAGTGGCGCAGCTCTTCTTGGTCATTCCAAAAATCTTCATGACTCCTATTCTTGGGATGTCCTAATGGGATCCTAGGGTCATTATGAGATTTAGGAGAGAGAGTAGAAGAAGGATCATCAGGGTCAAGGATGGGTTTAGAGATGGGTTCAGATGAGGCTTTTAATGTGAGCATAGAAGGGGAGAAGATAGGATTGATTCCTAAGTGGCTTGGCTCTCCTTCTATGGCATCACTAGACATACCATCCTTGTATTCTTCCGAATGTCTTTCATGGGGGAAAGGAAGTTGACGACACTTTTTTCAAGATGCTCTTCTAAGAAGATCTGATTTATATTGATTGATAAGCATCTTAGCTAATTGGAAGTCTAAATCATCAAAGTGGGGTTTCCATGGTTTAGGATTGACAGCTAAATCTTGGGATTGGAGTGATTGTGTTTCAGCTACCAAAACTTCCTCTTCTTGTTCGGGGTATGATTCCTTCTCTTCCTCGGGGAGCTCGGAATTAGCTAGAGCAACCTTGTTGATCATAGCTCTTGCCTTACTTATAGGCAAAATAAGGAAAGGATCCTCCAGAGGATAAATCAAGGGATTCCCTAGAATTCTTGGTAAGACCCAAATAGAAATATTGAATAAGTACGGGGTCCGAAAAAGCAAGGTCAGGGCCAGATGTAACAAGTTCATTAAAATGATCCCATGATGTACTAAGAGATTCTTGTTCTAATTGCCTAAAAGTTAGAAGCTCTTTTCGAAGGTTAACTACTCTATGGATGGGAAAGAAATATAAACAAAATTTAGAGTATGAAATTTCCCAATCCCCTTGCATACTGTTTACACCAAAATCTGGACCGAGTGCAGATAGTCGATGCCGAGTGCAGATAGCTGATTTCGGGGCAGAGGCCCAGACAGATAGTCGATCGGGTCCTGGAATTGATTGTTGGGCTGAAGCGTAGACGGTGCGGTTGAAGAAAATATCCGATTGATGACATCAGCACAGATCTCCGGTGCCAGGAAACGATCACGTTCGGAGTCCGATAAAGAAAGGAAAGATTGGGCTCCAAGTTACCTTTAATTTAGGAAAGTTTGTTAGTTTCGTATTTATCTTGAGTTGTAATTCGAATAGGACTCTATCATAGCCCTGAGTATAAATATAAGCCCCACCCATTGTAATAGAACACACACATCAATACAACACATCTTTCGGCTCCGGCCAAAACTTAGGAGTAGGAGTAACGTAGATCTCGGCGAGTTTTTCAATCGGGCTGAGTGTCATCCGGTGGACGCAGGCTTGCTTATAAGTACCGTCATGCCTCGCTAAGCTTTGTCTCTTTAATGTCATCCAGTGGACATGGGGGCATCGTAGATCAGGGCTGATTCTTATTTGATATAAGTTTAGCGTCATCCGGTGGACGTGGGTTTAGATCAAATAAGGGTTAGTTATCGATTCATGTTTGTTTTCTTGTTTAATCTATGTTTAACGTCATCCGGTGGACGAAGGCTTAGGTTAAGCCTGATTATGTGCATGGATTAGTTATCGGCTCTAACTAATTTGGCATCTTAGTTAGATTCATTAAGTTATCAAGATGTTATTTGTCATTTATTGTTTATTTATTAATATAACATCTTTCTGCCCGATCAAGATTGCATAGTATTGGCCTTAGATCCACATGAAAAATGTCATTTATGTCTCGTTCATGCTTTATTATGATATCGCTTGATTCGGCCAGTATTATCGTAATCTTGCTCGTACGTGCTGTGGATGCTTGACAAGAGCCGATCTGAATGAACACAGAGCCGCCGGCCTTCTAGACCAGTTTTGTATTCCTTCTATATTTGCTTGTGATTATTTTCGGGAATATATCTAAACTGGGGTAAAGCCGCAGGCCTTCTAGACCAGCTCTGTATTAGTACTAGATTTATACTTGGAACAAATCACCGCCAAGTTTTCTGCTTCACGGACCCCGAATCGGCTAATTAGCCGATACGGTTGTGCTTTTTCGAGAAAACCAATTAACCGATCGCAAATCGGCTAAATAGCCGATTTCTGCCTGTTTGACGTTCAGACAACGTGAACTGAATGATTTGACCTGTTTACAGCAATCGATTATGTTTTAATCTGTTACAACTATCTGCATAGATTTGTTTAATGTAGATTGTTCTATTTGATCATGCATATCAATCGATCATGTATCCGTTCAGTATCTGTTTCTATAACAAAACATGCATATATGCCGGAATCGACTCTTTAGTCGAGTTCCGATTAAATCGGCTCTCAGAGCCACATTGTTGGAACTACCTGGACACACCGATTAGTTTCGCCCTGTGATTACTGATTATTATCTTTTCCTTGTCAATTGCGGGTCAAATTGACTGGCACGCCTGAGGGTTATCGGCACTCTCTGACCGGGTTTGAAGCTAGCTGGATCTTGGAACTCCGACGCTCTTGAGATCATATCCGGCTTCGCTGGTGTGTTCAGACGCGAGAACCACATTTTATGCCAACACACTTTTTGGCATGCCTAGTGGGACCGTTTCACTCATGACTAAGGGAAAGGCTCCGGAGACTGAGGCTCCCAGGGACGATGGCATCATCAGAGTCAAGAGTGAGGAGATCGACCCCGAGGATGCTACGGTGCTGGAGCAGATCATCGAAGAGTTCACTGATGCCCGTCTGCTGTCGTTTGCTAAAAATCGTGATGGCCACGTGTTCAAGAAAAACCCTACCCAAGGTGGGTCATGCCTGGCCACACTGACAAGGAGGAGCAAGAGTTCAAAGAGTTCATCCAGAGCGCCGTCTGGAACGCTTCGCACCAGGCAATCGGGCACCATCACAACGTTTTCCTGCAGACATTCTACAGCATCATGAAGACCGTCAACAAGAAGTAGGACTGGGAATCATTGGGCCCAACGTACTTCAATATTCCCCCAGTAGATACCAAATCAGATGCAGTGGCCGGAACATCCGATCCTCCGCTGCAACAGCTGAAACCGTCAAAGTCATCTGATCAACATCCCAATATGATGACGGATTTGGCTCCAAAAATAGCTCCGCAGCCTAAACTATACAGTGATTACTCTCCTGAGCAGATTGCCGCTTATATGCGTACAACTGGGAACGTGCCGGCCGGGAACGTGCAGACTGGAAACGTGACTTCGGCAACTCCAAACTATCACATTGGGCACACCTATGATGAGCTCACATCGGCACCACATCCTGGTTATACGCAATCGCCTCAAGACGAGTTAGTAGACAAGGTGAGTGCAATGCTCAGGGACCAATTCGGCTTGCAGTCGAAAGCGGGGGTGTCAATCAGATACAGGCGCCCCTACCCTGAATGGTTTGATCGTGTGGTATTACCACAAAGGTACCACGTGCCGGATTTCGCCAAGTTCAGCGGTCAAGATGACATATCCACCATAGAGCACATCAGCCGCTACCTGACTCAGCTTGGTGAGGCATTATAACAGAACCGCCTAAATCACGTGGCCCACAGGCACCTGTCAACATCACTAATGACATCTGACAGCTGGGCCCGTGTTCCAGATGACCTAGGCGGGCTCTGCCGGGCTACATATGCACCCGTTATTTCCGACAGGATCCCATTGCGAAGCCATTACAGAGTTACAACATTTCATAAAAAATACATCAGAGTAAAATTTGCAGAAGAATAAATAGTACTTAATATTACAGACCAGCGTTCGAATAAAATTAAGTGCAGTTATTACAGACCATAAATTTAGAAGGGTAGCAGTAGCGGTTGGATCAACAATACGACAGATAGATTAATATTACACGAACCCTGCCCCAGGGTTTAACCTTAATCTTCTTCACTCTCCTGGACGATGGTGACGCAGCACGGAGCGAGACAAACTTCGGTCTCCTGCTGCCCTCCTGCAACGGGGTTAACAAACCCTGAGTACATGGGGTACTCCGCAAGACTTACCCGACTAAAAGTGTAAAATTAGACTCAGGAATGCAGGCTGAGGGGAGTCAAGGTAAGGCTTTAGCAAGAGTTCAAGGGTTTTTGCGGAAAAGCATTACTAGTCCTATCTCAATATTTTATTTCAATAATACTATTCATCATTAACCATATCTCCAAGTTCTTTCTCATATATCATCATTCTTTCATTTGCTTTATCTATTCAAAAACAATCATAGTTCTGAACCACTATCCGATGTAGGGGTGAGGATCAAGTCTCCATAACCGAGGAGCAACGACGATTCGAATCGATTAATACCCAGCTAGGGATCCCTATCCACACTGCGTATGTAGCACTTAAGCTTGCATACGCCAACCCCGCCTACCACGGCTTTTCATACCCCGGAACTGGTCCTGCGCCACCCGAGAGCACAGTACTCCTCTCGTCTGCAGGCACGACGGCCACGAGGGTACACGCTACTCCCGCCATCTCTCCACTCCCAGTGCGTGGTTGTCGGTTCCAGCAGTAGAGCCACCGGAGTCAGAGGCTTTCCGTAGTATGTGGCTAGTTGCAAAGTCTTGATCATAGCAGGCCTGACAACGAACGGTCCCTAATATTTTTCCGTTAGAAACCAAGCATTGGGACTCTAACCCAAGTACACTGGTAACTACCCGGTTTTCACATCCCTTTCTGATGGTGAGGATCGTTGGGACTCTAACCCAACAGATGGTCGACCAAACGGAACAACCCATCCCCGTGGATGACAATGAACTAGCTAGGAACACTGCCAACCAACAAGGACATACCATTCCCATAAAGTGATTCATTTGATTAATCTCATCACAGCTCAAAATAGCATTTTCGCAAAACTAACCATTAGGCATGACTAAGCATTTTTGCAATACTTTTAATAAATCAGGTTCTCAGGTATTGACAGGTATTCAAGGATGGTAATGCATCAATTGGTTGTCACCCAACTCCTATTGACCTAATGCAATTAATTAACTTAAGTGATAAATATTTTTAAAACAACAAGGAGAGGGGCAAATGCACCGGGGCTTGCCTTGGATTGTGTAGAGTGTCGGGTCCGAGTCAGTACCACAAATATCAAATCCTTGCACAACTTCCTGAGCAGTCTCCTCAGATGAACCCTCAGACTTTACCTCCGGATTCTCGGTCACTACACGTTTGCAATGAATGAATGTATGAATGCAATGCCCATGAAATGACAGATAAAAATTAAATAATAAATAATAGACACACGTGATCAAGATCCTACCATAGGCTAGACATGATTACTCTAATTCACAATGCCCTAGGTCATAAAAGTTATTGACTTAGAATCTCAATCAATCCAAAAATCACACCATTCAATAATTATTCAATTTCCTATTCCTATTATTAATCATTTAAACTAACATATAATTTAATAAATATTTAACTATTTCCATTTGATGCCAAAATTCACCAACAGATAGATTTCAGTACCAAACAGTGGCACGATAAATTTCATGATTTTTGGAACAACACAGATATTATTAAAAATCACCAAAGTTTCATTTATCATTTAATGTGCTGGTTTTTAATTAATACAGAAAGCACTTAAACCCCAACTTTAATATTTTTATTAAATTCTACACATCACAGAGAGTATCCATGAATATTTTCATAATTTTTGGTGCAGTAGATTAATCCACACAAAAAGATTAAAAGCTAATACTATTCATTTTAATTAAAAAGAGAAAAGCTCTAAATAATCGGCCGGGAAAAAGGAAACAGCCATTCGGCCCAATCAAGCGAGCAGGCCCAGCACGGCCCAGCCACGGCCGCGCGCAAGTGCCCACATGCCCGCGCCTTCCCGAGTCGCTGACGAGGTGACCCCACCTGTCAGCCTCTCACTCCCCCGCCCCCTTCTTCCTCCAGGCGCCCGCGCGCGTGCGAGCACGGCGGCTCGCCGCCAGCGGCCCCTCCGGTGAGGGAAACAGCACCGAACGACGCGAACAGCCCTAGGACACTACTCAAAGACCCCCAGAAGATTAAATACGCCCGGCGACGAGCTCGTCGGGAACAATGGCGGCTCGGCGGCGGCGGCAAGCCACACGCCGGCGAGCTCAAGCTAGAAGCGACCGAGATTAATCGTGTTAAGGCTTCAGGGGCTCATCACGGTTTGGTCTGGCTAGGAGGCTCGAACTGCGACGGTACGGGGAGGCGAGAACGGCGACGAAGGTTGACGGGGCGGCGCGAACTCCACGGCGAGGTCCTGTTCCGAGGTACCTAAGGCCCCAAACACGGAACCCGCGCGGACATGAGCATCAAGACACCGAATGGAGCACAAAATGCAAGCCGAACCGGAGAGGGACTCACCGAGGCGGGTTAGCCGCGTCGATGCCGCCCACGGCGGAGCTCGGCCGGAGCAGGGGAAGAAACCGAGACGCGCGGCGGACTCCGACTACAATCGACCAACACAAACGGCCCAGGAGATGCGCAATGAACCTAATCGGACTACTGCACGAGGGAAGAAGTGGAGATGGTCAGAGAGGTGACAATTCGGCCGGCGACCGAACGGGAGTGGGAGGGGAAAAACGGACGCGGCCGTCGCCTTTAAACCGTCGGAGCTCGGGGATAGGACCGGGATAGGTCCGGGGCCCTCAGGCGGTCGTGGCTTGATGGCGACGGGGCCATGCCCCGGCCGGACGTCGCCGGCGTGCAGCGCGGCACGCGCGCGTACGCGCGGCCACGCGGCCGGAACAGGGAGGGGGCCCCGGTACTGTAGCTCAGACAGGGGTCAATAGCTAAAAATTTTAAATTCCTCCCAAACCGTGCAGCTACAGTAGGTGCTCCAAAAATAAAAATTGTGTCAAATTTTATTTAGAACATCTTTTGTTTTTACAGCATGTTCAAATTCTGCACCAATTTGAATTTATACAAAAGGGGGTAGAATTAGGTTTTGAATTTCAAACTGAGATTTTAAAATTACTTTTGATTCTTCTCAACAACTTGAAAATTGGTAAACATGAAAGTTGTTCTACTCAGAGAGCTTGACAACTTCTATTAAGGAAGTTTTTTAAGATTCTTAATATTTTTGAAATTGAAGTTTCAAATATAAATTTCAATATAGTAATTTGAGTTTAATTTGAACTCTTATAATGTAACTTCAAAATCTTCAAAAATAAAAGTTGTTCCATTTTAAAAGCTCTACAACTTTTATTAAGACAATTTTATCAGATTCATTATAGATTTTGAATTAGGGTTTTAGGCCAACTCTAGGGCTTAATTTGATTTCTATTTAATTTTTATTTTGAATTTGATTAAGGACTTAATTACAAAATCAATCACTATCTGAAAATAAATCACTCTAGGCCCTAAGCACAATCATATGTAGATGCTTAACTTAAATATGATGACATGGCAGATTAATTAAATTGTAACACCCAGGGTATTACAGGCATCTTATGAGGATGCTCACAAGGTCCATTTCTTCTCATTGTCCTTGACAGGGCCGGCTTTCAGTTGGTTCACCACTCTGGAGCCCGGGACAATCTAAAACTGGGTAGACCTGGAAAGCAAGTTTTACGGTTATTTCTTCTCTTGCACTGGGGAGAAAACTATTGTTAATTTGACCAGCATGCGCCAGAAGAGTAGCAAGACCGGATCAGCCTTCATTAAGCGCTTCAGGGAAATGAAGAACATGTGCTATTCACTGAACCTACCTGACAAGCAGCTCGCTCACTTGGTCATTAGTGGGATGCTCCCACACATTCAGAAAAAGCTATTGGGCACTGACTTTGACAGCATTAGCCAGGTGTTGCAGCGAGTGACGGCCCTGGAGCTGCAAGCTCAGACCTTCCGTAAGGAGGAGAGATACAAACAGACGCGTTCGTTAGTAATTCAGACTCGGAGGATGAAGATGAAGATGAAATCGCCGCTGTCGAGCTGAGATGGGGCAAGAAGCCCATGGCCGTACCCAAAAATTGGAGCTCAGAGGATCAGTATGATTTCGATACAAATAAGCTGGACAAATTATTTGATCTGCTGGTCAGTGCGGGGCAGATTACCTTCCCTGCCGATTATGTATGGCCCTCTCCTGAAGACTTGAAAGGGAAGACTTTCTGCCAGTACCACGGCCTCACCTTACACGACACCAACGGATGCCGCGCATTCAGAACTCAAATACAGAGGGCTATCTCCCGCAGCTTATTGAAGTTTGACAGTCCTGCTAAAGGAAAATGAAGATTGATAAGTTCCCATTCCCGAAGGGCCAGAATATGGTCGAGGTGTCGGCCCCTGCAGGCAAGATGAGAGTTCTGACCTCCAACCAACCTAGAAGAAATGCATCAGTCAATCCTGATATGCAGATATCGGCTGAGGAGCTTGCGTTGATCAAGAGAAGGCGGGAGCAGAACCAGAGGCAATATGAAATGGGAGAATCCAGCGACACCAAGAAGATCAGACCTACCTCCTGCGATCTGCTGAACAAATGGCGTCGGGAGAAGGGGAAGACCCACCGGAAGCAGCTTGAAGAGAAAGAGTACCAAAGATGGGCTCGTGATGAGGAGGAGGCCCACTACCAGGAAGAACTGGCTCGCCGCCGGGAGGAAGAAGAAAGTCACTGGCATTGCCCATTCTTCAGGCATTGTTGGAATGAAAGTCTGAGACTGCCGACTCTGCGCAATTGCTCGGAGTGCAGCGATCAATACCGAGAGTACAGACACTCTCAGACCAACCGCCAGTCTATGCATGAGAGGATTGGACGCCCACATGATATGCAGGATCGGCGCGAAAAAAGAGACCTGCGCGATCGGCTCAGCGAAGCGTCAGTTGATCACCAAGAGCCGGTCTGGCAGGAGAATCAATGGTGCCCTGGGGAGTTGACCAAGAGCCAGAGGCACCGCATGCAACGCCTCAGGAACAGGGAGCTCAAAGCAGAAGGTCGCACGAAGCAAATTTGACGGGAGAAGCTTCCTCAGGACAAAGGGAAGGCAATAGCCGATGCGCTTCCGGCTGAATTCAGGGCGTCTCGAGCCAAGAAGATTGAGGTTCTCTCTGATTCTGATGAGTCAGAGTCTGAGCAGGCCCTACCAAGCTACTTTTCGCGCAGCAGGCTGCCTTTGACAAGCCGCCCAAGCACCGGCACCTGAAGGCCCTATATCTTAAAAGATATGTCGATGGGATGCCCATGACCAAGATGCTAGTCGATGGTGGTGCCACTGTCAATCTCATGCCCTACACCATATTCCGCAAGCTGAGCAAGGGCCCTGATGATTTAATCGAGACCGACATGATGCTCAAAGATTTCGGGGGCAACTCTTCAAATACCCGGGGGGCAATCAATGTCGAGCAATCAATGTCGAGCTAACAGTCGGGAAGAAGACGCTGCTCACCACCTTCTTCATGATTGACAGCAAAGGTTCTTACAATCTGCTACTTGGGCGTGATTAGATTCATGCTAACTGCTGCGTGCCATCGACCATGCACCAATGTGTGATGCAGTGGCATGGTGAGGAGGTCGAAGTGGTCCCGGCCGACGACTCGATGAGTATAGCCGTAGCGGATGCTGCCTACTGGGAAGCTGGGGATCATGACTGTTTTTCTGGCAAGATTTGGGAGGAAGGCTCCATCAAGGTCAGCGATGAGAGTCAACAGCCGATCAGGGCAATCGGCTCTAAGTCTTTTTATTAATGGATAACCCAATCGATGGCACCGGGGGCAAGCTTGGCCAAGGTTTCACGTCGGCCGATAAACTTGAAGAAGTGGACATCGGATCTGGTGATAGACCAAGGCCGACATATATTGCCGCCAATCTTGACCCTGAGTTCAGGCGAGAGTTGATTGACTTATTGAAAGAATACAAAGACTGCTTCGCCTGGGAGTACTACGACATGCCCGGCTTGGACAAATTGATTGTCGAGCACAGATTGCCTATCAAGCCCGGGTTTCGGCCTTTCAAGCAGCCGCCACGAAGATTCAAGCAGGATTCATTACCTGACATCAAGGCCGAGATTGAAAGGTTGCTGAAAGCCAAGTTCATTAGAGCTTGCCGATACGCCGAGTGGGTATCGAATATTGTCCATGTGTACAAGAAGAATGGCAAGTTGCGGGTCTGCATCGATTTCAGGGATTTGAACAGAGCTACCCTGATGGACGGCTACCCAATGCCAATAGCCGATATGTTAGTCGATTCGGCTGCAGGGCACTAGGTCATCAACTTCATGGATGGTAATGCTGGCTACAATCAAATTTTTATAGCCGATGAAGATATTTCTAAGACTGCTTTCAGATGTCCTGGTGCTATAGATTTGTTCGAATGGGTTGTAATGACGTTTGGTTTAAAAAATGCCGGTGCAACTTACCAGAGGGCTATGAATTATATTTTTCATAAGTTGATCGGCAAGATTGTAGAAATTTACATCGATGATGTAGTTGTGAAGTCCAGAAGCTACAAGGAACACTTAGCCGATTTAAAGGCTACACTGGAGTGCACTCAAAAGCATGGCTTGAAGATGAATCCTAATAAATGTGCTTTCGGGGTTTCGGCTGGCGAGTTTCTGGGTTTCATGGTACACTGCAACGGAATCGAGGTTGGCAACAAAAGCAGGAAGGCCCGTATCGAATTGTTGAATGTGCGCCTGGCAATGCCTATATACTCGAGTATATGGAAGGAAGGAGATTTGTGAGGACGATCAATGGAAAATATCTGAAGAAATACTATCCTAGTTTCCCAGTTGGGGGATGATAGCCAATCTGTGTAAGATCTGGCTCGCACAGCCGATTCTATGTGGAAGATCGCCTTCAGAGTAAAAATGAGAGTATAATAGCCGATTTCGTTCTAACGGATCGCCTTTAGTGCAAAAATGAAACACCCCCGGTGGAGAGTGTAACAGCCGATGTGATTACATCGCCTTTAGACCAAAAATAAAAGAAAAAATGCAAATGTAAATGTATTCAGACACATAGAAATCAGATTGTTGATGATAAACAAAGTTTTATTTCTGATCATGTTTACATGAGCCCTATTACATTCTAATTCGGAGTATGGGTGGCTCCATCTATGATGTCCTGGGCGTCGGTGACGGCCGCGACCCCGTCGGCATAGGGGAAGAAGTTCACCAGTTGGGCGCTGGCCTCCTCCATGTCCTAGCCCTCCGGGAACCCGGACTCGACGACCTCCAGGGCGATGCCGGAGCGGAGTCGCACGGCTGTGAGAGCCCCGGTGGCGCCGTGACGAACGCCAGCCATGGCCACCTGGGAGACGCGGTGGTGAACATCCAGGAGCCGCTCCGCCTACGTGTTGCCACGGGCGTTGACGGCATTGGTGGCGATCTCGGCGGCCACATGCAACTCTTCAAGCTGCACGGTCAGGGCTGTAAGAAGAAAGAAGGGTCAGCATGTAGATGATCATCAGCGCGTCACAATAAGGAGTTTCAAGGCATTACCTGCCACTGCGGCATCTGATTCGGTGAGCTAGGCCTTCACCCGGTCACCTCAGCCTTGGCGGCGGCAAGGGCAGCGGCTTGGGCTTCGTTGACGCCCTGCAGCCGGCCATTCTCCTTCGTAGCCTCTGAATAGAGGTTACGGTACTCCACCAACTGGTGGTGGAAGCGGTGACCGTCAGCGGCGGTGTAGGACCCGTAAGAGTCTGCAGAAGACCCCGAATCAGATCCAGCACCTGGGGCCGGATCTTGAGGAGGGTCCTGAGGAGGCGCAGTCCGGCGAACCCGGGAGTCAGGGCCAATCGGCGCACCCGGAGGAAAAGGAATCAGGCGAGCCTGACTGAAAATAGCAGAGAAGCAGATGTATCAAGGTTGAAAAAGATCAACAACATGAATGCGGATTGGTTTACCTTCTGTGGATAGCCAGCTGCCGGGGGGTCACCCAGCGATGACGGCCGTGAGACGAGCCCGCTCTAGCACCCGCGCCGGGAAGTTCCAGCGGCCGCAGGGGAGGCCTGAGATGGCCCGGTGGCGGTTCCCGAGCCTCTGGCGCCGGTGGGTTCCGGATCGCTACACAAGTCGTCGGTAGTCAGATCAGGTCAGATAGATGTATCAAAAAGAGAATAGTAGCCTTACCCCAACCAGGCTCGTAGCTGGTGCCTCCGTTCACCCACAGCCCGCAGGCTCCGGCTGAAGTTGTCGCCTTCGGCGGAATTCGACGCCGGCCGCTTGCCACGGTTTCCGTCGCCGGCCATGGGTTAGTGTTGAGATGTTGCTTTGGTCTGGTTGAGGAGAAGAGGCGAAGAGAAAAGGCCGGGCGAGCGAAGGCTATGGTGTCTGCAGTTGCTCGCTCAGGCCAGGCATCTATTTATAAAGATGGAGGCACCAAGGCGGTTTCTCCTCGGGAGACGATACGACGCGGCGGATTTTATACTGGAGTTTACCCATGTTTCTTGAATCCAGAACCGACGCCGCGCGTGGGGGGTGAAACGTCTTGATCGGCTATTTTGATCAGTTGCCTAGAATCGGTTGATCAGGCCGTTTGCTTGGGATCGGCTAAGTAGGTAAGTTACTTGGATCAACTAAATAGCCGATTTCTGCGAACTACGACAAATACTAAGGATTTGGCTGAATAGCCGATTCAAAGACAGAACAAGAAGAAGGCCGATTTCAGTCTGGCCAATATGCTTTACATGATTCATAAGGAGAATTAAGTATCAGTTACAAGCCCAACAAGGACCGAATGGAAGAGATACATTCAACATGGAGAGCATGACCGGTCTGCACAGATTCTTGGTCTTCATCAGCTGTTGAATTGAGGATGTTCAAGCACTGGTTGATTTATCTGCCTTCGATGACCATGGCGCTGACTTGTTTTCTCTTCTCGGTCATATCAACTGTATTTGTTGATACAGAAATTTCATGCTGAGTAATGGCCAAGTTTACTTCCTCAAGTTCCTTCATCAGCTGCACACGCCTGGTTTTTAAAGTGTCCAACTCTGATTCAGTCGAGGTGATGTTGTTCTTCAGCAATTTAACTTGATCTGCCAACTCGTGGGCCTCTTGTTTGTTGATCAACTTGTTATTCTTCAATCGTTCGGCAGTATTTATTCTAGGAGTGGCACTTTTGAGTTTGACAAGCTGCTTTAGAAGGCTGAGAGTTGTTGGGCATGTGTTTTTTTGAATCAGCTCAATTGCCTGATCAATTGTTTCAGGTTGCCGGGATAGATAAAAAAGGTCCACTTCCAGCTGATGCAAGAGCTCATTTAGCCGATCTTTAAAATCTGGCTCTGGCAGCGTCAGGGATTTGGAGCTTAGTTCACCTTCATCACAACATTACTCCAGGTCGAAGGAGTAGCTGGGAGTTGGAGGCTGTAGCAACTGCATTCAGATGTTAGGAGGTGGTAGCATGAATAATGTGATCAGTCAAGGGATGAGTGCTTCACCTGAATAAAGCTTGAAGAAAGTGGAGCTGATGAAGTACCCGGCTAATCTGTTACAGCAATCTCTTTTCTGACAGTGGGGATGGCCTCAGCTTGCGTTTCTGTAGTCAGTTGAAGCTCTGAAAAAGAAAATGAGTAAGAAATGAAGCAAGCGCGATAAGTGTTAACAGCCGAAGAGCCTTACCTGGATGTTCAGGAGATGGTGTTTTCTCTTCTTCAAATTCGTTCTACGAAGGAGGGCTGTTCGGCTGCATTTTTTTAAGAAAGAATCAGAAATATTCAGTGAGGTGGGATTGTATGTTTACAGGCTTGATTGATACCTGAGTTCCGGCTCCTTCTTGCTGGATAGCAATGTTTTCATCCATTCCCGGAAAGCCTCCCGCAATATCTTGGTGGCCTGTAGTTTCTGAGAGGATTTCGGCCTGGATACTTTCAGAAGGTGTCTGAATCGGCTGAATGCTCACCTATTATGTAGCCGATTCAGTCAGATAAGCTGAGTAACTGATGGAGAGAATATTTCAAGATATCCAAGTACCTGGGCAGGCTTCCTTTTGGATCACTTCTTGGTGGTCATCTTTTGGAGGCTCGATGAAGCTTTTTCTTTTTGGAGCTAGAGCAGCTACCATGCTGATAGAGGCCTGCATTATTGTTTCACTGATGGAGCCTGGGAGCCCAGCCTGGCAATTGGACATGGAGGATAGTAGTTGATCTGCGATGGTGGTTCAACCTCTGGGTCCTGCATTGACAAGGAGTTAGAATATATATTGTGACGGAACCGCCTTAATCATAGGGCCCACATGCCCCGTCATCATCCCTAAGGACCGTTGACTAGTCTGCACGAGTTCCCTTTGACTTAGGTGGCCCGTCGGGTCTCATAGGAAACCCTAATTTCCCCGAGGATCTCATTGTAAAGACCTTGCAAGTATTACAACAGTTTACACAAATAATTTGAATCAGAGTAAAGAGTGCGGAAGTATTACTTAAACATAGATTACAATTACATTATCCCAAACCAGAGTTTCGCAGTGGAGTAGCGGTATACAACTAAACACCCTGCCCAAGGGTTTCATTATATACACATCTTCATCCATGTACGATCCGATGACCGGCACGATCCTTCGTAGAACTGTTTACTCAACTTACCTGCAACAGGGGGTTAACAAACCCTGAGTACATGGGGTACTCCGCAAGACTTACCCGACTAAAGGTGTAAAATTAGACTCAGGAATGCAGGCTGAGGGGAGTCAAGGTAAGGCTTAGCAAGAGTCAAAGGATTTTGCGGAAAAGCAATACTAATCCTATTTCAGTATTTTGTCTCAATAATATTATTAATCATTAACCATATCTCCAAGTTCCTTCTCATATATCAACATCCTTTCATTTACTTAATCCATTCAAAAACATCCTAGTTCCGAACCACTCTTCGCTGTAAGTGTGAGGATCATATCTCCATTAACCGAGGAGCAACGTCGATTCGAATCCAGAAGTACCCAGCTGGGGATCCCTATCCACACTGCATATGTAGCACTTAAGCTTGCACATGCCAACCCCGCCTACCACGGCTTTTCATACCCCGGAACCGGTCCTGCGCCACCCGAGAGCACAGTACCCCTCTAGTCTCCAGGCACGACGGCCACGAGGGTACACGCTACTCTCGCCATCTCTCCACTCCCAGTGCGTGGTTGTCGGTTCCAGCAGTAGAGCCACCGGAGTCAGAGGCTTTCCGTAGTATGTGGCTAGTTGCAAAGTCATGATCACAGCAGGCCGACAACGAATGGTCCCTAATATTTTTCCGTTAGAAACCATGCATTGGGACTCTAACCCAAGTACACTGGTAACTACCCGGTTTTCACATCCCTTTCCCGATGGCGACGAAAGTTGGGACTCTAACCCAAACAGTTGGCCATCCAAACGGGAAAAACCCATCCACGTTGATGATAATGGACTGGCCAAGTACACCATCACCAAACGAGGACAATACCAATCCCATAAAATGATTCATTTGTTTCATATCATCACAGTTTTCAAAATAGCATTTTTGCAACTCTATCATTAAGCATGACTAAGCATTCTTCAATACTTTAAATAAACCAGGGTCTTAGGTATAATATGTGGTCAAGGAAAGGTAATGCATCAATAGGTTATCACTCAACTCCTATTAACCTAATGCAGTAGATTAACTCAAGTGATAAATATTTTTAAATAACAAGGAGGGGCAAATGCACCGGGGCTTGCCTGTTGCTTGAAGTAGACGAAACCCTGACGTCAATCACCGAGAAGGATCCACGTCCACCGAGTGAAGACCTTACTCGGGACACGCTTCAGATAATAATCACCGCGCGTTCACTACACGAAATAATAATACAACACTTATGTGATGACATGTATGCTATGATGCAGGAGATGCACAAAATCACCGATCAATAGTAAGCAAACTTACTTTGAAAGTTGGGTACAACTTTTCTTCACGATAAAGTTGTAAGTCAACAAAACTAATTACTATCGAGTATTAACTACTTTGGTTTATTGATCGTTTTAATAGCCGTTGAAAGTCGGATTGGTTCTTCCCCTAGAACATTATTATCCCATTGCCTAAACAAACTATTAAGCCCTATCATTATATGAGACGAACATAAATTACTAGCATTCCCAATTAACAATTCAATTAAGAACCCAAACACAATTAAGGTGCCAAGGATCATCTCAAGTTAATGACCCAGGGATATCACTCAATCCAAATGTTACACCACACAAAAGTGAATTAGGGTTTCTACTCAATTTTATTAATCAATCATCAATTAGGATTTTTGTTTTGGCATATAATCACTACATAGAGTAATTCATTTTATATTTACAAAGTAAATGACCATCAAAACCTGGAACAGTAGGGTTCAGGTGCTACAAGAGGTTTAACCAATCCCTAAAAGATTTAAAATTTTAATCCTAATGACATTTTCTTAATTAATCAATTAAGCAAGTAATAAATAAGAGGTAATTAAATTATTTCTATTTGAGCTCAAAATTTTACCATAGATAGTACTTATCCTAAAACAGTACCAAATTAAATTTCATGATTTTTGGAGTTATAGAGAACTAATTAAAATTACCCAATGTTGCATTTATTAATTTTTGTGCTGATTTTTAACCCCTGCAGAAAGTGCTCAAAACATGTATTCAATATTTTTGTTAAATACTACATCCCTCAAAGAGCACACACAATTATTTTCAGAATTTTTAAATTAGTAAATTAATTCCTATAAAAATGACAAATTGGCTCACTATTCTCTCTATCAGGAAATTGGAAAACAATTTTTATTCGCGAGGAAAAATGGAAAACCCTATTTGGCCCAAGCCGGCCCAAAACAGCCAGGCCGGCCCAGCGCGACTCCCTCTCTCCCTGTCCCGCTGACAGCCGGCCCCCACCCGTCAGCTCTCTCTCTCACACTCCCTCTTTCTCGCTCTCGCTCGGCCCTCTCCCGCGCGGCACAACTGCACGGCCGCGGAGCTCGCCGCCGGCAGCATCTCCGGCGAACCCGAGGTCACCGATAGGATCCCCGTACCACTACAAACCAACATAGGGGTCCAGCCTGCCATCTAGGTCACAGGAGTGGGCACGGTGACGGCCATGGCGGCTCGGCGAGCACGGCCGCCGGCGGTATGCCGCGCTCCGGTCACCACGAGGACCACAAGGCCTAAACATTTTGACCAAGAGTACTAGGGAGCTCACCCGAGGTTAGATCACTAGCTATCCGTGACGGATGACGATCGGAGAAGGATTATCAACGGTGACCGAGGTGACGGCGACTAGTTCCGGTGGCGGCGAGGTCATTCCCGCGTGTCCTCTACACCGGAGGAGGAACAGCCGAACACATAAGTTTCAGGGAGGAACAAGGGCTCTAGAACACCCTACTGAGAGGGGAGAATCGCACCGTGGCGCTCTGGCCGCGGCGAACGTGTTCACGGCGGCGTTTCGGCCGGCCACAAGGAAGACGATGGCCGCGCGGCGATCCCGGCACGAGAGCGAACGCGAGCAGGCTCAAAAGACTCGCAATAAGCCCGCGAAGCTATTGGCGAGGTGGAGAGGACGGTGATTGACCGGCGACGATGAATTTTGCTGTTAACCGTGGCTCGACGGCGGCGAGCAGGACGGAGTCGAAACGAAGACGTCGACCTTGACGACCTTTATAGGGCAAACGGACGAGTACGCGGCGTGAAGGGGTCCCCTACGGGCCTGGCCCCGACGGCGACACGCGGCCGGCCGGCCCCGGGCATCGCCGGCGCGCGGCGCGGCACGCGCGGCCGGTCCCCACGCGCGAGCAGAGGCAGAGTACCCCCGAGTACTGTAGCTGAGCTCACCCTCCCCTGAATCTTTTCTCTAAATTACTTTTTATTTTGTGAATAAAGTTGAAAGATCACCAACATAAAAGTTGCAGAAAATTTTATGTTGAACAACTTTTGTTTTTGTACCACCTCCAAATTTTGAATAATTTTTGAATAATTTAAAAGGGGGTAATTTGCCCCTTTTAAATCCATTTCAAATTCAATTGAAAACTCAAGACTTCTCTTAACAACTTGAAAATACCCAAATATAAAAGTTGTCCTATTAATCAATCCCTACCACTTTCCTTAAAGGATTTTTGTCAGATTCTTGATAATTTTTGATATAGCATTTCAATTTCAAATTTCAAAACACTCATTGGAGTTTATTTTGAAATCTCACTGCATAACATCAAAATCCCCAAATACAAAAGTTGTTTAACTTAAAAATCCTTACAACTTTCATTAAAGTAGTTTTCCCCAATTCTTGATAGTTTTTGAATTGGCATTTTAAATTTGAATAAACAAACACTAATTGGGTTTTAATTTAAATTTTCACTGGTAAACTTTGAAATCTCTAAACATGAAAGTTGTTCCATTTTACAAGGGCTAAAACTTTCATTAAAGGACCATCGCCAGATTCCTACTAGTTTTTGAACTCGTATTTCAAGTTTAAACTTTAAAACCTAAATTAAGATTTTATTTGAAATTATTTTTAATAACTTCAAAATTTCCCAAAATAGAAGTTGCTTAACTTTTAAAGATTTGCAACTTTTGTTTAAGGCCCAACACTTAATTATGCTTAGTTTTTGTTGTCAAGGTTTTAGGTCTGATTTAGGGTTTATAATTGATTTTCTTTTTGTTACCCAATCCAATTTAGATAATAACATACAAACCCAAACATTTACATAACAAATCATTCTTAAGAACTTATATAAAATCACATGTTGAAATAAAATCAGTTTTGTTAATGCATAGTAAAAAAATGAGTTTATGCAGGATGATTTACATGCAATGATGATGACATGGCAGGTTTTAATTAACCGTAACACCAGAGGTGTTACAGCCTTCCCCCCTAAAAAAAATCTCGTCCCGAGATTTTAGAAGCGGCTAGAGCCTTAGGTTAAGTAATGGAAAAGAAAATGTGTGAAGTAAATATTTTTCAAATCTTGACTGTAGAGCAAGTAGGGATCTTACATTTTGTAGGATTTGAAAGGGGTAAATTATTTTTAATGGTGAGCTAAGAACTTAAGAATGTTTTTAGGTGAGAAATTCTCTGGTCTCTCGGGTAACTTTTTTCTTCTGAAGACTGATTCCAACATACTTGTGCTTCATCCTGTTGAAGTCCTTTGAGTAACACGATCTCTTATTGGTTTATGACCCACACTGAGTATCCGGAGTGCGTCAGATCTAGTCCAATTCCACTCCTACCAAATCAATAACCCGATTTGACACTTGAAGTTACTCCTCGAGTGGTGTCGCATGAAATACAGCCTATGCAGCTGACAAGTGTTCAGACACTTGAGTTGATAAGCTACTAGTCCACACTTCTCTTACTTCCTGTTATGAGGAAGATTCTTATTTGACCTAATCAGTTGTTTCTCAACACTAAAACTTGAAATCCTTATTTCTTCGAAATACAACCCTTGCGAGGAATATCTTTTAAGGGTGGGTTTCAAGGAGGGTGAGGGCACATTAATTGCGAGCTACGATGATTCAGGAGTGCCGACTACGATACCAGTGTGTACCCTGGTAGGGTCTTATGTGACTGCAGTTCACAGAAGATTCCAAGTTTTGACACGGCACCATAGTCGCGGGTCGAGACACCATCATAGAACACAATCAAAGTAACCTCGGTAAAAAGAGAAAAAATAAATCGACTGTATCTATGATGTACAATGACCACAGACCTTGATACGAGCATATACCCATCAGAATCTCATGTGATTGTGAGTCACAGGAGATCCCAGGTTGCTATATTGTATCGCAGCTGCAGATCATGTTACATCATAGCAAGATGAATTTGTTTCTACATACAGTGCAGACAAGGAAACTTTATAGGTTGCGAAGCTACAGTATGTCACAACCCTAGACCTTGATACCTACGCGTGCCTAGCGGAATCTCGGCGTGGCCATGGCACGTGAGAGACCCTAGGTTTCGACGCAGCACCGTGGTCGCAGGTCATGACATCACTATGGGCATAACGATTCTGGAATAACGTGTTGGATTTAAATGAGAGATACGTGTCGGATCAAGGCATGACACGTATGCAGATAAAAGTCATGGTCTAGTGCTAGGTTTTCATCCTGAGTCTGTAGGCGAATTTAAGTGCATCATAAAGTTTTCGTCGAAGTGAATTTTCAAAATATATGTCAAGATATTTATAAATAACCAAGAATCGATAAAACAACATGGAATCCTCAGCGGATCACAGATACCACTTCCAAGTGATTGGATCTTAGGTATCTTTTCCAAATTGGTTCCTGTTATTCTATCAGATGAAATTAAGATGATTGCAAAGACAAATAATCTTAAGAAGTTCGGAGAGATCAGATGTGGATTCTCAAAGTGAGTTTTAATATAGTTATAAAGAGCAAAAGGATTTTGAAACTCATGAAGAAATATGGATACGAATTCTGGTAAAGGATATTTGGAAAATGGGAATGAAAACACATTAATTGCAGGCTAGGATCATGACCATCAACCTTGACAACAGCGAGTGTCCGGTAGTACTTTCCCATGGTCGTGATCCATAGGAGACCCCAGATTTCGACGCTGTGTCACGGTCTTGGAGCACGATATCCCATAGACTACAATTACAATAGCTTTCAAAGAAATAGCATTGTTTTGAAAAGAGAAGATAAAAATTTTTACATCAATGGATTTATTAAATCAAGGATTAGCCAAAGTTTTGTGTCGAGTTGAAATAGTGAATGAGTGCATCCAGGAGTTTCCCAAGGACTAGAAACTTATGGAGCGAAGTTTAGCGGTGGTGGCAAAACCTAGTCCTATAACAAAATTGACCAACTGTTGAACACACGTAACACTCATAAGCTCAAGTATAAAATGCTCTGGCCGATGACATAGGATTATCCGAGGTTTACACATTAATTCACATTGACTACTAGTTTAGGTCGACTTACTCCAACTTATGGAACTACCATTACACCAGTTTCCCTACCAACACAGGGTTTTGGATTACAAGGACACGTAACCCCAAACTTGACTTGATCTGACACTGGGTCTAGGAGACTATTTAGCTTCATAAACTAATCGACTCGATCACTCACTACTTCTGATTCTGAGTCACTAGCTACTTCCTCAAACTCTTCATCGGTATTCTCTGCTGAACCAGACAATTCCTGATGGTCAGCTGCTGGAACATCTATATCTGGAATTGGATCGTTCATGGCATGGAGCATTTGCACTTCTCTTTGCAGATCGGCAATGTTCTGATGGGCTGCCTGAAGTTGTTGCTGATAGGTATTATGCAGACCCCAAAACATCGCATCCTGATGCTGCAAATATCCAACGGTCTCTCTAAGACCTTCTCTAGCCATTACGGCATAAGAATGAGCTTCTTCGCGCTGCTGGATGAGAAGTCCAGTCTGAAGGTGAAGACTATCCACCAGACTCTCTAGTTCTTCTATGCGGTGCTGGTCTGCTTGTCGCTTGTGCTTCGAGTGCTTCCACCTGGACGTCCAAACCGATCTTTTCCACATCACTGATCTGAGCAGCCTCTTGCCACTTTAAGGCTTTCTTATTGGCCTTCTTCTTCTTGAGTTCTGTACTCTTGAGTGCTTCATAACATTCAGCGTAAAGTTCCTGCCACTCCTCGCGTCCTTGCTCACGGGTCAGATGGAGGTTAAGGACAGCTAGCATAGCTCGAGTAGTGGCTACCAATATGGGATCCTGCTGATCAGACTTTTCTTCCAATTGCTTAGCTTGTCGTTGAAGACCATCCCAATCCCCTGGGACTTCTGACGGAAACATTCTCAGAGTAGAAACTCTGACTTCCTTCTGACACCTGAAGCAGATCTTTCTCAGGACTTCCAATGCTGTAGCCTGAGCTCCTTCCCAAGGACTCATACCTTCTGCCTGTGCTTCCCAAGCTGGCCAAAACGGAGCAGTGGTACAAGCTGGGATCCGAAGTGACACTTCGTACCACGGCCGACCAAGGACAACAGTACGGGACCAACGATACTTTGGTGGTTTCGAGTAGCCTACTTCCTGAAGTAACTGCCACAACACCGTAGGAGTTCCGAACATAGCCAGACATTCGTCGATTCCAGTGGTAGGGTCTTGCGGATCCATCTATTGAAAAGAAGGGTAAGGATTTGTTTTTAACAAATATCTATTTGGAAACAGGTTTTATTTTAGAAAGTAGAGATTTAATTCATATCGGGGGGTATTACTAATAGTTGTAATGTCATGATGCATGAGCGTTCCAACGCAAGCCAGGATACCCTGACATATACGTAATATACTGATTAAATTAATTATTAGAGTGACATGCACTCAATGTTTTCAAATATAGGGCATACTTAAGGTGCTAATCCACTACTAAGCTCAAAACCTAACTATAAATCTATAAAAGTAATCGAGGAAAGATGCTATAGAATGAATAAGGAAAGTTTGGAAACAACTCGGACCAAACTACCCCATCAATTTTATTCATTCGAAATCCTTTTGAAGTTTTTGTAAAGTAATACTGCAAGTACTTTACAATGAAATGCTCTGATACCACCTGTGACGGAACCGCCTTAATCATAGGGCCCACGTGCCCCGTCATCGTCCCTAAGGACCGTTGACTAGTCTGCACGAGTTCCCTTTGACTTAGGTGGCCCGTCGGGTCTCATAGGAAACCCTAATTTCCCCGAGGATCTCATTGTAAAGACCTTGCAAGTATTACAACAGTTTACACAAATAATTTGAATCAGAGTAAAGAGTGCGGAAGTATTACTTAAACATAGATTACAATTACATTATCCCAAACCAGAGTTTCGCAGTGGAGTAGCGGTATACAACTAAACACCCTGCCCAAGGGTTTCATTATATACACATCTTCATCCATGTACGATCCGATGACCGGCACGATCCTTCGTAGAACTGTTTACTCAACTTACCTGCAACAGGGGGTTAACAAACCCTGAGTACATGGGGTACTCCGCAAGACTTACCCGACTAAAGGTGTAAAATTAGACTCAGGAATGCAGGCTGAGGGGAGTCAAGGTAAGGCTTAGCAAGAGTCAAAGGATTTTGCGGAAAAGCAATACTAATCCTATTTCAGTATTTTGTCTCAATAATATTATTAATCATTAACCATATCTCCAAGTTCCTTCTCATATATCAACATCCTTTCATTTACTTAATCCATTCAAAAACATCCTAGTTCCGAACCACTCTTCGCTGTAAGTGTGAGGATCATGTCTCCATTAACCGAGGAGCAACGTCGATTCGAATCCAGAAGTACCCAGCTGGGGATCCCTATCCACACTGCATATGTAGCACTTAAGCTTGCATATGCCAACCCCGCCTACCACGGCTTTTCATACCCCGGAACCGGTCCTGCGCCACCCGAGAGCACAGTACCCCTCTAGTCTCCAGGCACGACGGCCACGAGGGTACACGCTACTCTCGCCATCTCTCCACTCCCAGTGCGTGGTTGTCGGTTCCAGCAGTAGAGCCACCGGAGTCAGAGGCTTTCCGTAGTATGTGGCTAGTTGCAAAGTCATGATCACAGCAGGCCGACAACGAATGGTCCCTAATATTTTTCCGTTAGAAACCATGCATTGGGACTCTAACCCAAGTACACTGGTAACTACCCGGTTTTCACATCCCTTTCCCGATGGCGACGAAAGTTGGGACTCTAACCCAAAGCAGTTGGCCAATCCAAACGGGAAAAACCCATCCACGTTGATGATAATGGACTGGCCAAGTACACCATCACCAAACGAGGACAATACCAATCCCATAAAATGATTCATTTGTTTCATATCATCACAGTTTTCAAAATAGCATTTTTGCAACTCTATCATTAAGCATGACTAAGCATTCTTCAATACTTTAAATAAACCAGGGTCTTAGGTATAATATGTGGTCAAGGAAAGGTAATGCATCAATAGGTTATCACTCAACTCCTATTAACCTAATGCAGTAGATTAACTCAAGTGATAAATATTTTTAAATAACAAGGAGGGGCAAATGCACCGGGGCTTGCCTGTTGCTTGAAGTAGACGAAACCCTGACGTCAATCACCGAGAAGGATCCACGTCCACCGAGTGAAGACCTTACTCGGGACACGCTTCAGATAATAATCACCGCGCGTTCACTACACGAAATAATAATACAACACTTATATGATGACATGTATGCCTATGATGCAGGAGATGCACAAAATCACCGATCAATAGTAAGCAAACTTACTTTGAAAGTTGAGTACAACTTTCCTTCACGATAAAGTTGTAAGTCAACAAAACTAATTACTATCGAGTATTAACTACTTTGGTTTATTGATCGTTTTAATAGCCGTTGAAAGTCGGATTGGTTCTTCCCCTAGAACATTATTATCCCATTGCCTAAACAAACTATTAAGCCCTATCATTATATGAGACGAACATAAATTACTAGCATTCCAAATTAACAATTCAATTAAGAACCCAAACACTAATTAAGGTGCCAAGGATCATCTCAAGTTAATGACCCAGGGATATCACTCAATCCAAATGTTACACCACACAAAAGTGAATTAGGGTTTCTACTCAATTTTATTAATCAATCAATCAATTAGGATTTTTGTTTTGGCATATAATCACTACATAGAGGTAATTCATTTTATATTTACAAAGTAAATGACCATCAAAACCTGGAACAGTAGGGTTCAGGTGCTACAAGAGGTTTAACCAATCCCTAAAAGATTTAAAATTTTAATCCTAATGACATTTTCTTAATTAATCAATTAAGCAAGTAATAAATAAGAGGTAATTAAATTATTTCTATTTGAGCTCAAAATTTTACCATAGATAGTACTTATCCTAAAACAGTACCAAATTAAATTTCATGATTTTTGGAGTTATAGAGAACTAATTAAAATTACCCAATGTTGCATTTATTAATTTTTGTGCTGATTTTTAACCCCTGCAGAAAGTGCTCAAAACATGTATTCAATATTTTTGTTAAATACTACATCCCTCAGAGAGCACACACAATTATTTTCAGAATTTTTAAATTAGTAAATTAATTCCTATAAAAATGACAAATTGGCTCACTATTCTCTCTATCAGGAAATTGGAAAACAATTTTTATTCGCGAGGAAAAATGGAAAACCCTATTTGGCCCAAGCCGGCCCAAAACAGCCAGGCCGGCCCAGCGCGACTCCCTCTCTCCCTGTCCCGCTGACAGCCGGCCCCTACCCGTCAGCTCTCTCTCTCACACTCCCTCTTTCTCGCTCTCGCTCGGCCCTCTCCCGCGCGGCACAACTGCACGGCCGCGGAGCTCGCCGCCGGCAGCATCTCCGGCGAACCCGAGGTCACCGATAGGATCCCCGTACCACTACAAACCAACATAGGGGTCCAGCCTGCCATCTAGGTCACAGGAGTGGGCACGGTGACGGCCATGGCGGCTCGGCGAGCACGGCCGCCGGCGGTATGCCGCGCTCCGGTCACCACGAGGACCACAAGGCCTAAACATTTTGACCAAGAGTACTAGGGAGCTCACCCGAGGTTAGATCACTAGCTATCCGTGACGGATGACGATCGGAGAAGGATTATCAACGGTGACCGAGGTGACGGCGACTAGTTCCGGTGGCGGCGAGGTCATTCCCGCGTGTCCTCTACACCGGAGGAGGAACAGCCGAACACATAAGTTTCAGGGAGGAACAAGGGCTCTAGAACACCCTACTGAGAGGGGAGAATCGCACCGTGGCGCTCTGGCCGCGGCGAACGTGTTCACGGCGGCGTTTCGGCCGGCCACAAGGAAGACGATGGCCGCGCGGCGATCCCGGCACGAGAGCGAACGCGAGCAGGCTCAAAAGACTCGCAATAAGCCCGCGAAGCTATTGGCGAGGTGGAGAGGACGGTGATTGACCGGCGACGATGAATTTTGCTGTTAACCGTGGCTCGACGGCGGCGAGCAGGACGGAGTCGAAACGAAGACGTCGACCTTGACGACCTTTATAGGGCAAACGGACGAGTACGCGGCGTGAAGGGGTCCCCTACGGGCCTGGCCCCGACGGCGACACGCGGCCGGCCGGCCCCGGGCATCGCCGGCGCGCGGCGCGGCACGCGCGGCCGGTCCCCACGCGCGAGCAGAGGCAGAGTACCCCCGAGTACTGTAGCTGAGCTCACCCTCCCCTGAATCTTTTCTCTAAATTACTTTTTATTTTGTGAATAAAGTTGAAAAGATCACCAACATAAAAGTTGCAGAAAATTTTATGTTGAACAACTTTTGTTTTTGTACCACCTCCAAATTTTGAATAATTTTTGAATAATTTAAAAGGGGGTAATTTGCCCCTTTTAAATCCATTTCAAATTCAATTGAAAACTCAAGACTTCTCTTAACAACTTGAAAATACCCAAATATAAAAGTTGTCCTATTAATCAATCCCTACCACTTTCCTTAAAGGATTTTTGTCAGATTCTTGATAATTTTTGATATAGCATTTCAATTTCAAATTTCAAAACACTCATTGGAGTTTATTTTGAAATCTCACTGCATAACATCAAAATCCCCAAATACAAAAGTTGTTTAACTTAAAAATCCTTACAACTTTCATTAAAGTAGTTTTCCCCAATTCTTGATAGTTTTTGAATTGGCATTTTAAATTTGAATAAACAAACACTAATTGGGTTTTAATTTAAATTTTCACTGGTAAACTTTGAAATCTCTAAACATGAAAGTTGTTCCATTTTACAAGGGCTAAAACTTTCATTAAAGGACCATCGCCAGATTCCTACTAGTTTTTGAACTCGTATTTCAAGTTTAAACTTTAAAACCTAAATTAAGATTTTATTTGAAATTATTTTTAATAACTTCAAAATTTCCCAAAATAGAAGTTGCTTAACTTTTAAAGATTTGCAACTTTTGTTTAAGGCCCAACACTTAATTATGCTTAGTTTTTGTTGTCAAGGTTTTAGGTCTGATTTAGGGTTTATAATTGATTTTCTTTTTGTTACCCAATCCAATTTAGATAATAACATACAAACCCAAACATTTACATAACAAATCATTCTTAAGAACTTATATAAAATCACATGTTGAAATAAAATCAGTTTTGTTAATACATAGTAAAAAAAATGAGTTTATGCAGGATGATTTACATGCAATGATGATGACATGGCAGGTTTTAATTAACCGTAACACCAGAGGTGTTACAGCCTTCCCCCCTAAAAGAAATCTCGTCCCGAGATTTAAGAAGCGGCTAGAGCCTTAGGTTAAGTAATGGAAAAGAAAATGTGTCAAGTAAATATTTTTCAAATCTTGACTGTAGAGCAAGTAGGGATCTTACATTTTGTAGGATTTGAAAGGGGTAAATTATTTTTAATGGTGAGCTAAGAACTTAAGAATGTTTTTAGGTGAGAAATTCTCTGGTCTCTCGGGTAACTTTTTTCTTCTGAAGACTGATTCCAACATACTTGTGCTTCATCCTGTTGAAGTCCTTTGAGTAACACGATCTCTTATTGGTTTATGACCCACACTGAGTATCCGGAGTGCGTCAGATCTAGTCCAATTCCACTCCTACCAAATCAATAACCCGATTTGACACTTGAAGTTACTCCTCGAGTGGTGTCGCATGAAATACAGCCTATGCAGCTGACAAGTGTTCAGACACTTGAGTTGATAAGCTACTAGTCCACACTTCTCTTACTTCCTGTTATGAGGAAGATTCTTATTTGACCTAATCAGTTGTTTCTCAACACTAAAACTTGAAACCTTATTTCTTCGAAATACAACCCTTGCGAGGAATATCTTTTAAGGGTGGGTTTCAAGGAGGGTGAGGGCACATTAATTGCGAGCTACGATGATTCAGGAGTGCCGACTACGATACCAGTGTGTACCCTGGTAGGGTCTTATGTGACTGCAGTTCACAGAAGATTCCAAGTTTTGACACGGCACCATAGTCGCGGGTCGAGACACCATCATAGAACACAATCAAAGTAACCTCGGTAAAAAGAGAAAAAAATAAATCGACTGTATCTATGATGTACAATGACCACAGACCTTGATACGAGCATATACCCATCAGAATCTCATGTGATTGTGAGTCACAGGAGATCCCAGGTTGCTATATTGTATCGCAGCCGCAGATCATGTTACATCATAGCAAGATGAATTTGTTTCTACATACAGTGCAGACAAGGAAACTTTATAGGTTGCGAAGCTACAGTATGTCACAACCCTAGACCTTGATACCTACGCGTGCCTAGCGGAATCTCGGCGTGGCCATGGCACGTGAGAGACCCTAGGTTTCGACGCAGCACCGTGGTCGCAGGTCATGACATCACTATGGGCATAACTGATTCTGGAATAACGTGTTGGATTTAAATGAGAGATACGTGTCGGATCAAGGCATGACACGTATGCAGATAAAAGTCATGGTCTAGTGCTAGGTTTTCATCCTGAGTCTGTAGGCGAATTTAAGTGCATCATAAAGTTTTCGTCGAAGTGAATTTTCAAAATATATGTCAAGATATTTATAAATAACCAAGAATCGATAAAACAACATGGAATCCTCAGCGGATCACAGATACCACTTCCAAGTGATTGGATCTTAGGTATCTTTTCCAAATTGGTTCCTGTTATTCTATCAGATGAAATTAAGATGATTGCAAAGACAAATAATCTTAAGAATTCGGAGAGATCAGATGTGGATTCTCAAAGTGAGTTTTAATATAGTTATAAAGAGCAAAAGGATTTTGAAACTCATGAAGAAATATGGATACGAATTCTTGTAAAGGATATTTGGAAAATGGGAATGAAAGCACATTAATTGCAGGCTAGGATCATGACCATCAACCTTGACAACAGCGAGCGTCCGGTAGTACTTTCCCATGGTCGTGATCCATAGGAGACCCCAGATTTCGACGCTGTGTCACGGTCTTGGAGCACGATATCCCATAGACTACAATTACAATAGCTTTCAAAGAAATAGCAGTGTTTTGAAAAGAGAAGATAAAAATTTTACATCAATGGATTTATTAAATCAAGGATTAGCCAAAGTTTTGTGTCGATTTGAAATAGTGAATGAGTGCATCCAGGAGTTTCCCAAGGACTAGAAACTTATGGAGCGAAGTTTAGCGGTGATGGCAAAACCTAGTCCTATAACAAAATTGACCAACTGTTGAACACACGTAACACTCATAAGCTCAAGTATAAAATGATCTGGCCGATGACATAGGATTATCCGAGGTTTACACATTAGTTCACATTGACTACTAGTTTAGGTCGACTTACTCCAACTTATGGAACTACCATTACACCAGTTTCCCTACCGACACAGGGTTTTGGATTACAAGGACACTTAACCTCAGACTTGACTGATCTGACACTGGGTCTAGGAGACTATTTAGCTTCATAAACTAATCGACTCGATCGCTCACTACTTCTGATTCCGAGTCACTAGCTACTTCCTCAAACTCTTCATCGGCATTCTCTGCTGAACCAGACAATTCCTGATGGTCAGCTGCTGGAACATCTATATCTGGAATTGGATCGTTCATGGCATGGAGCATTTGCACTTCTCTTTGCAGATCGGCAATGTTCTGATGGGCTGCCTGAAGTTGTTGCTGATAGGTATTATGCAGACCCCAAAACATCGCATCCTGATGCTGCAAATATCCAACGGTCTCTCTAAGACCTTCTCTAGCCATTACGGCATAAGAATGAGCTTCTTCGCGCTGCTGGATGAGAAGTCCAGTCTGAAGGTGAAGACTATCCACCAGACTCTCTAGTTCTTCTATGCGGTGCTGGTCTGCTTGTCGCTGTGCTTCGAGTGCTTCCACCTGGACGTCCAAACCGATCTTTTCCACATCACTGATCTGAGCAGCCTCTTGCCACTTTAAGGCTTTCTTATTGCCTTCTTCTTCTTGAGTTCTGTACTCTTGAGTGCTTCATAACATTCAGCGTAAAGTTCCTGCCACTCCTCGCGTCCTTGCTCACGGGTCAGATGGAGGTTAAGGACAGGCTAGCATAGGCTCGAGTAGTGGCTACCAATATGGGATCCTGCTGATCAGACTTTTCTTCCAATTGCTTAGCTTGTCGTTGAAGACCATCCCAATTCCCTGGGACTTCTGACGGAAACATTCTCAGAGTAGAAACTCTGACTTCCTTCTGACACCTGAAGCAGATCTTTCTCAGGACTTCCAATGCTGTAGCCTGAGCTCCTTCCCAAGGACTCATACCTTCTGCCTGTGCTTCCCAAGCTGGCCAAAACGGAGCAGTGGTACAAGCTGGGATCCGAAGTGACACTTCGTACCACGGCCGACCAAGGACAACAGTACGGGACCAACGATACTTTGGTGGTTTCGAGTAGCCTACTTCCTGAAGTAACTGCCACAACACCGTAGGAGTTCCGAACATAGCCAGGCATTCGTCGATTCCAGTGGTAGGGTCTTGCGGATCCATCTATTGAAAAGAAAGGTAAGGATTTGTTTTTAACAAAATATATATTTGGAAACAGGTTTTATTTTAGAAAGTAGAGATTTAATTCATATGGGGGGGTATTACTAATAGTTGTAATGTCATGATGCATGAGCGTTCCAACGCAAGCCAGGATACCCTGACATATACGTAATATACTGATTAAATTAATTATTAGAGTGACATGCACTCAACGTTTTCAAACATAGGGCATACTTAAGGTGCTAATCCACTACTAAGCTCAAAACCTAACTATAGATCTATAAAAGTAATCGAGGAAAGATGCTATAGAATGAATGAGGAAAGTTCGGAAATAACTCGGACCAAACTACCCCATCAATTTTATTCATTCGAAATCCTTTTGAAGTCTTTGTAAAGTAATACTGCAAGTACTTTACAATGAAATGCTCTGATACCACCTGTGACGAAACCGCCTTAATCATAGGGCCCACGTGCCACGTCATCGTCCCTAAGGACCGTTGACTAGTCTGCACGAGTTCCCTTTGACTTAGGTGACCCGTCGGGTCTCATAGGAAACCCTAATTTCCCCGAGGATCTCATTGTAAAGACCTTGCAAGTATTACAACAGTTTACACAAATAATTTGAATCAGAGTAAAGAGTGCGGAAGTATTACTTAAACATAGATTACAATTACATTATCCCAAACCAGAGTTTCGCAGTGGAGTAGCTGTATACAACTAAACACCCTGCCCAAGGGTTTCATTATATACACATCTTCATCCATGTACGATCCGATGACCGGCACGATCCTTCGTAGAACTGTTTACTCAACTTACCTGCAACAGGGGGTTAACAAACCCTGAGTACATGGGGTACTCCGCAAGACTTACCCGACTAAAGGTGTAAAATTAGACTCAGGAATGCAGGCTGAGGGGAGTCAAGGTAAGGCTTAGCAAGAGTCAAAGGATTTTGCGGAAAAGCAATACTAATCCTATTTCAGTATTTTGTCTCAATAATATTATTAATCATTAACCATATCTCCAAGTTCCTTCTCATATATCAACATCCTTTCATTTACTTAATCCATTCAAAAACATCCTAGTTCCGAACCACTCTTCGCTGTAAGTGTGAGGATCATGTCTCCATTAACCGAGGAGCAACGTCGATTCGAATCCAGAAGTACCCAGCTGGGGATCCCTATCCACACTGCATATGTAGCACTTAAGCTTGCATATGCCAACCCCGCCTACCACGGCTTTTCATACCCCGGAACCGGTCCTGCGCCACCCGAGAGCACAGTACCCCTCTAGTCTCCAGGCACGACGGCCACGAGGGTACACGCTACTCTCGCCATCTCTCCACTCCCAGTGCGTGGTTGTCGGTTCCAGCAGTAGAGCCACCGGAGTCAGAGGCTTTCCGTAGTATGTGGCTAGTTGCAAAGTCATGATCACAGCAGGCCGACAACGAATGGTCCCTAATATTTTTCCGTTAGAAACCATGCATTGGGACTCTAACCCAAGTACACTGGTAACTACCCGGTTTTCACATCCCTTTCCCGATGGCGACGAAAGTTGGGACTCTAACCCAAGCAGTTGGCCAACCAAACGGGAAAACCCATCCACGTTGATGATAATGGACTGGCCAAGTACACCATCACCAAACGAGGACAATACCAATCCCATAAAATGATTCATTTGTTTCATATCATCACAGTTTTCAAAATAGCATTTTTGCAACTCTATCATTAAGCATGACTAAGCATTTTTCAATACTTTAAATAAACCAGGGTCTTCAGGTATAATATGTGGTCAAGGAAAGGTAATGCATCAATAGGTTATCACTCAACTCCTATTAACCTAATGCAGTAGATTAACTCAAGTGATAAATATTTTTAAATAACAAGGAGGGGCAAATGCACCGGGGCTTGCCTGTTGCTTGAAGTAGACGAAACCCTGACGTCAATCACCGAGAAGGATCCACGTCCACCGAGTGAAGACCTTACTCGGGACACGCTTCAGATAATAATCACCGCGCGTTCACTACACGAAATAATAATACAACACTTATGTGATGACATGTATGCTATGATGCAGGAGATGCACAAAATCACCGATCAATAGTAAGCAAACTTACTTTGAAAGTTGAGTACAACTTTCCTTCACGATAAAGTTGTAAGTCAACAAAACTAATTACTATCGAGTATTAACTACTTTGGTTTATTGATCGTTTTAATAGCCGTTGAAAGTCGGATTGGTTCTTCCCCTAGAACATTATTATCCCATTGCCTAAACAAACTATTAAGCCCTATCATTATATGAGACGAACATAAATTACTAGCATTCCCAATTAACAATTCAATTAAGAACCCAAACACAATTAAGGTGCCAAGGATCATCTCAAGTTAATGACCCAGGGATATCACTCAATCCAAATGTTACACCACACAAAAGTGAATTAGGGTTTCTACTCAATTTTATTAATCAATCATCAATTAGGATTTTTGTTTTGGCATATAATCACTACATAGAGTAATTCATTTTATATTTACAAAGTAAATGATCATCAAAACCTGGAACAGTAGGGTTCAGGTGCTACAAGAGGTTTAACCAATCCCTAAAAGATTTAAAATTTTAATCCTAATGACATTTTCTTAATTAATCAATTAAGCAAGTAATAAATAAGAGGTAATTAAATTATTTCTATTTGAGCTCAAAATTTTACCATAGATAGTACTTATCCTAAAACAGTACCAAATTAAATTTCATGATTTTTGGAGTTATAGAGAACTAATTAAAATTACCCAATGTTGCATTTATTAATTTTTGTGCTGATTTTTAACCCCTGCAGAAAGTGCTCAAAACATGTATTCAATATTTTTGTTAAATACTACATCCCTCAAAGAGCACACACAATTATTTTCAGAATTTTTAAATTAGTAAATTAATTCCTATAAAAATGACAAATTGGCTCACTATTCTCTCTATCAGGAAATTGGAAAACAATTTTTATTCGCGAGGAAAAATGGAAAACCCTATTTGGCCCAAGCCGGCCCAAAACAGCCAGGCCGGCCCAGCGCGACTCCCTCTCTCCCTGTCCCGCTGACAGCCGGCCCCCACCCGTCAGCTCTCTCTCTCACACTCCCTCTTTCTCGCTCTCGCTCGGCCCTCTCCCGCGCGGCACAACTGCACGGCCGCGGAGCTCGCCGCCGGCAGCATCTCCGGCGAACCCGAGGTCACCGATAGGATCCCCGTACCACTACAAACCAACATAGGGGTCCAGCCTGCCATCTAGGTCACAGGAGTGGGCACGGTGACGGCCATGGCGGCTCGGCGAGCACGGCCGCCGGCGGTATGCCGCGCTCCGGTCACCACGAGGACCACAAGGCCTAAACATTTTGACCAAGAGTACTAGGGAGCTCACCCGAGGTTAGATCACTAGCTATCCGTGACGGATGACGATCGGAGAAGGATTATCAACGGTGACCGAGGTGACGGCGACTAGTTCCGGTGGCGGCGAGGTCATTCCCGCGTGTCCTCTACACCGGAGGAGGAACAGCCGAACACATAAGTTTCAGGGAGGAACAAGGGCTCTAGAACACCCTACTGAGAGGGGAGAATCGCACCGTGGCGCTCTGGCCGCGGCGAACGTGTTCACGGCGGCGTTTCGGCCGGCCACAAGGAAGACGATGGCCGCGCGGCGATCCCGGCACGAGAGCGAACGCGAGCAGGCTCAAAAGACTCGCAATAAGCCCGCGAAGCTATTGGCGAGGTGGAGAGGACGGTGATTGACCGGCGACGATGAATTTTGCTGTTAACCGTGGCTCGACGGCGGCGAGCAGGACGGAGTCGAAACGAAGACGTCGACCTTGACGACCTTTATAGGGCAAACGGACGAGTACGCGGCGTGAAGGGGTCCCCTACGGGCCTGGCCCCGACGGCGACACGCGGCCGGCCGGCCCCGGGCATCGCCGGCGCGCGGCGCGGCACGCGCGGCCGGTCCCCACGCGCGAGCAGAGGCAGAGTACCCCCGAGTACTGTAGCTGAGCTCACCCTCCCCTGAATCTTTTCTCTAAATTACTTTTTATTTTGTGAATAAAGTTGAAAGATCACCAACATAAAAGTTGCAGAAAATTTTATGTTGAACAACTTTTGTTTTTGTACCACCTCCAAATTTTGAATAATTTTTGAATAATTTAAAAGGGGGTAATTTGCCCCTTTTAAATCCATTTCAAATTCAATTGAAAACTCAAGACTTCTCTTAACAACTTGAAAATACCCAAATATAAAAGTTGTCCTATTAATCAATCCCTACCACTTTCCTTAAAGGATTTTTGTCAGATTCTTGATAATTTTTGATATAGCATTTCAATTTCAAATTTCAAAACACTCATTGGAGTTTATTTTGAAATCTCACTGCATAACATCAAAATCCCCAAATACAAAAGTTGTTTAACTTAAAAATCCTTACAACTTTCATTAAAGTAGTTTTCCCCAATTCTTGATAGTTTTTGAATTGGCATTTTAAATTTGAATAAACAAACACTAATTGGGTTTTAATTTAAATTTCCACTGGTAAACTTTGAAATCTCTAAACATGAAAGTTGTTCCATTTTACAAGGGCTAAAACTTTCATTAAAGGACCATCGCCAGATTCCTACTAGTTTTTGAACTCGTATTTCAAGTTTAAACTTTAAAACCTAAATTAAGATTTTATTTGAAATTATTTTTAATAACTTCAAAATTTCCCAAAATAGAAGTTGCTTAACTTTTAAAGATTTGCAACTTTTGTTTAAGGCCCAACACTTAATTATGCTTAGTTTTTGTTGTCAAGGTTTTAGGTCTGATTTAGGGTTTATAATTGATTTTCTTTTTGTTACCCAATCCAATTTAGATAATAACATACAAACCCAAACATTTACATAACAAATCATTCTTAAGAACTTATATAAAATCACATGTTGAAATAAAATCAGTTTTGTTAATGCATAGTAAAAAAATGAGTTTATGCAGGATGATTTACATGCAATGATGATGACATGGCAGGTTTTAATTAACCGTAACAGCAGAGGTGTTACATATATAACAGCCGGTTACAATGAAATCGGCTACCTGTGCTTACTGCTGTTGCAGAATTGAAACTTGGGTCCAAGGCTTGACATTTGTCATGAATTTTCTGACAGAATAGATGAGCATGCCATTGTTGCCACCATTGATCAAATCTTTCATGAGTCATTGATATTTGGTTCTATTGCTCTATGGTATAATGTGGCAGATCTGTCCCCAGGTTTAAAACCCTATCGGCTTCTAAGTTGGAAGTGAGCTCATCTCTGGGTTTCAGGAGATGCAGGAATGGAAGCTTGGGGGGCAGTTGTCCAAAGCCCAGTTGTCTAGCTGCTACGTTGGGTTGGTAAAATTCATATGAAGGCCAGCTAGGTTCAATTTTGCTAGAGCTTCGGAGATGCTTGAAGTCAGCTGGTAATATATAGGGTTTTATCATTACATTCAGAATCTCCGTTGCTCCTACATCGGAACACCCTGTGCTGAATTTGAAGCTGTAAGGCATTCAGAATTCCTCGTCTTCTGTGTAGGGGAACCAGTTCAGGATTTCTAGTCCCAGGCCTCTGTAAAGTTTTTCAAGCAGCTGGCCTCGGCTGGCATTAATGTTTATAGCTGAAGCAGCCTCACCAAAACTCTGGCAACCTCGGGTGACCTTATGTTGATCTTCTGCATATTTCATAGAAGGATAGCCGAGGTTTTTCAAGTTTGGTCTGATCATCTTGTGCAAATGGAGATTTAGCCATAATTGGATCAGCCACCAGGGCCCTGTTGTACACTGAACCTCTTCGCCCTTGAGCAGATAGCCGGTTACTCAGCTCATTAGTCTGTAAGCAGAGCCCAGCAGAAGTTTTCTCAGAGGGATTGATTGACCTTGGGCTAGTTGCTCTGCAAGAAATTTGAAAGGATAGGCTGGTCCAAGAGAAGAGCCACAGAACATGAACCTCTCCAACCACAGGATCAAGAATGCTATATATTCCCTTTCGTTGACGCTGGAGGTTGTCATCTGGTGGGTATCAATATAGTCTGTCCTGCCTTTATACTCAGTCAGTTTGGGGAACCTCTTCTCACCCGTGGACAGTAAATTCCAGTACTGGTAAGTTCCAGTACTTTGGAGGCCGGTGAGCATGTGGATATCACCAAGGGTGATGATCATCGGCCCGTCTCCGAATATGAAGGCATTCAGGGAGTTTGACCTGAAATAACTAGTGGCAATGAGAAGTGGTTCATCCTTCTTCATTTTGCAGAGAGATAAATCAAGGCATTGGCTCAAGCTGCGCAGCTCCCAATCTGCTCGTTTCTTCTCAGAAACACGACGGAACTAGTTCCTCCACCCTGTGGGTATGTTGGGCCAGTTCCGGAAGGAATTCTTTGTCCATGAAGACACATTCACTGGAGAAGCCCGGAAGGGGATTTGGTTGGTCTCCATGCTGATGAGTTCCGTAGGGTCAGAATCGCCCATTATGACGCGGAAGAAGGCGGTCGGCGCGTCCGACAGAGGAATGAAAATCTCATTCTTCTGAGCCTGGAGGCGGGTGATATATGTGACCAATAGGACCAAGATTCATGGATTGAAAGCAGGTTGATGAGATTCATACCACGGGAATCTCAGAAGGAGTCATCATTGCTTGCGGATTCTTGAAGGCGGCAGATCGAGGCCAGAGAGACAACAGAGGATTTCTTGGCTAGGGTTTCGGTTTGCGGAGTTTTTGAAGTGATGAGCGGGAAGCTGTGATTTTGGCTAGCAGGTGGATTGAATCAAGACTCGGTGATAATTTTGGAACAAAACCAGTTTATCCCAAAATTGGGGGCATGTGTTTACACCAAAATCTGGACCGAGTGCAGATAGTCGATGCCGAGTGCAGAAAGCCGATTTCGGGGCAGAGGCCCAGACAGATAGTCGATCGGGTCCCGGAATCGATTGTTGGGCTGAAGCATAGACGGTGCGGTTGAAGGAAATATCCGATTGATGACGTCAGCACAGATCTCCAGCGCCAGGAAACGATCACGTTCGGAGTCCAATAAAGAAAGGAAAGATTGGGCTCCAAGTTACCTTTAATTTAGGAAAGTTTGTTAGCTTCCGTATTTATCTTGAGTTGTAATTCGAATAGGACTCTATCAAAGCCCTGAGTATAAATATAAGCCCCGGCCATTGTAATAGAACACACATCAATACAACACATCTTTCGGCTCTGGCCAAAACTTAGGAGTAGGAGTAACGTAGATCTCGGCGAGTTCTTCAATCAGGCTGAGTGTCATCCGGTGGACGCAGGCTTGCTTGTAAGTACCGTCATGCCTCGCTAAGCTTTGTCTCTTTAATGTCATCCGGTGGACATGGGAGCATCGTAGATCGGGGTTGATTCTTATTTGATATAAGTTTAGCATCATCTGGTGGACGTGGGTTTAGATCAAATAAGGGTTAGTTATCGATCATGTTTGTTTTCTTGTTTAATCTATGTTTAACGTCATCCGGTGGACGAACGCTTAGGTTAAGCTTGATTATGTGCATGGATTAGTTATCGGCTCTAACTAATTTGGCATCTTAGTTAGATTCATTAAGTTATCAAGATGTTATTTGTCATTTATTGTTTATTTATTAATATAACATATTTCTGCCCGATCAAGATTGCATAGTATTGGCCTTAGATCCACATAAAAAATGTCATTTATGTCTCGTTCATGCTTTATTATGATATCGCTTGATTCGGCCAGTATTATGGTAATCTTGCTCGTACGTGCTGTGGATGCTTGACAAGAGCCGATCTGAATGAACACAGCGCCGTCGGCCTTCTAGACCAGTTCTATATTCCTTCTAGATTTGCTTGTGATTATTTTCGGGAATATATCTAAACTGGTGCAAAGCCGCAGGCCTTCTAGACCAGCTCTGTATTAGTACTAGATTTATACTTGGAACTAATCACCACTAAGTTTTCTGCTTCACGGACCCCGAATCGGCTAATTAGCCGATACGGTTGTGCTTTTTCGAGAAAACCAATTAACCGATCGCATTCTGCCAAATCGGCTAAATAACCGATTTCTGCCTGTTTGGCGTTCAGACAACCTGAACTGAATGATTTGACCTGTTTACAGCATATGTTTTAATCTGTTACAACTATCTGCATAGATTTGTTTAATGTAGATTGTTCTATTTGATCACGCATATCAATCGATTATGTATCCGTTCAGTATCTGTTTCTATAACAAAACATGCATATATGCTGGAATCGACTCTTTAGTCGATTTCTGATTAAATCGGCTCTCAGAGCCACATAGTTGGAACTACCTGGACACACCGGTTAGTTCCGCCCTGTGATTACTGATTATTATCTTTTCCTTGTCAATTGCAGGTCAAATTGACTGGCACGCCTGAGGGTTATCGGCACTCTGACCGGGTTTGAAGGTAGCTGGATCTTGGAAGCTCCGACGCTCTTGAGATCATATCCGGCTTCGTTGGTGTGTTCAGACGCAAGTACCACATTTTGTGCCTTCACATACTTACTATGGCTCGATTATACCAATGTTTAGCTCTTCCGGTCAAAGAGAACGGAAAAAGTTTCCATCTTAAAGTCTTATCAGACATGCCAGCAATGTGCAAGCATGCACAGGTCTGCTCGAATTCTCGTAGGTGTAAGTACGGATTTTTGTTACCTTCTTCCGAGAAGGGTTTGTCCCGAATCATATTAATTAGACATGGGCGCAGCTCATAGCCAGGTGTTAAGATAGGCTCTACAGATTTTGGTGGCCCGAAGCTTTTGCACATGCCAAATAGATAGATATACGTGGAATTTAAAGCATCCATAAGGATGAACATAAAATGATGAAAAGGTAGGGATAAAATAGAAAAGATAAAAGTATAATACAAGATTAAGCTAAACTCAGTCAAAATCAGTAAACCGTTCCCCGGCAACGGCGCCAGAAATGCTTGTTGGTATAAATTAACTGCACTCTACTTAAATAAGATTGTATTCAGATTATCCGCAAGCGCACAGATAATATACCGCTGTCACATTTCACCCGGAGGTTTTAAATATCGAATCCACAAGGAACAGTAGGTGATAATGACCAAGACGATGAACTTAACCCTACAATTAGGCTAGATAATATCAAGAAAGAGGAAATAGCTAATGATTATCTAGTTCCAACAACCGGTAAACTTTGAATAACATCGTTCTAACTGGGCAGTGACATTAATAAGAGGCGAAATCAGAGTTCCCTCCTACCAGACACTTATACACCTATCGATTCTATCAACGGGAAGTGGACTACAGAGGACTCAACGCAGCTGTCACCTACGCGATCTACCATTATCCGGCCAATCTGGCGACATTCACAAGTAAACCTAGCCTAGGCATCACGCCTACACTATGAAATACTACTTCAATCAAGTAATGACCAAGATCAAAGCACTCAATATGAGTTGCAAACTTAAGAACGAATAAGAACAAATGCTTACTTGAATTAGAAGTCGAATACAAAATACCTCAGAACGCAGCTCCGGGCAAGGAAACTGAATCCGAAAGAATACAGCCACGAAGAAGCACCGACAGGCCGAAACTCCTCCAGAATCTCTACTCTCCTACTCTATCTTTCTAATCTCTAAACAAGACTAGATCTAGATGAACTAGTCTCTCCTAACTGGTACAACTAGATGAACTAGAAGTAGATCAACTAGAGGGACCCTAACCCTAATTTATGTAGAGAATATCAAGCACCAGGGTGTAGAATGCCTTTTGGAGGGGGCCTGGGGCGTCTTTATATAGGCCGAGGTGGAGTAGGAGGCAAGGAACTGCCACGTTATCGATCCGCATCTCATGTTATATGCACCGTCGGATCAAACCGACCTTAGATCAACGTAGGGATGCGTTACTTGGGTGCCAAGGAAGCGTGGGAGGAAGATTCCAGAAGGTGGGACCCAGACTCGGTAGGGGGCGTCGACCGGCCCCACTTTATGGGATCCGAGGCCCCGCTTGCTCGGGTGTCTTTTAGATCCTTCCAGGGTCTTCGTGATGATGTTTCCTTCGCGGTTAAGTTTCGTGTCTTTTATGCTCTTTCACCCCTCTTTTACGCTTTTCTGGAATAGCCCTTGGAAAATACAGAACATGCAAAACTCGTGGAAACTGTCAGTTAAAACCCTAGACTAGTGTGTATTCATGTGTCCTTTCATGTCTAAAGTTCTAATAAAAGTTGACGTTATCCACCATCAACATATTCCCAGCTTGCTTTCCAAATTGACAAAAGCTACACAACTTATCCTTCTTAAAGTGCTCATCTTTCAAGCCTCTAACCATGTCATGCTTGACCAATCTTCCAAGTTGCTTCATGCCAACATGTCCAAGCCTTCTATGCCACAACCAACCAAGACTTGACTTTGAAATCAAACATGATGAGAGCTTAGCTTCACTATCATTGAAGTCAACCAAGTATAGATTCCCATATCTAAATCGCTTGAAGATCAAGTTGGAACCATCAACACTCACAATCTTAACATCATCAATCCCAAAGATGCACTTGAAACCAAGATCACAAAGTTGTGCAACCGACAATAGATTGAAATTGAGAGATTCAACTAGCAACACATTGGATATGCTCATATCATTTGAGATAGCAATCTTACCCAATCCTCTCACATTGCCTTTGCCATTGTCACCAAATGTGATAGAATCAAACTCTTGATTGCCATTTGAATTGATTGATTTGAACATACTAGACTCTCCGGTCATGTGTTGAGTGCATCCACTATCAAGCACCCAATACCTTCCTCCCGCCTTGTAATTTACCTACAAAGAATAGATCAACTAATTTTAGGTACCTAAGAATTCTTGGGTCCTTGGAGGTTAGTGACCAAAGACTTTGCAACCCAAATGGATCTCATCCTTGGGTTACCACTAGGTGTACCAATGTACTTGGTTTTAACACCCTTCACTCCTGTATTGAGCATGTAACAAGAATCAAGGCGGATTGAAGTCGCACTAGCAAATTTGACTTACTTGATCTTGTTGGCCATGCAATATTGCTCATTATACCCCACTTGCTTGCATCTTTGGCAATACCTACCATTGCTCCTCACAAAGCTAGCTTTGGGAGTCACAAAGGCGGCCTTACCTTTCTTGCGGGTATAGCCTAGTCCCTCCTTGGAGTGACTAAATCTTTGGCTACCCAAGCACTTTAACAAGCGGGCATCCCACCATAGGCATTACCTAAGGTACGGGTGAGCTTGTTGACCTCCTCTTTGAGGTTCTTGTTTTTCACCACAAGTGAGGACTTAGAGTCATCAACTTTAGGTGAAATAGGAGTGGTAGAGTTACAAGAAGGGTTAGTGACAACAATAGTAGAAGAGGGAATTGACATGTCACCAAGGATGTCACATGATGAACCCATATCACATGTCTTGATAGATGCCATCTTCTCATTTTCGGCCACTAGAGAGGAATGAGCTTTCTCTAACATGGAGTGAGCTACCTTGAGGTTCTCATGGGCTTCCATTAGCCTCTCATGAGACTTCAAGAGCTCATCAAAGGATTGCTCAATGGCTAGCTTGCCCTTGCGCAATTCTTTGCACTCCTTTCTCTTGGTCTCAATGTAAGTATTGGCATCATCAAGCATGGACATAAGCTCATCACATCAGAGCTCCTCCTCATCACTCTCATCATAAGATTGTACCTTGGATGGCTTGGCCATCAAGCATGTGGATGGAGTGTCGAAGAGAGATAGCTTGTTGTTGAGAGCAATACTAACAATGGCCTTCTTCTTGATGGTCTTGCTCTCATCATCACTATCATCCTCATCGGTAGAGGCATCATTATCATCAAAAGTAACACAATATGATTGCCCCTTCTTCTTCTTCTTGAGAGTCACATTCTTGTTCTTCTTTTCTTTCTTGTCCTTCTTCTTGCTCTTCTTTTTCTCATCATCACTTTTATTGTCATTGTCACTATTGAGAGGACAATCGGCAATGAAGTGATCTAAGCTCTTAAACTTGAAGCATCTCCTTGGCTCTTGCTTGTTCTTGAAAATGAACTTTTTCTTTCCTTGACCATAGCCCTTTCTCTTCATGAACCGGCCAAACTTGCGCACTAGGAGAGCCATGGCTTCATCATCATCATCATCATCATTATCATCACTTGAAGTAGAATCTTCATCAACTTCCACCATCTTGGCTTTACCCTTGCACTTGGAGGATGTTGCTTTGAGAGCCACACTCTTCTTCTTCTTCTCTTCAACCACATCCTTATTGTTCATATCTTGTGTGATGATCTCACCGAGGATTTGGATGGGCTTCTTGGTGCTCAAGTCCTCTCTTGCAAGCAATGTCTTGATGATAGCAAATCTTACGGGCAAGCACCTCAAGAACTTGTGAGAGAAGTCCTTATGCTTGATGTCCTCACCCAAGCTCTTCAAGTCATTGACAATCACTTGCAACCGGTTGAACATCTCCGGCACACTCTCATCTTCTTCCATCTTGAAGGTGCCAAACTTCTCTCTCAACATGTATACCTTGGCATTCTTGACTTCTTGTGTGCCCTCATAGGTCTCCTCCAACCGCTTCCAAATATCATGAGCCAAATCAAGATTCTTGATTTGCTCAAATACATGAGACTCAAGAGCGGTGTAGAGAGCATTAATAGCATGAGCATTGCACTCCATCTTCCTCTTGTCAGCATCGGTGGGAGCTTGAGCATTCTCATACTCAATCTTTGTCTCCGTCACCTTTCACACATCAATATGCATAGTCATGAAGTGATCTATCATCTTTCTCTTCCAATGATCATAGCGTGTGCCATCAAACTTTGGCGGATTCCCCAACACATTGATTTGAGTCATTCTTTGCCACAAGGATGTTAAGCCTCAAATGGTGGTGACCTCCGCTCCAATACCAATTGAAAGGACCGTATAGGCTAGATGGGGTGAATAGCCTATTAAAAAAATTTTACAAAGCACTAAACCACAAGTTAGTAATTAAACAAGCGAGACAAAGCACTAGCTCTAGCTATCCTAAGCAAGCCACCAAGCACAATAAGCTACTCACAAGATATATGCACTCAACTCGTAAGAAACCAACTCCTCCGAACCTAAGGAGATGCCACCTAAACAAGAAATAAGTGCGAGAGTGAGGAACCGAGAAAGATTATACCGAGGGGCTTGATGAGGTGAAGTCCGCTAGCTGTGTAGAACCAATCACCAGAAGAATATCAATGAGAAAAACAAGTGAACAATCCAATAGAGAGCCGGAAGACCAAACATCCACTCGAAGGTGGAGAAGAGAGAACACTCGATTTTTACCGAGGTTCATGTGATCGCCATCATGCTACTCCTCGTTGTGGCACTGGTCTTCCTTGGTGGATCGCGAGCTAGGCTTCACACGCCAATCCCTCACCGGGAGCCGCTCACCAACACAAAAGTAGCTATCAACCACGAGCAATCCACTAGAGTCGGTTTTGGCACTCCGCTAGGGAATAACCGCAAGAACCCCTCACAATCAACCTTCGGTGTGGGCCTCAACAATCACCAATCAACCTTAACACCGGAATCCACCTCCAAGCCGCTAGGGACATGACAATGCCCCAAGAGAATAAGAACTCAGCTCTTGGCTTGCTCTCAAGTGCTCTAGAATGCAAATCACTAGCAATGATGCACTTGAGGAACACTCAACTCACAATGATGATCAAATGGTGAACAAGTGAGTGAGTGAGTGGGAGGCTAGAGAGTGCTATCAAGAGTTAGGCAATGAATCAAATGTGCAAGAGAGTCACCAAGTGACCAGGGAAGGAGTACAAATACCCCTAAGTGCACTCCTAGCCATTGCCTCACAAGAAATAGCCGTTAACACCCCTTTTCAGCCGTCGGACTGAATGCGTTGGACCAAATCTAGCATCCGACGCTTGGATGAACGCCACGTGTCAGCTCAAATTCAACCACAGACGCTTGATCTCAACGGTCACTGATTTGCGCTACTCAGCGGACCGTCGAACAGAGCAGCGTCGGACTAAGACTCACGGCCGTCTGACGCTTCCAGAGAGGTTCCAGAGAGGAAAGACTCATCGGACAACGGTGCGTCGGACTAAGTAGAAGCGTCCGACGCCTTGCCCAGAACGCGTAGCACACCTTGCCACGCCGTGAACTCGCCGCGACGCGCCGTCGGACTGTCAGCCGATAGTCCGACGCGCTCGCCCCTCATGTCGTCAGACTGTCCGACTCTCACAGCGGACAGTCGTGCGTGCCACCGTCGGACGCTCACTCGTCAGTGCGTCGGACCAAGTGTTTTCACCGTCCGACGTTAGTTAAATTTACGCAGAGAGCTCCCGAAATGCTCGGACTGAGTCCGACGCCTAGCGTCGGACCGTCCGACGCTCGCACTATTAAGAACAGAGCCTAGGGACCGTCGAACCCTGCAGACCAATGGTCCGACACCCTGCTGACTTAGCGTCCGACGCTAAAAAAAACAGTGTTTTTTAAATCTTTTTCACACCGCTTGCTTCTATGTGCTAACACTTAAGGTTTTCAACACTTGTGCACAGTGTGTTAGCATTTTCAAAATATTTTTCAAAAGTTTCTAACTTGATCTCTAGGTTGTGTTAGTCAATGCACATGGAATGCAGCCTAGAGCACTTGAAGGTAATCCAAACACTTGTTCTCCCCTTAATAGTTGTGACAGAACCTCCTAAGCTATATGGCCTACATGCACCTGTCGTCGTCCCAAAGACCTTCGACAGCCGTACAGGTGACCCGTATAACCTAAAAGGGTCTGCCGGGTTTACATGTAAACCCGTTTCCTCCGAATAGGATCTTAATTGTAAAGAGATTACAGAGTACAACATTTTATACAAATTATACAACTCAGAGTACAAGAGCGGAAGACTTAAAATATTGCATAGGTTTACAAACCAGTGTTCTTAATTATACATAAATATGATTATTACAAACCAAGATATGAGTAGTGACAGTAGGTAAGTAGCTTATACAACACTTATATTACATAACATCCCTGCCCAAGGGATCAAACACTCACTCACTATCACTATCCTCCTCGAACACCGTCATACAGCAAGGCCCAACGCAGACCTTGGGTTGCTGATTGCCTGCAACATGGGGTTAACAAACCCTGAGTACAAGGGGTACTCTGCAAGACTTACCCGACTAAAAATTGGGGAGAAGACTCAGAAATGCAGGCTGAGGGGAACTCAAGGAGAGGCTTTAGCAAGAATCAAAGAGTTTTGCAGAAAAGCTCTCTAAATCAGCTTAACATTTAATCTCAAGCTAGATTGATTCCTTGAGTTATCTGATCATCAACTCCTTTTCTCACATTTACCTAGTTCCAAACCACTCTTCGCTGTAAGTTGAAGGATCAAGTCTCCATTGACCGAGGAGCAACGATGATTCGAATCGATTAAAAACCCAGCTGGGGATCCCTATCCACACTGCATATGTAGCACTTACGCCTGCACCACCCGAAAGCACAGTACTCCTCTCCTCTCCAGGCACGCCGGCCACGAGGGTACACGCTACTCTCGCCATCTCTCCACTCCCAGTGCGTGATTGTCGGTTCAAGTAGAGGAGCGACCGGAGTCAGAGGCTTTCCGTAGTATGTGGCTAGTTGCAAATTCTTGATACAGCAGGCCGACAACGAATGGTCCCTAATGGATTCCATTTCGTTTCCTTAATAGACAATCAGAGACACTACATTGAGATTCCTTTCTCAATGCAAGTCCGCTGCCCTGTCGACTAATTACAATAGTACATAATTGTATACCCCAAGCACACAAAATATCTTTTTCATAAAATCTTAACTATTAAGCATGGCTAAGCATTTTATAATCTTTTGCCTTTAAATCAGGTTTCAAGGATATTATATCAAGGCAGGTAAATGCAGCAAGTAGGTGATAATCAACTCCTATCAACCTAATGCAGTCATTTAACTCAAGGTGATAAAATTTGTAAATACAAGGAGGGGTTAATGCACCGGGGCTTGCCTTGTTGCACGGCGAGGGACGGATCAGGGTCAGAACCGCAAATGTCAAAACCACCGACAACTCCTGGGGCTTCGTCAGCGGCGACTTGCTCGACTTTCACTTCCTCGCCTTCGGTCACTATTCGCAAGATAATGATGCATGCTTTAATGATGGTGCAAATGATATGATTAACAAGTAAACAATTATTAATTTAATAACCTTGAGTACAACTTTCCTTCACGGTAAAGTTGTAATCAGGATCTCATCTAGCAGTTGCATAATTAGTTCATTAATTATTTTTAACAGTCATAGAAAGCCACAATTAACACGACCTTCAACACTAAGAAAAGTCCTTAGGATCAATTAGGGTTTGCTGATCCTAAGTCTTCACACAATGCCAAAATAACACAAAAATCCTAAAGTGATTAACACTAAATATCATTTTTATTTATTTAATTAATTAGGAATAAATCACAAATAATAAAACTTCATTCAACTGAGCCACAGATTTTTGTGGAGGTAGCTCACTGGTCAAAACAACTATACAATTAATTTCACAATTTTTGGATTAATATTTTGAGCTATAAAAATCCTGTAAATGTCATTTATTAATTAAAATATCTAATTTTACGGTCTACAGAAAATACTCAAATGGCAAGTTTCATATTTTTCATAAATTATCCATATCACAGAGAAGCTATACCATTTTTTCATGATTTTTAGTGCTATACAATAATTCATTCAAAATTAGAAAAATTGGTAACTATTCAATCTTTTTAAAATTGAAAAGACAAATCCCTAAGGGTTACTGGCGGCCAGGCCCAGTAGAGCCCACTCGGCTCCCTCCTTCCTCTGCTCGAACAGAGCAGAGGCGAACAGAGCTTGGGCGCGCGGGGGTGGCAGCCTGCCGCGGAGTTCGCCGGCGGCGGCATCTCCGGCGAGGGCAAAGCCCTAGGTGAGACCCCAGCAAGTGCCCCCACCTATCTAGCTGACTAGAGCAGATCCCAGGGCATCAGTAAGAGCTCGCAGGCGGCTATGGCGGCTCGGCGGCGGCGGTGACGGCGGCTTGCCGCGTTCCGGCCAGCCGGAAGCTTCCCCAACCAAACCAACTACCATAATAGCTTCCAAAAGCTCACCTAACCTTGCTGCTTGCCTTGGTTGAACGGAAATACGACCGGAGAGTCGAGCTTGACGACGATGGCGTTCACGGCGGTGAGCTCCGGTTGCAACTCCCTGTTCCGGCGACCTGTGAAAACCAACCAACCCAACGTCGAGCACATGAGCTTCAAGGCTACGAGGCGGCTTCGAAACATACAACATACGGGCACGAAGCTCATTGGACCGAGTCGGACACGTCAAGGTTGAGCTCGGCGGTGCCGCGGCCGGCAACGAAGAAGAAGCAGCCGCGCCGGCGAACCCAACCACGAGAGAATGCAAGACCCGACTCAAACGAACGGCAAGGAGGTGGCGAACCTAACTACAAGATGGAGATAGAGGAGGCCGAGTGACGACGATAATTTTTGACGACAACAGAGACGACGGGCGGAGAGCAGAGGAGAGGGAAAAGAAGAACGACGACGTCGTCTTCGTGTTTTGAAGAGGAAAGGATGAACTCCGAGGCCGCCACATCGCTGGCTATGTGCCCGCACGTGCTACGACGGAGGAAAGCGGCGGCGGTCGAAGCAGACGAGCAGGCAGCTCGGTGGCACGCTCTGCTTCGAGTTACTGTAGCTAGGTATTATCCTGAATTTCGTTTTCTTAAAATTACTTTCTTTTTTATGTAAGAAGTCAAAAATATCCCAGAATAAAAGATGTGGGGAATTCAATTCTGAACAACTTTAGTATTTAAAGTATTTTCAGATTTCAAATATTTTTGAAATTATTAAAAAAGGGGTAAATAGCCCTTTTCTAATCCTATTTAAATCTCAAATTTTTATTGAACAAGTTGAAAATCTATGAACATCAAAGTTGTTCAACTCAGAGAGCTTTACAACTTTTGTTTAATGACCATCTCCAGATTCCAAATAATTTTTGAATTGAAGTTTTGAATTCAAATTGGAATGTAGTAATTCAGGTTTAATTTGAATTTCCAACTGGAAACTTGAAAAACTATGAATACCAAAGTTGCTCTAAATAATAAGATCTATAACTTTTTTTTTGGGACCAAAGCCTAATTCTACTTTGTTTTGAAACTAGGGTTTTAGCCCGATTTAGGGTTTTAAAATTAAATTGCTAATGAATCCACTCTATTGCCCTAAGCACAAGCCTTTTGCGAAAAGTAAACTTGTTTTCAGTTGATGTAGGTCAAGATTGACAAAAATTCATACATGTTGTGCAATGCTCATGATGACATGCTCAGTTTTAAGTGTGCCGTAACACAGGAGTGTTACAATAGTCGGCTATCTATCCTAAATATGATCACACCCACTAGGTGTCTTGACCACTAGAATCAAAAGCCTATTTGGGTTATACCTTTGCCTTCAAACCCTTTGCCTTCACCTTGAGCCACTTCACTAGATCCATCACACTTGGTCCATGGATGAGCTATCTTGATCATCACCATCACCTTCCAAGCTTCTCACTCCATGGATAGGACCACCTATACTTAGCCATCACTTAGCAAGTAGGTTAGTCCCTAGGATGTCATTAATTATCAAAACCAAACTAGGGCTCTCATCTAGATGATGAGGACCGCTACAAATCATTGCTTTCTGATGTATCAAATGCTAAATTAGATGGCAATGATGTACAGGATGATGAGTGTGTTGATTTGGAGGATGACTTACTAGTGGAGGATGCACAGGATTGTGAGACCATTGTCCATGCAAGTGACTTAGAGAACCCAAAAATAGAAGTTGGTGTAACCTTTGGGGATAGTAAAACTTTTAAGAATGCTATTAGGCAGTATGCAGTAAAGGGTGAATATGAAATTGCAGCTCCCTATTCAGAGTCAACAAGATACAGAAGCTACTGCAAAGCTGAACGATGCAAGTGGACGATACATGCTTCACAGTTGCAGGATGGGAAGACCTGGCATGTATGATTTTGCAACTTGCATTATTGCTTGTATAGAATTTTGTACAATTTCAGATTTATACAACTTCAATTTTGTGGTGTAGATAAAAAAGATGCCTCATGTGCATACTTGTCAAAGCACTAGAAATGTTGAGCTTAACTGCATGGCAATCAATCATTGGGTCAGGGATAGGGTTCTTGGTTGGCTTGCAAATGATCCCACAATTGGAGCTAAAGAACTGAAGAAAAAACTAGAAGAACAATATCGCGTGCAATTGTCATATTATGTAGTGTGGGATCGTAGGCATATGGCTTTGCAACAACTCAAAGGAAAGTGGGATGACAGCTTCGAGCATACTTTTAGTTTCAAGGCCGAGGTGGAGAAAACCCATCCAGGGAGTTTGGTTGAAATTGAATATGAGCAAGTGGGAAAGAAGATGAGATTTACAAGAATGTTTGTTGCCCAGAAAGATTGTGTAGATGGTTTTCTAAATGGTTTCAGGTCTTTCCTTGGTGTAGACTCTACTCATTTGACTGGAAAATGGAAGGGACAACTTGCATCTGCTACTTCTATTGATGGGCATAATTGGATGTTTCCAGTGTGCTACGGTGTGTTTGGATCAAAGACAACTGAAAATTAGTCTTGGTTTTTTAGGAGACTTCGTCAAGCAATTGGATCACCTCCAGGCCTAGTGATCTCAACAGATGCAGGCAAAGGAATTGATTCTACTGTTACTCAAGTCTTCAAAGATGGAGTTGAGCATAGGGAGTGCATGAGACACTTAGTTGCAAACTTCCAAAAATGGTTCAAAGGCGAGGACTTCGAGAAACACTTGTGGCCAGCATGTAGAGCTTTTCAAAAGAACAGGTTTGAAGAGCACTACAATTTGATGTATAAAGCATGCCCAGAAGCTATGAAGTGGATACATGAAAACCATAAGCATCTATGGACAAGGCACCTCTTTTCTGAAGGAAGCAAGTGTGACTATGTAACAAATAACATAGCAGAAACATTCAACAGCTGGATTAGGGATGAGAAATCATTGCCGGTAGTTGATCTTATGGATAGGATAAGGCAATTATGCATGGATAAAATGTTCTTGAGGAGAAAAATTGCCATGAAGCTTAAACATAAGATTTTGCCAAACGTCATGAAGGACCTCAATGCAAGAAGTAGGGGGCTGAAATATGTGTGGAGGTATGCATACAAAGATGGTGGCAGAGCTAATGAAATATTAGGTGAAGTCGAAGGTGTTACAAGGACTCTAGTTCATTGGAGGCACACTATTGATCTTCAAGAGAGGAAGTGCACCTGTAGATGTTGGCAAGTTACTGGTTTGCCATGTACACATGCCTTGTGTCTTATCACCTCAATTCGAGGTTGTAATATTGAAGGCTATGTTCATGAATACTACTCTGTTGAAAAGTTTAAGAAGGCATACCAAAAGTGTGTGAAGCCAATGGCAGATAGGAAACAGTGGCCTCAAGTAAACCTTGGATTTAAGTTGTGGCCTCCAATTCTGAAACTAGCAGCCGGGAGACCAAGGAAGAGGAGGTTTAAATCAGCTGCAGAAGGTGGATCCAAAAAGAGAACCACGAGATGCAAAAGATGCAAACAACTTGGACACATGGAGAAAACATGCAATGAATATGTCTATGATTCTGATGCACCACCACCTGCTGCTCCAAAGCCAAAGAGAAAGAGATGCAAGAAAAGTGTCACAGTAGTGCCATCCAGTGCCGTTGAACCACAACAAGAACTACCATCATGTGTTGACCCATTGTAAGATTTTTGAACTTATTTATGGATTTTCAGTTTTCACCTAACTTACACATGTCATATATTTAAACAACTTACAGTGCTACACCCACAAGACCCATCACTTTTTCTCATACACCAAGCCCTATTACAAGAAGGTACAATTGCAATTTGCGCATTTGAGATATTTGTCCCCTTATCAAATCTGTAATAATGCACTATCATATGATTGTATTTGCATGTAGTATGACAAGGAGGTTGCTGGAACTAGAATCATCTACACCAACAATAATCACCACCTCGGTTTCTACTCCAAGTCCTATGACAAGAGGGTATAACTCTTGCTGATTTTTGTTATGTGTTCCTGTTGCTGCTTCTATTTAGCTAACATGTTTCTATACTCACCTATAGTCGTAAGAGGCTGCTGGAACTTGAAGATGCCATAGAGCCCGTTGGACATCCAGTCACATCTCCATTTAGTGTTGAAAAGGGAAAGGCAAAGAAGCTGCAGGTTGTTAGGTCTAAAAAAGCATAGGCTTGCACTGTATTAGTTGGATGAAGGGGCTTCAATGTTGCTAGAATGTGTTATTTTGTGGGCCTGGACCTGCTATTTTCTTTTGAACCTATCATGTTTGTGGATCTGCTAAAATGTTGCTGAAATGTGCATGTTATGGTGATGACATATGACCTGTTATGTTGCTGCAGCCTTGATTGAAGGGCAGGGGTATATCTATCAAGATATTATGTTTACTTACCTGTTTGGTTGAGAAACCATATTATATGAGCTATAATGTCCAGCAGCAAATGACCATATTTTTATAATGTGTTATGGCAAAGCCATTCTTTTTTAGTGTCCAGTGGCAAAAGCCACCTTTTTTTGATGTCCCCTGGCAAATTCTGCCCAAAACTAATCGCCCGGCTTAACCGTCGCCCACGCCGTGGCAAACGCCTCAAGCGCCCGCCCCTACCTCGCCAAAACCGCCGCCTGCTACCGCCACCCTGCCCTGCCTCTGCTCACGACGCCGCCGATGCCTATTACCTCAGTCGGTTGATCGCTCCTCGGGAAACTTTGGATCCGGTCGTCCTAGGGTTCCCGGCGACGCCGCCGGTGCCGCCTCGGTCTCCCTCCCTCCCTCCTGATGTACTCCTCATGGACTCCACGCCCCCTACTTCACGACCGCTATCCACCCCTCCCTGCAGCCGCACAACGCCGACCTCATGCCACAACCGCCCGTGCAGCAGCCCAGCCTCGAGTGGACGATGCGGCGGCCTGCGCGATTCACCATCGTGCCACGGCCTTCGGCGACCTGGCGGAGGCGGCGCGGCATCCCAGCGGTAGAGGACTTCGACGTCCCGGCCGGTGGCGGCGCGGCATCGCAGGGACAGAGGACCGGCATCTCAGCATCATCCCCTCCCGACAAAGCTCTGCCGCGGTGAAGAACGGACGAGACCCAGCTCTGCGAGGACCGGATGCCACCCAGACAGGCCAGTTGTTTCCCTCCAACGCCACGCCGGTATTGTTAAGAATGGATGCACTATTCGAGCTCACCAACTTTTTTCTTTTGCCTTCACTTCGTAAACTTCCATGTACCATGACTGACACTGCCAACTGCTAGATGGAAAACTTAAACTGACTGGATTTCAACAAGCAATTCTCCTGGTAGCTTATGTTCCGTTTTATCTTTTGTAGAAATGGAATGTTCCATTTGCTTTATAGCATGTGTGCTTGTTCTCATCTCTATAGCATGTGTTTCAGTTTGTTTTCATCTGTTAGTAGCAAAAAAACCACTGCAGAGATATACGCACATGTGTTATTGTGTATTAGTTCAAAATTTCAGATTTGTTTTCACAGAGAACTTTATATTTATAATTAGCCCGTTGTACGTCGCACGTCACTCAAACATCTGCACGCATTGGTTGAGAAGTGCTATTAATTTTGTTATTTCGTTGGATGGCCTGGATAATATTTAGTTAATATATTCTTAGATTTGCAATCTGTGCAGACCACTCTTAATAAATACAGGTGCCTATTTTTTTTTGTCCCCTCTTACACATTCAGATATTTTTTGCTTGTTATTTTTGTAAGTGCTGGATGGGAGGGTCTATTCTATCAGTTGTTGGTTCATTACTATTCATGGGTAGACAATATATTGCAATGCTCTTGAATCTCTGAATTTCACAAACAAGATGGATTTCCTGTATAGCTGTTTGCATCCAGGTCGGATCTATTATATGGCAGTATGGCACTACTTTCAGGGCAGTAGATTAGACTAGCAGGTAAGTTCTATTTACAATAAGCAAATGGAGATGCTACTATAAAACAATTTCCTCATAGCAACGAACAAGTGATGTGGTGGTAGTCTATAGTATGTATCTCAGCATTGAACAGTTTGCGTAGTTATCGACACTGATAATTTTTCCTACACATTCATTCATAAGGTAATTGATTAATCAGAAGGTTCTTTCTTCTTTGTGTCGGTGATCATCGGCAGCTGTTGCAACTTCCTGACTGTCATCTACTACATCAATAATTCAAATAGTGACCTCTCGCTTCCAGTACTTCCAGATTCAGGTTATACAGAAAGTTCCATGCATCCAGTGGTGATCATTCTGTGACTTGCGAAGGGCAACGGCAACAAGAATCATTGCGAGCAGGAGCCAGTGGCGCCGCCGGCGCCGCGTTAGTCCTCGCCGCTGGCTCGGGAACCGCTGGTGGAAGCCTCTGCAACGTCAGAGTCATGGGCGGCGAGGGGTGTTTTGGGTAGTGTGATGGATGCCATCAGTGTTGCAGTTGTCCGGAAGCTTGAAGTCCTTCTGGATCGGTGCGTTGCTTCTTTTCAGTAATTTTTCCCATCTTACTGCCTTTTCATTTGCATATAAATATGACTTGTAGGAATTGTACTGAATTAGTGAACTTCCAAACCTTTTCTGCACTGCTTCCAGTTAAGGATCGTAGCTTTGTCTTTGATTTCCTTTCTTTTGTTTTTGAAACAAAGAATGCCTTTGATTGATTATTGTTGGCTGCAGAACTTCTAAAGCTTGAAGATGAAGCGGGTGTGAATGACAAAAAGGTAAGGCTCTGTTTGGTTGTAGATATTCAGGCTGAGGAATTGAATTGGCCTGAAATACCAAAGCTGAGGGGCATTGGAAATGGCCTGGAATACCAACGCCAGTGTTTGGATGTGCAATGAATTGATAGCTGGAATCGCAGCAAACAACCAATTCCAATTCCTGTTTGGATGTACAACCTGTTGAATTGTATGTTTTGAAGAGTCTGGGTTGCCTGCAATGATGATATAAAAGCGGACATGTGTTTTGCATGACTTGTACATATATTCAAATCATTATATGTCATTTCACAAATAAAAAAATATAATATGCGGAAAAATAGTACAAATTGTAGTAATATTATTAAAAATAGAAATATAATTGATAAAAACAGCACATAAATCTTGATCACAAGCATCCATCATATACTCAAATACTTGATGATTAATGGTCCAATTCTCTTACGAGTACTACTAATACATATCGCAACACTTGATTAATATTAAAAGGTTCACAAGTGCTACATTACATAATAGCAAGCATACAGAACATTGCCCAGCCACCACTCCTCTAATTCAACGTAAGGAGCCATTCTTTCCTTAAGTCCATAGGCAATTCCATAAGCGCTTGGAATAAACGCTCGTTAAGAATCAGCTTCCCATAAGACCTCAAAAGGTCACGTCTATCCAAGTCTGGTATTTGTTCAAGTGCAGCACGGATTTCAGAAGGAGGAGTAACCTGAGGCATTGGTAATGGCTCAGTGGATTTTAGAGCATCCTGAAACGAAGTCTTCATTTCTCCAAGCATGCCAAGAATTGCATCACTAGTTCGCTGCCGTTTTGGAGGTACATTTGGGGATGCTTCACAATCTTGTTCAGGTGGATCTTGTGCACTCTCAGCACATGTCTGGGCACCATCACCATTTGCATGATCTGTTGAATAAATTGTGCTGATTGCATCCCAATTCTTCACCACCTTGTTCTTGTAACAAGCTGCTGCCTTGTTACTCTGCACAAAGACAAACACACATACAAAACAAGTGACTTGTCTTATCATAAAAGTAAAATATTCAGGTTGCATATGTAAATGTACTTACCGCTACATATCTAGACCACACATCCTCACTATCAATTGAGAGCTTATTATTTTCCCAATCCCATCCAAAACCACTCTGTGACAATATCTTACTAATGACCTCATAATGCTTGTCAAAAGTTTTGCACCTAGATGATATGTTATCTTTTGTGATGTCCACATTGCATTTCTCACGCACATTCTTGATAGCAGCATTGTACACATGTGGCTTCCATCCATTTTGGGAACGGTCACCATTGTTGTAATGCTCAACAAGTATAGCCAACAACGCAGTGTCCATCTCATCTATCCATGTGAGGTAAACCCTCTTTGCTTTTGCTGCAGCCATGTGCTATAAGCAAAAGATAACAAAAGCCATGTGTTAGGATGATGCATGCACAAAATATCTCAAAATGCACCATCAACTAGCTATCACAAAAGCCACCATCAGCTAGCTACCGCAAAATAATGCCCTGCTATATATATGCTAACCCACTCGACCTATCCCATCTCTAATTCCCCATGCCTAACAAGGTATTCAGCAAACATATCATTAGCTAGCTGCTCCCTAAAGGTGTTCCATTCTGTAGTAACTTGAACACTTCTAATTAAGGTAGCATCATCTATTGGCTCATTGGGCATAGCTGCTAGTTCTTCATCCACTTCGGGCAGCAATAAATCATCCATTTGATGTTGTCTATCCCTTGTAAAGTTGTATAATACACAGCAAGCATTAATGATTCGGATCTGCAATAATATTAGTTTTAAGTTAGCACTTGTAATTCAGATTTATTTTATTCCACAAAGCCATATGTACACATTTTTTACCTGGTCTTTTATATCAAAGAAACTTTTAGAACGCAGGATAGCCCATTTTTTCTTCCACAAACCAAAAGTTCTTTCCACAACATTTCTAGCACAAGAATGATGCAAGTTATACAACTCTTTGGAAGTTTTAGGCTGCTGCTGACTTGAAACCCACTCTTTCAAGTGGTACCTAGTGGATCTGAATGGAGCTAGAAATCCAGGTCCATTGGTATAACCAGCATCAACTAAATAATATTTTCCTATTATAAAAAATCTAAATTAGATAGCTACCAAAACAAAGAAATTAAATGCCAAGTGAAAAGGTCATACCCTGAGGTACAACAAATGCATCTTGGCTACTCATTGCATCACGTAGAACTCTTGAATCAGAAGCTAAACCCTCCCAACCAGGCAAAACATACAGAAATTTCATGTTCCAATCAACCACACCTAGCATGTTAGTGGTGATTTGTTGCTTCCTATTTCTGTACCAACCTTGGTCAGCCAAATCAACAAACACATCAACATGGCACCCATCTAGTGCACCAAGAGCATTGGGAAACCACTTCCATTTGTAATCATCCGGAGGTTGATTTGAAGGATTAGGAAGCTTAATAAACTCCCCACTTAAAGATAGAATAGCTGATAACACATCAGAAAAGTGCCTACTGACAGTCTCTAAAGAACGCTTGTAAGTGCCACGCAGCAACCTCATTTTTAGACCATGCCCAACTACAAGCAAGAACATAGCAACCTTTTCTTCCACAGTAACATAAACACTGTCACGAAGACCACATTTCTCACGCAACATGATGCGCAAGTCATGAAAGTTTCTTTTAGTTAAACGTAGCTCATCATAGCATGTAACTTCAGAGCCATCATACATTTCCTTGAGCAAATACTTCCTAAGAGTATGCCTGCGCTCATCATCATTAAAGAACCCAACATCCCTTGACACCCGTAGCGAACTAAGATAGGCAAGCCCAAGAACAACAGACTCAAAGAATAGTTCAGTGAATATAATCCTCCTCCTCTTTCTCCTTTTATTTTCTTCAACAATGAAGGAGACCAACTCAAGATCTGACATAGTGCAGCTACAATGCACGTGCACACACATGATTTATGAAGAGCATGGCATTAAAAAAATAAATCATTCAGAAACACGAAGGGAACATCAATTTCAGGCACCACATACCTTCAATCGGACTGAAGAAGAACAAATGCTTGACAGAAGTAACCTGCAACATGTACAGAAAAGGGATTAGGGTTTGGAAAGAGTGAAATCGATGGATTGGGAAAAGGGGTTAGGGTTTGGATGCCGAAAGAGGATCGAGAAAGAATGAATCGACGGTGGTAGGCGCAGCTCCAAGGTGGATTTTGGAAAAAAAAAAGAAGGTCGAGGATTTCAACAGGAAAGGGGGGAATAGATGAGAGTAGCAAGAAGATGAACCTTAACAGAGGGAAAACGACGGAGGTTGGTCAGAGATGCGCGAGAACGAGGACGCCGAGAGAGGGCACCAAGAGAAGGCGCATCCGCGGGTCAACCTCCCGTCGCCTCCGCCATTGCCATCGCCTCACTCTGGAAGAGTCGCTCCCTTTTCCTTTTTCCGAGTCGAGTCGCGAAGGGGTACGCGCGGGGGTTGGGGAAGGGAAGGGAAGCGATTTCGGGGGAATACAGAGCGGGAGACCTTGGAATTGTGGGCGGGCTCTTTCCCTCATGCGGGGAGGGTCCGCGGTATTGGGCGCCAATACCTCCGACTAATTCTACCAACATCCAAACAACAGAATTAGAGGATAGCAAATGCCAAAGCCAATTCCAGGGTGCCAATATCTACATCCAAACGGGGTGTAATAGATATTAGATAAACTTTAATTGTTGGCCTATATGAACAAATACCTACATTTTCAATTTGTTGCTATACATTTTCCTTCAATAGATTCTGGTTGCTAAAATGCTCATCTCTGAAATATTGTAGGATTATTATTTCAAAAAAAGAAATATTGTAGGATTGTTAATATGGAATGGTTTTGTTCTGATCCATGCATGTGCTGCATCAGTGATTTTGTGTTCCTGCACTACCACAATCCCAAATTGCCTTGAGTGCCAAAAACCGCCAAGGAAAGAAGCTAAACCGCCAAGAAAATGATCATTGCCTACGAACTGTCAAGCAAGTTCGTTCAAGAATAGAAGATAAGAGAAATAATTTTAGTTTCTTGGTGGTTTCGGCACTCAAGGCTAATTTCCTTAGAAGCTGGTATGTCATCCGTATGTTCCGCTAGGCTACATTTCAACCTCTTCGTGTGAACCAAGAAAAATCTAATAAAAGCATTTACATTGTTTCGTGCTAATATTTAATCGCAAGATACAAAAGAAGGGATTGAAGATATCATTGTGCCATTTTTTTCTAAACTAGGCATATTTGTATACAGCTAGAGTTTTAATCCCTTTAACTTTTGCCTTGCTCATAATATTGCTTTCATGATAGAATTTGGTGATGAAAATCAGATTATGCCTCAAATGAGTATGGGTAATAGATTTGTCAATAGGAAGCACGTAGAGAAAACGCAATTGCACATCTGTTTTTAGGTAAGAAAGCAGTATATGTTATGAAAGAAGCATTGCCTTTGGACTAAAGGCTAAGAGGCTATATGGCTTTAACTATTGTTCTAAGTCTGTTCCTGACCTCCTGTGCATAGTCATGTTAAATGGTGTTAAAAAGGAATAACATATTTTTTAGACTTTGGCATACTATCTTATGACTGACTTAAAGGTTTATAGTTGTTTGTCTATTGTTTTGTTTTGTCAGGTCTAATGTATCCATGGTCATGAGACAATCTATGTAATAAAAAAAAGAGTTAAATTGATTGCTATAGATTTACACTGACTTCATGTTTCCTTCACTGATTTGTTTCATAGGTTGGTTAGCTAAGATAGAGTTAGTCCTATATTAGCTTATATCAAGTTATTTATAATTAATTGATTTAATTCTTGCTTCAAAACATATTTATTATTCTTGAATGGCGCCTGGAAACATGCTATTTTGATCCTGACTGCTTTTGCTGTCTAGCTAAACATATTGCAATAGTACAAAGTTATTGATGCAGTGGTTCAAGTTAGTAAAAGATAATATCACTTTCGATCAAAATATAGTATTTTTTCCAGGTTTACTATGGTTCTTGGTGGGGAGATGATGCGTGTGATTATGAGCCTGGATCATGCCGTAAGGTTGGATGATGACATCTGTGTGGTTCTACTATTTTTCACATTTTGTATTGCATTTGAGAATCGATGTGATACTTACCTTGAAGTTTACTATTCGTGATAATGCAGGCTTTACTATCTCTTGTTTGTTGCTTCCTATGGACACATGATCGTTTCATGGCTGCAACCTGCAAGCTGCAAAATGTGTGCATGGACTTGGAGGTTGCAGCAGCATGTACTCTGTTAGCAATAGGGAGATGAAAGAGAGCTAGGTAATAATTAATGAATATACTATGTATGGTAATTAGTCATCCATCTTTTGTTTTCAATCTGTATCAGTGATGAATGTTAGCTTGAAATATTGGCAAAGCATGCAATACTGAAAAATGTGTCGCCCAGAAGAATGGCCATATGCTTGTTTCCAATGCATATAGCTTTCAAGTTTGATTGGTCCATATATGAGATTGAGAGGTCACAATGCACAACAGTATTAAAAAATACGACAATTCAGTCTGAGGAGAGTGTTGGGCTGGAAATAAGCGCTGTTTTTGGCTGATGCTGATTTATTCTGAGAGAAAAATACTGTTTCATGGGTAGAAATAGTCAAAAGAACAGGGGTGGCAACGTACGGTTACTCAACTATTAATATAAAATTGTGATGTGATACTATTTTGCATTAGATTTGGACAATAAACCATATGATTTTGTGTTTTTTTTCTTCTCCTGTTGCAACGCACGGGCATTGACCTAGTATGTATATAATTTTTCTATGTATCTGAACATACATATATATCCAGGTACATAACAAAAACTTATGTGCCTAAAAGGAGCCAAAAGACTCATGTTTTGGAGCAAGGGAGTACTCATATATTAATCTACTCTTAACCCCTCAATTATTAAAAATCATGAACTCATCGTTATCAAAGAAGATGAGGCTATACTCGAACTAAGGTAAGCAGGGTTGGTTAATCCCAAACCACAATAAACATATAGGATATGAATGGCAATATCATGCCTCTATGATTAGAAATATATGACCATCTTAAACGAAAAATAGTTGTGTATTATATTATTAAGTACTTACCACATAAATCCACTGATACAGTATTATTTGTTGTCGATGTGTATACAATTTTAGAATTTAAAAGCTCCACTTGGCGAGGATATGACTTCTTCAAGAGTGTTGCTAGCGAGTAAAAAAAAAATCAACCTCGAAAATAATCAAATATTGGTTTTACCGGTGAGGGGACTTTTTTTACATGTGAGGTGGGGGCTCGAACTCCTAGTCAATTTTTTTTTTATGAAAGAAGAATTATATTATATGATAGTTGTGTACAACACATTACAAGCGCTCTGATTTTTTTTTTTTTTAGAAAAAAGATACCTATTCTGAATTTAAAAAAGTACCCAGTCAATTGTTTTACACAATGAAGGCCAAAGCAACAGGGATTTTAACTTAATACTCCTAGAAAAGAACCTAATGAAAACATATAAATCAACCGCTGTGCGGTACCAAAATGGCTAAAATCCTAGTCAATCTAAACTTGTGTAAACTTGTTTCGCAGTAAAAAAGCAGCAAGGCAACGCGGCAAGAATGTTTTGGGCTAGATATCTACTGCGTTTTTTGGAGTGATCTCAACGTGGTCCAAGTCGAACTTGCGATCACAACTTGTTTTGGGCATGGCCACGTTGAGGTAGGCCAACTTGGACCACGTTGAGGTAGGCATGGCATGAGCATGAACTTGCGATCACACCTGGGCGCGTGGGCCATGTTGACCGAGGGCCCGAGGAGAAACGCCACACGTGCTCGTCGTGGGCTTGTCACTAAGCCCAAGCTTCTCAAAAAAAAAAAAGAAGAAGAAAAAAACTAAGCCCAAGCAAAGGATAGGAAGAAGGGACTCGCATCGGCTGATCTGCATTAGCCTCTGGGCTGGCCCATCCAAACGCTTCCCGCCGGAGTTGGCTCTACCACTGATTACCACTGATCTGTAGAGGGTTTCTCAACTCCGGCTGATCTGCATGGGCAAATCCGGCTGACAGGCTGATCTGCCGGAGTCTTCTCTGCATTACCACTGATTTGTTCTAACTAATTTCTACCACTGATTTCTACCGTAGAGCGTGCATGGGATATGGAAATGCCATGGGTTATGATGGGGTGGTTTTGGTCAGGGAAATGAGACTGCAAACTCAGTCCCTTGTTTGGATCACATGGGTATAGGTTTGGGTTTGGTGGGGCCCACAAGGTTAATGAAAAGGAGTAAAAAAAACCAGGCAATATACTCTCGTCTCTCGATACAGCCTTGTCCTTTTGGAAAGCTCCATGACCATCGATGACCCTCCTGTACCGCGGGGCCTTCGTCGGGTGACGAGCTCGGGCAAGGGGCCGTACGCCCTGGTGGACGCGGCGGCGTTCCGTGGCGGCGGCGTGCAGCGAGCCGAGCCCCTGCCAGCGTGCCTTCCGTGCCCCTGCGCTCGCGGCATTCCGTGCCGACGGCGTGCAGCGAGGCGACGCGCGGCTCCAGGCCCCTGCGCTCGCGGCGAGCCGCGGCGTGTGTCCCTGTGCGCACATCTGGGCTCCGGCAGAGGCTCTGCGCGAGGACCATCCAGATCTCCACACTTGAGCTCTGCCTCGGCGAGACGACGGCGCGAGGGCCTCCACGCTCGAGCTCCGCCTCCGCTAGTCGGCAACGGGAGAGAAAGGTTCGCTCTTCTCAGACGCACCACCGCCCAAATTTCCCAGCGTAACCCACCCCTCTGGCTGGGATAGAATAACCTTCCAATTTCCCTTTTCCCATTCTACAGTATAACACATACCTAGTACCCAAACTGTTGAACTATGTCACATAGTTTCTGCATATGCATGATTGTAATCGTGTCCACATTTGCTCATGTTTTAGGTGCATTAGTTCGGACATTAGTTTTTACAAACTCATGTTCAGTTTAGCGTAGAATCAGGGTGCAGCGGAGACTGCACGTTGGCGTCCTGACCGCGTCTTTTGCTTAACCCCCGTCATGGCCGTGGGCCGTGCATGTCGCACGGACGCCCGAGAAGAGCGGCGTACCGTGCAGCCATGGAACCGTGGCGGGGTGGGGGGCTTCAAGCCCGTGTATCAAAAACCAGTCAATGCATCTGAGAGCACTGCGAATTGTGGTGCCAAAAAAATACTCCTGCGTTATAACCCTTTCCTCTCTCGCGTGCGTGTGTTCGTGGTGACCGCGGAAACTAAAACCGCTGCCGCCGCCGTAGTCGATCCACAAGGAGACCGGCGACGATCGCCGGATTTCCAACACAAACATGGGTTATGGTTTAACTGTCTCCTCGTATCCCATTCCCACCCCAGATATCCCACCTGGATGGAGTAGCGAGAGCTGGCTCGCCTTTCCTTTTTGTCGCAGGCGGCCATGCCCTTCCCTTCACCTGAATGACGACGAGGACGAGATCCACATAATCTCCTTTTTTGCATGCATGCTGGTGACGTCCAGTCCCACTCGTACCACGCGATGCGATGCCGACGCGTACGGCCTCCGAATCTCCCATCCCTTTGTAGCGACCGAGCACGACGACGGGCAGAGGGAGACGACGACAACGACGTGCGCGGCTGCCCCGCCGCCGCGTTGCTAGCTGGGCCCTCGTGGGATCAACAGCCAGCCCATGCAGCAGAGCCCGGCCCTGAAGGAGTGAAGGGCCCGTGAACAGTGCCAGTCCCGGCCGTGAATAAGCTCATCATGCACGCGCCGGCAGCAGCCCTTGCCCAGCTGCTGCCCTGCATTGTTCCTGTTCGTCGTCGATCCAGCTGTACGTACGCATGTACGTGCTGGAGCCTGGAGCTCGTCTCGTACACTGCTGCATTTAATTTGAATTTGAAAAATTGCTCACTGTCACTGTTGCTGGCCGGATCCATCCGGAGATGATGATTCCGGACAGGACACAGTAGATTAGATTAGATAGATGATGATATATATATATATATAGTAGACGAACTGTTACTGCAACGTCTAACCCTCAATGATGATGATGCTTTAGTGTCTTATTGTTATCGACATCAATTATTGTCAGACATATTTCATCACGCGTAGGAACCAAAAACACGTTCGTTCATGCATGGTGTTTAGTTAAGGCGAGCCTAGTGTATTTTTCGTCAAGTACTAGAAAAAATCAGCGTATGTTCAACTTTCAAACATCTCATCATCAGTATGTCGTAGGAACATGTGTGTGTGTCATAGACGGGACCTACAGTTGTGGGCAGGCATTCCCGTGCATACCCCACATTTTAGGGAAATTAAGGTATATACATGTATAATACATATATATAAGGTGTTAAAATTGTGTTTTTATGCCATTTTCTGCAGCAACTCACGTAGAATTCGAAAGCAGCCCATAACCCACGTGAATCCGAACAGCCCATGTCCATCTACCCTTCCCACTCACTTCCCCACCCCCCCCCCCCCCCTCCCAAGGCCCCTAATCCCATATCCATTCAGGCCAAGGGGTAGGGCACGTGCGCACAGTTGCCCGCACGTAGGATCCGCGAGCCGCGCCACCGCCGCTCGCCCATCGGCCGGTCTCCAGTGCGCTCGCCAGCGTAGCCACCTCGCCGGTCGCCCTCCTCCCCCAGCCCATCCGCGCAGTCGCGCTTCCTCCGCAGGCCCTGCAGCGGAGCGGCCTGCGAGGACGCTCGCCGGCGCCCTCGCGTCGCAGCTCGCGGTCACGGTCGCGGCCACGCTCCAAGCGCCGCTGGCCGCCCACCTGCCCTGCTCCAACTTCCGAATATTCTTTTGCCATGCGCATACCGTGCTCCCTTCCTGGGTCTGCCAGGTGTGTGTGTGAGAGAGAGAGAGAGAGAGCTGAGTAGTACATTATTACAAAGATTATACTTAGGGCTTGTTTAGTTCCAAAAGATTTTGAAATTTTGACACTGTAATAGCGTGGAATCTTTTGTAATAAGTGTCCAATTAGAACCCAAATAAGTTCAAAACATTTGTCTCACGATTTACAGGCAAATTGTGCAAACATGCAAAAATTTCGTCTATATTTAATGCTCCACGCATGTACCGTAAAATTGACGTGACGAAAGTTTTGAAATTTTGAAGGAGAACTAAACAGGGTCTTACATATCAATTTAATTGATGAACATATAGACACCTCGGACTGAATAGTCAAGTGTGTACATCTTGAACCTAAACATTTTAAAGATTCTTGATAGGCAAAGTTATCGATGTGTGTAACTTTAGTTAAAACTTCAAACTTCAGTTAAAAAAATAAACTTTAAACTTCACCGAACCACGCTGGATGATCTGGTGGCCAAGCGGCGCCAACGTCCTGGCCAACACCGTATTTTTGGTTTTTGATGAAACAGGAGGGATCAGAGGCTGATCCCTACTGGAATATATTGAAAGCGAAAAACTAAACCCAAGGACAAAACAGTTCAGAACAAAGGAGAGAGAGCTCAAGAAACAAAAAAGGAAATAAAGCAAAATCAAACTAATTACACAAGCAGCTCTAGCCATGAAACGATGGAAGGAAAATGCTTCTTGTTAGCTCTGAGAGAATAACCAGGCCAAAAACTTCTTTGGAAACCTGCATGCACCGTACCTATCCACCGAAGCCAGTTCCCCTCTGAAAATGAGGTTATTCCTGACAGTCCAAAGACACAGTATTTTTGGCTGATCTCTTTTTAATTGTAATAGTATACCTCGCAGTACACTAAAAGGGTCTGAGCGTTCGTTTAGATCTGTTGTACTAAACTTATTCTCTACTTTAATATAAAGACCCATAAGCTTTTTATGTGTTCAAGAAAAAAAAAACTTCACCCAAAGTGACGTGAATGCATTACGAAACTAGAGGGGGGCAGGACATTTCTTGCTGCACTACTTCTGTCAACTGCATCTGCCTGCCATATGGCTGCTACTGCTAATGGTGGGGTTCTACGGTCGGCCCTGTTCATCTATCTCTCTCGAATCGATCGACCAGTTATGTTTATGTCGCAACAATAGTCTGAAAAATTTAAAATAAACACGGAGGCAACTAGGTACGACTGTACCTTGTTTTATTTACTGTTAATTATTACTGCAAAGGTAGTAGATATTCCTTTTGAGCTTTCAAACAACGCCTCTGAAAAATGCAGGCGATATGCATGCTCCATCCAATAATAGTGGATGTGGGGTTCGTTCGTTCGTTCCATATTCCAAATCAATAATACAATTGGAGATTTTTTACGATGCTTGGAGGAACCACCAGTTCCTACCTTTAAAATTATTTGCGGCAGGTGTTAAACAAAAAAACGTAATTAATGGTAGTTTCGTACTTTGCCTACAGTAATGACTCAACTTCAATCAATTGCACAAACTGCTCCGTGCCAATGCATGCTTCGTGAGATCTGCATCTGCTCTGTGCCCGCCTTCGCAGGCTGGAACCTGCTGCCATCGCCGGTTGCTGAGCAGAGGAGCACGTCGAGCTCCCTCCTTCAGTTCCTTCTCCACCTGAGCCGAGTACCTCGAATGGACTTTTCCTGCGCCCTCCACAAGCACTGGTTCAGCGAGGCTTCAGTTCCTCCACTATAGTGCATTGGCACTTCTTCCGGCGAGGGGTCAGTGTCTCTCGACTGCATTGCCTGCTGCGGGGCTGCGCCGTCTTGACCTGCGAGCACGATGTCCGGAGGCGGCTGAGCACTATTGCGGGCCCATGTTGGGCGCGCAGCAACCGGAGGGTGCAGGTGGCGCGGTGCTCCGACAGGGTCGCGTGAGCCGCGTCTGGAGAGGGAGGAAGCTGCGACGTCCACCGGACCTGTCGCGAGCAAGGGAGGAGCGGAGCGGCACAGCGGGGGGAAACAATCAGAAAGACGAGAAGTACCTTCTTGTTATTTTAATTCAGAGAAGCAAGCGATTCAGAAAACATACAGCTCCTGCGACCTCGATTTACTGTTATACCCTGCAATAATTAATTAGAAACTTAGTTTCGGGCCTACGTAATTTTTAGGTTTCGGTTCATAAATTAAGTTCCTTCCTATCTAGTTCCTCTTATTTTTTAACCATTCGATCTAACGAAAACGGATGGCTCCTATTATCCCCAAGCGTCTTAAAATTTCTCCGATGTTAGCCCTTTCACTCCACCATTATTATATTCCTTCGCTTCCCAGGACGAGCTTCGAGCTCCACGGGTGGTGGTAAATCTTTCCATATCCATATCCATATCCATATCATCGTTCATCAACTAGCTGCCGATTTTCTCTTTACATAATAAAGAACTATTTTTTAAGAAAAGAAAGGAATCAAGTGCTCGATCTGTTCATTGACTATAAGGGCCCTCGCCCTAACAAAATATGGAGCCGAGGAAAGTTCTTCAGCTGCACTGCAGCACAGGAAGGTTGCTAAAAGTAGTCTGGGCAGCCGGGCGTGGTTGCTGCAACCCAAAACAAGCAGTAGTATCTATCCTACTATCTAGCTAGTAGATCTGCATGCCGATTGGCACAGGTACAGCACCAGTCCTAGTTTATTACTGCAATGCTGATCCTTCCTTTTTGATCGCTTTGCTAGGAACTGGCTGCCGCTCGTGATGAGGCTGAGCTGAGCGCCGTCCATCTGCTGCTGTGGTCCGATCCGGTCGCATGGTCCTGGATATATTATATATCCTATATACTCCCTATCGTCCAAGATTCCAACTTTACCATTTGATCAATAACTCTTAGCTCTTGTGGTACAAATTTCATGTTATTAGTTTTTTTTTAATCAATGTTACTGTTCAGTCATTTCCAAATTATAAGTTCTCCTCGCTTTTCTAAATACATAGATTTTATTATATACCTAGCTAGAACCGTAATGTGTGCCTAATTGCCTAGCAAAAGTTGTGCACCTAAAAAAAGACTAAAGCGACTTATAATTTAAAATGGATGTTGTACCCAATAATATTTTTTAAAATGAATCATGCAGGAGAGTTGCCTGACTATATTAAAAAGAAAAAGATCCTAGTCCAGGGCGATACAACAACAACAAGCAACTATCATTGTAGTACCCAAGAATCATAGACACTACAATATAAAACAGATAAATGATCAAAGCATATATTTATAGTTATAGGCCTGCCATTAGTTTAGTCGGACTTCTTCGGACCCCGCTGTCACCTCGCTTGTTTGGAACTGCTCCACAAACTCCATCGTGGAGCAGCTCCACAAAAAAAATTAGAGTTCGTGGAGTATCTTTTTAGGTACTCTCATAACTCCACCATTTTTCCTCGAATGAAGCGCTGTGAAGCTGAAACCGTTTAGCTAAAAAAAGTAAAGTAAAGCTGAAAAACGTGAAGCAGAGCAATCCCAACATAACATATCGGAGAGGAGTGATCATGGCTTCTCTCCGGCTCTACATTCATTTGACTAATATACTTTGTTGGTGTACGAGGAGCTAGAACTATAAAATGATTAATGTGCCTTGTCGATCTACCTTTATATATGCGTACATATGTTTCGAGGCCAAATTAATTAAAGCAGTACGTATCATAAACTATATATACTTTGTGCAGTTGTGCTGGCTCCAAAATGGAAATATATATATATATATATATATATATATATATATATATATATATATATATATATATATATATATATATATATATATTGCCAAGCATGGCTTTCGAGGAGCATGAGCGCACGAATAGAACGCGCTCGTAGTGGTAGAGAAGCACTGTACAGAGTACCCTCCTATTATTTCATGGAAATTCGATGATTTGTCGATCTAAAGAAGGCCACTTCTTCTTGTAGTACTCCACTTTGGGCTTCCGTACGCATAAGCTATCGCTACGTAGTACGAGTACGTACGTACGTACGTTCCCTTGACGAGAATACTTTTTGCTGCTTTCCCTTATATCAATGTTTTTTTATTGTTGTTGTTAATTTCCTTACACCTGAATATAATTAATATAGTGGCCAGGCAGGCAGCCAGCCATACTGGAAAATGGCATTGTTTGCTGTGATTTTTTTTTTTTTTGACAACAAACGAAAACCCCCAAAAGAAGAAGAGATCAAGATCAACTGAATATATGGTGGCCACTGGCCATGGCCAGCCATACTGGAAATGGCATTGCATGTGCCGTGAAAACTGAAAAGCCCCAAGAGAAGAAGAGGTCGAGATCTGCTTGTCCGTTCTGGGAGTGAAATATTCCTGTGCATGTACGTACAGCCTTTTCCAATATATATATTTTTTTTTCCTCTTGGCTTCCTATAGTTCTGCTTGGTTTCTGTACCGAGGCGTCTCACGGCAGATTCCAACGGGCAAACGCCAAACGGAGGAAGCCGCTAGGGAGTAGTACCTTGTAGTACTACCAGTGAATGTGAGTGAGTACTAGCTCGCTCTCCAAACCCCATGCCAAATTGCCAATCATCAGTTGGTATTTTGAAGAGGACTCTGACGCTCCAAAAGATTATTAATTTAACGGCCAATACAAGGAATCTACCAATGGAAAGCATCAACAGCTGGCACCACGTAGAGAATTAAAATATACTCTCTCGGACTCTCAGGTTTCTCTCAGACTCTCACATTTCGATGGATTAATTAAGGGTATATATTGAGCTAGAAGACAATTTCAAAGATATTCAAAATTTTCACATCGTAAATGCTATTCGTGGCATTTACGAGTAGTACGTCCTAGAAACATTGCATTTGTATGGTTTTACGGACTATACATACACTGATACACATGTTTTTACGTACCCCACGTGTTGAAGTTGAACCATTCTTCCACAGACCACAGCATGCATGGGGATGTTGGTTGAGCCAGAGGGCTAGATTGGCGATCGCCTCTTACCACAAAAGGGCAAATGAAAAGGGTAACCAGGCCAGCCCACACGCTACAGTACTCTTTCTTCCCTGGCCTACTTTACCCATGCGGAATGTCAAATCAGTTCAGTACAGTACTACGAATACTACTGTTGGCATTTGGCGTGGGGCGTTCCTGTGTCCCGGGCAGGGGCAGCAGTCGCGCTGTCTGTCACTGTCAGCGGAAAAATACAGCCAGCCAGCCACCATGAATACTCTCACCTACTGTATCATTGCTGCCACCACACAGACGCGTGGGCCCGGCCACGGGAGGACCCCGCGCGTCAGCAAAGGCTGGCATGCCCCTTGGATTTGATACCCGATGCCACTGCTGCTCTTCCCTCTCTTCTGTGCGTCTGCGGCAGTGGAGAGAGAGAGAGAGAGGAGGGTGACGAGGCTCTGGAATGGGGTGGGGGTGTGGGTCAGGCAGAGCCACACTCCGGTCCTCCCCGCTCGCCTGGCTGCCAACAGAGAGCCAAGCTCTTCTGTTCTCCTCTCGCCGGATTTTCGGCTGCGACGGCTGATTTGCCGTGCGAGAAAAATAATAACGTTCTGTTCCTTCAAAATGCAAAATTTTGCAGTTCTAGGACCGGGAACGGATACCAAGCTCAAGATGCATGTTTCCACTTTGTTGGTCCACACAATTTCATCTAAACTTAACCTTCTGATCCGCAACAAAGTGGAAACATGCATCTTGAGTTCTTGACTGCTGCAACGAGGTGAGGCACAATGTTTAATGCTTGCATGATGCTAGTTTTAAAATAGATATTGTAAGTCATATTCAGCTTGTTCTTATTGTTGTCCAGATGCAATCAGAGAAAGGAGTGGTCATCATGATGTTCTTGATCTCCCTCAGAAGCATGAACATTGAATATTGAGATCGATGACATGCATACTAAGGCGTTCTTTGTGATAAAGATATAGGGGTAGGGCTGACCTTGGAGATGGGCTTCAGCTTCATGAACTTGATCAGGTAAGAGCTCTCCATGTTGCAGCTGGAGATGGGCTTCATCTTCATGTTGGAGATGAGCGATTCCATCTTCTTGCTCATATGCAGGCTGTCTATTGAGATCAGGTAAGAGTTATCCAAGATGATCTTGAAGAATGTAGGCTGATGGAGATGAAAATGGCTTGTAGGCTGATGGAGTGGATGATCTCCAACATGTAGGCTGGTCTATGGGCATGGCGGATGGCTGATGATGAAAATGGCTTGTAGGCTGATGGAGTGGATGCTCTTGTGTGTGTTGCACTTATATGAGGGCACATGAGGCGGGAAATCACTAGGTGCGTGGTTCAAATTTTGTATTCCACGCGATTGATTCAGCGTGGGCAACCGTTGATTATTTTAACTGCGTCTAGAGTTTTCTGGCCCAAACATGTGGCAATGATGTAATGACACGTGTAATATGAGTATCTTTCTTTTGTAACAGCTGCAATTCCTACTGCCAACCTGTGCAAGTGTAATGATTACAAAACTATCAAATCAATCAACAGTATAAGGGTATTTTGGTAATTTACATGTTGCATTGGTATCCGTTTCCAGTCCTAGAACTGCAAAATTTTGCGGACGGAGGGAGTACATAATTTGCACATCTCGTTATCTCGACAAATCAACTCTTCAAAAGTTTAATTAAATATTAAAAAAGGCACCTAGCCTAGTGGTTACAAGAGCCTTAATTAGTAGCACGTGAGGTCTTGGGTCTGACTCCCCATGAGAGTGAATATTTCAAGATTTAATGGTGTTTATGCTTTTCAATGGCAGGTGACGTTCTCATCAACTGTAGGCCGTTTATTGTGACTTCGTCAATCTCAAGGTTTTACCGAGATTTGTGTGTTTGTGTTCATAAATGTGAGTGGACGCCGATAATAAGTGTCTAATGGTTTAAACGGAATGCACTCATCATTAATAAAGTGAATTTACCGTCGAGGGGTGACGATCCTTTAGCATTCAGGTTGGCGAATTCGGAACTGTAACCAAGCATCAGTGGGTTCGATAACCGATTCAACACTGGTGCATCCTTCCTGGTCCTCTCGTCAGCCCTAATAGAGGTCTTTCGTAAATATTATTATTTCTCACTTCTCTCTTGTAGGGTGAAAGAGGCATTTTTTTTATCTCTAGCTAGTGAGACACCTTATAGACTATTAAAGTGTTGTATTTTACTTTTAAATATTTTGTTATTATTCAAAATATTTTTATAAATATTATCTATTTTGTTGACTTGTTTTCAATAGAGATAATTTAATAATGATTTATTTCATTTTATAATTTATATAAAACTTTTTAATAAGAGAAATGGTCAGATAAGATGTCTGAAAATCAAAAACAATATTTTCATTGAGACAAAGGGAGTATATTGAATATTGTGACCGACTAATAGGATGTTCGGTTTGAGGAACTATGTGAGGTAGATTGGTCATCTAAGGATCAAACAAAAGAGAACACCCCCTAATACTAGGATCAAACAAAACGCCCCCTAAACAGCAGTGGTAGATTGATCACATACTCCGTGCGTCCACAAATAGATGTCACTATAGGATGCATGCTGGTAAAACTTTCTCAACTTTGATTGAGTTTATAAAAAATACATACAACATTTATATCTTCAAATAAATATATTTTGAAAGTATATTCAAAGATCCATCTAATGATATTAATTATATATTATAAATATTAAATACAAAAGGTCTTTGACTTCTCGAAAAATGAGAATGATATCTATTTTGGGATGGAGGGAGTAGGTCCCATGGATACTGTGGTTGCCCTAGTGGGGAGGGGGGAAAAAACTTCTGAGCGCCTGATGGGTCACATGGATGCCTGGATGCAGGGCATGTTTTGATGGCTTTTATAATGCAAAATGCAAAATACTAGTAACTTGTTTGGATCCAGATGAGGATAGGGTTAGGGATACCTATTAATATATCCTAGACTCTGTTGGTTAAAGCTGAAAACCGCTGAAAATAACCGCTGATGCTGATTTCTTGTGAGAGAAAAATACTATAGAAGAACTAAAAATAAGCGGTTTTAAGGGCAAACGAACAGAGCCCTAGCCATCTATTCTTACGTCTTATTAAATCACAGTCATTTGTTTATTTTTCGTGTCCTATCCCACCCTTTATTTCACCCAATCCAGGCCGTAAAAGCCAATCCAGGCCGTAAAAGCCCTGGGCAGGTGTTGTCCGTCGTCGTCTGTGGCGACGCCCGTCATACCAGCCAAACCAAAGAAGGGAAGGCACAGGCAGGCAGCAGATGGAAGCGAAAGGCCGCGGCGCGGGTAGCTAGGCCGGCTCGTGCGCGCGCGTGAGAGACCGTGCTCGTGCCGTCGTCGTGCGCGCGCGAGGAGACAGCCACAGCCACAGCTACACGGGGACTTGCACTTGCTCCTTTACTTGCGTGACGACCGTGCTAGAGAGAGAAGGGCGAGCCGCGAGCTGCAGCTCGCATCACTCCACACAGTCACACGTCCACAGTGGAGGTAGTAGAGGGGGAGTGGAAGAGAGAGAGAGAGAGAGAGAGAGCAAGCCGGGGAGGGGAGTTGTTTTTAAGGCAACAGCAAGCCCCGCTGTCCCTCTCCTTCCTTCGCCACCTCCTCCCTCCCTCTTGGAGGAGGAGAGAGAAGAAGGGGAGCCAGCCAGCTAGCCAGACCAACAACAGCCCCTCCCCTCTAGCTCGCGCCGCCGTAGGCCGTACGCACGTTGACAAGTCTCGTCGTCGCCGCCGCAATGGAGTCCAGCGGCGGCGGCGCCGGGGACGACCAGCTGCACGGCCTCAAGTTCGGCAAGAAGATCTACTTCGAGGACGCCGCCGCCGGCTCCAGCAGCGGCAGCAGCAGCGGCGGCAGTACTGGCAGTGCCAGCGCGACCGCGCCTCCACCTCCAGCGACGCAGCAGCAGCAGCAGCCGCCACCGGCGGCGGCGGCGGCGGCCGCTTCGCCTCGGGTGGCCAGCGGCAGGAGAGGCAGGGGCGGCGCGGGCCCCTCCCAAGCGCCCGCGGCCGCGCGCTGCCTAGTCGACGGCTGCAATGCTGACCTCGCCGACGTCAAGCAATACTACTGGCGCCACAAGGTGTGCTTAATGCACTCCAAGGAGCCCCGCGTCCTCGTCAACGGCGTCGAGCAGCGCTTCTGCCAGCAGTGCAGCAGGTCCACCACCCCCGCCATTGTTGCACTCCCACCTCCACCTCGCATTCAATTGCTTGTTTTCAGTTGACAGTTGGTTGCATTCGCTCTGCTCTGCTCTCTGAGTTTTCATTCCACTCCTTTTTCTTGAGTTTACCGCTCTTCTAGGGTTCTCTTCTATGGAGACTAGACGAAAATCAAGCAATTTTAGGTTTATTATTATTATGGACACTCCCATTGCAAAACTAGATGCGCTAAACAATGAAAACTTGGCTTAGTTTCATGGAGCTTCCATTTCGTCTATGCCAATTTTTTTTTTTCCTTCCTGACATCATCTCTTTCTGAAGAATGAAGAAAAGATGAAAACTTGCTTTGGTATTACTACTATACTTTAATGTTTCGTTTGAATGGTGCTCATGAGAACTTTAAAGCTGGTAGGTTTGATGGATGCAGGATGCTCGTAGCAAATACTCCTAGATAGAGTGATGTGACTCAGCCTGCCTGCCTGTCTGTCACTTTGCTTTGCATTAGATTCCAGTGTTAACTTAGTATCTCAGTGATGCCTGTCAGTTAACAAGCCATTACTATATAGCAGTACAATTTGCCTTTGAGCTTCATCGGATTGCGGGTGGTCCCAAAGGAACAACAGGAGTGAGGAATTTCAAAGGAGCCTTTGCCGATTTAGTAGAGTATTAATTTAGAGTTCCAACTTTACAAGTTGACAGTAGTATTCATTGTTTAGTCTGCCTCAAAATAGCACAAGACATTATTTGTCCCCAGTACTTAACCAAACTACATTCGGCATCCTTTGCCACAAAAAATAAAACCTACATTAGGCATGATCAGTTGGCCCTTAGTGGTCCCCGGGGGAAAAACAAGCTAAGCCTTTGCCACTGTGTTATTCTTCTTGGTGCTACAACTTTACAGGTTGTAGTGCCTAATAAAACATGCTCCAGTATTTTGACTACTCGGTGGTTAACAAACTAAATTAAATTCTAAATTCATTCAGATCAAGATCTGGAAATTTTCTAGTCCCTTCAGGTGCTACACCAAACTAGGTTGTTTCTGTAGTAGCTTGTTTCCTTTGGATACACACCTAGCATATTCATTCATAAATTTGCTACTGATACCTAATGATAGTAATCGTATGGAAAGATGGAGCTGTCTCATGGCTTAATACCAGAACAATGCTACGGAGGGAAAGATAGAAAATGTAGAATGTAGTTACGGTCCTACGGGCAGGTATTTCGGTAATTAAGTTCTCTAATTTGACAATGGTGGCCGATAGTATTGAGGCAACGTTTAAATAATTTCACTGTATAGTATTTTCATAATAATTTAAATTTGCCTGTAGCGATGCTATTTTCAGCTTTGCTAGGTTCAAGCTTTTGGATTTCTTTGTCGATCAAATTACAATAGAAAAAAACTAAACATGATGGTGGAACTACATGTCTTATTAAGCGTTGATATGAGTAGGACCTGGGAACATCACCCTGTGCTTTAGGACTAGGCTACAGGGGTGTCCTCATGTCCCTAGCAAAAGAAAAAGGTGACACAGTTCTGGATTTGGGCTGTACCAAACCACAACGCCACATAACCACTTATAGTAACAACACATCCTTAGAGAAGCTAAGTTGGACCATCCACCGCTTCGCTGTTAAGGACACCTGCCTTGGTATTATTGTTGTGTTAAGCCCGACAACACACATCTCTATGAATGATTACATACACTTTCTCTTTGCTTTCTTAGTATGGATGTGCTGGTGTAATTATGAATGGCATAAGACAGAGGTTAATCTTTAATGGATGTGCAGTACAACCCTAGCTTAGGAGGAAGAAAAATGTTACTCTTGAATGTACTGGCATTCCCACTGGCTTTGACTTAAAGTGTGGTTTCCTATATCTATGTCGAGCCATACATGTTACTACTAAGATAAGTACTCGCATGTTGCTACTAAGATAAACTAGTACTTTGAACTTACCATTATCCCATCATTCAACTTGCACTTTATTCTATTGTAAGAGTTATTATGGTTCATGCTTGATCCATGAATTTTTTACTGCCTGCTTTGTTTGCATCTACTACAAAAATTATCTATCTACAACAATATATGCGGATTTAGAGAATGCAACTTGTATTCCTTATAAAATTCTGTTACTGTGCCCCACCTGCAAGTTGAATTAAGGCCGCTTGAATGAACACATCTCTGTTCACATTAATCACAGGTTCCACCAGCTGCCTGAATTTGACCAACTAAAAAGAAGCTGCCGCAGACGTCTTGCAGGCCACAATGAACGCCGGAGGAGGCCACCTCCTGGACCTCTTGCATCACGATATGGTCGTCTTGCTGCATCATTCGGCGGTAACAAAGCTGATTTATTTCTTTCTACTTTCTGATGTAAGTGACCAAAGTTTCATCTTCTGTATCTGCTAATGTTCCTATGCTTGATCCAGAAGAGCCCGGCAGGTTCAGAAGCTATATGTTGGATTTCTCATACCCAAGGGTTCCAGGCACCATGAGGGATAGGTTTCCAGCAGTTCGGCCTGGTGAAAGGGTGCCTGGTAGTATCCAGTGGCAAGCCAGCTTAGATCCTCATCAGCATCAAAGCGCGGTCGCAGGATACGGTGCCCACTCATATGATAGCCAGGGTAGCTCGTCGTCAAGGCCGCCGGTGTTCCCTGGTCCAGAGCTCCCCCCAGGTGGATGTCTTGCAGGAGTCCCCTCGGACTCTAGCTGTGCTCTCTCTCTTCTGTCAACTCAGCCATGGGATACTACCCACAGCGCCGGCCACAGCCATGCTGCATCAATGCCTGCAACAGCAGGTTTTGACGGCAACCCTGTGGCGTCCTCCCTCATGGCGAGTAGCTACATTGCCCCAAGCCCCTGGACTGACTCCCGGGGCCATGAGGGCGGGCGGAACGTGCCTCAGTTGCCACCTGACGTCCCCATCAGCGAGGTGCACTCTGGCTCAAGCAGCCATCACGGCCAGTTCTCAGGTGAGCTCGAGCTTGCCCTGCAGGGAAACAGGACAGCGCCAGGGTCAGCGCCAGCGCCGCACAATGATCAGGGCTCCACGGGCACGTTCGACCAGGCCGGCAACACAATGGACTGGTCGCTCTAGGAGGCCAAATAAATTGCAGCAGATCATAGCCACACAGAGAGATGGAACTGAAAGCCTGATGTTGCACGCTGTTTGCTACCTTAGAGCATCCAGCATGATAAAGAACTAATGCAATGTCAGGAGACTAATTTCTTTTGTGGTTGTCCATGAACTCATCTGTTGTACCTATGTAGACCTCCATGATTTGAAGTTATCAGTATGCTTGTCGGGGACTTTGCTCGATGCATTAATCTCATCTTCATCCTGAAATTTGCTATGTTCAGTTTTGGGGTGATTATTGAAAATATGATGTTTGATGGTCCGTCCATGCTGCTGGTACTGTGGTCTTTGCATCCTATGATCCTGACCTTTCAGGAGAATTGTCCGGAGAAAAAGCAACCAGGGCTCCATGCATCATTTCTACTCAATATTGCACTTGAGGATGCAGAACTTACATGCCTCTTTCCGCTGTACCCTCCAATGTTGCCTGGTATTGCCAAGAATCGGTTCCATGGGAGTGTTGTTTATGTAAAGCGAGACCACAGGCACAGCGTGGCTTTGCAGCATGCTTTTAGCACCAGTGGTGTGGTGTTGATAGACTGAGGGCAGAATGAGATCCAAGCAGCAGCTTCTTTCAAATCAACAAAATTTTATCAGTGGAGAACAGCAGCACCTTCTTTCCTGTGAAAGATATTTTTTTGGCGAATTTATTTCCTTTTGCCCATTCACAGTTTGTTGTGCAGGTGTTTCAATTTCTTTCATTCTTGCCCAGTCACTCTTGGTAGAGCAGGCGTTCCGATTTCTTTCCAGTGACAGCGAGTGTTTTGGATCTGTTATACAAGTTGGAACTGTAGCTGCCGGTACACAGCGTAATTCAGGGTACAGGCTGAGGAACCCACACTAAAATGAAAACCAATGAAACACTGCATCAACCTCAAATGCGGTAGCCTGTAGCCATATGGGACTATGTAGCTCCTGCGACAATGAACAGTGATCATTCCAGGCTTACCATCGGTGATCATGGATCCTTAGACGACATAGTACAGTACAGAGATTCTATGGTCACACTGTAGATGCTCGAGAAAGTAGGGCTGGGCATTCACGAGTCTCAACTACAAACTCGAGCAGATGTCCAAAAATATAGCCCTTTGCTCAGCTTTCCAGATGTCCAAAAATATAGCCCTTTGCTCAGTTGGAAAGCTGACGCTTCATTATGCCCTGACAGATCAGACAAATTAACCGTTAGAGCATCATAGCTGCAATTTCTACTCAAACTGACTTACATAATGCATGTATTCTTTGAGTTCACAAAATGCAGGTGTGGTGTTTTGGTCAAGGCAGAGCTGGTATATTCTACCAGATGAGAGAGCACGGGTATTGAAGACATAGATTTGAACAGCATTGCAGATTGTCAGTGCTTATTTCCCAAGGTAATGCCATATGCTTTTCTATCAGGAAACAATTATTCAACAACTTCAGGCAAACAAATTGACATAAGTTCAAATATATACGGAAAAAGTTCAAAGTCGAGGAGTGTAAAATGTTTCCATTGAAGAATCCAGCCAAGTCAATTTTTAATGTAATATACAACAGCTGAGGTTGAAGAAGAATACCCAATCATACAGACTGGAACATTAAATTTGGTTACAGTAAAACATTATTGAACACGAAAAACACTGAGGATTTATGAACAATGTTCAGGTATGCAGACCATTGACCACATATTGTTGTGTACTTAGCCAAAACGTGCTGGGGTAACACAGCCCCCGGGGACTGCACTAAGAAGACCTCCTCATGTGGGTCGAGAGAAATTCGCTCCCATGGAGAGTCGAACTCAGGACCTAAGAAGTGCTACTCAAGCAACGTAACCAAGTCAACTAGAGGCCCTTTTACACTTAGCTAAATCAAACATACAAAACAAAGAATAACAAGCAAGAACACAAGCAACCAAATAACTGCAAACATACAAAAAAAAATGATGCATGTATCTCCTTTTATGTCCAATCACTATTTTTCATGGCATTCCTTCCCTTTTTATTTCCAAAGACTGGTTTGATTGTGTTGTACAAGTTGAAAATGTTGCTGTTGGAGAACTGTGTCTAATGCAAAGAGCAAACAGATGAGGAACCTACATCAAAGAAGGCCAATGGAATTGCCTTAGGCAGGGTCTAAAGAGTACAATGATGAAGTCAGGGACAATAGGAAATAAGAACCGGACTCATGCTAAATAATGCTGCAGCATATGGTACCATGGTACCTTCTGTGATGTTCAACAGTGACCAATGGCCCTTTCCAGGCATTTCAGCAATAATGGATCCTTAGACGACACACAAGACTGACAGCAATGTACAGATATTCCATTCCAGCATCACATAGTGTTGTTTCATAAAATAGACTTCGATTTTTCCGTCTAAAAAATCGAACAGATGTCCACAGATATAGCCCCCTTTCTCACTCAGTTGGAAAGAAGATACAAAACTGTCATCCGCAGCTTATCACAGGTCAAAATCACAGTTGGCTTGTTCACCACTGGCAACTACTCTCTTCTGGCTCTGAAGTGCCTTGGTGCCTTGATGAGGGACTTCTGAAGATTTAGCTCCGCTTCAGTTTTGCTGCATAGGATATGATATGCAGACGCTCCTTCTGGCTTTCCATCCCACTCCTATCTTTCCAGACTGACGAAGAACAAATATAATTCAGTGTTCATATTGAGATATTTATCAGTGCAACAGGCTTCTCAAGCTGCTGGAGCAGCACCAACAGAAATGTCACTAAGGAAATGCGAAAGAGTTCCAATACCCTAATCATCCTAGTGACTTGGGAAATCTGGAAGCACCGAAACACCTGCATGTTTGAGGGAGCCACGCCAATTATTCAGACACTGTTGTAAACCTAGTCAACGAGTGCAATTTGTGGTGCTTGGCTGGTGCTTCCACACTCCATGAACTCCTCCTCAGGTCGGTTATGCCTGACTCTTAATTGGTATTCATGTGGTGGATGATGTTTTCTTTTTTTTCAATAAGGGAAGCTTTATTAATTCCAGGATCGTTACATCGAGTTGATAATAACGATCTTCAAAAACTCCAGAATACACATAGCATCACAAAAAGATTTAAAAAGTTTAGATTTAGACACACTAATAGCACTCGATTTGTAGACTAGACTTGCCATCCATGTGCCCATGTGGTGGATGGCGTTTTCTGATCGTTTTGGCCTGTTTGGTTCCATGTATAAGCTGTGTATCCACAAGGAGATGAGAAAAGCCTGCCACAGCATGTGTTCGGCGGGTTTTCCCCAGATGCACTTCAGCACTGAGGCCATATGTTAACAGAACAACGCAAGCGATTCGACACGTTATGACAGGGAGACTTGGAAGACCTTTGTATTGTGACGCATTTATAAACCTGTTTGCTAGATGAGTTGTCACTTTAGCCAATTGGCTCCTCCTCTGTACTTTTTTCCTCTCTTAATAAAATGACATGCAGCTCTCCCGTTTTACTAAGAAAAAATATTGACATATTGCACATGTAGCAGCTAATAGTAATTTGCATGGCATCACTCTGGAGGATATGCCTTCCAGCACTTTCAGGGCAACACTTCTGTTTTGTGTCAAGGTCTCATCACTCCGATATAAAATAGGTAGAAACTATTTAACTAGAAGTATAAAAGTAGTCAATACAGCCAAAAAAAACAAGGTATTTTAGTGCTTATTGTGTCTATATGATAAGGACAAGAGCAAAAAAACTTGCTCCAATGCATTGGGAATCCAATGAAGTACACCAGTCAGACTGATCATCATTGCAGTGAGTATAGAACCATCACCTGTTTGTATCAAAGACAATTCTTTGTCACCTTCACAAAACAAATCAATGGTCATCCTCATCAGGGCCAGGGCACTCCTTTGCCAGCACTTCTGGTGATTCATACTGAACAAAGAAGGAAAAAACATCCAGTTTAAAAGCTAGGGAAGATGTGTAAAGAATTTCCCGAACAAAGCTCACCTTGCATCCACAATAAAGGCAGTACTGGTACTGATCACGTAACTTAGACAGTATGTTCTGCAGATCCTGCAAGACAAAACATGGCATGTTAATCTCTTGCTCTTTGGCAACACCAGCACAGTTAGTGCAGTTCAGAATTCACATTGGGCCTGTGATAATAAACAATGTGACCAACATAGAACAAGGAAAAGAGTAAAATTAACCACCTCTTCAGTGATCACATCCTCCTCCTCGTCTGCTCCTTTCTCCTCCTCCCCTTCCGGTGCCGGTGGCTCCACCTCCCGATTCTCCAGCTGCGCGAGCGCCGTCTCGGCCTTGCGGTAGTCCCACACCACCCTCCGGCCCTTCCACTGCGTGCTCTTCCGCGCCCTTAGCTCAACCGCCATCTCCTCCTGCTGCATCCGCATCCGCTCCCGCTCCACCACCTCCCGCGACTTCTCCACCGGCGCCGGCGCCAGCGCCGGTGCCAACGCGGGCTCCTCCGCCCCGAGCCCCGCCCTCGAGCGGCGGATCTCGATGCCGACCGGCTCGGCGGCGGCGCCGCGGGACTCGGGATCGTACCCCATCTGCCTCAGCATCCTGAACCCTACGTTGCTCTCCGGGATAGCTTCCGCGAGCCCGGCCATCGTGCGGGCGTCCTCCTCCCGCTGCTTCCTCTCACGCTCCTGCCGCCGCCGCTCCTGCCACGGCACGCCCTTCCCGCGCTTCGCCCGCGCCTGCGCCTGCGCCTGCGTGGGTGGCTGCTTCCGGCGCCCGATGTTCTTCGGTGGGGAGGTGGACGGACTCGACGGGAGGAAGCGGGAGAGGTCGCCCATGTAGTCCTCGTCGGCATCGGGCTCCATGGCACGCGCCGCGCGTCGGTGGTCGGGGTCGGAGACGAGGGAGATGGCCGTGGAAACCGTGTGGTGCGGTGCGGCCGTGCGGGCGGTTGTTGGTCGCCGACGAGGGGTAGCAGGCTTTGGCCAATTCGGTTTCGCAGAGTAATGGGCTGAGCTTTGGTTTGTTGGGCCTTTTAGCACACTGAGTGTTCCAGCCAATTTTTGGGCTTCAGTGGCAGTGCCAACGAAAGGAAATTTGAATGTGAGCGGGAATGCTTTTTTTTTTTTTTTTACCTCGCTACTATGTTAGTTCTTTACTTGTCAGACTATTATGATTTTTTTCTCTCGAATAAACAAAAGATCTGTACGTCATAACTAAGGTATAAAAAAGTTTGACTATACAAACGACGTGCTTCAAAGAGTTCAATAGGTTAAATAATAAAAACAAATACAATGCCGAAGTAAAATAATAGATACAGTACACGACACCGAAGTTAAATCTGCATAATTATCCCAGGTATTATTACAACTACAGTTACAACGACGAAGAGTACGTATGTACCGAGGTAAAAAAATTAATGAGGATCGGAGTGAAGGATATATAATCAGATGGAGGTGCTGTTAGGGATGCCCATCCCTGTGACACCGGGCTGAGAGAAGGGCTTCATGAGCTGGTACGGCACAATGCCGGCGCCGCAGCGGTTCTTGAGGCTCGGGTCCTTGTTCCTCCCGTCGATGATGCCCTCGATCTCCTTGAGCCGCGCGCTGAACTCCGCATACGCCGCCCGCACCGTGGCGTCGTCGCTCCACGGCGCCGTCTCCATCCCGCCGAGGTACTCCTCGTCGGGGGAGTGCGTGGACAGCAGGTCCAGCACGGCCATCACCAGCGTCGCCTGCACCTGCGACGGGAAGCACTCGCGGAGCGCCTGGTCCGGGTTGTCCAGGAACGCTGCCAGCGCGGCGGCGTCGACGGGCTCCTCCACCGGCATGTTGGTGCGCGCGATGGACGGCCGGTTGGGAAAGTAGCCGCCGAAGTCGTACTGCCCGAAGTTGACGGCGGCGTGGTGCGCCGACGCGACCCAGATGATGATGGTCAGCGCGTGCGCCAGGCTCGCCGGCGAGTCCAGCGCCGGCCACCCCGGCGCGTCCTTCTTGTCGCCGTGCCCCACGGCGCGCACGTCGGTCCAGAACGCCTGCAGCTCCGCGTCGCCGGCGACGGCGGCGGCGTCCGGGTAGAACCGGGCGACGTACGCCGCCACCCAGCTCGCGATGGCGTCCCAGACGAGCAGGCCGTCGTTGGCGAACGGGTAGTCCGGGACGGTGAGCCGGAGCCCGTGCGGCGCCGCGGCGGGGTCCTCCACGGCCATCCCCCGGCGGACGAGGTCGGCGGGCAGCTGCCTCCGTGTCGAAGCGCCAGAGCTCGGCGTAGGCCGCGGAGCTGAGCTCCATGGCGTAGCCTCTGCGGCGAGAAGGTGAGCTCGATGATGCCGCCAGCGCTGATGAGCGCCGCCCGCGCCAGCGCGTTGATGCGCATGGTGTAGCGGAAGTGCGGGTGGAGAAGCTGGTACAGCGGGTGCATCTCGCTCAGCTGCCGGTTCGCCGCGATGATGTAGGGCTCCACGGCGCAGTGCGTGCGCAGCCAGTGGGAGACGAGCTCGTGGTGGCCGGAGTCGTGCGCGCGCACGTGGCACTTGGCCATCTGCCACAGCCACGACTCGGTGGTATCGTCCGTCGACGGGGTGAACACCCGGCGCCACTGCGGCTGCGCCGGCGACGCCGGCCGCGTCAGCTCGATGGCCAGCGGCCGAAGCGTGCCGTCGTCGCAGAGGAAGAAGACGGTGCGCGAGCCGTACATGGTGGTGTGCGGGAGCGCCCGGATCTTGTGCACGTACGGCAGGAACAGGTCGTGGTAGTCCAGCATGAAGAGCCGCTTCTGCTTCACCGCCTCCGCCACCGTCATCGCCCGCCCCATCTGCCGCTCCAGCACCTCCGCCGTCATCGCCGACTCCGCCGGCCCGTACACCGCCGGGTCCAGCTTGCTCTTCAGAGGGAATTCCTGCAACATTCATTCATATTGCAATGTTCAGACATAATGCTTGCTTGGAGAATGGAGATGCATGCATGTATACACAATGTTCAGACTTACTCTGACGAGCTCGATCGCGTACGGGTTCATCCCGGCAAGCGTCTCCCTGGCGAACTCCTCGTCCCTCAGCCATGCAAACTTGTCCTCTGCATGTAGCAAGCAGTCGATCGGTGACCAAATGAATTTGAATTTCCATGTTGCAAACAAATGCGAATTTCTGAATTTTACATAGAATTCTTATGTTCTGAGAGAATGAATGAAACTGAAAGAGCTAGAGCGAGATGTATGTACGACGTACTCTGGACATTGGCAGGCATGTCGAAGAGGAGGGCTTGGTCGCCGGGGCCATCACGGAGGATCTGGAGCAGGCGCGGCACGACGCCGCGGAGGAAGCCCAGCTGCTCGGCCTTGGGCAGCTCGACGCCGTCCTCGAAGAGCTTGTCGATGACGAAGAAGGACGGGAAGGCGAGGTTGGGGATCGATGAGCGTGGACTCCACGGCGGGCACGGCGGCGTGGAGCACGGATTGCACCGTGGTCACCGAGAACTGCAGGTTCTTCACCTCCGAGAACGCCTCGTCCCTCGGCACGTAGATGTCGGACGCTCCTCGTCTCCGTCTCCGGGTCCGCCGCCGACATCGGCCGCCCCGTGCGGCACCGCCGCGGGTTAGGGGAACTCCGCGCTGCCGCCGAGGACCGGGCGCGCCTTGCCGGCGTCGCCGCTGTCGGGGTCGCCCAGGTCGTTGTAGGTGTCGTAGTCGTAGATTCGGTCGCTGGCCTTCCTCTCGCCGCGCCCGTCGCCGCGCTTCTGCTCCAGGTCCATCTTCCGATAGCTCCGGAGCCCCGGCGGCGTCTGCCCCGGCAGGTAAGGCTGCACGCCAAGAAATTTTCAATTCAAATCATCATCGCTGTCGTTGGGCCGTATTCCATGTTTCGGCCCATCTACTATTGTTTTGTACCATGGGCCGATTTATAAGTTTTCAGCTAGTTTATCCTCCTCTCAAAAAAAAGCTAGTTGGCCCATCCATCGTGTCGTACTTCTCCAATATACAGTACTCCTTCCATGCGTAAGAAAAATATATTAATATTTATGATACCTAACTTTTTTTTTAGATAAAGGAATTTTTATTCCAGACTCTATGAGAGATTTGCAGACAACCAATTCTTATTACATGTTCAAACACCAAAAATATTTTAAAAAACTCACAAAAAGCGCAACGAAGCAAGCGAGCGCCTATCTAGGCACTAATTCTTATATAAACACATTATTAGATAAACTGCTATTTTTATTTCACAATAAATTCATTTGAAGATACAAATATTACTACTACTTTATATGAACCTAGTTGAACTTAAGAAAACCTGACAATCTTGAACCGTAGCAACACCCCTTTTTAAGACAAGAGGGAGTATAATTATATGTTTACAAACACAAAATGGTTTCAAAGCTATTGACATTTTTTTTAATTGAGATTTGACCAAATCTTGCTAATTCATATCGCTGTACTAATAAATGTGACTTGACATCGAACCCCCTCAATCCTGGATTAGTACTACTACTAGCTAGCTTGACTTGTCATCGACTCAACCCTAAAGCTAGCGGTCTTTTCTTAACGAATGGACACCGTGTCCCAATTTTTATTGAATATAAAAAAACACACGAGAGATCTAGCTAGAGACCATATGCACTTGACTTGTGATGCAGATGACGGTCTGTACTTTGATCGTGATGGTTTGACATGGGTCATATGGCTGTGAACAGCCTAAACGGCTAAACCTTCTTGTCAAAGCTCATGTGATTTAAGTGATTAAGTCGTTGGAGTAGAAGTAAAGTACACGTTGATCTGGTAATTAAGTCTGCCAGTCTTGACCGATCACTGTACCTTGTTAGCGAAGAAGACGCGCTTTTTCCTGCCGTCCCCGTTGGCGTCGCTTGACTTGGGCTCCACCCACGACTTGCAACGGATGGCGACGAGCGGCGCGGCGGTGCGCGCATCATCGGCGTTGTTGTCACCGGCGGTGGCCGCCGAGGAGGAGTAGAGGTTGACGTCCTCGAGGAACATCTCGGTGTGGTGTTCGTTGGTGACCAGCACGGCGCCGACATCGCCGAAGCCCGGCGGCACGACGAAGTCGGCCTCGTAGGTCACCGCGTCGGCGTCGTTGTCCGCCACCTTGTGCGCGTAGCTCCGGAGCGTGGGGTTCTCCTGCCCCGTCTCTGGTTTCACCATTTTCAAGACAAGGCAACGATATTTAGTTTATCCCTGAGGCGGCATTATTTGGATGTACTTGTATCCATCTCAATTCACATGTGTCAAAGTAAATTAAAGTAGAATTAAAATAAGTTCTATATATATATATGCTAATCTACTTCGACACATGTGAACTGAAGTCAATACACATGCATACAAATAAGATCTTATTGTTGTTACACGATGAGCAGATGTGAATCTTGTGATAGTATATAGTTTACAGATTATGCATGATGATGTAGAGCAAAGCATGTGTTTATTTGCAGTGGCAGATCTAGAAACAACTAAAAAGATACAGGTGGAGGAGGCTAAAATAACGTGATGGATTTTTGGGCCGTGTCGGGTGAAACTAATTATATATTTGCATGGGATATCTTGAGCTGCACAAAGGAGTCACCCCTGTTTATTTGTAAATTAGTTTTAGGATGGACTGAAATTTTAACATTTCAAAGCATGCATGCTTTTGAAACATGTTCACTTGAGCTAGATTTAACTTATTTTCAGGCACAGAACAGTATTTTTCTCTCACAACAATTCAGTTGTACAATTCAGTCAGTCGAATTTCAACTCATCGATTGCCGGTGAATCAGTTTATATATAGAAATATTTAACATTAGAGATTCTTAGATAAAGACGGGTTGCCTAAATCGCCTCTCTTCAAATTAATCTAACCGATCCTGAATTCCTGATATTGTGTTGTGTACAGTGCAACGAAAACCTTGCTCCCAGGAGAGAGTAGCTCAACTAGATCATTGAGCTAGTACGTAGATCAAACCTATGAGTCACGATGCACCAATTAAAAAAGAGTAACGGCACACTTTTGAGCCATACACGTCCTTATGTGTGTCCATTCTTCAGTGTAGTACTAGTATATCCATCCTGAATACGGTTTTGCATTTTGTTGATCGAGTTTTGCACACGCAGAGCAATAATCAAATGTAGCTGCACGTGCAATATTTTCTCGATCCCTCTCTTCGATCTCTTGCAGCTAGCTAGCTAGGTGACGAAGATGAACAGAAGAAGAAAGAGATGGACAGGCATGTCGTTTCATATTTGTTGACGAATGACGACGAGGACTTTTGGGAATCACAACGTACGGTGTCTTACCATCCACACAACTATGGATAAAAATGGTATGGATATTTATCCGACCGTCTGTTCGACCAATTCTGTTTAGAGGTGTTCAGATCTATCCGTATCTGAGTCTGGATATTTAATATCCGATACCGTATCCGTATCCGAATACTCAAATCGTATATTTATGACGTCGATATCTAATCATATTCTATCCGACATGACTGACACTATCCGTATTCGAATCCGAATCCGACCAAAAATATGAAAACAAATGTAATATCAATGATATCCGATCGTATCCGATCCGTTTTCATCCCTACACACAACTCAGCACCGTGTATACGACGTACAGTACGTATCACGGACGTAGACAAGACCATATATATCGACGACGATGTGAACACACCTTCGTTGTACTGTGCTGTGAGCTATAGTCTGACGACGGCTCAAATGGACAGTGTCAAGCTAGCTAGTTACGTCTCCCACCAAAAAGGCAAAGCAAAACGACGACGTACGGTGAATTATTGACGAAGCAGAGAAGTAGAGAACTACTACTATGCAACTAGGGCGACTTGTGCGCAGGTGCAGTGTACGTACCAAAAAGTTTGAACGCCGGCCTGCTGTTGAACCGAGGGCGATATATCCAAACATGAAACATACTACACGAATTGTGTGTGTGTACGCGCGCGCGCGTGTCAGTGTGTGTGCCAGTGTGCGCGTGTGTGATGATCTGCATGTCGTCATGCATCCTATACGACGACGACGAGCTTTGGCCGCGCCTTATGTGTGTTGTGTTTGATTCAGATCACGAGGGCCGTTGTTGCACGTCAGTGTTCTACATACTACAAATTATAATATCATCTTTGATCTGTGTTTCGCTTATACGTTCGCGCGCATCGATGGATCGATGGATGATGAGTATACATGCATGTCTAAATGAATGAATGCATGCATGTAGTGAAGTATGCAGGATGCATAAAGCAATGGCTCGTCGGTTCATCCAGCCTTCTAGGCAATATGGGATCTATCCTCTACTTTTATATTTATATATATATATATTGGGTGCAGATGGTGCACACAACTTCCGCGCAGACCCATCTTAGATGAAAGTCAAGTGTCATAAAAAAAAACTCATCACACGTTAAGAAGTACACTAGTACACACGAACTCTATAGTAGCGCCATGTATTTTTTTTTACTGGCGGTTTTACTTGACGTCCGCCACTAGAAATCAGCGCTATTTTTACAGGCGGGTCACTTAAGGAACCGCCACTAGAAATTGATTTTTAGTGGCGGTTCCTTAAGTGACCCGCCAATAAAAATGGGCTATTTTTACTGGCAGGTCACTTAAGGAACCGCCACTAAAAATCGATTTCTAGTGGCGGTTCCTTAAGTGACCCGCCTGTAGAAATAATCTGAATTTTAATTTTTTGAGTTTTGCAAATGACCTCGTATAAAAAAAACTGTCTAAATAAAAGTTGTAGATCTCGAAAAGTTATGAAACTTTATAGTTGAAATTTTTTTCATTTGAAATCATCTTGTTGATGTAAATTACGGTCAAAGTTTGAAATTTGAAATTTGACTTTTTGATAAAAGCCTCGGATAGAGAAACACTCTACATGAAAAGTTGTAGATCTCGAAAAGTTACTCAACTTTGTAGTTGACAACTTTTTATTTGAATTCATTTAGTGCCTCAAACAATCAATTTACTCTCGGTTTGTTATAATATGTGGAGAGCCGAAGTGGGATATAGTCATAAATGAGAGTATGGTGCAGTAGTAGGGAGAGGTACGCGCGAGAGAGAGGTTACGGGTTCGAATCCCACCGGCCGCATAGCGCGCGAATTTTGCGCGAAAAATGCCGCGACTTGCGACTTCGATGACGAAGACGGGAGGACACTGGCTGGTAGGTCCCTTTCCAAATTTAATTTTTTTTTTGCTATTTTAAAAATCAGGTTTTCAGAAAATTATTTTTACTAGCGGTTTCTTATGTGAACCGCCAGTACAAATCTATTTATACTGGCGGTTCACAAGCAACCGTAAGTAAAAATCGCTAATTTTTAGTAGCCCCTACCACTAGCGGTTGATAAAAACGCCAGTAAAAATACCGTTTCCTAGGTTTTGTGTGTACTGGTGCTAGTTGGCGAGTGAAAACTCTACTACCATCTCTGACCGTGTGATGAGTTTTTGGGACACGTGGCTTCATCGTTGCAGCGCCAAGTTTTTCCTAGCGCCCACGTGAAGCATACGCGGGCATGGAATAAGATGGACCCGTTCAAAAGTAGTACTAGGCATTTTGCTATCGCAACGGTAACTTTCCAGCAAGCAAGTGCGGACGTGCGTGGTTCACTCTCTCTCTCTCCTTTTTCTTTCTCACGAAATTTCATTTTTATCATCGTCAGAACGAACTTGTCAAAGTAAAAATGACATGTTGCAGGGTACAAAAATAATTCTATCTTTGACTATCGACGGTGATCGAGGTAGTACAACTAGTAGTACGTACACCACAAGTAAAGCGTCAATTGATATTGGTTTATACAACTAGCACGTTCATTATTACTACTTTATTTATTAGGAACCACTATTCATTATTACTGCCTAAATCTTCTCTCGCTAGATTCGTCCTATAGTTATATACAGAATACATGCATGTGCGCTGTAAAGATATATCAACGCATGTTGGAGATTTTATTTTATTGTTATGTTTTATGTACCTAAATGATTTATATTAAACTCAATGTAATTAAAATTAGCTATAATATTATCCTCGTCCCTTTATTTTACAGAAGCAATTGTAAAAGGAAAACATAATGGTTGAAAATGAAAACGTCCAAAACTAATGGCAATAACCAACATGTTAATAACGCAAAAAAAAAAACTTAGAAGAAAAATGCATACTAATCACCAAATGCACTAACGGCTCCTCCTGGGTAGTGTCAAATAGCTAGTTTGGACCACTGCTTGAACCTAAACAAACTTCAGGGAGCTAAATGCGTAATTTATAACTTTGGGAACCTATTTGACACTTAGTGACAACTTTGAGAACTCAAACAATTAGGAAGGAGTAGGATCGGAGTATAGTAGCATGCAACTGCAATAGAGAGCGAGCCGAGATTAGTGTGCTGGGAAATTAAAGATCACGTACTTGCGTCGAGCTGGGAGCTGACGAGCTCGAGGTAGAGCGACCTGCCGATGAGGTCCTTGACGTCGTCGATGGCCCTGGACGGCCTCAAGCTGTTCAGGAACCCACCGACGGTGACCTTGATCGTCGCCACCGCCGTCACGCGCACCGATGATGCCGCCGCCGCCATGGCCGACGACGCTGCTGCAGCGCTAGTACTGCTGCTGCTCGGCGCCTCCGACCTCGCTGCCGACGAAGACGACGCCGCGCACCCTATGGTTTTCTTCCTATTCCCAGCTCTGTTCCGAGACCGGGCCAGCGACGACGGGCAGCAGCTCAGCGAGGAGGAGGACGACGAAGCGCCGGCAAGGGGGAAGATCAAGAGAGGCCCAGCTGGAGGATAACCTCGTGCTGGTGTTGCTCTGCTACAGCTGCAAGCGTTGCTGCGTAATGGCTTGAGATGAAGAGCCATGGTGCTGCTGCTGCAGGGTGTTTATATAATCTCTACAGCAATACGCGTCGCGACGCCAATTCAAAGGATCGGAGGGAGGGAGCTTTGGGCTTGCGTGTGTGCTTCTTCGATCTTAGTATTGGTGCTCTTTAATGGCGTGCGGGCCGGGTGCCATTTATGCAGGCATTTCAGCTCGGCTGGGGCGGATGACGACGACGTTGGCAGCTTCGCGCGCTCTCGCAGACGAGAGGGTCGTGGGATCTGACCTAGATTTTGTTTGAAAGCTGTTGTTTGTGTATATCGCGCGCGCGGAACAACACAACGATTTGTTTGATGCCTTATTCAAGAAGGGGAAAAAAGCCGTCGTTTTGCCTTAAGATTGTAGCGAAAGTTTGGGCAGGCGGATAGAGATCATTTATTAGGTGCCTAATACCCTTTTCTCGCAACACCCAGTTACATACGTTCACACACAAGCGAGCATACAACCCTATAAAGCCAGTATCAATGGGAGTTTCAATTGAGTTTTATCTGCATTAAATAAATTGTCACATAGGCATATTCAATGACATGACAGTGTATTTAAGAAGAAAGAGAAAAAAAATGAGTTTCATCTAAAAATCTCTTAAAAAATCGAGTTGGACCGAGAAATCTCGACATTGATAAAGTCACCATAAGTGTCTCGCTGTCGACGGAACGCACACTCACTCCTACGAACAAATGCGCACATATCCTATCCATATGAGCACCTCTAAAGAACCGAGTTGGACTCACAAATCTCGAGATTGATGAAACGATCACAGACGTCTCATTCTCGATAGGCACTTCGCCCTAGCTATCTCATTGAAAGAATAGCATCACTAAATCATAAAATAAATTTAAAAAATATATATAAGCACCCGTGTCAACTTGGAAACTTAAACTTGTACGGACATGTACATGTTCCACCACAAGAAATCTAACTACCAGTTACGCTAAGGTCACATTACATGCGTAGTACTTACAAATAGGGTTTGGTTGTTGGTCTGAGTCTGACTTTTAGAATCAATCCAGTCAACATGTGGAAAGTTTAGTTTATCAAGCTTTGATAACCTTAGTTTACAGTATAACTTTACTCCCTCTGATGAAACCGTTCATGTAAAAGCAGGCGTGTTTTAATTAGCTAGATATAGGATATTTTAAACCAAGAATTAGTCAAACATATTGTTGAGAAGTTATCCTCCTCATAAGTGGCCATTGAGGAGACTAATTGTTCATCTAGCATTTTGCAACTTTATCGAAGTTGTTTTAAGAGGATATTGATATGTTGATAACATAAGAAAAGAGTTCAAAAGGTATTTTATTTAATATACTCTTCGTGTAGCAGAATATATACACACACACAATTAATCTAATACGTGTGTGCATTGCAGCTTGCACCTTGAACACGCACGTGTGTGCGCATCTAGAAGTCGCACGGTCGTTTGGATCTTTTTATTTGAAAGGAACTGAAATCTGCTTAACAAACTAAGCTATTTATTTAGAACAGTGACATGTTGTCACTCTTCAAAGTCCATATATAAGTCTATCTTCAAATTTATAGGATGAAAAATAAAAATTTTAATTATATATATCTCCATGATATATTTCTACTTTGCAACTTATAGCACTCTCTTCAACTCACTCCCCTACGATAGAAATATAACACATCAATATCTCCCTCATGTAGACAATAATAATATACAAATATAATATATATAATCATATTAAATCAATCTTAATTAATATGTATCTAAGTTATGTTTATTAAAATGAATTTGATTCGAAGGATCCAATAGGTGCCTAATAGGAATTAATTCATCTTTCTTGGATTATACTACACAGGATATACGCACGTGTTTATAGATATATATACTCCCTCCGTATAGGATTTAAATATTATTTAGGATAATGACACGGTCTTCGAAGCATGACTTTGACTTCATATTTCTATAAAAATATTTATTGAAAAGTGCTATATAGTATACTTTTATGAAAATATATTTGAAGACAAATCTATTTATATAGTTTTCATATTTCTAAACTCAACAATTAAAAAAATTATTCATGATTTATATTTATATTTTTAATGCTTAATCAAAATCTTATCTAAAATGATATCATTTTCTTATACGGAGAAGTATATACATAGCCTCAGTCAAAGTCATACCCAACGCGGTCCTCCGGGATGCATGGTGTATATACCTACGCGTATGGCAAATGGCATGTTTATACCGCAAGCAAGAAAGCATAATGCATTATGCTAGCATCCAGATCTATGTGTACTGTACCTTCCAGAAAATTTATGTAGAAGTATAGTATATGGCTACACGCCGTGCACCGTGCACACAATCGACAGGAGCCAGATTCAGTGACTTTGTAGACCAAAGTCACAATGTAACTTTCTTCAATCTTCGCCGTCCAACTAGCATATGACGGCTTTAGATACGAGTATTTCTCAGTTTACCACCTCATATAGGACACGCACAGCAGACTAGCACAAGTGATTTCAGCAGTTCACTCGCGAGAATAAAACTAGCACCCAAACGAAGTAATGTTGCTAAAAGCTAGCAACATAAATAACTGTACACATTTTAGCGGTCAGGAAAATATACAATATAATAATAGCATACAAGCTATTATCACCTTAAAAAAATTATATATTTTTTAATATGCTATCAAATAGAGATACTTTCTATTAGAAAATTGTAGCGCTCGAGGAGATCTACAACTTTCTAATTTTGAGATTTTTAATTTGAGGTCATTAAGATGCTAAAAAATTTAAAGCGCTAATTTTAGTTCGTGCATAATGGCTTTGCATTTTTAATTTTTGAGCATTTTAACAATCTCAAACTAAAAAACTCAAAACTAGAAATTTGTAGATTTCGAGCGCTACAATTTTCTAAAAGAAAGTATCTCCATTTGATAGCATATAAGAAAATTTCAAAAAATTCAAGATGATAAACGCTTGTACGTGATTATTACATGCTGAAAATTCATTTAATTTTTTCATATATTAACGACCTCAAAGTTAAAAATGTAAAACTATAAAGTTGTAGATCTCGTCGAGTACTATAATTTTAATATAAAAATCATCTCCATCCGATATCGTATGAAAAAGATATAATTTTTGGAATATTATACAGATTGTACCTACAATATCCGAAATTAGATTTTTATTTTTAAAAATTACATGCTAAAATTAGTTATACTATTTAGTATCTGGATGACACCATCTACAAGTTTAGGGACTTATGATGATTACCTTAAAAGTTTAGGACCTAGATGACGTTCTTTATCAAGTTTAAAGACCTACAGAAATTACTTTGAAAGTTCAAAGGCCTACTAATTAACACCTGGACGCAAGTTAAGGGACCGATCATGTTTTTTTTTCTCTTAGTTTGATTTTTTTGTCTTTCTTTTCCCGACCGGTAAAATATGTACAGTTATTTGTGTTGCTTTTAGCAATATTACTTTTTATTTTGTTGGGTGCCAGTTTTATTCTCACGAGTGAACTGCTGAAATCGCTTGTGTTGGCTTGTTGTACGTGTCCTGTATAGGGAGAGGAACTGAAAAATATCTGAAGCCGTCAGATGTTAGTTGGAGGGTGGAGATTGAGGCAAAGTTATGTTGTGACTTTGCTCTACAAAGTCTCTGGCTCCCAATCGACTAGACCGGTTACGTTGCGACGGAGTCCCACACGCACACGATTGCCACACTGTGGCACACACAACCGATGAGAGAAGAGGGTTGCAATTGCAACCGAGTCGAGAAATTCTGATCGGTTGCAACTGAGCCACGTATGTACGCATGCATAATGGTTAGAACCCGTATAGTAGTATTGGCTGAGTTCCAGTTGCAGCACGATCCAATAATATTTTATCTAGTTGAAGGTAGAACCGGTCCTCCGAGGTCGCAACTAGGTCTGATTTTGACTAGTGATGATTGGGGACAAGGTCATCGGTCCCGACTATAGTTGCTGCAACTAATTAATAGGTACTACCATGAAATCTAGATGCAGTTGCGGCTGATTGTAACAGAAAAAAAAACGAAGAAGTCTGGTCGTGACGTACAAGCGTAGTTACGTAACAAGTCTAGTATGGTTACATAGTCCACAGGCTCATTATTCATTTATTCCTTGTCACTTTCCTTACTTAGAGGCTTTTAAAATCTTACTCTCTATAAATCATTATTTGGAGAGCCATTTATATAAAAGTATAATTACTTTATAGTGCTATATTCGGTATACGGGCCAGCACAATTTCAAAACAAGAGTGCATTCCTCTCAGAGCTAGCCAACACTTGCTCTAAAGAATCCCTTCCGTATATGATAGGAGGGGATTTCAACGTAATGAGAACTCCAGAGGATAAGAGCTCAGGGGAATTCGACCCTAAATGGCCAAATCTTTTTAATGCTGTCATCGAGTCTCTGGACCTCAAGGAGATTGTGATGTCAGGCCGCCAATATACTTGGGCGGGGTCGGGTGATAATCCAACTTTCGAAAAGTTAGATAGAGTTCTCGTCAGCACGGAATGGGAAGATCAGTTCCCATTGACAACGGTCGAACCTAGAGATAGGAATATTTCAGACCATACTCCCCTTGTGCTTAACACAAGAGCTTCGACTCACCAGACCGAAAACCGATCTTTCAAATTTGAGAGGGGATGGTTTATACGGGATGGCTTTTATGACATGGTTGCAAAGACCTGGCAATCTCAAAGCTCCGGGTCGACTCCACTTGAACGGTGCCAGTTTAAGATCCGAAGACTCAGACAACATCTAAGAGGCTGGGCTAGACACACAGCAGGGTCATACAGAAAAGAGAAGAAGACTCTGTTAGCTCTTTTAGAGAATCTTGATAAGAAAGCTGAGAGTGCCTCCTTATCTGATCAAGAAATTAATCTTAAACATTATCTAAAGGAGCGTCTAGTTTGTCTTCTGAGAGAAGAGGAACTAAAATGGTATGAGAGAGCCAAAGTCAAAACCCTATTGGAGGGTGATGCTAACACTAGGTTCTTTCATCTAGTGGCTAATGGTAGACATCCTAAGCAACATATCTATAAACTTGAAGATGATCAAGGTGTTGTTGTTGGTGATGATTGTCTCAAGAGCCATATTACTAATTATTATAAAAACCTTTTTGGGCCACTGGAAAATTCTGAGATCACACTAATGGAAGATCAAAACTTAGATATTCCACAAGTATCCCCAGAGGAAAATGATATCCTCATTAGTCCTTTCATTGAATCTGAGGTGAGGGATGTAGTTTTCCAAATAGAGCATAATAAAGCTCTAGGCCCTGATGGATTTCCTATGGAGTTCTATCAGGTGTTTTGGGGGGTGATCAAGGATGATCTTCTACCTCTATTTGCAGATCTACATAGGGAGGCTCTAGATCTCTACAGTCTGAATTTTGGAATTATTACTTTAATTCCAAAAATTCAAAATGTCACCAAAATTCAGCAATATAGACCAATTTGTGTCCTCAATGTTAGTTTTAAAATATTCACAAAAGTGGGCACAAATAGGCTGAATAAGGTAGCTAAAACGGTGGTGAGTACAACGCAGACCGCCTTTATGCCGGGCAGGAATATCATGGAAGGAGTAGTTATACTACACGAAACTATCCATGAGTTGCATACCAAAAAAAGAGATGGTGTCATTTTCAAAATTGATTTGGAAAAGGCATATGATAAGGTTAAGTGGTCTTTCCTACAGCAAACCTTACGTATGAAAGGTTTCTCTCCCAGATGGTGTAGGTGGATTGAAAGTATGGTCACGGGAGGAAGTGTGGGGATTAAAGTTAATGACGATGTAGGCCCCTACTTCCAAACCAAACGTGGACTAAGACAGGGAGATCCTATGTCGCCAATCTTATTTAACATCATTGCGGATATGCTAGCTCTTCTTATTAATAGAGCAAAAGCCGATGGCCAAATAAGAGGAGTCATCCCTCATCTTATTGATGATGGTCTGTCAATTCTACAATATGCAGATGACACCATTATCTTTATTGATCATGACCCAGAGCAAGCAAAGAATCTGAAACTTTTGCTCTGCGCTTTCGAACAATTATCTGGGCTTAAGATCAATTTCCACAAGAATGAAATCTTTTGCTATGGTGCAGCTAAAGAGATGGAGCCTTTTTATACTGCTCTCTTTGGTTGTAATGCAAGGGGAATATCCCTTCAGATATTTAGGGATTCCAATGCACCACAGATAACTCCTGAATTCTGAATGGAGAAAGGTTGAAGAACGTTTTCAACAAAAACTCTCTTGCTGGAAAGCAAAATACTTGTCTTATGGGGGAAGACTAGTTCTGCTTAATTCTGTTTTAAGCAGTTTACCCATGTTTATGATGTCCTTCTTTGAGATTCCTAAAGGAGTCCTCAAAAAACTTGATCATTTCAGATCAAGGTTTTTCTGGCAAGGATCTTCGGACAAACATAAATATAGACTTAACAGATGGGACATCTTATGTCGTCCTAAGGACCAAGGGGGTCTAGGTATCCTAGATTTACAATTACAAAATAAATGCTTATTTGCCAAATGGTTGGTAAATTTATTAAACACAGATGGCATGTGGCAGTCTATGTTAAGGAATAAATACCTAAGATCAAAAACCCTTACTCAAGTGACAGCCAAACCTAATGATTCCCATTTTTGGAGAGGCCTCATGCATATCAAAGATGAGGTGTTGGCTAAAGGTTCCTTCGATATTAAAGATGGGACCAAAACGAGGTTCTGGGATGATATCTGGGTATGAGATAAGCCTCTAAAAGTTAAATATCCTTCCTTATATAATATAGTGCGTGATCCTCACGCAACTGTATCGAAAGTGATGACCACAAGTCCTCTTAATATCTCTTTTAGAAGGGCTCTGGTGGATAATAAACTTATAGAATGGCTTAATCTAGTAGCACGGATCTCAATGTTGAATTAGTGGAAGGTTCAGATTACTTTAAATGGAGCTTAACCAAATCCGGGTTATTTTCTGTTCGCTCAATGTATCTCCACCTCATTGATACACAACCACCTTTTCTTCATAGGAAGATCTGGAAGATAAAAATTCCTCTAAAAATTAAAATCTTTCTTTGGTTCCTACAAAGGGGTGTCATCCTAACCAAAGACAACCTCGCTAGGAAAAACTGGAAAGGAAGCCAGAAATGTATTTGCTGTAATAGGAATGAGACTATCCAACACCTATTCCTCGATTGTCCTTTTGCTACAATGATTTGGAGGATTATCTGTTTTGCTACTAATTTGAACCAACCGAGATCTATCAGCCATATATTTGGTACTTGGCTTATTAATCAGCATAAGAGGATCAAAGGCTTGATCTGGGTTGGGGTGGCTGCCATGTGCTGGGCTATCTGGCGATGCCGGAATGATGTTATTTTTAACAAAATGAAAACTAACTCTATTATGCAGGTTATTTTCAGGGGAGCGTATTGGTTACGCTTTTAGGCTCAGCTGCAGCGTGACAAGCAAGCCAAGAGCGCCCTCTCGTTGATGAGCAAGAAATTAGAGATGACTGCTTTAGAGATTTCAAATAGAGGGTGGAAGCATTTATATCGTTTGTTCTAGTGTCCTGGTCTATGTATAAGACTCTGGCTTTCTCTTTTGGTGATCCGCGACGTTATAATAATTGGCTGTGTACATCCTTGAATGTAGAGGCCGGATATTGTTTATCCTTTATCTACAAATATATATATATTCGCTCTCCAATAGTTTTTTTTATATCTTAGTGTAGGCTGTAGAGAGTCATTCTCGTCTCCAATTTTTGGCTAGCGAAAAATCCGAACAGAAGATGGCTATATTTGAATTACTATTATTTAGGGAACTTATTTGAGGATAGTTTTTCATCAAAAATCTCTATTTCTAGCATCTGCGAAGGATTTAGCGAGTCTCTGGAGTTGATCTTATGGATATTAGAGGCAAAAATTGTGTGCATTGAAAGGAGAGGATCATTTAGCCCTTTTAGAAACCCATCCAAATAAAGAAGAATATGCAGAAGCATAAATTGTGTGGCTTGGTTGATCTGATTCAACGATTGATCTGAACCTTCACTCAAAGCAAAAGTAGAGAGAAAATACTATAAACTCAATTCCTATGTATAGAAATCTAACGGATTTAGTATCAACAAAATATATTAGCAAAAGTTATAACTCAATTCCTAAAATCCGTGCAAATCAAACTCATCTGGTCATCGAGCCGAGTACAACTTGTGCCAAAGGCATGTATCTTTAGCTCCCAAGACAATTCCAGTTTCTTGTAGATATCTTGGATTAATTCATCTGAACGTGTATGGCTGCATGATGCACGTGGCTGGGTGTCGACTGGTTGCATTTTTGCAACTAGTTCAAGTCGTGACAAGGCGCCGATGAACTAACCGAGGAAGGTTCCATATGCATGGTCAGCTGTGTTACTGGGGTTACACTACTTGAGGATGAGTACTATGCCTGCATGTCCCCCAAGTTGCACCTGGTCAAACGACAGTAGTACTACACGGCGTACTACGTGCTGAGTGTGCATGCTGCATATCCGGTCCACCACCACCACCTACGGCTACGGGTCAACCGTACAGGCGTACAGCGTACTCCGGTGCAACAAAGCTGAATTGATTTTGGCTGAACCTGATTTATTGTGAAGAGAAATACTGTTTCAGAATTAAAAAATATGTGCTATTTAGTTGAAGCGAACAGAACCTTAATTTAATTTGTCGATAATCTCGATCGATGGTCGTCACTGCGTCATAATAAATCCGCCGGCCCCGGTGGACCACGCACGACGGTAAAACCGCGTCGACCGCGTTACATACTATTCCGGCCTACTACTAGACATACCGTACCTCGCGTGTATCCATCGATCGACGACATGTTCAGTCGGGTCACCGTGTCACACTGCATGTGGCCTTATTTACACAAGTAGCAGTGTAACAACAAGAATTTTAGAATTATAGTTTGTTTATTATTTTGATATTTTGCTATCAAAAATTCAGTATAAATTTTCTCTACTAAATGTTTTCTAACGATATCCTATATGTTATTATAACTAGTGGTAAATTGTACTATAATTAAATATAAATATTAGGAGAAATTCATCACTTTTGGTATCCTATAATCAGGAACCTGTTCCGATCGAGGAGGGCAAAAACGAATGCAAAAAGGAGTATATATGGATGCCCTGCAGTATAGTAGCAACGAAAGAAAACAAAAACAAACAAAAAGATGGCGAATTATTGAACAAAACCAAACGAATTAAACGGACACCCGGTCGGTCGATCGGAGGCTAGTCTTCTACGCGCCTACTCCCTCCCTCCGTATCGGAAAAAAAATAACATTTTAAAAATATTTTGATCATATTGAGAATATAAATCATAAATAACTTTTAAATTATTAAGTTTGATATAAATAGATTTGTCTTCGAATATACTTTCATAAAAATATGCATATATTATTTTTTAATAAATATTTTTATAGAAATATGAAGTCAAAGTCATGTTTTAGGATCGTGTCATTATCCTAAACCTATCTAATTCCCATAGGGAGGGAAGAGACGACGACGTCATACCGGTCCGATCTCGCCGACACAGGGGTCTAAAAGACGATTTTTTCACACGCGCCTCGCCTTTCGTCTGACTGTAGACCCTAGTCGTCCTTGCCGGCGTCTACACAACAAAATCTACAGACCCACAGTATTTACGCTGACTTGTAATCTATACCTTACTAATAAAGGGAAAAGATTTCTTCTCTCTTTTTTCGTCAACTTTTTTTTTCTGCCGTCCGACTAGCGCTGCCCAGTCCCGCGGATCGCGCTCCCACCGGCTGCGGACTCTGCTCTCTCCCGTGCGATCTATCGCAACCGCGCCGCACTCTCAAGGTACCCAGCTGCTCGTCCGCGTGCGTATCCCGGACTCGCGGCCGTAAAAATTTTGCCTCCTTTTGGTTTCGTCCGGCCTCCCTCACCCTCACTCGAAATCGACTAGGGTGAGCAAAGATTTACCAAATCAACAACCCAGGTACACGACCAAACCGAGATTGAATCAAAACTACAGCATATCTAAATCCAAATCGATTTCTTTCTCATACTCAGATTAGATCGAACATAAAACCGGAGAACGAATTTTAAATAAAAAAAAATCAGAGAGAACATCATACGAAGTTGCTCCACATCGGCAGCGGCACGACCAGCGAGCTCTGCCTCGACTCGCTCGTAGGGGGCCTCGAAGTGGTAGGGGCTCCGCCATGGAGCTCGAGCAGTACATCAAGGGCTTCGGCAACTTCGACCCCGTCTGGCGCCGGCTCCGTCGTCATGCTCAAGAAAGGCACCAAGATCCGAGCGCCCGAGGCCTCGCGCATAGCCTACTAGGACCATCGAGCCCAGGCTCATGCTGCTACGGGAGTGGAGCTTGTTCGGCTCCATGCTCTGCTCCTCCTACGTCGCCACCAAGCTCAAGACCTGGAGCGACAATGGGCTTCCCGCTCACCGATTGCCAGAAGAACTTCCAGTACATGAGCAGGGAGGTCAAACGCAAGATGCGGGATGAGTTTGACTGCTTCCTGCTCGAGTATGGCCTCACCAAATTCTACTAGGGCAAAATTTTAGTTTTTTTTTTCACACTTCCTAACTACCCGTTACTACATGTCACTACTATTTTTAATGGGCCATGTTGAAATTTTATCTATAATAGGCCATGTTTAAATCTTGTTTTAATAAAACGTGTATTTAGTCCGGTTTACTTTTGTATGGCCGGTTGACATTAGTACCATATGGTAAAGTGAGGGAGGGCAATTATGTGAGATACAAATAAAACAAGAGACATTCTGCTAAGAAAACTCATATCTTTCTTAATTTTTTAGCAAAGAGATATTGACATGCAAGTCAAACATATATAATAATTACTTTTTTCTATATTGGTTACGAAACCATTGAGTTAACGATTTTTTTTTTTTTACACTCTCTACCTGCAACACACGTCACTAACAATTGAGTTGATGAAAATTTATTTTAATACTCTTCCGTCGCAACGCACGAGCACTTTTACTACTACCTAATAATAATCAGACTACAGAGAGACCAAACGTACAGAGTCAAAAAAAAAAAAATTTGCTTCGTGATCACCATATATTGACAACCAACGGCAAACCAGGACGAGCGGTCTCATCGTCGTGCCGGCCGTGTATGTGAGCAAGAGGAATGCATCAGGCCCGTTACATTGGGTCCAATCCAAAACACGTGGGCTCAAAGTGCGCAGAACACAGGCCCAGCGACATACCTCTAGTTCTCACCGGCCGCCTTCTTCTCTCGAGAGACCAAACTTCAGTGCATGTAGAGATATGATGAAATAGAAGATTATCGAACGATGATTCCATTGATGAATTATTATATCAGCATTAAGCATGTTCTTTTGACCAATCAGCGCTTATTTTCAGCCACGAAACAGTATTTCTCTCTCAGAACAAATCAGCATCAAATAAAATCAGCGCTTATTTTCAGCAAAAAAAAAAAAAAAAAGCCCGAGTCGAAGAGGTTTCAAGTTTTTGACAGTAGTATTTGCTTGGGAGTAAGCAAACCACCTCCGGCCTCGCCACTTGGCCAACCTTTCTTCCCCGGTCACCCCTTCTATACCTCACTGGAATTAGGGAAGAGGGGAGAGCGGTGACGTGGCTCATCGGAAACCTAGACGGTGTCAGAGCTGTAGAAGAACAGGGTGGATACGGCCATACGGGCGCAGGTGATCGAATCAGACGCGGCTGTGCCTTCTCCAACGGCGGCGACGAGTATGGGCTGCTGCGTCTTAACGGCGAGGGCATCAGACACCCACGCAGACTGGTGCGGCTTCTTCTCCCGTGCTCATCTGGGTGTGCGCACGTGCTCGGAAACTATTTGGGTTGTTTGGATGACCTGGGCTGGAAAAGGCCCGAACTTGTAGCAGTTGGGCTATATCTGGATGTGGCCCAGCAAGATCTTCTATATACGAATTTAAACAACTGGACGTGGCCTTCTGCTGGTATGGAGCAGTGACTATTCAGCCGGAGCATCTCTTCATGGTCAAATTTGAGCGCTTCATTTTGATTAAAATACTCATTAGATGTAGTGGTATATCAGTACCTTAGATCTCTTCGCAGGATTGTGCTAGTGTACATGTTTCTAGTGGAACGAATTGTTCGTGCCAGGCTGCCACACACACAGTCGGTCTCAGGCCGACGAAATCGTGCGGCGCCAAGGGCTTGTGTTTGCCTATGACTGGTAAATAAACAGTATAAAAAGCTACTACTAGAAGCAGACCAAAGTTGATCAGGCTCGCGAACAGGGCCGACCAAATTTAGCTAGTATTTCTGCGAACCGGCCCATCAACCGATGCTGACCCGCACGATTTCCTCAATAATACTCCTTCCGTCCCAAAATATATGTCGCTATGGGATACGTACTGATCAAACTTTCTCAGCTTTAACTGAGTTTATAGAAAATACGAGCAATATTTATCTCTAAATAAATATATTATGAAAATATATTCAAAGATCTATCTAATGATACTAATTATATATTATAAATATTAATATTTTTTATATATATTTGGTCAAAGGTAAAAAAATTTGACTGACATCTATTTTGGGATGAAGTAGTATACGGAGTATATACCCCGTATCTTCTGTTTGCACACGTGCAGTAAAAAAAAGATAGTACGTTCTTGACCTAGCACCGAGACTTCTGATAGGTACCTACTCTGTATATAGGTGTTTCAAAGGATCCGGAATTCTGGATCTAATCTTGCCACTACCACTCTACCAGGGTCCGGGGTTCCAATTTGGAGGTAGTACCTATACCTATATATTGTACTTACTACAGCACGGTCTTCAACGCATGACTTTAACTTCATATTTGTATAAAAATATTTATTGAAAAGCGATATATGTATACTTTTATGAAAATATATTTGTAGATAAATATCTATCTATATAGGTTTCATATTTTCAAACTTAATCATTTAAAAGTTATTTTATGATTTATATTCTCAATGTTTGACCAAGACTTTTTCCAAAACATCATCTTTTAACAATATGAAGGGAGCATACAATTTGGAGTTAGAGTTTAGTATCTGTGCTGGTACTGATCGTACCATAGGAATATAGGATCCGGAATTCCGGATCTAGTAATAACTAATAAGGTTGTCAACAACTTCTCAATTGAGCACAACACTTGTGTTCTTTTTAAGGGATCGGAGTCAATGGTTTTCTTGTACATATTTTTTATGACGGTTTGCTTGTTTTGCTGGGGAATTAGTAGCCGCTTAATTCATTCGTCGTACATGAGTAGGCTGATGAGGATCAGTTGAGCTGAGCTGTCAGTGTCTGAGCATACATCAACGGCGAACATTATTTGGTAAAGTCAGTAATGACTTATCATGAGCCCACGTGCTACGTACCTATACACCTGAATTCGCTCTGAAAATTACCATACGCTCGGCCATACGACCTCTACTGAATTTTTGAAATTACTAAGGTTATTGGCATGTGGAAACAATCAGCTCCCTTGACTCTACCTCAGCTCGGCAGCATGTCTATTTTGGCTCTCGGTGAATGAGTGCACAAGCTGGCAACCTCTACCATTTTGTGTGCATGTTTTGTGAGAAACGATCGAAGCACCAGATTTTCAAGAAACTCCCAAAGGCCAAAGGGGCTTCAAATGTGGTTTGTGGAATTGTTGACGTAGCTAGAATGTAATGCTTATTGGCATGCGAAAAGAATTTCAATTTCTTGTTGGCGCCCCCATATAGCAAGTAATCCGCTTTTCCGCTTTTGCTCACCACTTCACTAGAGCAGTCTCCTCTTGTGAGAGATTTGTGCACGAGTTACCCTCGTAAAACTCTAGCTCTTCCTTATTAATAGTACCATATACCATCATTCTGGATCATGTCTAAAAATCCAACTGACTTTTAAGTTGGAGTTTGAGAAAATAGAGTTTGTAATTATATTTATATAAAGTACCATTTTAATAAAGTTTGGAGTGATCCACTTTTTTCGTGACCGTACCATTGAGGTCCGTTTTTCACTAAGAGAAAATAGAGTTTAAAACATTATAAGCACCCACAAGTAATCTTAAGATTACCACAATAAGCCTAAAGACACACAAAAGAAAGAAAAGCAAGATTGAAAGGGTACAAAATCCCACGGCCTCAACAACCCGGTAGATTAGAACATGTGACAACAGATAACAACGTAGTGGGACTCAAGGGAGTAGTGAAACCGTGATGACGAAGTATCCACCTTAGGTTAGACAAAACGAGCTTTCAAAAACAATGGCCACAGAATATCCGCCAAGAAAACGACCAGACAACGCTCGGTGGCAAAGCATCCGTCAAGGAGCATGCCATTATTCGCATGGTTAATGTAGACTAATACCAGAATGATTGGTTGCCAAGAAAATTTTGGAACTTTATATATTGTTTCTCTTGGTTTTATATGTATATATGTCTTGGGCATAATGTCATGCTATATAAGGTAATAAAGATTCAGATTCTCATGAGAAAATATTTTGGATCTAGATTCTTTAAAAAAAATGTTTTAGATGATGAGTGAAATCACTTGATGAGACAAACACAATTGGGTTGGTAGGCTGAATTCTTAAAACATGTTATTCCTAAAAAGTATATAAAAATAAAATTATTCTAAAACAATTTAGAACTTTTATGTACGGAAAACAACTTGTTTTAATTTGTTTTGCTTAAGAATAATTTAACTTAAAATTGTATTTGCTAGTACGTAGGGGCAAGAACTAGAACCATGATGTGAAACCAACTAGCTGCCGCCGTTTTATCCTTGCTAGACATAAAGGATAGATGATTTTAGTGTTTTCTAAGTCAAGAGTTTCTGTTTCTCGTTTGAGTGGCTTGGTAGTGATAATGATTCTCTGGTTTCGATTACGGATTTATATAATCAGTCCCATTTGAAATAACGTGACACGTGGCCTATCTAGTCGTTGAGTGTGTAGTGTAGCCACAACTCGAGCCACTACCGGCGCAGTGGCGCCTGCTGGATTGGAGCTCATCAGACAGACGTGACACGGATTTTAGTGGTTTTTAAGTCAGAACGTTTGCATCATCGCTTCAATGAGAATGAGGACAGAGGGATGCATATATACTCCTACAAACAAGTGAAGCGCTTCTTCTTTTTGTGAGCAACAAGCTACGAATAAAATTGCTGCAACTGTCTTGTTGGGCAAGGGACAACTGACGAAGTGACAACTCTCGGCCGCGCTAGCTTGCGCCGTCGTGTGCATGCCAAACGCAAACGCCAAACAGACAGCAGCGTTGTTAAACCACCTCACCGGGGACTTTTGGGGCCCGGCGGGGGGCGGCTTGGGCCGGGCTCGTAGTAGGCGACGGCGACGGCGACGGCGACAGTTGAGTCCTGCATCCTCGACTCGACAGTCTACTCCTTCCGTAAAAAAAAAAGTATTATTATTCTTTTTTAACTTTTTATTCACCTGTTTATCTTATTAAAAAAATTATATAAATGTTGTTTAATTTGTAATGACTTATTTTAACATTAGACACACTTTAATAATAATTTATTTTTTAATTAAAAAATTAAATAATAGTGTGTTTAGATCAAGGGTGTAACAATTTTATTGTCCCAACAGAAGTTTCATAGGATGTCGTAAGGATTTTTCGGATTATAATAAAAAAAACTAATTACATAGCTTGCTTATAAACTGTGATACGTATTTTTAAGTCAATTAATTCGTCATTAGTAAATGTTTAGTGTAGCACAACATTATCAAATCATGTACTAATTAGACTTAAAGATGCGTCTAGCAATTCACACGTAATCTATATAATTAGTTATTTTTTTATATTTTATACTCCATGCATATGTCTAAACATTCGATGTGATAGGTGTAAAAATTTGGGGAGAGAACTAAACATACCCATAGACGAAATGCTCAAATATAAAGGGACTGTTTGGATGAATTGAATTAGGACTAATGAATAGTTAGGACTAGTGATTAGCTGGACTAATAGTTAGCTGACTAGTTAGTTCAGTCCTGTTTAGATTCAATGATTAACAAGTACTACTATACACTAGAATTAATTGTTAACCCTAAATAGTTGAGCTGTATGGACTAGTGAACTAACAATAGTTATGAATTCCACTCACTAGTTCATCTATTTGGATCCTCAAGGACTAAACTTTAGTGGACCCAAACAGGCCCAAAGTCTACAAGTCAAAAGCAATATGAGACGGAGCGATTACTTATTTTATAGTAATATAAATACAATAAAATTCCACGCTCATCATCATGCGTGAGCGTGCATCGCGGGGCGTCATCGTGGTTGCCATCGCAATCCCGTCCTTGAATTCCTGCTCATTTTTTGTTTGTTTTGCCGGCCGGCCCGTTGGATCGGTGGCGGCGTGGTGGTGCCGAAAGTGATGTGCCTTTTATTCCGTTGTTCCCCTGCACCCGCGTGGGGCCTGCGTGTATTAGTTCCTCCTTACGGCCAGGTACAACAATGGATTTATAGCCAAACAAATACTGATGTGGAAGAGAGAAGGGAGGAGAGAGAGGAGAGCTTGACTCCTATGCAAGCACCAAGCTGGGCACGGAAGCATAGCTATAAGTGGGTCCAAATAGAAGGTGTTGTGAGGAGAAATAGGAGAGAGAAATCTTTTCAAAGCAAATTGGAGCCAACTATTGTATGACTTGGCTCTTACAACTTAGTTTATAGCCAAGTAGCTTGGCTCTATTATTGAGCTTGCTCTAACTGCGGCGGTTTGTCTCGCCGTGCCTACGTCCGCGTCGCGTCTTTGGCACCATACATGCGCCCGGGCCCCGATCCGACCCGTAGTTGGATGAATGGTGGTACTCCATCTTCAGTGCAAACCACATCTCCAGTGCAATTCATGCAAACCATTAAAAAACATACTTATGAGTATTCAAAAATTTTGAAACCTGCGCATACTAATAGTGCATTTACGGATGTGCATTGTCATTCAAACTCGTTTTATAAAAAATCATATTTAAATAACAAATTTCACGTGCATATGGACTAGAAGACAAAATTCCTCCTCTAATACATACGGAGTATATGCACATGAAATTTGAAAACTCTCTGTTCCCAGAAGCTGAAAAAAAACACTGATTTTAGCTAGTATTAATTTATTATGAAAAAAATACTGTTTCAGATCTGAAAATAAGCGTGATAAGTGAAAGTGCCGAAGCAACAAACGGTCCGAACACATACCTACAGTACGGTAGGGAATCATACTGGGCATGGCCCCGGGGGCGCTTGCAGGCCTGCAGCTCAGCAGGGTCGTCGTCGACGAGCTGTTGGTGGAGGGAGGGACAAGTGCCGCTGCCGCCTCCGCCGGTCCATGGCTGCCCAGGAACGCCTCCCAGTCCCACACCCAGACAGCTGCCATCAGCCCATCACCAACCTAGGGCTCCAGGTCAAACGCTACACTGCACCAGACAGCTCTGATAGTGGTAGGAACAACCCAAACACGCGCCAAACACACGTGGTTACACCACGCAGCTTCGGTCCTCCAGGCTTGTTTCGTTCATCGTCTGGAGCAGTTTTGCTTGGTCTGTAGTCTGCCTATACCATACATATCGCCTGTGACGCGTTTGGTTGCCATCCTGGATACTTGCCTGTACCAGGCATATGCTTTCTTGCCAAGGCGAACGAGTTTGGTTGCCATAGGCGAACCAATAGAGTGCCTGGCTTCGACGTGAGAGTTGCCTGGTCTAATCACCGTGATTAGCTAATTGGACTAGGAGTCAGGGAGGGGTGCTTTTTTTTTTTCCGTGCTTGTCTACTTCCTGTTTTTCTCCAACGAATCAGATAGACGCAAAGACGACTTTTTATTTTTCTTCTATGTGAAATTTATTACATGAACATGTCAACTGTCAACACAATAGATGCATGGATCAGTAAACTTGTCCTCTATAATTAAATATATGCACACAGATCTATCATTCGAAACAATAATGTTAATTTTTTTAACAGATGAGAGATAATTAACCTAAGTTATTTATCCCAGTAAACACACAATTATACAGAAAATAAAATTTATTTCTTTTTTTTTCTCGCATAAGCATTCTTAGGCACAGGTTTTCATCAAACAGATTTTCTCCGGCCTTGCCTCACCAGGCCTATCCGGATAACTTTTAGGCAACGCTTTTTGAGCCACCTAGGTTTGAGGTCTCTAACCAAGGCTCCGTTTAGTTCTCTAACTTCTCAAAAAAAATTTTAAGATTCTCCGTCACATCAATTTTACGGCACATGTAGGTAAAAAAATAACTAATTGTACAGTTTGTCTGTACATGTTGAGATATCGAGTCTACTTAGACTATGATTGGACAAAAGTTGTCAAATACAAACGAATATGCTACAGTACTAGAATCCAAAATTTTCCCTAACTAAACAGCCCCCAATTAACAAGCCCGTTCTTGCGTCTAATGTTGTTTGCACCAGTCTTGTCAGGGTCTCATTGATTTAGAGCAACTATAATAAGTGGTCGTAAACCGGCTAAATGCTAACGTGGAGTAGAGAGGCGGGAAGAGACAAAGCGAGCTGTAACCTTACAGCCGAATTAGTTACAGAAACCAAGAAACTCTGTGAAAGAGATAAGTGAACTATATATTAATTGTAAAAGACTGAGTACTATATGAGTGATTTGAGAGAAGGCTATAAGAAATCTTACAGTCAACAAGCCGACTGCATTATTAGGCTCATTCTCAGTGGTATACATGTAGATCGTAGGCGGCTCCCAAACCAGACATGCAGAGAATGCTATAAAAGACCTTACCGTCAATAAGCGACTTGTATTATTATTAGTAGGTTCGTTCTGAGTGATACACACGTACTAGATCGCAAGCGGCTCCCAAGCCAGGCATGCAACGTAACTCACTCCAACACACCCCACATGCGCATGCGTTCTGCCTGCCGGCCTGCTTCGCCGACTGTTTCACGGCGAGCCGGTTGCATGCGTGCCCTCCCAAGTCCCAAACAGAACGGATCGATGATGGAGGTGCAGCGGCAAGGGACAAAATTAAAGAAGTTGTTGGATCCGGTCAGCTCGGGCCAGTCAGGTGCACCGTCGATGTCGTCTTGGTAGTTGAGATGTGCGTGCGAGGAAGGGACACGTACGTACGGGTGCGGCGCACGTGTTCTCAGTGTTGTTGTGTTGCATTGCTTGTGAGACCGACGACGGTAGACACAAGTAGAGGCACCAGCACCACCCACGGAAGGCAGGCGACGTGAGCAGTGACGGAGGCGAGGCGACCCCGTTTCTTGCCTTCTTGGTAGCCTCCTTAATTATTCATTATTACTAGTGTTTGTTTTGATGAGAAAGACCGTGAAAGAGCCACGGGAACGCATGAGCATGTCATCCTGCCAATTTATTTATTTATATATATATATATCTATCAGAGAGTCCAAGTTTTATATACTATACTACCAGGTTACAGTAAGCACTCGTTTTCATAACAATCAAAGCTGTAGCCTATAGCTGCTGTTGAAGCAAACAGAAAAAATTGCTCATCCACGCACGCTCCCATTGCATCCCAAGGAGTGCCAGTCAGCTGTCAGCCGTCACACGAGATTCAGAAGTAGTAATGATTTGTTTTCGTCCCAGTTATTTTCCAGGCAAAGTCATGCTATATCTATCAGCCTTGTTCTTTTGACCAATCAGCTCTTATTTTCACTTACGAAATAGTATTTTTCTCTTATAACAAATCAGCATGATCCAAATTCAGCGCTTATTTTCAGCCAAAAGAATAGGTGGATATATGTATGCATATACTCGTAGAGAAAAAAAAGGTCGATATCAGCGTTTTTTTTTAATTTCAACCGTAGCTCTTCCACAGCGTGCAAGCATCACTGCATCACACGACTCCGTAGCCAGTAGTACCACGCAGCCAGCCAGCCAACCCTCCGTCCACCTGCCGGAATTAAATGCCCCGATCGACACAGCAAACTGCGTAATACTATAACCTTTCTTCCCAAGTCCCCAAACCAAGTTGTCTTCTCCTCTCTCGGCCATCGTCCCGGCCGGCCCACCGTCTTGCCCAGCCCATCGGCGGCCGCCGCCCCAGCCAGCCGTGGCGCGCCGGCGAAGGAGTAGCCAAGGCTCGAGCGAGGCGGCAGCCGGAGCTTGACCATCTCTGTGTGCACACTGCAGATCGAGCCTCACTCGATCAGCTCCCCAAGAACACCAGCCAGCTAGCCAGCAAGCCACCCGGCCGGCCTTGTGTTAGCCAACAAGCTAGCAACTGGTAACATGTTTTTTCTTCATACTTTTATTACGTCTTTACCTTTCTAATCTAATAGAGTTTACGTTTCAGTAATCTTTATATGTTTACTAAAAAATTCCTCCGAATCGATTTTTTTTTTTTACGTTTTTTGAGCTTTGCTACAATGGTTCACTTCACAAATCTTATTCTAGCTCTCTACCGGGATTGGGCTTCTTTCTAAAACAACCTGCCGTGGTTATTATTGACAGAGAAGAATCAGTAAAGGGGGGTCAAAAGGCAAAAGTAAAAGCAGCTGTACATGTACAGAAGCCAAGAAGAGGGGAGCTGAATAAAAAATCTGGAGTTACTGTCAGGCATGATCTCCCAGCACAAACCCCTCCCGTGCACCATAGTGCAAGCTCTTGCTGGATTCAACATATTAGAGCTCCAAGTAATTGTTAATTTCTGCTGGCCATCTGACTTGTTCTGGTTTGCTTCTTCCTCATCTTTGCTTGGGCGACTAAGCTCGAGCCAGCTGCCTACAAGCTCTTGCCATGAAACTCGCCTGTAAAACTTGCAGAAAAACTTTTCTTTCCAACCCCCATGTTAATCGCCGCCCGCGCATTAGTACTAACATGTAAATAATTTTAAACAAACGAATACGTAGCAAGTAAGGTGGCAAAAATGCTTAGCAAAAGTGCTAACCTGCATAGTATTTTAGCAAAAGGTTTAATTATGTGTATGTGGGGCTAGTACGCTGGAACGGGAACGGGTGCTGTCTGGTGTGGGAACTACTCCTATCTCCGTCTCTGTGGGACCCATGAGGATCGTTATTTGTGTGTGGTGGCCGAGCTTCAGGCGACGCTGAACTTTTGGCGAATAGGCTCGGTGGCCAACTAAATTGACCATACTCTGTTCCTCTATAAAAGAACGCCTTAATCGGTTGCAAGCGTGAGAATGACAACTAATAATTTATAAGCTTATAAAAGGTTAAAAGATCAAGTATCTTTATTACTACATCGTACAAATCTTAGACATTTTTGTAAGATTGTTAGGATCCCGATATATACCACCTGGCATCCCGAATTCTCGATTGTAACAACTTTGGCTGGGCTCGAGATCGATTTAGGGGCCGTGCTGGGAAGAGAGCAACACTTGAAGGTGGCCTGAGTGGAGTTTACTGGAGTCGTGTCGGGTGTAGGGCTTTGCCTTTGCCTGGCCCATGGGATAAACGCCACTGGAGTCCTGCTGCCGCTATTTTGTTTGCTCCTCTCTTCTCCTAGCAGGCGTGGAACACGAGGGTTTGGGGATTCTTCTGTTGACAACCCCGTCCCCTTTCTATAGTTTGCGGTTTTCTCCCGCGCCAGCCCCCAGCGCCAGATGCTCCCGCATTGTTCGAGTTTGGATTATCCGGGGCCGCCGGGGTGATTTTTATTCCACGCGTTTCGTCATCTTTACTTCTTGTCGCGGTACAGGCTTTTTCTTCGAATCAGATTTCTCTCTTTATTTCTTTGTCACGGTATAGTATTTTTCTTCGAACCAGATTTCTCATCTTTTATTGCACTACTAGCGGGGAATGATTCCACGGGTGGATACGTGTTTCTTTTTCGAAGGGAAAAAAATGAAAGATGCAGGCTGCATTTGTTTTTGTTTTCCCCTCTTTGGATGATGGAGGACTATGAAGAACAGAATTGCAGTTATTGGTTTATTATATTATTAGTCCCTGCCATGTTCTCTTGTGTTCACAGCTTAGTTGGTTATGCATGAACCTTACCCTACAATTTCCTAAACCTTTTCATGAATCTAATTTTTTTATAAAAAAAATAGTTCTTTGACCTAACTACATTCCTGTGTTTTGTTTAACAGATGGGCTTGAAGAGGACCTGACCCAAGCATCAGTTCAGTAAACATTGGACACATGGCTTCCCTCACAAGTTAGTCCTCTTTTCGCCTCTCTGACATAATCGTTATTGTGCTGCTCGTTGATGAGAACTATTAGAAAGGAATGCGTGTTAGTTCTGTAACATATAAGTATTCTAATGAGAGATTGTGCATTGAAATTTATTATGTGCCAGGTTCTTGGATGACGGGCATGTGCGGGAGCCCATTTTGCTCCAAGAAAGCTTCAGCGTCATGTGGATGGGAGGAAATATTCAACTCCTCCACTTGCACGAATCATATCCTGGCGACTGGCATCACTGCTCTGATCATCATCGTTCTTGCAATCCAGCTGCTCGTCAGTATTGCAAAGAGCAGACCACATGCGCGCCAGCTTGTCGTGCTCACTTCGCCACTGCAGTTGGCTACTGTAGTGTTCAATGGCTGCTTGGGTCTCATTTATCTTGGCCTTGCATTGTGGATGCTGGGGACGAACTTCAGCCAGCATGCTTCTGTCTACCTTCCACATCGGTGGTTGGTGAACTTGTCTCAGGGATTCAGTTTGATTCTTATCAGCTTTGCTTTCAGCATCAGAGCACAGTTCCTTGGAGCAGCATTTTTCCGGGTTTGGTCAGTTCTGCTGACCACATATGCTGCATTCGTTTGTTGTACCTCAGTTGTTTTCATGGTTGCAGATAAGGTACTAGGCATGAAGGCTTGTTTAGATGTTCTCTCCCTACTAGGTGCGCTACTGCTCCTTGTTTATGGGTTTTGGCATGTCAGGGAAGATGGCAATGGAGGAATTGAAAGTTCTTTATATAAGCCTCTTAACACTGAGACTCACGATGATACAGCTGATTCGCATATAACCCCATTTGCTAAAGCTGGGATTTTCAGCGTGATGACATTTTGGTGGTTAAATCCTATGATGAAGAAGGGTTATGAGAAGCCTCTTGAGGATAAAGACATGCCACTTTTAGGTCCCTCAGATCGAGCATATAGCCAGTACTTGATGTTTTTGGAGAATCTGAACAGGAAGAAGCAGTTGCAGGCATATGGCAATCCATCAGTCTTTTGGACTATCATTTCTTGTCACAAAAGTGCAATTTTGGTCTCAGGTTTCTTTGCATTGCTCAAAGTGCTTACATTGTCTTCAGGTCCAGTGATTTTGAAAGCATTCATCAATGTTTCACTTGGAAAAGGGTCCTTTAAATATGAAGCCTATATTTTAGCTGCAGCATTGTTTGTTATTAAATGCTTTGAATCCTTGTCACAGAGGCAGTGGTATTTCCGTACACGGAGGTTAGGACTCCAAGTGAGGTCATTCCTATCGGCTGCCATCTATAAGAAACAACAGAAGCTGTTGAGCTCTTCAAAACTGAAGCATTCTTCTGGAGAGATCATAAACTATGTCACTGTTGATGCTTACCGGATTGGTGAGTTCCCATACTGGTTCCATCAGACATGGACGACAAGTGTCCAACTTTGCATTGCTCTAGGGATTCTGTATAATGCGGTTGGTCTTGCTATGATTGCATCGCTGGTTGTCATCATTCTCACTGTAATTTGCAATGCTCCACTGGCCAAGTTGCAACACAAATTTCAGAGTAAACTTATGGAAGCACAAGATGTGAGACTGAAGGCGATGTCAGAGTCCTTAATTCACATGAAGGTCTTGAAACTTTATGCATGGGAGACTCATTTCAAGAAGGTAATTGAGGGGTTAAGGGAGACTGAAATCAAGTGGTTGTCAGCATTCCAGCTTAGGAAATCATATAACAGTTTCCTGTTCTGGACATCACCCGTTTTAGTTTCGTCTGCAACCTTCCTAACTTGCTATCTTTTGAAAATTCCTCTTGATGCTAGCAACGTATTCACATTTGTGGCCACTCTTCGCCTTGTTCAAGATCCAATTAGGCAGATACCAGATGTAATTGGAGTCGTTATACAAGCTAAAGTCGCTTTCACTAGGATAACAAAGTTTCTTGATGCGCCTGAGCTGAATGGACAGGTTAGAAAGAAATACTGTGTGGGCAATGAATATCCTATAGTGATGAACTCTTGCAGTTTTTCATGGGATGAGAACCCATCGAAACCAACTCTGAAGAATATAAATTTGGTAGTCAAAGCTGGAGAGAAGGTTGCAATCTGTGGTGAGGTAGGATCAGGAAAGTCAACACTTTTGGCTGCAATTCTTGGAGAGGTTCCTAAAACTGAAGGCATGGTATGCATTTTATTAGCTTAACATTTACGATACTGCTATATAGCTTTTTTTATTGGGATTTTTTTCGTAACTTCATAATCTTAACAGTTAGTTGCAAGTACATAATTGCCATGTAGTTAAGCAGTACAGTACCGCTATGTGCACTTCAGAATCTTGGTTTCTAGTTTCTTTTTTAAAATATAACATGCAACAACAATATCTTATGCTTGACAAAGTTGTTATAGTTAATTTGTTTGATGATATTGGAAAATCAAGCATGTTAATTGGTTCCTCCGCATTAAAATTTTCAGATCCAAGTCTTTGGGAAAATAGCATATGTTTCTCAAAATGCATGGATCCAAACAGGAACCGTGCAAGACAATATTCTCTTTGGGTCTTCAATGGACAGGCAAAGATACCAAGAAACACTTGAGAGCTGTTCTTTAGTAAAAGACCTTGAAATGTTGCCATATGGAGACCAAACTCAAATTGGGGAGAGGGGTGTAAATCTTAGCGGTGGTCAGAAGCAGCGTGTTCAGCTTGCTCGTGCATTATACCAAAATACAGACATTTATCTTCTTGATGACCCTTTCAGCGCTGTTGATGCTCACACAGCAACTAGTCTTTTTAATGTAAGTGGCAAATAACAATTGTGAATTGCAATATTGATCATAGGTTATTATGCTGTTTAGAAACATTTATTTATTTGACAGGAATATGTCATGGGAGCTCTATCAGATAAGACTGTCCTTTTGGTGACCCACCAAGTTGATTTTTTGCCTGTATTTGATTCTGTTCTGGTATGTTTTCTTACTTTATCCTAATCTCTCTTTAACTTTTCATACCTACGATGTTTTTAGTGTTTCTACTTTCTCGCTGATCAACAAATATTCTGTTAAAAAACAAATTGCTATAGGAAATAAAAAAGGCATATCTATCCGTCCATGTATATATTTATTTTAGTGACCGTATTTGTTTGTTGATGCCATCTGAAACAAGTGTTGTTTTTTTGCCAGTTAATGTCAGATGGTGAAATTATTCGCTCTGCACCTTATCAAGATTTATTGGCATATTGTCAAGAATTTCAGAACCTTGTAAATGCCCATAAAGACACTATTGGTATTTCAGATCTTAACAAAGTCGCCCCCCACAGAGCAAATGAAATATTGATCAAAGGATCGATTGATATTCATGGAAGCCTATACAAAGAGTCTTTGAAGCCATCACCAGCAGATCAGCTGATCAAGACAGAGGAAAGAGAAATGGGTGATACTGGTCTCAAGCCTTATATCCTTTACTTGCGTCAGAATAAAGGCTACTTCAATGCCTCTCTGGGTATTCTTTGCCATATAATTTTCTTAAGTGGCCAAATATCACAGAATTCATGGATGGCTGCGAATGTCGAGAATCCTGATGTCAGTACACTTAAGTTGATTTCTGTGTACATTGCAATCGGAATCTTCACAGTGTTCTTCTTGCTATTTAGATCGTTAGCACTTGTTGTTCTTGGGGTCCAGACATCAAGATCTTTATTTTCCCAGTTACTCAACTCATTATTCCGTGCACCAATGTCCTTTTTCGATTCTACCCCTCTTGGAAGGGTACTTAGCCGGGTAAGGATACTTAAACAAATTGTTCACCTGAGATATATTGTGTAGTGAGGTTGGTTTTCAACTTGCTCCTCCTACATATTAGTTATAGTGTGAACGACTCTCCCAGCAATCAAAGCGAATCTTTAAACTACTAGGCAGATAAAATATGATAGACCAAAGTTCTATTTTACATTTGGATATTTCCTATTGATTTATTAACTTGGAATATTTTTTATGCAGGTAGCTTCAGATTTGAGTATTGTTGACCTTGATGTTCCATTTGGATTGATGTTTGCTGCTGGTGCTAGCCTAAATGCATACAGCAATCTGGGGGTATTGGCGGTTGTTACATGGCAAGTTCTGTTCATCTCTGTGCCGATGATGGTTTTGGCACTCAGGTTGCAGGTAATTTTGTGAGATTCCATTGGCTACAGTTTTTTTGCTATATATATATATATATATATATATATATATATATATATATATATATATATATATATATATATAGGGAAATTATTTCCTACTCCCAGAGAGTAGTTACTCCCATGTCTATATCTCTAGATTTAGATCGTCTATGGTCCGAAAAAATATACGTAGACGAAGTATATGGTCATACTAAACCATTTAGAGTAGTATGTGGTTTAGGACAACGACATGGTTTTCAAAGCATGACTTTGACTTCATATTTCTATAAAAATATTTATTGAAAAATGATATATGTATACTTTTATGAAAATATATTTGAAGACAAATCTATTTATATAGTTTTTATATTTCCAAACTCAACAATTTAAAAGTTATTCATGATTTATATTCCCAATGTTTGACCAAAGTTTTTTCCAAAACGATATCCTTTTCCTATACGGAGGGAGTGTGTGTGTGTGTGTGTGTGTGTGTATGCTTTGATGCTGTTTTGTACTAAGGAGTGAAATAACATGTCTTACTTTCTTAATTACGACTGACTGAAATCTAATATGCTTGGTCATGCAGAAGTACTATTTAGCCTCAGCTAAGGAATTGATGAGGATCAATGGCACTACCAAATCAGCTCTGGCTAATCACTTGGGCGAGTCAGTTGCAGGGGCTATAACAATTAGGGCTTTTGAAGAAGAAGATCGTTTCTTTGAGAAAAATTTGGAACTTGTTGACAAGAATGCTGGTTCATATTTCTATAATTTTGCAGCGACTGAATGGTTGATTCAACGTCTGGAGACAATGAGTGCTGCAGTTCTTTCTTTTTCGGCCTTTATGATGGCTCTTCTTCCTGCAGGAACTTTTAGCTCCGGTGAGCATTTGTAGAAGTTGTTATTTGCATGTATCACCAGTTCACCACATCTATGCAAAACATTGGGTAAAATTTCTTTTCAGCAAAATTAGCCAGGACGTTCTGTCACAGTTCATCACATCTTGCATTTGATGCGCTATAAATTATTCAATGTACTGCAGGGAAAATTTTGCTTTGTCTTCATAGCTTCCTGAAGTAAGGCCATGAAATATCAATGTCTTTCTATGTATACCTGAAAATGTTCAATCACAAGTAAAATTATATTTGTTGCAAGAATGCTTGGCAGGATATTTGGTGAATAATGCAAAATAATTCTTAATCACTTATGATTTTGTATAAAAACTGCTGAACTTTGAGCCCAAGGACAAGAAGTGTAGAATGGAAACACCAAGATTAATTCATGACTACTTAAAACCAAAACTACATGCATCATGTTATGAATATATCAGTATTGTCATCAGCACTAATCGCTCCATTTTTGTGCATGTGCAGGCTTTGTAGGAATGGCATTGTCTTATGGTCTATCCCTAAATAATTCCTTTGTTTTCTCCATCCAAAACCAGTGCCAGCTATCAAATCAAATAATCTCTGTGGAAAGGGTGAACCAGTACATGGACATACCAAGTGAAGCAGCAGAGATTATAGAAGAAAATCGACCATCACCAAACTGGCCCCAAGTTGGTAGGGTGGAGCTTAGAGATTTGAAGGTAATCATATATGAACATTTACGTGTGTGTGCGCCTTACAACAAAACCTTTTTGTATTATAGGTTCTAGAAAATCAACTTGACTGATTTTTTTTTTCAACAGATCAGATACAGGGAAGACGCTCCTCTTGTACTACATGGAATCACATGCACTTTCGAAGGTGGAGATAAGATCGGTATAGTTGGCCGGACAGGAAGTGGAAAGACAACTTTAATTGGTGCATTGTTTCGTCTTGTTGAGCCAACTGGAGGGAAAATAATTATAGACTCTGTAGATATCACGACAATTGGCTTACATGACCTGCGTTCACGTTTGGGTATCATTCCACAAGATCCGACACTCTTTCAGGGAACCATAAGATATAATCTAGATCCTCTTGGGCAATTTTCAGATCAACAAATATGGGAGGTACGATGTCTTATAATATGCACAGATGTTCATGTTGTTTCAGGAAAAGAATGCTGCTAGGCATGAACCTGTTGTCAAGTTGAAATAATGAGGCCCCTTCCTCTTTCTGGGAAGATTCCGCCCGATAAGCCCAGTAATTTTAGAAATTTCAGAACATATTTAGAATGACCTGTTGAGTAAACTGAATCATGAGAATATTGGTGACAAGCTCTCTCCCCTCGCTCTCTTTCCTTTTTTAATGCCAACCTGCGGAGCAATTGTTTCTCATTTGAATGGCGTGTACCAGCTCAAACTTCAAAACAATCACTTAAAGTGATTACTTTCTATTCTTATGCAGGTTCTTGACAAATGTCAGCTTCTTGAAGCTGTTCAGGAGAAGGAACAGGGATTGGACTCACTTGGTAGGAATCCTTGCTACATCTATACTTTGTTTTCCAGAACCCATAGCAAATTAAGGAATTCTGGATGGATCATTGTTAAACCAAAAAAAATTCCTTGATACTAAATTTGCCAAACTATCCAGAATTCAGACTAGGGGTGACAATACATGCTATGAGTACTGTTTGTGATCTGCACTAAACCTCCTGTTTTTTCCCTCTATATTGCTCGAGCAAAATCTGCCCTGCTTGTTTTGGGGGCAAAGGGAACTCTTGAAAAAAAAAAAAATCGCGACCGTGCCTTGCCACGTCATTCATTAAAGGATACATCGTTTATTTGACTTCTATAAAAAAATGTGTTTTGCATTCTTAGATAGCATGACATGTGTTTTCTTATTCTCTGTACTGACTAGGACTTTGTTGTATAGTTATGGAGGATGGTTCGAACTGGAGCATGGGTCAAAGGCAGCTCTTTTGTTTGGGACGTGCACTTCTAAGAAGATGTCGTATCTTAGTTCTCGATGAGGCCACGGCATCTATAGATAATGCTACTGATGCTATCCTTCAGAAAACAATTAGGACAGAATTCAGAGATTGCACTGTTATCACTGTCGCACATCGTATACCCACTGTTATGGACTGCGATATGGTACTTGCAATGAGAGACGGTATGTTTTCTTCATGAACTTGCTATAGATACAACCATATTCAAAGTGGCTCTGCAAAACCTAGGGATTATGTATTGATCTTTGCATGCCTACTTTAAAGATAAATCAGAATTAAACTATTTAGATTGTGAAATTCTGTCTCAAGATTAGTATTGCAGCATTTAGGTGCGAAGTTAATGCTAATGGACTTCAACTAACTTCCAGGGAAACTAGTGGAGTATGACAAACCTACAAAGCTCAGTGGAAACTGAAGGATCTCTCTTCCGTGACCTCGTCAAAGAGTACTGGTCATACACATCGAATGGAAATATTTAGATGTCACCTCGTCAAAGAGCGCTGCTCATACTCATCGAATGGAAATATTTAGGAGAAATTAGGACTGTTTACATGTTCACTCACTGCAATCTCTTAAAAGGAGATACAAAAATCAGGGCTCGCACATCTGAAGAACTCTTCTATCTGAAATCTTAAGAAAAGGCGTCATGCATTGTCAGGAAATGCTTGTTGTCAAGGTTTCACCACTCATTTTGAACAGCTTTTTGATAGCTTCTGTTTTGGGTCATTGTTGCCCTTCAGGCACTGAATAGAAGGAAACCTGTCCCTCAGAAAAAAAAAAAGGAAGATAGAGGAAATCTTCAGCATTTATTTGCTCCAATAGTGAGGTAATAAAAGGATAAATGGGAGGTATGCACATCAAGTCGTCAACGGTGATTCTTCATGTTCATAAAAATGCTTAGGCATTCCATTCAATTTTGAGGTGTATAATCACATTCCTACAAAACTAAAGTCGAGTATATGATTTTTTTTTTATTTTTTTTTTTGGGGGGGAGGGGCAGGCAATAATGCCGTTTCTTTACACTGAAGTAATGGCTTTTCAGCACCCTCGTGTTCATGTTTAATGTATATTCATCGGTGACTGAAGTACAGTGCATGCGCGTGCTGTATGTTTATTTTTTGCAAGAAAAGGCAAGAGCTCTGCCGCTCAATTAAGATAGAAAAGCAGGTTTATGTACAAGGACTAAAAAGTGATCCTAAGACCAAAAAGAGTGGGGAGGGTTTGAAACTGCCCTCTACTCGAAGGCCCTCCAAACCAAAAAAAAGAAATCACCCCATAAACAGTCCTCTTTCTGTGTTACATCCTTCCTTGGTTTGGTAAGCGACCTGCTGCACCGTTTTGAACTTATTTTGGAAGATCCTCCCATTCCTCTCCTTCGATAAGTTCCACATGATATAGAATCACTATTCTATTGAAACGCCTCCTCTCCTGATTTAGCACTCTTTTGGCCTCCTGTTCCCACCAATCGGCCAAAGAAATTGGGTCTTGTTGTGGTAGTTGCACTGTAAAATTTTCTCAAGCCAGGACCTGCTGATCATACGGCCTTTGCTATGGGACACAGCAACGATAAGTGCAACCCTGTCTCCAAGAGGGCCATTGCATAGCACGCAATGGTCTTGATGAGGCCAATCTCTCTTTTGCAAATTGTCCGTTGTTAGGATTTTGTTGTGTAAGAGAATTCAGACATGAATTTTGCATTTGCTTCTCCGCGTGCGCTCTCCAAATGAGATCATGCTTGAATTTTCTATATGATCCGCTGAACTGGATCCTGTACGTCCGAGCTGGTGGAATAATTCCCATCAGTCGTCCATTTCCATGTGATCTTGTCCTGCACATTGGGCTGTAGCTGCACTCCCTGCAGTCTGATCCAAAGGCCAACAAACTCCTGGATCTGTATTGTCGATGTGATGTGTGTACGACTATACGTAGTGATCTAATCCAGCTGCCATTGTTCAATTCCTGGCGGACCGTCTTGTTCTTCCTGCGCACCAGCTTGAAAAGGTTTAGTGCTAAAAACCTAGGGGCCTCTCCCTCTAACCAGCTGTGATTCCAGAAGCTTGCTGTATTGCCATCGCCAATGGTGATTGTAGTGGACGCATTGAACAGCAAGCGATCTATGTCATTACATGGCACCTCCGTGCCCACCCATGGCTTTGGGTCGCTGCCCCACTCCTGCCATAGCCACCGGAGCCGCAGGGCTCTGCCAAACCTATCTAGATCTGGTACACCCATGCCGCCTAATTCTTTGGGCTTGCAAACCGTCGGCCAGTTCACGAGGCAGTGTCCCTCGTTGGCGTTCTCCTCTCCTCTCCAGAGGAAGGATCTTCTGATTTTGTCGATTTTTTTCCTGACCCATACCGCTAGCGGGAACACCGTGAGATGATAGGTAGGCATCGAAGAGAGGAGAGGACTGTATGTTTATAGATCCTTGTGGTTTATGTAGGTCATAAATTTATTAATTGGCGGAAATAATTGAGTAAAATGTCACTATTTATTTATTTTTTGGTTCTGCAGAAAATATTATACGACATAAACAAATCAAGGATGGAAGTGAATTAAGTATTTCGCTGTACTATGAAATCACATTTCGCTGGAAGTCTGCTGTACAATAGTACTCCCATATAAATATTCATTTCATTGAAAAAACTGTAAATATCCGTTCGATTGCATTTGTAATCCGTACAGCGCACATCAAGCTGTACAAGTCTCTTGTGTTGTAGAATGTCAGGGTCCCTTTGTAACACAGGAATCAGTACTCCTATATAATTATTTATTTCATTGGAAAAACTGTAAATATCTGTGTGATTGCATTTTTAATCCGTATAGCGTACATCGAGCTATACAAGTCTCGTGTTGCAGAATCTATCTCAGGGCCTTCGGGAACACAGGAATCAGTTTATTTTCAGGTGAAAGACATGTAAACAAGTAGCCAGGCCTCCTTTGGCGGCGCTCCCGCGGCTCCGCTCCACGTGAGAATCAGTGGAGCGCTGCCAAACGGCCGTGCTACCTAGAGCCTGATTCACCTCCTCCGAGGACGACTGCCACCACCACCACCACCACCACAAAACAGCAGCACCACGGTCAGCTTCATCGGCATACAGCTACCTCACATGCGGCCACACCACAGCAGCACGGCAGCTCCACCGCGGCCGTCAGCCTCTCTTCTCTGTCGTCGCACTTGTCGAGTTGTCGTACGTGACGTGACACGGTGACAGCACGGGCCGCCCCCGCCCATCGGCTCTGCCCCGCCCCCCGCACGCGCGCACCGGACTTTGACTAGGGGGTGTTTAGTTCACAAGCTTTTCTTTTTTTCTCCCCATCATATGGATTGTACTTTTCGTCTCCATAAATCACTAAATGAAGTAGCACCTGTTGCATGTTTATACTTTTTACCTGGCTAGATCGAGATGAATCTTTTGAGTCTACTTAGACCATGATTAGACAAAAGTTGTCAAATACAAATGAAAGTGCTACAGTGCGTTTTTTCCTCACTTCTCCCAAACTAAACGGGTCCTAAATATATGCAAGAGTACATAGGAAGGGTAGTACTCCCTCCGTCCCTAGATGTTTATCGTTTTCGCTTTCCAAGAAATAACTTTGACTAAATATATATAAAAATATATTCATATTTATGATACATAACTAATATCGGTGGATAGATATTTGAATCTAGTTTTTAAACAAATTTATTTGGAGATACAAATATCGCACGTATTTTCGATAAATCGAGTCAAACTGATGGCACAGAAACAGCGACAGTCAATTGGGGACGGAGGGAGTACTACACTACCGCTGATCAGCCCAAGCCTTTGCATGTGCAGGCGTGTGCCATGGACGCTGCTCACTATAGATGGCCAACGGGCTGGCCCGGCCAAGCACGGCACGGGCCCATGCCAGGCACGGCCCGTCGTGCCTATCGGGCCGTGCCAAAGAGGCCCACGTGCCTCGACCTCGCCCCAGGCACGGCATGATGGGCCGATTTTCGGGCCGGGCCGGCACGAAAAGCATGCCGTCTCTAGCAGGCCGGGCCGGCCCAAGGCCCATGTCTCCAAGCCAAGTGAGGGCTGTGACTGTCGTCTCTAGTAGAGTGTCGCCGGCTCACCGCCACCGCCGCCACCGCGTCAGAGAGAAGCCAGCTGTTGAGACCTCGTCGCCATGGGGAAGCCTAGCTCGACGCAGATGCCAGATCCGGCGAGGAGAAGGTGGAGCACTTGCCGGCGGGGAGATGCCAGCTCAAGCCGCTACCGGCGGATGGGGGAGAGGAGGAGAGGAATCCCGAGCGCTCGCTCCTGAGCCGTGGCTGCGCAGAGGGCGAAGGAGGGACGCCGCGGCCGTGCGGGAGGGAGACGGCCGCGCGAGCGGAGGGAGAGGGCCGCGCGCGGGAGGGAGGCGGCCGCGTGCGGTGCGGGAGGGAGACAGTCACGCCAGGGGAAGGGCTCGCCGCGTGGGAAGGGGGCTGCGTGCCTACGCTGTGCGGGGGGAGGACCGGAAGGGAGAGAAGGGAGAGCGGCTGTGGGGAGGGAGCTGCACGGCTGCGTCTGCACATGTGGAGAGTGGAGGGCTGAATGGGAGTTAGGGTTCGGAGGATTGGGGATGGGGCTCTTGCTAGGACGGGCTGCCACCAGGGCTGTGAGTTGTAGACCGGGCCGTGCCGGGCTGGCCCACGTGCCTGGGTAAGGCCCAGGCATGGCCTGCACCTCCGGGCCAGTGCCAGCCCAGGCCCATGACCATCGGGCCGTGCCATGCTCATGTCGGGCCAAAAAATGCGGGCTTCGTGCCGTGCCGTCGTGTCGCGGGCTGCATGTACATTCAGGCCTGCCATTCGCGCGAGACTACAAATGCATGCCCCCACGCAAAAGAAAACAAAGAAAGGCAAACAGGACGCAAAGCTACAGCAACCCCCTCCAACCCCCCCCCCCCCCCCCCCCCCCCCAAAAAAAAAAAACTGTACATGGAAATAAACAAATAAAATAAAATAAAATCCTTTAAACGGCTGCGGAAATTCTCCGACAGCACCATGATGCCACGAAATCCTAACTTGCTCTACAGGCTACTAAGTTCACTGCTAATGACGGTATGGCCTTTGATATCCAGTACAGTCAAGAGAGCACCCTAAACTACATTATTGTTGCTATATTTACAAAGCAATAACCTTCTCAGGACGGCGCCGGCGAATGGATCACGAGCTGCGGCTGCATCAACATCCCACCGCTCCATCAGCATGTCACCCAACTCTCCCAGCAACAGGCTGCACGAGCATGAACCACCTATCCACGACACAGTTACAATGTATGCATTGGACACTGCAAACATGACAACCGGCCAGGTAAGTAATTTCAGACACAGGTACATGTTACGAAGCAAAAGAAATACAACCATTTTACTTGCACATTCATATAAGAGTGGTTCTAAATAACCAAAGAAGTGGCAATTCAAAGACAAACTACCTGTGTCATGTGCCCAGGTACTGCATCAAGTCATCGTCGTCCAGCAAATCGTCAAAGCCAAGCATTGGATTACTCAAAGGAACGAAGCTGAAAGGAAGTCCACCAAAAGAGCTGTCTCCGGCATCGCCGAAGAAAGGGTCGTCCACGAGTTGCTGCTGGGTCTCACCAACGATTGTCCCGGAATTCCCACTGCCTGCTGTCGGGAGACTGGAAGAGCCGTTCGTGGCGAGAGCTCCTGTCCCCATGATGGGCGCTTGGTGATCCATAGATAGTGGTAGTGGCTGCTGCATTGCGGAGCCCTGATGTACAACTGGTGAAGGATTAAAACCAATAGGCCCAAGACCAACATCCTGCCGAAACGAGTGTCCAGACCATGAATTGGCAATATCACTGCCTTCACAAGCCAGGGGATGGTCGCCCAGATAAGTGCTTGATTGAGCAGCACCTGGCTGGTTGCTGTTGTAGTTGTTGATCGCAGCACCAGGAGATAGAACATTCCCATGACAATCTCCATGCTGCTGCAAAGCTCCAATTGGAGGGGCATGGTTAGGGTTCGTGGGCTGGTTAGTCATGCCCACCACATCAATTGGCTCAATAAAGTTCATATCATCAGCTGCATTGCACACTACTCCTGGAGGATTGTCATTTTTTTGTGTCACTTCAACCTCAACCTCAGCAACTGGAGGACGGGCTGAGGGCCTTCTCCGCTGTCGAGGTGTAGATTTAGTCGTTTCTTCCTTGCTAATAGCTAGTTGGTTGGAGGATTTACCCTGACGCCTTCTCTTAGTCCCTCCAGTTGACGTCTGCTCCCCTCTAATCTGCAAAACAGGCTCTCCCTCATCCTCTTTGGATGATGTAGAACGAGGAGGCTGCTCGAGGCGGTCGACATCATACTCGTCACTGCTGCTATATATGCCCTCATTTTTGTCCTCTGAAGTGTTATGCTGAGCAATCTGTGGTAAAGCACTGCCAAATCTGTGAATAGACTTCTCCTCGCGTTGTAAAACACCAAGCCAAATGAGGCTCTCTTTTGCAGTCATTTTGTCCTGCAAACACTTTGATTTCCTTACACAGGTTTCTGATCTTATCAAAGTTTGGGGCCATGTGCTTGATCACACCCGTCAGAACACCAACTTTCCAAACCTTCTTCAGATCATGTGGTTTCCTGTACTGGAGGCGCTTCTCCCTTCAGAAGGCCCAACGCAGACCACCATGGCTCATTCCCTGATGGCCACCAAGGGGGCGGGACACCTTTATCCAATGGATAACTTCGCTGCTGTGGGCTGCAGTGTTGCATCAACGCTGAAAGTAACGAACCCAAAGTCCCGTCTTGGAGGTCCATCAAGCTATGCTGGTTCATGGCTCCGCTGCTCTTAGGATTACTGAGCATCGAGTTCTCAACCTCGTATTTTACAATCGCCGCTGGCCCATTCTTGTCAAACTTCACCTTCTCCTTCCACCAGGCCCTGATGTTATCCGACGCACCACTGACAGGCTTCCCTTTCTCAGGAATGATCCCATACACGAACCCTCGCGCATTGCACACCTCCATCAGCTTGAGCATGTACTTCAAGATCCCATCCTGAGCCCTTGTCATCTTCTTCCGGAGAGCTTGATCTGAAATCTTCTTTGTCTTGGACTTCTCCAGCTCCATCCGCTGCAAAGCAAGCTTCTGCTGCCTCTCCCTGATCCTCTTGAGCTTGACCTTGTCTTTCCACATTCGCCGGGCAAGCTCATCAGCGTCAATCTCCTCGTCACTGACATCATTCTCGCTGAGGTTGTCGATGCCATCAACATCAAAATCTGTTGCATCCCCTAGCTCGGAAGCCATAATAGCAAGATGGTCCATCATGATCACTTCAAGCAGTCAGCTTCCCTTAACCAATTTGCATCACACCATCAAATTTCCAGTACTCAGTTGCTTTGTATTCTCGCTCATCAAATATTCGGATGAGGAATCTATTGCAGGAACCTGCACAGTATATGCGTATATGCATGTGGTCAGAACCTTTTTTTTTTTTTTAAAAAAAAAACACTACAATGCAAAGATCGCTAAGCAATAACATTATCGATGAAACCCAACAGAGGTATGTTTTCTGGCAATCACAACACTTTAGCACACTGCAATAACCGAACTACACACAGTAGGCAAAAGTGCAATATTAACTAATCCGATTCAGTTAGCACAATGGGGACTCGGAGCAACCCTCCCAGACTCGCAGTCCAAAGACATCCATAGCACTGCTCGAGCTAATATGATTGACATGCATGACGGTCTAGAAAAATAAATCGACATTATTCTACAAACACGACCGTTTTTTCTGAAGCAAAAGGAACTTGAACCCGAAAAAACCAATCCAACGACGGCACCAACCATCCCCAACCACCCGATGAATCGATGATTCTGGACTACCTCCGTCGACAGAGCAATCAGAATCCCGAACGAACCCCTAACCAACGCAGGGAGCGGAACCGAGACAGGGGACAGGCACGATTCACCGTCATCCCCCCAAACACCGTCGAAGCACTCCGCGTGAATCAACCGCAGCCGAAAACAGGAATTCCGACAAACAACGAAGCCGTCGATTCGTACCTCGTCGAAGGAGACGGACGCGGCTGCGGAATCCGCGAGGACAGTTTCGCGGCCGGGTTCGGAGGGCGCCGCCTCCGCTGCGGCTGGTTTTTATTTGGGAGGAAAATTGGAAGGAGGAGACGAGAGCGGCGGCGGTGGCAAACAACACGCACGAGCGCCAGGGAGAGCCAAAAAGGCAACTCCCCTTCGTGACGCGAAGAGCCAAATTTTATTTCCTTATTTATAATATTATTATATATTAGTATTTATTATATCTTATACATAGAAATACAGCAAAATTACGGTTGGTGGACATGCATTTGTAGTAGTAAAAACAAAACAGAAATAGAAAGACAGCTGGTGCTGGGATGCGATGTGGTAATGGTGTCCCTCTGCGCGCAGTCGCGAGTGACGTAGGCCACACCGCATCTCCCACGGAAGATCCCGAACTACTGAGCTGGCCGCTGGGTCAGCCGTGATGCTGTTATTTTTATGGTACTGTAGTTTATAGTAATAATAACAACAGGATTTCTTCTTTCTATATAAATAAAAGTAGAAAATAGTTGTTTGGTTTCTGCAGCGAAGAAAATAGTGTGTTCTGTTGATATGTTCTGTTCTGATCTGCTGCTCCGTTATAAGGGAACATATCTAGTGCAAACGAATTATTTCGTGTAAACTTGTAAACTTCTAATCTGAGCCATATGATGTTGATCCAAAGGGCGCAGGGGGATTGGGTAATTTTACGCTTAACCGCCTGCTCTTAGTCACATATTTGCAAATCCCCTACTTCACCTCTCCTCCGTGTCCCCTTAGATCAACATCATGTGGCTCAGATTAGAAGTTTACACGGAAGGGGTTAGGTTTACATTTCATCCGTTGTCCACGTTGTAACGAGCCAAATCTATCCTGGCCACATGCATCTCTGTCCTTCAAAAGCGAGAAATCGATCGTCCTCTGGGTTCTCGTGATTTATCAGATGATGATCGAACAAAGATAGACATGTTGGGAACTCTGAGACGAATCTTTGAAAGCTTATAAAAAAAATTTAAAAAAAAATCCTAACCCAAACTATCGGAAAGAGTTGGGGGTTTAGTTTCTTGTAATTTATGAACAAAACCCTCGGTGCAAGGACAGCTCAAACGCGGGGAAACCAAGCTGTTCTTGTTTCAGTTTGTGTCGTGACGTGGAAGAAGAGCTGTCATTTGGAAAATCAGAAATCTCCGCGCCGATCTCACGCATGACATGACGGCGGGCATTCCTCGCGTTTTTCGAGACCCACGGATTGGCCAGATTTTGGCTGTGAAATGGAAAAGAAAACAAAAAAGATGCTCGTGGTTATCGCTTGCCATTATGACGATGATGCACTGCTGATTCAGTCTCCACCTAATGCTCAATCGTCGGATTTGCGTTTCCTAGTACAGCAGCGGCAGAGGTTCGTTGAACCTGGACGCCCCCTTTCGAGTGACCACTGACCTGTCGTCGAGTAAGGCGTGTCCAGGTTCGATGTACCTGCTACAGGAAGGCGACGACGCTTTTGTTGGACTGAAGTGCAAGTGGAGTACAGTAACTGTTAAGGCCGGCCCATATGAACGTTTGGATCTGCTTCCTGGTATTTGGGCCGTATTGGTTGCATTAGGATGCTTTCGCTCAGCGGCTCAGGTACGAATAAGATCCACTACGTATAGTGGTTACAAGGCCCGGTTGGTGTTGCTTTTTCTGCTGAAAAAATTTCATTTCGTCTCTCTCAACTATTGTGCTCTACTGATATTCGCAAAAAAAAAAAACTATTGTTGTCATGGTTCTAGAAAAACTATTGTTGTACTCCCTCCATTCCAAATTATAAGTCATTTTAAAAATCTTAGAGAGTCAAACTATCTCAACTTTGATCAAAATTATAGAGAAAAATATAAAGAATTATGACATCAAATAAGTGTACCATAGAAATATATTTGATGAAGAATCTAATAATACTTAGTTGATATTGTAAATATTTTTTATCTTATTATATAAACTTGGTCAAAGTTAAGAAAGTTTGACTCTCCAAGATTTTTGAATGACTTACAATTTAGGATGGAGGGAGTATTACAATTGAGCTAAATATAACTTCTATAGGCTTCTAAAGATATTTTCACGGCTCTAAATATTTATTCTATATCTATGTTTTTTCTTTTGAACTTTTTAGAAGTTTAAAGACATTTTCCGTGGTTTAATATCCACTTTTTAGAAGTGAACTTGATTGACTCTTCCTATGGTTGCAAGAAATTTTCTTGCCAACGCAAATCTCAAGACAAGTTTGCCTATCAATCAAATTATGTGTTCCTTCTTATATTTTAGCTGAACGGAGAACCAAATTAAACGCCCCCCACTCTCCTTTGGAGGCATCTCATCTTTTCGCCTCGTTTGTTTGATCAATCAGTGCTTGTTTTCAGTCATAAAATAGTATTTTTCTCTCATAATAAATCAGCACCAGCTAAAATCACTTTTGAGATACCCTTGACAAATTCATCTTCACTTCACCTGATCAACTTGCTCGAACAAACCCTAGAAAAAAAAATAAAAGTGCGCCACTCGTCCTGTCAAAAAGCACACAGATTAATAGATGGCCGGTAGACGGTGCACTACTAGCAAGCGATGATCGCTCTGTTCGGCTGGCTGGTTCAGCCAGCACCAGCCAACCATTCACCAGTGTTTTTCTCTCAGAACAATCAGCCAGCCAGCCGTACCGTACCAGCCAGCCGAACAGAGTGGATATATTTATATCTGTGGCAAGAGGAGAATTGCGTCACTTGTCGGCAAATAGTCACTGCATGCAAACGACAGTCCAAAAAGGTCGCTAATAAGCTAAGATACTTTTAAGTGATCGAGTGTACACACGTCTGTTAGTTCCTGCATTTTTAAGCATGTATTTGGCTGATCGTTTCTCTCCATTGCGCCCCCCACCCCCACCCCACACACACACAACACAAGAGAGAGAGAGAGGAAATTGCTGAGGAGGTACTGCTGGGACGTGAAAGAACGAGTTTCCCATTGTTGTGTGATGTAGACTGTCAGCCTGGACACTGGCGGCAGTGATGTGGCGTGGAAGCTCGACACACGGTTCGACAGGTGGAGACTAGCGTGACGTGGAGGATCTACGCGCCACACTCGTAGCTGTCCACGTTGCGTCCGGACACACGTACACGTAGAGAGGCTTTGTGTCACCGTCACCAAAATATCTCCCAGGCTTCACTGGTGCTCCTATGGTAGGCTGCATAAAGCAATCGTTTGACGCCACTTGCTATTGCTACCCCCGTTTCTCTTAATTACAAGATGATGGTCTTAAATAGTCAAATTGGCCATTTTTATAGGTAAAAATAATAATAATCAAAAGTCATCGTTGGTCCTTATCTTTCTTTTGATTACGGTGGAGCAACAGAATTTGTCAAATTGATCAATAACTGTGGATACTACTAGGGCTCAAGGGGCGGGTACCTGGGGCTAAGGGGCTCCAACCCTAATTTAGCCCTTAACAAAGGTACTACTATTATTATCATTTTTTTTCCTTCAACCCATGAAAACTCTAGCCTATAAGGTCAAACTCCATAGTCGTTCATACTTAGAACCTTCACTCTTTAACCCCTCTCTTTCGTCTTTGGATCCGCCATTTTAATAGAGCAATTGCTAATTTTCAGTGTGTACCCATCATATACAAAGCTGTTACGATCTCATGCTACACAAAGTCAGGAACCTGTAGTGTTAACAATAGGAGCAAGCACTGTAGTGTTAACAACAGGAGCAAGCATCGTGGATCAGGGAAAGTATAGCAATTGGAGCATGAAGATGTAGAGGAGAAAGACGAAGATTGGAAGAGGGGTTGGACGATTCTAGAGGAAAGACGAGACTTATTTCGATTTTATAGTAATCATCGATACCCTTCTACTCTGATGTAGTCGCCTATTTTACAACGTTGTTTGTTTAATTGCTTAGACCACTCGACTTATTGCACAACTCCAACCATACCTTGTATGAACCTAATTAACATCCGTTAGATGTGTGTTTATGCCAACATCATCAAAGTATCTCTTCGACAGTCTAACCATTGTTCCATTAGTGAGTTGCATAAAGCATTCTCGAGTAGTTGTACTTCTCCTTTGTACTTATAGCACTACACTAAACAATGATGCCAAGCTACGCGAGGGTGAGTTGACCATATATTCTTAGTAATTAGTGCAAACATAGACAATCATGCGTACATGTATATTCATTAGAAACGCATGCACACACGTCACACAATTATTGGACTCTACCCATTCCACAATCCAAACACGCCATAAAAAAAAGCACTAAAACCCTCCACAATGGTAGAGCGGTGCTTTCTTCCTTCTTAATCGGACAGTAGCCTAAAAAACAATATATAATCTGGTCAAAGTATTTGCTTTGCTTTTAATTTTTCAATCATGACAGCGGACATCGGTGGCTGCAGTGGTAGGAGCGGTGCCTGCATCACTTAAAGTTGCACACTCCAGAAAGCCTAACAGCCTGTTCTTTTGGCTGAAAAATAAGTGCTGATTTCGACTCGTGCTGATTTGTTGTGAGAGAAAAATACTGTTTCGTAACTAAAAATAAGCGCTGATTGATCAAAATAACGAGCTGTAAGCTGCGCGGCCACACTAGGTCACCATACAACTGAGAATGACACCAAGCGAAAAAGCGACACGAAAGACAAGTTAAGTGCTAGCGAGCAATCTGCCACTTTAAACAGCAAATCTGCCGAACAGTCCTGGAAAATATCTTGCTGTTGCTCCGTCTGTTTTCTGTTGTTCCACGTGATCACTCTGCTTCTGAACTTTCCGGAAGGTACGAGAACCATCTTTCTTCCCGCGGGCGGCGGGCCCAGCCGACTCTCGCTTCGTAGCCGTTGGGGTTGCGCGTTGGCGTTGGCACCCAAAATATCTCGCGCAAAAATATCTCACCCGCAGCGTCAGCGAGGGCACAGGCCGTAAATAACATCTCTCGAGCACGGGCGGGGGCCGCCTGCGCATCTCTCTCGCTCGCTCACTCCCGCCCGCCGCTTTTGGCTTTTCAATTCATTCAATTCAATTCCGCAGCGGCAAAGAGAGCGGCCGGTCGAGCAATGGCCACGGGCGGGGAGAAGCGGGCGGCGCTGCTGCGGCAGATAACGGAGGAGGGCGGGTTCGCGTTCGTGGCCTCCGCGGAGAAGGCGGCCGCGGGGGACCTCCGCGCGGCCGAGGCGGCGCGGGAGATGGCGTGGGAGCAGCTGCACTCGGCGCCTCGGGCCGAGGTCGACGACGGCATGGGCGCCGCCGCGTGGCGGGACGCCTACGCGCTCGCCTGCCTCCACGTCGCCGCCCTCCGCGCTGCCGCCGGCGAGCGCCGCGCCGCGCTCCGGGCGCTCGACATGGGGCTCATCATGGGCGGCCGCCTCCTCCGCGCCGAGCTCGACGACGCCATCGCGGGGCTCGGCCGCGACGAGGCGGTCGCGGTCGCGGTCGCCGATGGGGACGTGCAGAGGTGGAAGGAAGGGATCGCCGGGTGCCGAGACCTTGCCGATGTGAGTATATATATCAGTCGCTTGTCGCCATGCTACGATCTTTACATCCGCTTCTGTACATCGCCTCGTGCAAATGTAGTGCTTAGTACTACAGTGAATTCAGTTTGCACCAACGGCGTGTTGTTGGTTTGGATTGTTCTATTTCTATGCCAAGTGGTTCAGTAGTTTCATTCATGCAGTATTCTCGTCTCGTTCTTCGTTAGCAAAATAGTGCCAACGTTAGCCACTTGGCTAGCATATATCACGTATATCTCAATGCTGGCGTCCTCCATCCTAGTTGGTTTTTATGTTTGAAAACTGTACATCAGCTCCCTAATGCTGTGCTATCATGCCTTCCTAGGTCCCTAACATCGATTGATCCTGCAGGTTCCTTGGTTCAACTAAATAGGCTATTTATTTGCAGAGGTGCGGAATATTCCAGTTCCAGTAGGAATGCTGCGCTAGTTTTCTGCATTTGGCTGTCACTTGGTAGAGAAAGTTTGAGGACTTCCGATCAATTCGGATTTAGCTATGTATTATTCAAGTAGAATGTACTAGATTTTTTTCAGAATAGTGTTTACAATCTGAAATTCAAGTAGGATATACTAGATTTTTTTTAGGCCAGGGTAGAAAATGTTTGTTTAACTACTTTAGTGCTTCATTTTCCTATTTTTGGTGTTCCATCCTAAGTTACCATTACTCAATGTCACGGTTTACCATATGTTCTGATTCTTTTTGAGGGAAATTATCCGGTAAATTTCTCCGTTGTGTGACCAAGTTTAACCAAGATAGTGTACAAATGATGAATTGAATTTGCAATATCTGCACTATATTACTAATTTATAAATTTGCCGATCTTAATAATAGGTACTCAAACTTCTACCAGTGAATTCCCTATCTTGTAAGCAAATTGAGAGGCGGTCATGCATTTCTTTGGAGGCATTTATACATGATTACTTTTTATGCGAGTCCCCTGTTATACTCAGTGGATGCATTGAGCATTGGCCTGCAAGGACAAAGTGGAAGGACATAAAGTACCTACAGAGTATAGCTGGAGATCGGACTATTCCTGTTCAGGTGACTACTTGCACTTGTAGACATTTGGAACTGACATGTAAAATTGCAAATAAATTATGCTTTTATTTAGGAAAAAAGCATAGTAACACTTCATCCAACAAGTGCATCGATTTAATAATTTGTCCAGTTGCCATTAAGTACTCAAGCTTTTGTTTCAGGAGTTAAGTTTGGGTGGTTTCAGGAATAATGGAAATATTGTAGAATCTCGTCTGTTCCATATTTTGTCCTTTGTATTATGCTACCTAAGCTAACCACTGAAGATGTAAATTTGAGGTGCACAACATAGATTAGTTTCAAATTCCAGGTTGGAAAACCAACTTCTGAGTTGCTAGGACACTAAAGATCCTGAACTCTTTGAAGTAGATTTAGAATTTATTACATTTGGGACACTGAATTATTACATCTGGCTATCTGCATCACGCGCTGCTTTAGTAAACAATTTACGGCATGAGCAAAACGTTTTTTCTTTAACTGGTACCCCCTTTTCTTTTTCATATGTTAGTCATAACTTCTGACACCATACTTCTGCTTACAGAATTTCCTTTACCATCTGGTATGAAAGTATCAATAAGAGATAAGTATAGAACCAAGTGCTTCAAAGGCTCATCATTAAAAGTTGCCTAACTTGTTTACCAGATTTTCCATACCCAATCATCTGCATTAGATTAGATTTCTAGTATTCTTGCGGTTCTAAAAAAATGTGTGGCCTTTATTATCCATGGATAACAAATCCTGTCCATAAGCAATTGCTGCTTCTCTTAGAGCTTGGGCTGTAGCTTATTTTTGGTTAAGTCTGCTTTCTGGTTGAATATACTGTCAGCGATACTTCAACATTTGATCATATATGGTCCAAGTGCACTCATAACAAATGGTGCCACAGGTTGGAAAAAATTATGCATGTACTGAGTTGAAACAGGAGCTTATCACGTTTTCTCAATTCCTTGAGAGGACTGTGGTCAAGTGATTCTGCAAACTTGGTCTATCTAGCGCAGCATCTATTGTTTGACCAGGTGAGAAAATTCGTGTACCAACTAAACCCATGCATGTACTGACTTAGCAGTTTACCCAACATTTGGATTTGATTTGTAGCATTTGACAGATAAAGGAGCTCCATGAAGACATTACTGTTCCTGAGTACTGTTTAGCTGGCGGTGGCAAACTCCAGTCTCTTAATGCTTGGTTCGGCCCTCATGGGACAATAACTCCATTGCATCATGACCCACATCACAGCCTTTTTGCTCAGGTATGACACAAGCAATGTCTATGTTAAAAAACCCTGTTTTTCATGTCTATATTCTTGAGTTATCTATGTTGGTTACCCTGGATAATAAATAGTGAATGTGCCATGTTTAAGAAGTTGGCCATGTTCTTTATTGCATTAGCACTCATGTCCTACCACTATTTCCTATTTTATTATTGCTAGTGTGATGTTTATGAGCACTCTCGTTGCTTGGCTTTTTTTTTTTTTTTTTTGCTTTCAGCAGACTTTCTAGTGAAGTCCTACAGGAAATATTATTCTTATTTCTATGCTTGAAATTAAAATCAGCAAGCTTCCTAATCAAACAACAGGCCGCAGACAAACATTGTTTGACCCTTTCAATAATTTCAGTAGGAGAAGGGCATCTTGTGTTTGTTTCCTTTTGATCAAAGGCAAGTCACTTACAGGCCACCAATCCCTGTAACTGCGGGAAAAGGCCATTTAATTCTCTGTTTGACTTTGGAAAACTATTTTACATATTCAACAAGACAAAACTCCTGTTCTGTTGGAATATCTGGAAACATAGGCATGAATGCATGACGTTTTGTTCTTATGGTGAAAACCCGTCCTTGAGCAAACCTACAATTAGCCTGCTGCGAAGACACTCGTCTCTAAAGCCACCGACTCCTTTCAGAAGAAGCAGACATTGCTTCAATTTGGTGACGCCTATTTTTCCCCCAATGTAAAATAATCTCGTGAGTACATTGTAAAACATCATTGATGGTTGACCAGCATATGTTTCTTGCTGACCCAGTGCAATGGATTCTAGGGGAGCCTCACTCCCCTCCCAAGTGAACATCTAAGGCCTCGTTCAGTTAGGGGTGGATTGAGTCCCTGGAATCATTTCAGATGGAATTGGTTCATTGATTTATACTAGTTTTCATAAGCTGGAATAGTTCCTGGTTCAAATCCAGGTAACCGAACACAGCCTAAGAGAGAACTTGACCTTGGGTAACAACCTTCTTGGTGCATTATGATTATAAGAAGAAACCTCAACAATATGGACCGAGATACCCCCCAAACCTCGCATTGACCTGGGCCGACCATGAACCTTTGGGCTAGTAACCACTGCAACTGCCCTGTGGTAGTAGAGCCCTAACCAACCACGAGTGCACAGGCCGGCGCCCTGCCACTACCTTTTGGGTTACCACCATGATTTGAACGTTGGCCGGTGTCTCCCTCAATTGGGGAGGTTACCAGTTACCACTACACTACATGAGTGTTGACATGAATGTATAAAAAGAATAGACAAACTGACTGCACGATTGCTATTGGCTTTGTTGCTTGCTGTTATGCTACATCAAACCACATTTTGCTCAATAGTGACGAAGCCATCTTAACAATTATTTGAATGCTCGTATATTTTTGCCCCTGCATTGTTCATGTTTTTAGCAAATCATGTTTTGGTGCTTGCTCAAGTATGACTTGGATAAAAAAGATCAGCATGTTTGTGCCTACTTTTAGTAGGTTATGTTGAACTGAAACCAAAGATATTCATAACCTACAGTAAGTTATATGGAACTATAAGCTCTTCGTTCCTTCAGTTATTTGAATTCTGATCGGCAACTAGTTCGGAGTGCTGACACATAGTTTGTATAAATTAAGATTTCTCAATTAGTTCATGTATCTGATTGTTACTCCTTGGCAGGTTTTGGGAAGGAAGTATGTTAGACTCTATCCTGCTTCTATATCCGTGGGCTTATACCCTAACACAGAAGGCATGCTAAGCAATACTAGTCAGGTGAGTAGTTTGTTTAGATCAATGATGCTCGCATGCATAAGTGACGTCAGTGTAAAAACATGATTGGATAACCTAAAGCTGTCACCTTACATTACTGTCCATAGCTATTTTGTTGCCTTCTTTTAAATATCGCTGAACATGTTCCAAATATATTACCTTACACAATCTCAACCTTGATGTGGAGATTCTGTAAATGCGCTATTTTTTCTAATGATTCTAGTAACAAAACAATCAGGTAACTAGCCTGCTTTAAACAAGCACTATAAGTATATTATAATGATTCTTGCATGCCTTGATATCAATGATTCTTGCATACTAAAAACATGACTGCAAATTTTGTTTGGATATCCAAAAAAACTACTAGCAGTTTACCTTGTTATCCATAATCATATTGTGTTGCCTGAAGTTGTTTCAAACATGCTACATGACAGTGATATTCTAAAAATAGTCAGTCTTTATTAAAAAATAATTCTGGGAATAAAGTGAATATGTCAACTGCCATATGACTATTTGATGGTGCTAGATTTTCTTCTGGACGCTCTGGTCAACCTATCTTTATTGGAACCCTCATGTTCAACTTTGCTTCGTTACAATCCAAATCCATTCATAGCGTTGTGATCCTGAAGCTCTGCACCGCCCAATAAGGTTAATTGAGGTCTATTGCAAACAAAATTGAGCTACATGTGATTTTGTTGCTCTAATCTGTCTTAACAGGTAGATCTTGATAACATTGATGAAAAAGAGTACCCAAAGACTGCAGCTCTTGAATTCATGGATTGCATATTGGAGGAAGGTGACCTGCTTTACATTCCCCCAAAATGGTGGCATTACGTGAGATCTCTTTCTATTAGCTTTTCTGTTAGCTTTCGGTGGCGAACGTCTGATCTTCCTTCAGGAAGTTCATAATGCTATTGTTTTGACAATTTTGATCATCCATGATGTTTCTATCATCGGATTGGTAGAGACTTGATAAAACTTTATTGAGCCCATGTTTCGTGGTCTACTGTTGTGTTTGTTGACCTCACAACATTGGGTTTGCACATTGTTTTCACGACAGTGATTTAAACTGTTGACTTCAAACATACCAAGTCACTATCATGTACAAGTGTGTTCGTTTTACTGTGAACTGATTCTACCGTATAGCTAGCTATGTTCACCGATTGGTATTTTTCTTTTCTCTTTTTTTTTTCCTGGATCAAAGGGTTCACTAGTAGTTTTATCTGTCATTTCTGTACATTTGAGAAATAGGGAGCATGTTCAAATGTAACTTGAGAGCCAGACTGTTAATTGGCTTTACACCATGTGAGATAACCCAGCCAGAATAATGCTGGTTTGGTAACTCTCTTGCTGTTCTTCTAGCTAGTTGTAGTTGAGTTTCAGATCTATTTGCTTTCGTTTCCTTTATAGTCAGCACTCATTTTACTCTAGATTTGCATTATTAAGGCACTGTTTGGCAGGGCTTTTTGACCAGCTTCAGGAGTCATTTGGAGCCGTTCTTTGCCAAACGGGGTAAACCCATCTAAGGAGCCTCTTAGATCATGCTCTCACAAAGTATATTTAGGAGTGAAGCAAAAAAATAATAGCTTCACTCGGTTTCACTTAGTTTCAGTAGGGTCTTATATATGGTTTTGTGAGAGTATGTTTTAAATTTTTTTGCATATAGAACCGTTTTATCAAACTATTTAGTAAAACGGCTTCACCTTCACTTATGAAGTTGTTCATAGAGCCAAAGTCAAAATAATAGCTTTACTACTAATGAAGTGAAGTCATGCCAAACGAGGTCTAATAGTCATAGTCTTCAGAACAATGCCAATAAAGTTTGGCTATAAGCCAAGAGAAGTCACAATGCCTGCAATAAAAAAAAAAACTACTCGATTGTTGGGCTGGCTAGATTGAACAGCTGATTTGTTGAGAGTAAAATACTGTTCTATGGCTGACTAAAAGCTGAAGCTAACTCAAGCGAACAGAGCCGCGTGTGGGAGAGAGGCCCTGCCGTCTTCGCAGTTGGCACGATTGCACGAACAATCCGTGCTTCTTGAGCACCGAGGCGGCGGCGTAACAGAGAGCAGAGAAATTCGATCGAATAACCTAACAAAAAAAAGCTTTTCTTAAAGTTAAAGAGATAATAATAAACTTGTTCCTTCTGAGGAGAGGAGGAGGAGGATACAATCAAGAGCGAGCGGGCCAGAGTACTCGAGGGCCCAGCCCAAGTTATCCTGAGCGGCGCGGGCTGGCCTTTCCCGACATGGTGCAGCCCACCGGCGATGCAAATGCAACCCTGGCTGGCCCCGGCGGTAGAGAGAGAGAGAGAGATCCGAGCGAGGCCCACGCACTACGCAGCGAAGCAGGAAGAAAATGGAGAGGGAAGAGGGACCGAGCAGGGCCGGCCCACACAGGAAGGCAGCAGCAGGTGGGCAGAGTGAGTGAGATCTGGGGGAGTACGTGTGCTGCAATGCAATGCACTGCTGCCTTTCGCCGCCTCGGCCTGCTCGATCGGCTCCCTGGTGCTGGTGGTAGTCTGGTACTCTCTACTCTGGTGCCACTGGGTGCCTGGGGGGCGGGGGGGGGGGGGGGGGGGGCAGTTAGGTGCGGGGAGACCGCACAGTGTTTTCGTGCAGCAGTAGCACCATCTCTGGCCCCGTCCCGGTCGCCGCTGGTGCGTCGCCATCGTGGGCCCTGGCCCGGCACCAGGCGCCTTTACGCAGCCGCGGTTGCTGCTGCGGCGGTGCCCCCACAAGTGAAAGAGTCAATCACAATTCACAACCCCACCTGGGTCGCTCGCTCGCGGTCCCCGGCGGCCCCGTGGCTGCTGTTTGTTTTTTGGGTCCCGGCGAAAGAAAAGGCTGCCGCCGCGTGCGTCGCGGTGCGCGCGCCCGCAATCGAAACCGACGACGACGACGGCCCCCCAAGGCACGCACGCCCCACGCCCGGCTACCGGCAGGGCAGACGCAGATGCGTATCTGAAGGAGTACATCGAGTAGTAGATTCCTCGCGGTGCCCGCCCGTATCCCGCCTCGTCCTCGGCACTTGCGTCTGCAAGGCAAGGCAAAGCATGAAGCATTTCCTTCCCCACAGACAGAGAGTGTTGGATTTGGAGACGCCGCGCAGGTGCATGCGCCGCCTGCCTGATGAACGATGATGACGGTCGGGCGGCCGGCTCAGCTCAGCTCAGCACACGCACATGCACATGCACATGCACACGCCCATGCCCATGCCCGGCACGTCAGCTCAGCTCCAGCCCCGGAAAAGAGAAAGACCGGGAGAGAAGATAGGCACGCACACGACGCAGCTCATCATCGGCATCGCCAGAGGCGCCTTTGCTTGCATGTCCATTCCCATGAACCTTCGCTCCTTCAGCACCTTTTTTCCTTGCCTCCTTGCTTGCTTCCTTTCTCTCCGCTTTGAACCAGCGTGCGAGACAGTCAGACAGAAACCGAAGAAAGGTCAGCAGGCAGCAGCACAACTAGCATCCACATGCATGCGCCCAAGCAACATGCATGGCTGCACGGTGGTCGGTCGGAGTGGTGCCCCCCGCGCGTCAGTCCAATCCAACCGCGTACCATGCCGATGCATGCATGGCCCGGCTATTACCTTTCTTTCTCGCTGAATACCACCACCAGGCACCAGCCAGCCACCAGACCCCGACCAAAGCAAAACACACACACACGCGCGCGCGCGCGCACACTTGGAGATGAGAGACGAGGCCGGCCCCCCTGTTCGTCTCAGTGTTTAAGCAAGCAAAGCTAGCTGCTCTCTCGGATGATGATTGGAGTACTGTTATTATATCCTATGTAGTTCTCTTTTAACAACAAAGCGAATGATGAAGGCGTTAGACATGCAGATATCCGGCCCCTAGCTACGGCTTGCTAGTACATTACAGAGTGGGCGGCATCATTGTGAGTATTAAACTAACGGTAGTACACACGTGGTCACCATCATCATCATCATCAGGCAGGCAGACATCCCCCGCCACGTTGGCCGTTGGGGGCCATTGATAATAGTACGAGTACTCGTGCATGCAATGCAAGAGGTTTCCAAGCTGAACTCGTTCTCAGAAAAGAAAAGAACACAAAACAAAGGCTACCTTTCGAAGCTGAAGAAGAACCCAACCTTGTAGCTAACGGTATCTATCCACCACGCCAGTACTACACACCACACAGCAGTCAGAGACACACACACAAAGCACAGCACAGCACGCTGTTTAACACCGTGCGGTCGTGCCGACGTATGTACGGCACGAGACTGTCACAGTCCAGGTAATAACTGATAATGATCCTGTTCGCTCTATAATTAAATAATATTTTTCCCTTCAAACAAGCGAAGGAAATTTGGGAGGGGGAAATTAGCACTGGAGCGTCAAGAAAAGCAAGAACAGAGACGGGATCGGATAGCAAGCAATTGGCAGAGGAAGCCGATATGAGGCGCTTAAGCTTTCTGTTATTGGATAACTCCCACATTCCCAATTACTCAATTTTACGTCTTCTCAGCCACGTCTACGCCTTTTCTTCCCCCTTCATTCATCAAGGTGCCGACAGAGACTTACTACTGGTTGAACTAGTTTTTCCCTTTGAAGTACAGTACGTACGCGGGAACAAGACAACGAAGGTACATGTCCGTTTCATATTATACAGTATACTTCCTGGATATTCCGCTGAAAAGCATATATACTACGTGTACAATGCCTTGTGAACAAACAGTAGCCAGGCACAAATTAAAGCCTACTACAGTGCCCTGCCCCCCCGGCCCGCACAACACAAACGTCGCTGGAGCAGAGAAGCCAAGGTGCTGCCTGCCTGTAAGTACTCCACACACGTGCCGTAGGATAAGCTCGATCTGCTTAACTTCTTCATTATTCGAAGCATGCGAGAGCAAGAGCGAGACGCTTTCTTCGTCTCGGCCCCCTTGGCTTGTCTAGATTTTAAGTTCTTTTCAATTATATAACAAGGTTTTGTTTTACAACAAATCAATATCAGGTTGGTTTTAGACCATCGAACAGGGCTTAGGAACCAACACCTTCCTTCACCGACCCAATCATAGCTTGGCTTTGCGCAAGACGCTGCAGTGCACGCGTTCGCCGCCACACCTAACAAGCACGCGGACTGCATCGCTGGAGATCGACCGGTGGTAGTGGGGTGGGGGTGCAGCTCTCATAACTGATGCAGCGATAGAAGAATTCTTTGATACTGCATTCATTAATAATAACATGATACTAGCTAATAACCGCTAATAAAGATGGTTGTACTCTCTCGGCCTGTTCTCTCTGTCCCAGCTGGTTAAATCAATTTCTATAGTCATTTTAAGTTAAGTACTTTTAAACTTGACCGAATATATCAGCGCAATTATGACACCAAATTAGTTTATTTAGGTACAAATCGTAATATGTATGTGTGTGTGTGTGTGTGTGTGTGTGTGTGTGTGTGTATTGTAATATGCTTATCGTAAATATTAATGCTCTTCTTTGTAAGTTTGGTCAAACATGAAAAAAAATGGACTTAAAATGACTGTATTATTGAAAAACGGAGGCAGGAGGCAGTATATATACATATATGCATTAGCATATCATCGCTAACTTATCTAAAGCTCACACTTACCTGGTCCATTTCTTCTCCTAGCCGGCTGAATAAGTTTAACATGTTGCTACTTCTCTCCTGTCTCTTGTATGTACTCTCTGTTCTATGTTTGTAACATTTTATATGACCCCTTTACATCAGCATATTATAATTTCTCTGAAGAAATAGCATGGCATTGGCAGACTGGAAGGTGTTTTGATAGCCCTGCCTTAAGATGCACTCTTCCATTCCTTTCATGTGCTCCATCCTACACGTACAACTGTACAAGGCTATATATACATCTTCAAATCCGCTGCTGGCCCTCTTCGTCATTATTGTCATTAGTAGCCTGAATCGCACGGATAAAACAAAGCACAGAAAGGCGTCACTGCCTGCAAGTCTCTACAAGTAACAAAGAAAACAAAGGGCTCTTAAGGATGCGCTTAGTTAGAAAAGAGTGCACCGTAGCACTTTTATTTGTATCTGACAATTTTTGTCCAATCATGACTTAAGTAGACTCAAAAGATTCATCTCAAGTTAGTCAGGCAAAAAGTAAAAACATGCAACAGCTGCTACTTCATTTAGGCCCCATTTAGTTGGGGAAAAGGTGAGAAAAGGGGTAAAAAGTTGTACTGTAGCACTTTTATTTGTATTTGACAACTTTTGTCCAATCATTGCCCAAGTAGACTCAAAGGATTCATCCCAAGCTAGCCACGCATAAAGTATAAACATGCAACAGCTGGTATTTCATTTAGTGCTCCATGCAGACAGAAAGTACAATTGATATGATGGGATGCGTGGAAAATATTGGGAAGTAAATGGGCCCTTAGTGTTATATGCAGGTGGTATGATGGGGAAGAGAACATTTTTTTTTTGAACTAAACACATCAAACAAAACAGGCAACCAACCAGGAGGAACAAGCCATTATTCCTTTCTTCCCCTCTCTGCCTGCGCCACGGCATCCACAGTGTCTCACTACATTAATTTCCAGCCCCACAATGACGAGAGCTCCCCGGCCTCCACTCCACGCCTCCGGCCAGCCGCAGTAATTGCAGCGCAGCCCAAGCCACCAGCCGAAGGCGCGGCCTTTGACCCGCGCCGGCGCCATGGCCGCGGACGCCACCGCCTCCGCCTCCTCCTCCTCCTCAGCCGCCGCCTACCTCCCGCCGGCGCTTCCGACCTCGCGCCAGGACATCCAGGCCGCCGTCGCCAAGGCCGCCGAGCTGCGCGCGCTCCACGCCGCGCTCCTCCAGGGCGGCGCCGCCGGCGCCTGCAATGCCGGGAACTACGCCAGCGCCAGCCGGAGCCCCGCCGTCATCCGCCTGCCGCCGGCCGCGTCGCCGGCGCTCACCAGGCCGGGCCTCGTGGCCACGGCCGCCGCCGCCGTGGACTACCCTGTGTTTGCCCCGGTAAGCGGACCGTCGAACATCTCAAACTTCTTGCAGCCACGTTTGTCTGTTTCTTGGTATCGAGAGGTAGCAAGTGCGCGAGTGTGCGTCTGTGTGAAAGGGGCCTCCTTTCCTGCTGGATTCGCATACCCTTTGCTGTTGGATTGTTCTTCTAGTTGCACCAATGTTCTTTTGAGAGGTTAGCTTGGATTTCGAGGCGTAGATTCCAGTTCAGTCGATGGAGCTTGGTTGGAGACTTGGAGTCATGCTACCCATAACAGTATAAGCGGGCACTTGATTGCATTTCATTTCACTGAATTAACCCAGTGGATCTGTTGTCTAGGTGTTTTCAGTAACTCCTAACTAAGATTCAGAAAAATCAAGATTTGTGAAGATAAATCTTTTCTCATTTTTGTACGTACAGTTGCAGAGGAACGATTTTGCTACTTAATTTGTTTCTGTCAACATCTAACTGCATTCTACTCATACGCTTTGGCAGAATATAATGAGTCATTTTCTCAGCATTAGACTGAACTTTATTTAAGCTGTCAGGTTGTCTGTAAAGGTTGTTTTGCTCCATACTGGAACATCATTACATCAAGAAATAAAAATTCAGGGTCTCCTGGACTCCAAACGGATGTGCAATTGTGCATAATCAGTTGATTTTTTTTTTCTTCGAGACATTGGTAGAACCTTGCTTTTAAGGAAGCATACAAGAGGGTACGGCCACAACGGCCCAGAACTGGCTGGGGACGGCAGAATAGAAGCAGAGTAGTATAACTGACACTCGCAAACATGAACTATCATGTCTTCACTGAAATTATGCAAACATTAATGGTTGTGTTAAATGTGTTGCCTGCTGGTACAACATTTTCCCATGGATCTTGCATGTTTTGCTTCATGCTTCTGTACTTTGAGTTCCAGTTCGTATTGTAACATAAACCTTGCTGCTTGCTTTGATGAATTCCCAGACTTATGATGAAGAGCCCTTGGGTGGAATGAACTACATCCGCCAAGATAACAGGAGTCTGTCCGAGAACTGGAGCGGCATTGGTTTGGACCATGATGGCCTTGAGGACGAGGTGGCGTTCTCAGATTTTGAGAATCACAACACCTACTCTTCGTCAAACAGCGAGCTCCATTTCTCTTCATCAAATGAGCACCTGCGGAAGAAAAAGGCATGCAGAAACCATCTGTCGCTCTTTCAACCCGCCCTCTCTGCTGACAGTTTGCTTAGGTCAGCCAGCGGGATGACAGACTTAACTGAATTTAAGGCCATTACGACGTGCAATACCTGCAAGCCTGCGACGATCAGTAGGGACACTGAAGCTGATGCCAAGTCCTTGAAGAACCTCAATAGCACCGCGCCACTGTCAAACTACCACCCTGCTGCCTTCTCCCGGACAAGGCACAAAGGGCCACCTATTCTCTCCTGGCTCTTACCAAAGTCAAAGAGGAAATCGAAATCAGATGTGTCGCCAAACACCATTGAATGTGAGAACATGTCACAGCTTCTGAAGGACTGGGGTGTGTTCTCACTGGATTCCTTGAAGAAAGAGGTTGTCGAGGCCAATGAGCACAGGGATGCTGCACTGCAAGAAGTATCAGAGATGAAATTATCACTAGGGGAACTGACGACCAAGCTAGTGAGCCTAGAAGCATACTGTTCGGAATTGAAGAAGGCTCTAAAGCAAGCGATGAGCACAAAGAACATGCAATCTCACTCAAAGAGATCGACTAGATCAGTTAGTGGGAGCAGAGATGATTCATTGCCTGTCAGTCATGAAGTTATGGTTGAAGGGTTTTTGCAGATAGTATCCGAGGCCCGTCTTTCCATAAAACAGTTCTGCAAGGTATTGATACAGCAGGTTGAAGATGCTGACAACGGACTATCAGATAAGCTAAATTTACTCCTACAACCATATCAAATCACACTCGATGACAAGCACCCGAAACTAGTGCTGTATCACCTCGAAGCTCTGATGAACCAAGCAATGTACCAAGACTTTGAGAACTGCACGTTCCAGAAGAACGGGTCACCCAAATGCCTCGACCCTAAGCAGGACCGGCAGGAGAACTTCGCCTCGTTTGTCGCCCTGCGCAACCTGAGCTGGAATGAGGTCCTGAAGAAGGGCACCAAGTACTACTGCGAGGACTTCAGCCACTTCTGCGACCAGAAGATGAGCTGTATCGTGTCTACCCTGAACTGGTCGTGGCCATGGGCCGAGCAGCTACTTCAGTGCTTCTTCGTGGCGTCCAAGTGCATCTGGCTGCTTCACCTGCTGGCATTCTCCTTCAGCCCGCCACTGACGATCCTGCGGGTTGAGGAGAATAGGGCGTTCGATCAGACGTACATGGAGGACGTGCTGTTTGACAAGCAGCGGTCGCAGAACCATCTGTCGTCATCATCGCAGGTGAAACTCATGGTGATGCCTGGGTTCTATGTCCAGGACAGGCTGCTCAAATGCAGGGTGCTCTGTAGGTACAGCAGCTAGATCCGGAGCATAAATATATCTGTTGCTCATTGGAGGTGCTTCTAGTGTTCTTTGACTGATTGTTAGTGTGATGCTGTAGCATTTGGTCTGCTAGGTTGCAAAGTGCTATATACTGGGATGCCAGAATGTCATTTTGACTGTTGACGTGCCTGTCATATATCTGTAACATACTTGCGCCGGAAGAGAGCCATGTCCTGTAAGAAAGATGTAACAGATTCCTCCACCTATTTTAACAGGTTTTAACTGAACAGATTACTCCAGCATTTGGCATTTTTAGATGAAGGGGATAATATTATCCTGTATCAACCAATTCAATGGTTTACAACGCTGTCCATTATTTTTACTTGAACCAAAATGGGAAGTGTTTTCATCCTCTAAACGCCAAGACACGAGAAGAGTTCTGTCTTCTGAAGCGAACCTAATGTGAACAGCAACTAATTGAGATGAACACCATGACATTTCGTCTGTAGTTTCTGTACGTGGAACAAACAAGCAGAACGAAAGCAGAGACTAGCTGATGCTGACAGAAGAGGTTAAAAGCAAAACCGAAGGGGTAAAATCTCCGTTCTCCGCTGAAAACTAGCAAGTTACAAATTCAGCTCCAAAGTAGACTGAGCATTAGCGAGAGCGCGAGGGAGCCATGGAGGCAACAGTTTTCGTCTTCAGATGAAGAAGCGCGTCTGGGGAGTGCAAACCTGCAAGGCAAGGTGGCCTAGACGGAAGGCCCATCATTTTTTTATGAAAAACGTAAGGCCCATTTCGCTGTGCTTCCACTTTCATTTAAAACTATGGCTAAGCTGTGAAGAAGGTTAGAGCTAAGACTCGTGATTTATTTTATGTTGATTTTGCTCATGAGTGTAGGAGTTCAAATGTTGATGCTTATAATTTAGCTAGAAGCATGTTCTCTTTTGTATCAGGTAGGCATGCCTGGCTGCTTAATCCCCCCGAGGGTGTTTGTATCTCATATGACCAACTCAATCAATAAAGAGGATGGGGTTTCTCAAAAAAAAAAAAACTTAATTTCAGAGGAATAAAGATAGAAAAAGTCTTTTTTAAGCAATTTTTTTTTGTGGCGTTCAAAATGGGCTCAGGTAGTCCAGCTCGCGAAAACGGCCGGCCCACAGGCCGCGCAGTAGGAGAAGAGCCTAAGGGCCTGCACACAGAAAGACGATTAGGCCCAGAATCCTGTAGCCCATACTGTGATGTCTCTCAGGAAGCCCAGCAGCAGGCCCTTCGCTTTTGTGCTGATAGATTTGGGAGTTTGGCGTTACGGCCCAGTCCACACACACATGACCGGTATTTACCTGTGGCCTGCCTCGGCCTACTAGGCCTGCACCCCAGACGCACATAGCGGCCGGCCGCCACCGCCCTCCTGCGCCGCTGCGTGCCTGCAAGCGCCGGCGACAGAACCTGCCTGGCCACCCAACCGCTTCGGCAGCAGCGACGACCTCCGGCACTTCCCAGTGGCGATTCAGCGGTGACATCGGTGATTCCCTCACTCTTGATTTCTTTTTTGGTTGCTTCATTTTCCCTCAACTGCTACTTCCTGTCAGTTCTTGTTCTTGATTTATGTCTTCTTGATTTGGTGGGGGAAGCAACTGACAGTGGAACGAGTAGTGGAGAGTGCATCTGATTTTTTTTTTTTATTGGCATCCATGTGATGGAGAGCTGTGCAGTGGAGAAAGAGAAACTCCATGCCCAGCAAACAGTGTATGATGTATATAGCTAGCAGAAGCAGTTAAATAAATGAAGATTGTCGTAGGCTTTGTCGATTGCTACTAATTTTAGGACGCTTTAATATCATTCTCTTAAAAAATAATTAAACGTATACACGTGTCAGGATGTTTAGAAAAATGGCATATCGACGTATCTGTATCCGTCTGATGCCGATCACATAGCCGCATCAGTGCTGCATAGCGATTACATGCTGATTCCACAGCTCAGTTTTTTTACCTTAAATATTGGCGTGTGATAATGAGAAGTAACCAGTGCGATTACATGTTGTTTCCATGGCTCGGTTTTTTTTTTTTTTTTTTCGCCTTACATTACATGTTAGCTTGTGATAGTTGAGAAGTAACAGCACATTTTTCCTGGATTTCTCATGTCTCTGAATGCTACTTTGTTGCCCTGAATTCTGTTAAGTGGTACTTGACTCTAAGTGTCTGTCGGGGCCCCCTGGCTTTCTTTTGCTGGTAGGAAGTTGGTTGGGTTGTTTGGTTTGTAGCCTTCTTTTTCTATCTTCTCTTGTGTGCTATCTCTGAAAATGATGTATTTCCGTTATGCATGTAATGGAAATGGGGATGCCCTGTGTCAAAAAAAAAAAAAAAAAAAAAAGTAACAGCACATTCAGGACTGCCATTTTATTTGTCGGTTCTCACAATGTACTTGTGGTTTGCTTGACAGATGCAGGAAGTTTTTGGTCCACCAGTAACAGAAAGGAAAACAGAAACAAAAATTGGTACAACCATTAGGAAGGATGTGATTTTCGAGCAAGATTCATGTCCTTCATATCAATTATGTATGTGTTCTGGTAGTTACCAAAGACACCAAATTCCATTGGCGGGGCTCCGTTCAGTTTGTGTTTATTTGTATCCCAATTTTGCTTTCATTCTATAGGGGGCAGTATGAAGTTCGAAGAAGATGGCCATTTGCTGTCTCAAGCAAAGAGGGATTTGTCACATTTGGTACAGGCTTTCTCTTGATTATATCTATCCTTTCCTTTTTCTGTTGCAATACTTGCATCCTTATGACATCTTGCCTAACCATACAAATTATAAACTGACTAACCAATTCAAGGTTTAAATATGAAATAATTCAGCAAAAATGCTGAATAAAATATTTGCTAGATGGTTCTGGATGGGTTCAAACACTTGCTTGTTCGCATATGCTAATGATCAGCTTGGTTTTAAGAAAAGATAAACAGTTTGGTGCACTTCTTATGTTCGCTTGCTGAACCAGGCTACTCATCCAATATCTGTGGTTTTAAGAAAAAGATACATACCATGACTTGTATGTTTTAAATTCAACCATGGAATTTGTGGATAAAGTTCTTGGGATCTATATTAAACTTTTGTTCACTCTACTTGAACAAATCCTCCCTTCTCAGGATTATCAAGCACAGTCTGTCGACGCCAAATATGTTACTGAACTTGGGTCACATGCATGTTCGAAGGATCCTTTGCCATTGGGAAGAGATTATCATAGGCAGAAGCCACAGTTTCCTACTTCAGCCTGTTCTTGGGAGAAGTCTTCTGCATTAGAAGCAGCATCAAGTAGCCCAGATGCATTAGGGCATGCATTGGTGACAATGAGAACCAAAACCAACACCATCAGTGCAAGACTAGATTACCATGCTTCGTATCCTACTAGTGTTCCTCACATGCAGAAGTGTCCAGTAGCAATTGAACTTGATTATGATTTAGATCATTCAGAGCATTGCTACAGAAGATCAGACCGATTTACATCCTTTTCAAGCCGCAATGGCAGATCTGTAGAACATTGCAAAGAGGTAAATCTGTTGATCACCCTGACTGTACCAAAATGGCAACTTATGCCCTTGTTTTTATCTGACGCATGTATAACAATTAACCTTTTTTCTGTTTATCCATATTTCATCATGACAAGTTCTCTTGAAACAGATGGTTGAATATGCCAGAGGGTCCCGCTATGCAGATGAGATCAATCCTGTTCCATATCAATGGTGCTTTGAGGATGAAGGCCCTTCAGTACCAAGAGGCCTGCAGTATGGCGATGAGATCCCTTCTTTATCTAGAAAGAAGTATTTATCTAGAAAGAAGTATGATGAGGCACCTTCATGCTCACGTCAGTGGCACTATGGTCCTCAAACCTCACTGTCCTCAAGGAGACCTAACTATGGTGATGAGATCCCGTCACTGTCTCATCACGATGGTTACCGATATAGGATTCCTTTGCATTCCGGTCATTGGTGCCATGATGCTGAGGCACGTATACTGTCGAGATACCAGCAAGATACTTCTCATGGGAATAATCACTCAAGGCAAAATTTTGCCAGGATTAATACCAATGAGCAAGCCAAAGTTATCACAAGCAAACATACTTTTGCAAAACCTAGGGTGGTTAACAGAGTTGTAAACAGTAGCGATCACCATAGGATCATTATGAAAGGTAATCGCTGGAGAAATCCTGAGGATTTAAGGGACCAAGTTCGTGGGCCGAGGGCAAATAAATTGAACAATGCATCAGTATCATCCCCTGTGAAAGATATCATAAGTCCACTGATCCGTAGAAATCAGTATAATAGATCAGATTTTTCAGTTCAGTATAAACAGGCCAAGTTTTATATGATAAAGTCATATAGTGAAGATGACATTCATAAAGGTATCAAATATAATGTTTGGGCAAGTACACCAAATGGGAACAATAAGCTGGATGCTGCATACCATGAAGCTCAAAGTTTAATGAAGGACAATGGGGAAGGGTGCCCTGTCTTCCTATTCTTCTCGGTCAGTAAGGATCAAATGCTTTCTTCAAATTATCTATTACCTTTTTGCCTGTTTGTAGGTTCTAAGAGTTGTAAATTACAGTTTATAGCAGCAAAGACTACCCTGCCATGTATTTTTTAGAGGCCAGTGGTCCTAATATCTTGTAAAATCAATGTTTGAGAAGATACTTAATTGAGACATCACTGCTTCTCTGAGAGGGGATTCTAAGACTGGTTTTGTCTTAAGTTACAAAATTTTGGATGATTGGCTGTTGTCTCTACTCTTTAGTGTCCCACTACGATTCTACGTAATGATAAAGAAGGCATGCTATGATTTCACTTTTGTTACAGATTACTAATGAGTACTTGTGAAAATATTAAAGAAAAAAACTGTAGTGTTCGGCAACCATGAATCTAGATTCTATAGACAACCTGCTTCATTTAAATTTGTACCCTAGTGATGGTTTCTTAGGATAATTGTTTAGTTTCTTTTTTGCACATAAACATAGGACTCAAATGGTTGGATATGTTTGACCAAGACATGTGTGAGGTGATGCTTGCTTCATTACCTGTGTAATTTGAGGAGTAATCAAAGAAAAAAAAAGGATTATTGTTAGATAGTTGCTACTTATGAGCATGAAAAGATTGCTGCATGCTACTTTTTTATGATATTTGTTGCTATTTATTGTTTGGTTTCTGTATTAATTGTGGTCATTATATCAAATTGTAGTTGATTTTCTTGGAGGATCACTTTAACCTGATTCTTTCCTAGACTGTCCTGCCACTAGAATAAGTGAAGCAGTTCCATGACTTTTTTATTAATTTGTAAATTTCAATACATTTGTGCTTGTCAGGTCAACACCAGCGGACAGTTCGTAGGTTTGGCTGAAATGTTAGGCCCTGTTGATTTCAATAAGACCATGGACTTTTGGGAAGAAGATAAATGGAATGGCTTTTTCCCTATAAAGTGGCATATTATAAAGGACGTTCCAAATCGGTTGTTCAAACATATAATTCTTGAAAACAATGGCAACAGGCAGGTTACTTTTAGCAGGGACACACAGGAGGTATCAAGCTTCTAGCTTATCATTCTAAATTTATGATATCCCTCTGTTCTAAAAAAGCGATTGCGAATGATGCTATTTTCTTATATTAACACATTGGGGATTGGGAGAACATAGAAGCTAAAATAAATCTGTTTTATGAAAAGTAATTACTTATTTGGTGATTTTACAGTAAAAGCATTAACTAATATTATTTTCAAACAGGATAGTAGAAGGTTTTATAGAAATGCTCTAAGGTTTTCCCATTTGAATATGAATGCTCTAATAGACATCAAAGCTCTCATCATATGTTTTTAGGGCACAATTTGTATCATGTTAGGCACTATCTTTTTTTTTCTAATGTAGATCGGGCTGCCACAAGGGGTGCAAATGTTGAAAATTTTCAAGGATCATCCTCAGGGAACATCCATTATGGATGATTTTGATTTTTATGAAGAAAAAGCTAACGCACGCTCCGCTGGAAAGAGAGGAAATTCAGAGTTGACATATGAAGCTCGATTCTCTGATGACTTGAAACCTATGGTATGTATCTTTATGTTTAGAGCTGATGCTCTGACAAAGGGCACCTTCTGTTACCTGATATTTATAATAGAACTGGGTGCATTCTGCAAAGGATGTGTAGCATTGTACAGCATCTGTGAATATGAAATAGATGATTTTTGCACCCTTTTCTTAGAAAGATACGGCTTGTATGCAGCTGTTGGCAGTAAATCCGAAATAAAGAAAATAATATGAAATATACGATTTGCGCACCCCTTTTCTTAGAAACACACGGCTCGTATGCAGCCGCTAGCAGTCTATCCGAAATAAAGAAAATAAGCATGCACAAGTTCAAACTCTGTCAGAAATCATCTGGTCATGAAACCAGAGGGCCAGGTGCCAGGAATCTTAATTCTGTTGCCTGTATACCCTCATCCTGTGTGTAGCAAGCACATACTCTAATATTTTTGCTGCATGCTATTTTCTGATATTGCTAATTTGCAGGAAAATTTGGAGGCAAGCATGGAGAGTTGGAGTTTGTTCGAGAATTGGGAGTAATACAAGATATAGATGGTTGTACTGCTGAAATAAAGATGAAGATGAGTCAGTGGAACTAGGTGAAGGCACTGTTGACAGTCTGACACATCGATTTGCATCTGACACGTGTCTGTATGGGGTCAGCTGAAATTGCTTATAATTGTTATAGATATGCTGGTAAATACAGCCCCATCCCATGCGATTTTTTTTAACACCAGTGTTTCCTGAAATAGTTGCTTGGATTCCAGCTATTGTAAGAGTTGGAATACCAGAGTTTGTTGTTTTGTTGTTCAAAAGAATGCCAGAGCATACAAGGCGACCACTGTATTCACCTTGTTGCGTTGCGGGTAAGAATGCAGTGTACCCTTTATTTGCAAAACAAATTTAATTTCAAAACGGTCAGGTTTGCTAAGAAGCATGCTGAAACTCTTTGCAATGCGCTACATGATCAAATGCACATTAGCTGTTCATTCATCAATCGTCAGGTAGACAGGTACCAGGGCTGTTAACTCCAAAATGATCTTCTGGACTCTACGGCTACAACTCCAAAAGAAATGCAGAACAACGGTTACTCCAATTTATTACATATTTTCTGTTTTTTTAAAACATCGTCCAGTGTGTTTGAAAGAAGAGAATGATGCGCCTGGCCACAGGCACGGCCCGAACAGTGGACAGTGGACAGTGGACTGGTAACTGGAGTGGTGGTGGAAGCAAAGGCGAACTCATTGCCGACTCCACTAGGACCGCAGCATGCCATTGACATGCGCTTTTCACTTTTTCATTCATCAGATTCAGATTCAGTTTTGGAACTTTCGCCCCGTAGCCCCCGTGGCATCAGTCACCTCGTCACGTCCATCCATGCGTCCGTTTTTGTTGTGCACATCAGTGCATGCCCACATCGGCGCCTCTCCGGCCCCTATCCATCACTGTTGGACTTGGCCGCCCGGCACACAAGTTTCACAGCACGAGCTGACACGCACCACGACGTTGGGTTAGATAGATCTGGATGGGTGCGACTGTGCGAGTGCGATGCAGATCAGAGCAGTGCGCACCGCACTGTGGCTGGTATGCTGCGTTCCTTTACACAGAGACAGAGAGCAGACCACCAGCAGCAGCCACCACCGCCGACGCGTTGATGACGACGACGACCCCCGGCGGTGTGCCGCTCATCTGGAAACGGAAATGCCCTCCTCCTCCTCGGTTCTCGACGCTCGTACGGAAGAACATATCCTTAAAAAAATTCATTATTAACTTGTGTGCCGGTAATTTAAATAAGTTAATAAAAGATAGATACAACAACATTTATATCTGCTGAATTAGACGGGTGGCTGAATTGTAGGGTTGAAAAAAAAAAAGAAACGAAACGTGAGCACTCACAGGTTTCCCGTGAGCCGCAACGACTATGGCCCTGTTTGGAAGCAGCAACTAGAGTTTAGCTGACTAATTTTAGCTGTTGTGCATCCAAACACTCAGCTAATTAGTAGCTAAAAGGTCTCTCAACTAATAAAAAGTAGCTAATCCTATTAACTGGTCCAACTCAGTTAATCTAGTTAGCTAGCTAAACTTTAGCGGGTGCTTCCTATTAGTCTATGCGTGCGAGCGGGGACGGACGCGGCCGCTATGGCGTATTGACGCGCGTCCCTCTCTCAGCTGTCCGGATGTCGTCCCCACCCCACACTCCCCTGTCGGCCAGCCGCAACATCTGAAATCTGAATGCCAGAAAAGGATCGGCAGTGAAGCGTCTCGAGTCTGGACAAGAAAAGGAGACGCCGCCAGCCACCCCCAAATGCTCGGAGTTCCCACTGTGCCTGCCAGCGCTCAGCCACGCAGGCCATTGGGGAGGTTGTTCTTCTTCCTCTTCGGCATGACATTGACAGCGGAAGAGGAACGAATGGAGGTGGAGGACGACAGTGGCCGTTCACGGGGAAATAGTCGGCAACGGCAAACCAAAAAGGGCCAAGCCGCAGCGTTCAACGAATCTTCTGCTTCTTCTGCAGCAGCGTTCAATGAATGAATGATTGATGAATCAAGAGGCTGTTTTGGTTTGGTTTGGTACAGCTTGTAATGTGGTTGGTTGCGCCGGTTTGATTTGCCTTTCCCCCTTCACGAGAAGGCAATAATACACCCCCCCCCCCCCAAACTCATATTTACATTGTTATAAGGAAAACATCGGTCCAACAGCTCTCTAAACCTTCCCCCAAGATTTACTCACCTCAAAAAATGAGTCCACACCCCTCATATATGCAACACGTAGGCGTGCCCCTAAACTGCGCATACAGCCACTCCTGTCCATAAATTGCTTGCATGAAAAGAACGAGTGGCTGAAAAAAAAATCAAATCTAACTAACTATAATGACATGTCAGTATTGAGGGTAAAATATTAGGGAGCTGTTGTGAATAAAGTAATTTGATGATACAATTTATTTAAGAGAACCCCTCATACTAAGTTTTGAGGGTTAACTTTTTAGGTACCTTACTCTAAATAAGTTAAAAACTACAAGCCAAAACGATGTGTTTTCCCAACTTCAATATCTTGGTCACGTTAATATCCCCCATCACTTCTGTTTGTATACAAACTAAAATGCACGAGCTAAATCAAACATGCTTCTGTTTGCTTCTACTACTTGGCACGGCGCACCTGAATGAGCACGATGGCGACGGGTGTCCTGGACTTTTTGAATTGTTTGCACGGCTTGTGTTGAAGAAGTGAAAAATCTAGCTGACTTTAAAGCTTGCCTTGGCTGCGGACAAAAGGCAATACACGACCTAGAGTGACGACGACGACGAACGAACGAACGAACAAAAGGTTGAAAAAGATGAGAGACGAAGATCGAGCTTCTTTTTTACGTGTAGCATATGGTCCTGTTTAGTTATACTTTAAAATTCCAAGATTCCCATCACATCGAATGTTGTAGCATATGTATGAAATATTAAATATAGATAAAATTTTTACGTGTTTACATAGTTTGTATGTAAATCACGAGACGAATCTTTTAATACTTAGATCATAATTAGACACTTATTGAAAAAAAAATTCTTCGGTCAAAATTCTAAATCCAAATGCATCTAAACGGGGCCTATGCTCCATCTCTTCCGTACGTTTGACAAGCGATGGAAATTAAAGCGGCACGAGCACGAGAAAATGCCATCGTCTCTGAGCACAGCAAAGACGAAAGATCACAGAGGACCAAGACAGAAATTTGGTTTGTGATTATGGTAATGTTTCTCACCAAGCCGGCATCATGTACGTATGTTTGCAAAATTGCAAGTATATATATGGCCCATCAGCTAGCTGGCCGAGAAGCGATAAACCAAGGAGCAAGGCCAAGCCAATGAGGTGGGTGTGTTGACTGACTCCAACAATCGATACCCAAACACAACACTCATTTCCTTCTATGGGTCATGTACAGGAAAGAAGGAAGCACCCAAAATACGCTGAACTCCGATAGGCGACGCAAATGTCATCCTCTTTCGTCCTCCCCTGCCTCTACCTCGCCGTTCTCCAGCGCCTCTACCTCGATGTCCTCCCCCGCCTCTACCTCGCCGACGGGAGCAGCGCCGCCGTGGAGAAGAGCTGGGCCCGGCAAGCCGAGGGGAGCAGCGTCGCCGAGAAAGGAGCAGTGCCGTCGCCGTGGGACCTCTTCTCCGTGCCCTCGTCCACCCCCACTGCGGACCCCCAAGTCGTGCTGCCGTGGACTGGCCAGGCCTCGCCGTCACGCCGCGCCGCGCCGTTGAGGACCCGCCAGGCCTCGCCATCGGGCCGCGCCGCGCCGCGCTGCTGCGGACCTGCCAGGCCTCGCCGTCGCGCCCCGCCGCGCCGCTGCGGACCCGCGAGGCCTCGCCGTCGTGCCCCGCCGCGCCGCTGTGGACCCACCAAGCCTCGCCGCCGTGCCCCGCAGCGCCGGCGTGGACTCGCCAGGCCGAGCCATCGCGCCCCGCCGTGTCGCCGTGGACACGCCAGGCCGCGCCGTCGCGCCCTGCCGGGCCGCTGCGGCCCCGCGCGGGCTCTCCTCCTATGGGCCCACCGCTTCCATCGATTGCGTCGTCCATACAGGCGATGCAGTTTTGCCTCTCGGCTGGGCGCATAGGCAAAATGCATGCTCGTTTTGGGTGGTCTATTGGAGCCGATTTTTATGAGGCAAAATTACTGTGCACAACCTATAATGCATTTGGGTCACCGTTTGTCTCCTTCGTTGGAGATAGTCTTAAAGTGGTTTCATTTCATCCAGTAAAAAGCACTAGCACTGGCCCTCGAATTAGGTTCCCAATTTCTTTTTATTGTCGGATTTTGTTTTTTTGCTTTTGCATGTCCTGTTATTTTTGAGTAGCAGCGACTCCTTTCACGGGACATATTTCTGGTTGTAACTATTATTATATGTTTTTCCTGTTCTCTCATCTTGCATTCCTCAGCGCTGTCTTTCATGTTAAAAATGGTAAAAACACATGAACACATGAACAATTTGGGGCAATGGGCATGCAGGATGGTACAAATATGAAGCAAAAAGTGCTGTTACAGCAAAAAGGAAGCAGTAAACCAGGAGTACGAGTACTATACAATCGTTTCTTTCTTCCTCCTCCTCCTCCCATTGTCCTGACCACCCCCTCCCCCTCCAGCAAAATGAATACTTGATGATTCCACTGCTCCAGTCCACCCTCCGGCACTGTACATGCATGCCCGCGTGCTCCAGTGTCACTCTTCTCTTCAGCAGCTGAGCTGACCCAGAGACCGGAGAGAACAACAAAACACAGCCCCTGATCCTTCCTCAGGTCTCCAGCAGGCCTTTGCTGCATGCGCTGTACGGAGCCGGAGATGGGACCGCCGGCCGGTGATTCAGCCGGGGAACTGCTGGTGCTTGCTCGCCGGGCAGGTGCAGCTGGCGCGGCTCTCGTTCAACGCCTGCAAGCAACCGCATGAACACAACAGATCACAATGCAATTAGTCAATTACCTACTGTTACAGGCAGCGCGCGCGCGAAGAGTCAACGGCAGATCATTGTAATACTAATTAATATTGTAGGTGACCCTCGCCGTCAGCCACCGGGCAAGATCCACATCAGCATCAGCATCAGCATCAGCCTCCGTGATTTGGACGTCACTGGCTGACCTTGCTGCAGCTAGACCAAGAAGTCCGGCTGGCTACGGCGACACCGACAGGTCTGCCGGCCTGCCGGCCGCCGTGTTCATCGATCGATTATCCCATCATTTGGATTTGGATTTGGGTTTTGGTGGGGAGGAAACCGGAATTCTAATTCGCTCGCTCGCTCGTACCTTGACCTGCTTCTGGAGATCCTTGATGTAGTCGACGGCCAAGTCCAGCATGTCGGAGGTGTTGGTTTGCTGCAGGGGAACAGGAAGCAGTCAACAAGAAGGTCAGTTCTACTACTGCTGCTTGTGGCTGGAGCTGGAGTGGTCCTCCTCGCAGCTCAACTCGCATAATTTGAATTTGCTACGAACAGGAGAAGAACACTGTTCTATCGCCTACTGCAGAAATTGGTGGGTAGGTGCAAGAGCATACCTTGTCCATGTTGGGCACGAGCTCCTGCAGCTTCCTGATTCGCTCGCTGATCTTCGTCCTCCTCACCTGAATGGTCAGGTCAAAGATCATCAGCCGCCGGCCGATTGCTCAACCGCAAAGACTAGAAAAGGTTTCGCTAAGCTGGGCTCACCCGCTCGGCGATGCTGCGCGGGTGCGTGGCGCAGCCGCGCTTGGCGCGGATCTTGCAGGGCACGGCGTCCTGGAACTGGAGGAACTTCTCCATGGCCGCCATCTCCGACGACGTCTTGGGCAGGCTGAACTGGTGCGCCAGCCCGCCGCCGTTCTGCTGCTCCGACGGCTCCCGCGGCCGTTTCATCCCGGACAGCTGGCTTTCGGACATGAGCGCCGACGACGAGTCGTCCCCCCACCCGGTGGCGGAGCTCATCGTCGGGTACCCGCCGGGGATGTAGGCGGCGCTCCTGCCAGCACCCTCGGGGCTGCTCCCTCCCACCTCCTCGCTGTCCATCTCCGAGATCTGCGACATCAGCGACCCCTGCCGCGACGAGAAGCTCAGCTGCCCCTTGAGCCTCCCACTACCGCCGCCGCCGCCCTGGAGGGAATCCGTCGCCGCGCCACCTGCCCCGCCGCCGCCGCCGTCCCGGAAACCCATGCCCATGCTCGCCCTCAGCATCGCCCCGTAGCCTGGATGAAGGAGAAGAAAAAGAAGATGTTGGTGGCCCTCCCGTGTCAGTGAGAGACGGTTACTTCCAGAAATGGAAATGTTTCGCGGTAAGAGAGAGAAGCTCCCCCAACCCCAATCAAGAACTGCAATAATTGCTGAAGGAACTGGATTGGGGCGGTGGAAGCAAGCGGGGAATGGCAAGCGAGGCAGTGCCAAATGGAGGCCGGAGAGAGACCAACCAACCGTTGTCCATGCTGAAATGATGATCCAGGAACCCCGCGGGGGAGCTGCTCTGCCGAATCAGGTTGCTGGCGGCGGCGCCGGCGGCTTCCATGCCCGAGCTGACGGTGCGGTAGAGGCCGCCCCCGGACTTGCCAACGTCCACCATCTGCTGCTGCTGCTGCTGCGGCTGCTGCTGGGACTGCTGGGACTGGGAGTGGAACATCATTTGCTGCTGCTGCTGCTGCTGGGAGGCCATGTCGGCCGCGCTCGGGAAGTGTGCAGGCGGCGGCGCCGACGGCTTGTCGTCTCGGATGTGGTGGTGGTCGGCGAGGAACCTGGAGAAGACGTGGTCGGCGTCGCGCGGGGGCCCGGCGCCGGCGCCCGGAGCCGGAGGGAGGAGGTCCTCGCAGAGGTCGCCGAGCATCGTGCTGGGCGCCGATCTGTAGCGTAGCAGCCCGGACGAGGACGTCGGCGGCGGCTGCGCCGGGAGGTTGAGGTCCTTGGACACCGGCGAGCCGTACATCAGCTCGCTCGCCCGGCAGGCGGCAGCTTCAGCTCAGATCCTGCTCCACAAGGACGAAGCAGAGAGAGAAGAAGAAAATATCAATTATCGCTCTGTTCATACAAAAGCAGAAGAGATCAAATTTCAGCAACGAACACCATGGAGATGGAGGCAGTGAGTGACTTTTTAAGCAAGCAAAGCAAACAATCATTTGGTCTTTCTCATCTTCAGCTAGGAAAAAGAAAAAAGAAAATCGCACAAGAAAAAGAAGCTCCTCAGTCAGTCCTCGGTCATGGAGACGGCATGGGCAGCATAGGAGGAGTACTCCTACCTGATTTGAGCTCAGAGGAGATCCACCGGGAGGCCGCAGAAGCTGTCGGCGGTGATTCGAGGAGGAGACACCGCAGGCAGTTGCAGTTGGCAGTGGTCCGCCCCCACGGCCCCACCCTCCCTGCCTAGCACGACGCGAGGCGATCGAGGCAGGCGGTCGCGGAGACGACGAGAGAACGGCGGGGCTGGGGGCGACGGCGGCACGGGGACGGCTGGGGGCGCTCGATAAATACAGTACCAACCAACGCGCTCCCCCGCCGCTCGCTATGGTGATGCGCGATGCTCGGCCTCGGCTGCTCGTCAACCGGAAGAGGTGGGAAGAGGTGGGGGTGGGGGCAGGGGCGGGGGATGCGATGCGGTGCGGTGAGGTGCGCACGGGGCCGAGGCGAGCTGACGGATTTGCCCCCCGGGCCGCCCTCGCCGTCCCGTCCCGTGTCACGTGTCAACACCTACTGGTTGTACTACAAGATTGGGCTCGTGGAAATTACTACTGCTACTGTGTTACCGGTCGTCTTTTTTTTTTTTTGTTAAAACAAGGAAGCTGAATTAGCACTGTGTCTGTGAAGCCTATGCTGTTTACGAATCCATTTCAGGATATTTTAGGAAAAAGAGCGGTTCCACTAACAAGCCTATGGCTGAAAAGGCACAGCACTCCTACGAAGCAGTTTCTGTTCTTTTCTTTTCTTTTTTGATTGAAAAAAAAAAGAAATAAAAAAAAGGAAATGAAAAGGGGAAGTGGGGGAAGCCTGGTTAAGAAGGCCTTTTTAGCGGGAACGACTTTGTTGCGACAAGAAGAAAAAAATGGCGGGCAGTGTATGGCTTGGAAGCAAAGCCTAATCTCGTGGGCCCCGCTATCCCCTCCCCACATTTGTCACCTGAGTAGTACGTACTACACTCTGTTGGATGGCTGTGTCTGTGTGTGCGCTGCAAGTTGCAGACGCGGCGGTCTGTTTTCGGCAGCAAGCAAAGGTTGGTTTTTTTCCTCGCATGCTTGACGCTATCCGGAAACGGAACCGGGTGCGGGTGGTGGGGGCAGGGATGAGATTCCCCTCCTGCCCTGCACTGGCTCCTGATGAATCCTGATGCTTGGCGGAAATCGCTGCTGCTTCCTGCTTGTCCTGGCCGGAAACGAGAGGCTGGGATTGGTGCACGTTCCTCTCGCCGTTTTTAATATAATTTTAATCAAACTCTGTGATGATTAACTTTTCGATACGTGAGAATTGTATATTTGAATGGAGCGGAGCGGAGGGAGTAGGATATTTTTTCATCATTGTGCGCAAGCGCAACGAAAAGTCTCAAAGCTGCACGGAACGTGCGATGGCGTCATGCATGCCTGCCTCCGCTCGCCGTCGCCGTCGGCGTGCCTGCCCCTTGAGGATGATATTGATATGAGCAGACCAGACAATGCCGTCGTCGTGTCGCGCGCGCACGTAACCAACCCCAACCCCAACCCGGGCGCCAGCGCCAGTGGAGAGAGAGGGAGAGGAGGCCGTAGCCCGTAGGAGTAGGTATGCCTCGGTGGTGGTGCAAGTCGCCGGTCAATGGAATGGATTGTGTGGCGCCGTCGCCGTGGGAAGGGGAGGGGCAGGGGCAGGGGGCAGCGCAGCTGGCTAGGCTCTGCTCATTCCGGGTCGCAGGGGTTGGTTGTCCTTACTACATACGTATTCGGGGTTTAAAATGCCAGCACGAGGAGTACATGCATACAGTATACAGTAGTATAATAAACTGAGGGCCTGTTTCACTCCACTCCACTCCACTCCACGCCTGCACCTCACGCTCACGCATGGGTAGTAGTGGTAGTGGTGGTGTACTAGTCTACTACTAGTAGTAGGTCACGGGGGGCCAATCAAGGCCAACCAGAGGCCAGAGCAATCAAGCAAGCAAAGCAAAAGAATAAAAAGCAGGCGTACAGATACAGCCACGCCCGCGTACCACGACGCTACAGCGATGGCAATGCCCCCTTTCTCCTTGTTGTTCGCATCATTCACCGGCACCGCACGGGCCTTCCGTGAGCTCGCCGCCGCCGTGCTCTGCCGATGGGTGTCTGTCTCTCTTCTGTCCGCGCTCGCTGCAGCCAGCCGGGGCACGGAGCTTGGGCAATGTTCGCTGGAAGCACTGATTTTGACGTGTACTAATTTACGTTGATTTAATGTGAAAGAAAAACATTATTCTAGAGCTAAAAAAAAAGTCAAAATAAATGCTGATTTTGACTGTTACTACCTCTTATCCTAGCGGTAGTACGTACTCCCTTCCTTCTATGTACATGGAGCAGTTCAGCTCATTAGGGAGGAGGGACATGCCGCACTGGTTGGCTGCTTCTTTCATAAACATGTCTGTCTTCACAACTGGGCTCTACCTGTACGTATGCTGCGTGTCTGGGGGGCCTGCATGCATGTATTTCGTGTTTTAGATTAGAATTAGAATCTGCGCAAGCTCAGAGCTCATCGCTCATCGCGAGATAGATGCGATCTTGATGAGTTGTTGTGTTTTTTTTTAGGGAATGCGATCTTGAGATCTAATAGTACTACTGTACTAGCATTAGTAGTAGTACTTTTCTAATCTTTTGTTTTCTTTTTTCTTCCATACTGTACTATCAGATCCATGTATGCTAGCATCCGTTAGTACGTACAGTACACTCGTATATACATACACAGCCTGTGATTCTGTCTGAGCTCACAAGATTGCTCAGCTGTCCACGAAAACACTCTCCTGAACCTTAAGACCTCATCATGATCAGGCGGCGCAGATGGAAAACAAAGTACCTCCCGTGGAGTACTAGTAGAGCGCAAATATAGTACCTCCCGTGGCTAACACACTGTCACAGTCTGCTTAATTTAACCCAGCAACAAAACAGTTTTTAAAAATATATAAAAAAAATACGACGGAGAGAGAGACAGAGAGATACTAGGCCGCTGCAGCAGTACAGTTACTAGATAGATTAGATGGGGACATGGCGATCCAATCTGCTAGATCTCTGAATATTTTTCTGCCTCCTCCTCAACTGAACCCTGTAAAGCCGAGCAAGCAAGCTCACGTGGGCCACACGTGCGTGCGCCGAGGAAAGCAGGCTAACGAAGTCCCAAAGAGTAGCCCAAGGGTACTTTCTGATTGTTTATGTTCTTTTTCTCAGGTAGAGCCAAGTGGTGCTTCGAGTTGGAGCTCTATGGCCCTGTTCGGTGAAGCTGAAGTGCTGTAGATAAGCGCTGAAGTGCTGTAGAAGTGCTGAAATCTTGTGAGAGAAAAATACTGCTGAAGTGCTGAAAAATAAGCGCTTATAAGCGCTTATAAGCGCTACCGAACGCAGCCTATTTCTCAAAAAAGAAAGGCATAGGAGAACAGGGGTGGAGTACGTAGTTGCTTTGTAATTGCAACCCACCATTAAATCAAACTGGTTCCCCTCTATCTGTCCCTCTCTATAATTATAACGATTAGCCAATTTAAAAGCCGTTTTGATCATGGCTTTATTGATGGGGCCCTGATGAATTGATGTCACTGGCACGTGGGGTCCTCAGTCTGTTCATCGCCTAGCTAGCAGACCACGTGAGACCAGGTTGGTCGCTGGAGCACGGTGGAGACAATCACCATGTCGCCCTGTCCAATTCCGTTCTAATGGTTTCTGCTCTATGGTTAGCACTGCTGCAGACGATATTACTGGTTAGCATTTCAGTTTATTTTCGGTAGCAAAGCTAGTATATATATATGTGCCATCCCCAAACAGATTATTTATCTCATTATTGTCCTATATTAATTAGTTATTAAAAAAACTATCGTATCTGGGACTAAGATTGCTGTAGCATCTATTCCCTGTCGCCCCTGTCAGAGCCTATTTGGAATATAGGATTCTAGAGGTATTGTAAGATTAGAAAATACATATTGTTGACGCTAAATTATTTTGACAACTTCATAAAATGGACTTTTTTTTTTGTTGTCAACACATATATAGGAATAGAAAAACTTTCACAGAAAACTGCAAGATTAATTGAACGTCTAGACAGGAAATTACATATAATTTTATTGAAAGAGAGTGACACAATAGAAACATTCTATGAGCACTAGTACACAAAAGCTCAGCACAGGCGATTCTAAACGCATTTCTACAGGCGTTTTTTCGAACCGCCTGTGCTTAGGGCCAGTAGAAATACCCCATTTCTGCAGGCGGTTCCTTATGAACCGTCAGTATAAATGGATTTGTACTGGCGCTTCACATAAGAAACCACATTTACAAATCCTTTTCCGAAAATCGCGTTTTAAAAATAGCAAAACAAAAAAATTAAATCTGGGAATAGACCCACCGGCAAGTCGCGGCATTTTTCGCGCAAAATTCGCGCGCCACGCGGGATTCGAACCTGTGACCTCGGGCTCGCGCGGAACCCTCCCTACCACTGCACTACACCATCACATGCATCTAAAACAGTTTTCGGTTCTCCACATATTATAACAAACAATAGAAAATTGACTATTTAAAACCCTAAACGAAGTCAAATGAAAAACTTATCAACTACAAAGTTGCATAACTTTTCGAAATCTACAACTTTCATTTTGGTAGTTTCTCCATCCGAGGCTTTTTTCAAAAAGTCAAATTTCAAAATTCAAACTTTGAACGTAATTTACATCACCAAGATGAGTTCAAATGAAAAAAGTTTCAACTACAAAGTTTCATAACTTTTCGAGATCTATAACTTTCATGTAAACAGTTTTTTCATTTGAAGTCATTTAAAAAACTGAATTTTTAAAATTGACACCGATTTATACAGCCTGTAGAAATCAACAGGCGGGTTCTTAAGAGAACCGCATGTAGAAATTGATTTCTACACAAATGCCCCTATTTCTACAGGCGGATTTTTTAAGAAACCACCTGTAGAAATTGATTTCTACATGCGGTTCTAAATCTGTCCCCACCGTTTTATTTCTAGTGACGCACGTTAATTAAATCCGCTTGTAAAAATAAATCCATGGTGTCAGCGTTGAGCTATTTTGTACTAGTGGAGGTCCAACCTCTTGTTCAACTCGTATAGCCAGTGATTTAACATGTAGCCAGTGCACACTGCCCATGCACATATCTGAAACTCATGCCACCAAGGCACCGACTGCTGGGAACTCTAGCTTGTTGATTAAATTGTGCCTTCATGCATCTCCCTATGAAAACGGCCCAAGTCGAGGTAGTTTCACTTCCTCAGGTTATTGTAGCTGTCTAGGAGTACATTAAAACTGACGAAGGAAATGTTGGCTGTCCAGCGATACAAACCGGCAGACCCTACCGACTCCAACGAGCAACTATCGATCTGCACACAGCACAGCCACACGATCGCCACTTAATTGGTTGAGCATTTGCAGGCATGTACTTGCATGAACCATTGGACCCTACTGGCTACGTACCTGCTTGTTCTTGGTCTTCGGAAGCAGTGACCAATGAAACCTCCTCTCGCATCATTTAAAAATGAAAAGAAAAGAAAACTCTCGAGAGCAAGGGTATATAAAAAAGCGACGCTGGATCTAACTAGCCTTAGCTCGAGATAGATGCCTCGTAAATCGCATCCGATCAGTTGCTTCTGCTGATGAGTGAGTTGTTAATAAGCATGGTTCTTCGGCGACAGCGTTGTTCAGAGTTTAATAGGATTGTGCCCAGATGGAGATGGAATCCATGGAATGGGATCGAGGCGTGTCGCGCAGCACCGAGGCATAAGATACTGCCAGCCATGTGGCTCCACTCCACGTATCGTCCATGGGGCATATGCATGCATGATACTAGCTATATATATTCCTCCAGTATGATGACTATGAGGAGCTGTGAAGTGAATTCCCTGTTGTAACCTTTGGCTTTGGGCTATATGCTCAATTGCTCGCGCAGTCATGCTCCCACAGTCCCACTAGCTAGTACAGATGTACAGTGAGTGCATGGATGTTTGTCCATATATAAGCCTATGCAAGGGAAAACAAATAATAATGGACGAATATAATTGGCGAAATAGTCAAATTCGTCCTTGAACTATCACCGAAAGTTCAGTTTAGTCCCTGAATTATGAAAACGGCCGTTTTAGTCCTCAAACTTTCACAGCCGGCTCAATTTCGTCCCTAAACTATGAAAACGACCGTTCTCGTCCTCAAACTTTCGCAGCCGGCTCAATTTCGTCCTTAAAATATGAAAACGACTGTTCTCATCCTCAAACTTTTGCAGCCGGCTCAATTTCGTCTCTGGTCCGATGTGGAGCGCCACGCTGGCTCGTCTCGTCATCGCCTAGTCAGCTAGAATCAGTTTTTGAAAGTCTACAACTGATTTATTCTTATTCCAACTGGTTGTAACTAGTTGTAACTCTTCAATACAACATTGATGAAGATGATTTTTAATTGTAGATCTCAATAAAATCTACAGATTTTTAGTTTTAATTTTTTTTTATTTAAGGATGTTAAGATGCTCAAAAAGTTAATATAAAATTTTAGTACCATAATAATTACCTGCTGCTTGTAATTAATATAAAAGTTAATATAAAATTTTAGCACCATAATATGAACTTTTGAGTATCTTAATGTCCTCAAATAAAAAACATTAAAACTAGAAAGTTGTAGATCTTATCGAGATCTACAATTTTTATGAAAAAAATCATCTTCATCCCATTTTGTATTGAAGAGTTACAACTAGTTGCGACAAGTTGGAATAAGAATAAATCAGTTACAGGCTTTCGAAAACTGATTCCAGCTGACTGGGTGATGATGAGACAAGCCAGCGTGGCGCTCCACATCGGACTAGAGACGAAATTGAGCCAGCTGCGAAAGTTTGAGGACGAGAACGGTCGTTTTCATAGTTTAAGGATGAAATTGACCCGGCTGCGAAAGTTTGAGGACGAGAACGATCGTTTTCGTAGTTTAGAGACGAAATTGAGCCGGCTGTGAAAGTTTGAGGACTAAAACGGCCATTTTTATAGTTCAGGGACTAAACTGAGCTTTCGGCGATAGTTTAAGGACGAATTTGACTATTCCGCCAATATAATTTTATCAAAGCAACCGTATAAGCATCTTTTTTTTTGGAGGGGGGGAGGATTTGTGGCGGAGGACAAGTATGGATAATGTAAGCACCTCCAAAATGGTGTGTCGTGGTTGCTATAAGGATGTACTGAACAGTTGCTAGGGGCGAAGCTAGAGCACATCTGTGGGGGGGGGGGGGTGCACCACTTAGAGCCCATTTGACACAGGTCAGCTTCATAAGTGAAGCTGTTTTTTTTAGAAAATCACTCCACAAGCAACTTATTTGGTGAAGATGAGCTGTTTTGAAAATGTTGTTTGGCAAAACAACTTCACCAACAACTTTACGCATGTTTAGGAGAGAAAAATGAGAGAGAAGTTGAGATAAGCTACTTTTTTCAACTTCATGGTAACTCATCCTTTTGTGAGATGGAAAGAAAAATAACTTTATGGGTGAAGCTGTTTTGGAAAAAGGTGTTTGGCAAAGAAAACAAATCACAACAAAAGCCATATCAAACAGCCTCTTAATCATAACTAAAACGACACATTTGATGCTCAAACAAGATAACATAACTAATGCGCAGATACCATATTTTAACATCAAAATACTGATATATGTCTGATCTTATCAAAATACTGATGTTCAAACAAAATAACATAACCGATTGAGGCTTAACATTATTGAAATACTAATCTTATCTAGTTGCTGCATGCTGGTCTGCTATGGGTGCCTCATTTTGGAAATAGTGGGTGCACATGAGGTGAAATCTTAATAGTTGGAAGGGAATTTTGATTTTGGCCTGGGTGCCTAGGCACCCACGAAGCCTAACTGGGCTTTGCCCCTGACAGTTGCAATATCAGTTAGCAAAGGGCTATCCAGAAGACCAGGGCTAGGTTATATGAGATGGTTGCTAACCAAACGGCTAGGGCTAGGGTATATGAGATGTACAAGCAGCATGCGCAAGAAACCTACCAAACCTTCGAGCCTAGAATAAAATCACAACAGGCTATGTACACACCGGCACAGCTGAATCCCGATTCGAATCGGACGAATGCTCCGACAACGTCCGTGCCTTTCCATTTTCGGATTCGGCGCGCAGTTCTTCTCTTTCCATTTTCGTGGCAGTGCATGCGCTCGCTACAACCGGCACTTTTTCCAACTCCTGATGACGTCCCGCGAAAAAAATCAAAATATTTATTTGTAATTGATATAACTTCTAAATGGTGTATCCATTTTAAATTTCGTTTGCACCGGTATATTCCTCATGATAAGACGAACAAAACTAGACCACACTTACTTATGTTTCGAAAAAATTATTTCAATAACAAGTTATATACATTAACTTATAACATATAACATGTATCGAAAATTAAGAAACATAACTTATGCATGGAGATTATTAAACAGAAGGAAACGAATCAATTTATAATTTATGCCAAAACTTATAAATACATAGGTTATTAAACAAAAACAAAATAAATTAACTTATAACTTATACTAAAGTTTGAAAACACAAAAATTATAAAACACAACTTATAAATAAAAGTTATCAAATACAACTTGTATACGCAAATTATATGTTATAAGTTAATACGTATAAATTGTTATTTAAAAAATTCTTTAAAATATATATAACTAGGTAACGTGCCCGTGCGTTGGTACGGGACAATTAAACTATTATACTAAAAACACACAGATCGCATGATAAAATAATAATAGCGTAAAATTAAAAAACGATATTAAAATAATATTTAATCCAAAAAATAAAATTCGTGAAAGTAACACGGTCATGGAGAGCCTGACATCGCAGGCTCATCAAATCTAGTGTATGACATTTCTCTAATGCCCTGGTAACTATGAAAGAAAAATATGTAGGATCAACTTTTATAGATTAAAGCACTCCACACCATTAAATACATGGAAACAGCTAACGTTGACAAATGTGTAAACTTTCACGGATCCACATCTTTAAATACATGGAAACAGTCAATGTTTGAGAAATGTCAAAATATACATGGTTTCGTAACTCTTCATGAAAACCCCACGTAGTTGCGCGAGCTAGTGAGCTATAATAACATTTGTACTCATCAGATAGTAGAATCCAACAGACGTATTACTATAATAACATTTGTACTCATCAGACAGTAGAATCCAATAGATGTATTAGAAGTCGTAAACATGGGCATTGCAAAAATAATGGTTTCAGGTGAAAAACGGTTTTTAATTTCTTCAAAAAGTGAATCAGACACATGCTGTACAATCAATCTTTTTAGCATTTTTTTTTAGTCTGAGCCATGGCTCTAGAGCCTTGTATTCATTACCGATAGCTTAGCACATTGGTTACCAAAGCAGGCGATTGGTGGCATCAATCTTTAGCTTCAGTCAACAGGTGCAGACATTGAGTTCTGCTATGTACAATATAGAAGTCTATGTACGTTCAGCAATTTTAGAGCTATGGCTGTCCAAGTGTGTTGGTTTAAAATAGCAATGTTTCTATAAACATTGTGGATTTAAACATGCAAGCATTATATATTTGTATTGAGGACATGGCATGTAAATTAATATTTGTTTGTTACACAGATATACCACAATACAAGTGAAATAGAAAATGTTGTATATACACCTGAGCTAGGATGATTGGGCCTCACTATATACTATGATGTGTTAGCGTCCTTCATCTTGTTGACACTTGAGGGTGGTGAAGGTCCATCTCATCTTGCCACATAGAAACAGGAAACAGGAAACAGGATTTATTGAAGTTTAGTTCATATCAACCACTCGCATGGAAAATGTACGATGAGGGCTGAAAACCGTATCCACTATTATGCACCTGACACTCCTATAGGAAACATATCAAAGCCATGCAAGCATACAATCCAGATCATTCCAGCCTCATGCAGATCCAACGCATGAAAAATAGGTTCATTTAATTTCGGTCTGAGAAGAAGCATGAAATGAAATGTAATATTTTGATTGATAGATTGCCACAAATCAAGTGTAATTTTCAGCTAATAGGTTCATGCCTATGTGATGCTATGGGTTTTTAAATCCACACAATCCTATATATTTTTCAGCTAATACATATATGAAAAAAGTGACTTATGTGCACCATGGTTTTGAATTGAGTACATGCATAGGCAACCGAAACACTTTGTATGGACAAATGTCTTACAAGAACAGCTTGTAGTTCTCTTTACTAAGGACCTCCTAAGCTGTTTAGATTGCAAGGAGATATGAGTATATGACCTTTGTGAATTGCAAAACTTTCGACACACATAATACTTAGAAGAAAGCTAGCAGCACTGAGCGACAACAACAAAGCAAAACACATTGAAAGAAAGCTAGCAGCAGCGGGCAACAACATTAAAGTTAAATGATGTTTTCCCAGTTATGTGCGTTCTTTCAAAGAAACTATGGAATTCTCTATACAATCTAAATAAACACATGACATAAACACAGGCTCTACATAAATGAAGCAATGAAATTGAAATGTGAAATCAGTACTGGAATCTCGAACACAAGAAATTTGGATTATTAGAGGGAAGATACGCTGCGAAACGGAGCAAGCAGATGTAAATATATGTTCACAAGATGTACCTGCTTGACCCTTCTGACAGATTGTTCCGCATGTGTTACCTTCTCTGAGACTGTTTTGTCAAGTTCCAATAACGTGTTGGTCTCCGCCTTCCCTGGTTGAAAGAATGACTATAGTCATGTAAACAATCAGGTAAAGAAAAGCCCCATCGCACAAAAATTGGCAAGTCATCCTACTACTTACTATGATGTTTGTACTTCTCAAGCAATTTCTTCTTCTCAACTTCCACTTTTGAGAACATGTCTGCAGATAACATATACAAAGATTTCAATTGATAGGCTAATATTTTTGTCAAGCCATGTTTTTAAAGGCACACAATTCGAGATCATTCGTAAGGTAGCAACAAATCAACAAAAAGCAAACTCTAGTAACTATAAAAAAAAGGCACACTGGCTAGTGGCTTGTTTTAGAAAGAAAAAAAAGAGCCTTCTCATCATGTGTAAGTGAAAGAATTGGTGATAAGCAACCATCACAGGCTGCTCTTGTTTGAGGTACCTCTGAAAGTCTGCATGGGAGCATCCTTTTCTTTGCAAAACGTATCATATGTTTCCTGAAACTTGCTGTACTCTTTGTTCAGTGAACTCTCACACTGCTAAAGTACAAATGTCGTGTCATTTTAGAACAAAACAAAACTCTAGAATACGAATTGTTATGAATACCTCTTTGGAAGTGTTAGACAGTACTTTTAGCAAATTCTGTCTGCATGCACAAATAGGACCACAGATTAGTGAATTCTCACTGAAGATGAATATTTTTGTTTAGCTCTTTGTAAGTAATAACTGGCTTCAGATGCTCAGTAAGTTAATGGGGGAAAAAACCACGTGGAAGTGAAATACCAAATACCTTTCCTCCTCAAATTTCAGCTGGGTATCTTCTAGCATAGTCTGAATATCTGCTGCTACATTACAGTTTAAGAAAACAAATATCAACAAACTCTAGTGATACAGATAGCCTACTCAGGAGAGAAAGATTCGACCAATCACACGGATAAACCGATAAACTCTCTCTTACAGTTATGGGACAACTATCATAGAGACTAAAAAGGACGCACTGTTTATCTTGTGGGCATTCCGTTGAACACCTCCTGTGCGCTATCAACATCAACATCGAGTCCAGCGTTGAAGGTGGTGGTGGTGGGTGCTGCTGGGGCAGGGAACGCTGGTGTAGATGTCGGGATCCCGCAGCCGCCGTCCCCTTCGGCTTGGGGGCCACCGGTGGTCCCTTCCGAGTGGGCAGATCCCGGCCATGGCTAGCCAGCACACCCCCTTTCGTGGCTTCGCCGAGACTGCTGCCGACGGCAGGACGGAGCGCGGTGGCTCGGACAGGAGGACGCCCAAGCCCTTCATGCCGTTGCTGTGCAAGTGCGGGCACGATGGTGCCACCAGAGGACGCACACTAAGTGATGCTCTGCCTTCCCCACACACTTGTTCTTGAGCTCCTCAATTTTGCAGCGCCTTCACCTCAGCCTGCGCTATCCCCACATACCCATCGCCAAAAATGAATCGGCTGCAAGCCGGGGTGAAGGAGCGGCGGAGGCGTGGACTGCAGGTGTGGTCGGTTGGGCGCGCTCAACGGAGGAGTCCGCAGCACGTCAAGCCCCAGGCGTTTCCCCTGGCCTCGTCCGTCTCCGTCCTCCTCCTTGGTGGCGATGAGCGATGGCGGCCGTGGCGGCGTGGGCGAGGGTGGCCGTGGCATGCTGGTGCAGCGGCATGAGGTCAAGGCGCGGCGGCGGCGTCGACGAGCGCGTGGAGGGGCGCGCGGGCGCGGCGGTGTGAGCGAGCGCTAAGGGAGAGAAGAGGCGCGCGAATCACCGGGCGCTGCGAGCGAGGGAGCGTGGGATAGGCGGCGGGGTAGGAGTACGAGCAGCGGCAAGGAAGATCCGGTGGGCGTGGGGCTTGAGCGGTGAAGGTGGCGGAGGTAGGGTTCTGGGGAAGGAGAGAAAGGGAACGTGCGACGACGCCGGACGATGGACGGCTGGTGAGGCATAAATCACGGTTGATTTCCATTTTTGCCGCTCAAGTTGTCGCATGTGCGGGTCTGAGACGGAGGCGGGGATCGCAGCCAGCGGACGGACGACCCCAAGGTCCATCGTCGCACCAAAACAAAGCCTCCTCTTTAGTCTTATTAGTTGTAGAGATTGGGGTCTAGTTTTGTTCGTATAGTTGTTTTGAACACACGGGTGCTGTCGAAATTAAAAATGGATACACCGTTAAGGAGTTATATCGTTTTGAAATAAATGTTTTTATTTTTTTTATCTACATCAGCACTAACATCAGCGCAGAGTAGGAAATCACAGTCTAGGATGCCTGAATGGGCCCACTCACTCTGACATGAAAAGAAAACAACGCGCATGGAATAAAAAAAAAGGAACCTGCCCACGCGGTGCATCGTTCGCTGCGATTGAATCGCGCGGACGACCGCGAAACAGGCTTTTGGTGTACACATTCATTCAAGCAAAAAGAGAATCACAAAGGGTGAAGGACCGAATATATAGGTGACCAGAGAAGGGGTGATGAGAGCCAACTGGAATTTATTCCGAATGGCCACTGTCCCAAACAAACCTCAAAGAGCGCAAACTCACACGGATGACGTTCTCGAGCCAACTAGTGGCTGGATGTTCTCGGTGATGACTGGTGAACACGGCAGAAAACTCACCACAACAGAGAAACACTTGCAAACACGAAACACTCCGAGAACCGAAAAATGCGCTCTCAACCTCGATAGAAACGAACCAGGATCCCAAATCAAATTCACCCAAACCAACTGGTGGTTTGATGACTTGAAAAGGTTCCTAGGTAGATTAGAAACCCACAGGAACAAACGGTTCACAAAACGAACACTCTGAGCAACTTGAACCTAGAAATCAGCCAAGATTGTTGAGGTTCAATATTTCGCTGCTTAGGTTCAACACAGCCTTTGAAGTTGGGTTTTGAAGCAACTCCGCGCCATCACCCCATCCACTATGCTAGAACTTGTGTTGCTCCTAGCAGAAAACAAATCCTAAAAACATAGAGGATACAATCAAATTTTACATAAACAAAACAAGAAATGACTACAATTGTATGAAATCCTTAAATTCATTGTCATGACGTGTACCTTTAAGATCGAACAAACATTTATGGTGCTCTACAAACTCTGGTGCTGCCCATCGTACCAAGAGAGGCACGACACGACACGAAAATTTTATATCGCGTCGTGCTTCGAGTCACTGGTACACAGGTGGGCTTTAATAATGGTTGGGAACTGCTTTTCGCCCCGATTCCTTAACCGGGATTGTAGATTCAAGACTAAAAGTCAGAACCTTTAATCTCAGCTTATACAATCGGAACTAAAAGTCATCCTTGGAATTTTTTTAAAAATAGTTTAAATCCTGTCGCACGTAGCTTCTTTACCAATTCAAATACACACCACATGTAACAAAATCCTAGGCGCTCTCCTTTTGAATTCACCAGTGGGAAACTTTTAGTCTTGGTGGGAGACCCTTAGTGATCCTATGACACCAACTGGGACTAAAATATTACCCTTTAATCCCGATTAGAGTTATAGTTAGTGTTACTAATTAGGATAAAAGATCCTTCGATGCCTGTAAAATTTAGATCTAGAATTAATGCTCACATTAGTCTCATATACTAACACAACTGATACTAAAAGTATGAATCACAAGTCATTTCTGTATTAGTGAGTTGTACCTAAAGATCAAATTTTTTTAAATAATATTTTTTTAATGATTAAATGCAAATCTAGTATTTGAAATCGAAAAATTGCAAAAATAGCATCCTGTTGGCCATTCAGCGGTCGATAGGGGACCTGTCGGCCCTCCAGAAGCCGATAGGCCTACTTGCTGCTCTGACAAGTGTCAGCAGCGGCTGTCGGCGCCGACAGCAGGCCTGTTGGCTTCTGGTGGGCCGATAGGTCCAGTCGGCTCCCGGGCGGCCGATAGGCCTGTCGGCTCACCGTAAGCCGAAAGGCCACTACTTCCATTTGCTTTTTTATTTTGATGTTTATTTTCACGTTTTTTTTCATATTCGTTATACGGTTCGATCCGAAAACTTACTCACGTCTTTCAAGACTGTTCTATAAATGAAGTATGTTGCAAACTACGAGAAATAGAATTAAAACAACACATGTTCAATTTAAAAGAGTAACCCAGTGATACATAAAATGAGCGGTGCGTGGCATGTATGGTACTCTAGGTTGTACCAACCGAATCCTAACATGCCTTACGAAAATTGAACACAACGGTGGTTTACAATGGCATGTGTGTGTGACTCTGGTAAGAGGCCACAGACTATTGTAAACATGCCTTCGGGAATTTAACTAGTTGGGTCTATTACATTGTTCTACTGGGTGCAGCGTGGTTGTTTGCCCTTGTTGTCGCGCCGTGAAGACGGTTCCGCTACATCCGTCTTGTTCTTGAGTGCTGCCTCTCGCGCTTTAAGCTCTTCCTCTTTACAGTTGATGATTGCTTCACGCAAACTTAACTCCTCCCTCCTCCTGGCAAGATCTTCCTCCTTAGCTTTGAAACGGATCTGATCTGCCCTGATCCATCGCTCTTTGTCCTCCCTAATTTTGCGGTTAACCTCACGAGCCTCATTCATCCTCAGAAGATATTGAGCTTTGTCTTCAAGCTCCTTCGGTCGCCTCTGTGGCCATGCGGGCATCTCGCGATCCACCCATTGGATCCACTTGTAAGGCTACATGTGTGGATGTAAATGAATAAATTGTGTATAGTTTACGAGAAACGAAAGAAGAAGTTGTTGATAGTACCATGAAGTCGTCATCTAGATCTGGGCACCCGAAGTACCTACACCTATAGTGTCGGTCCAACTCCATCCACACGCACAATCTAGTGACAAACCCACAACGACACTTTGGCCGCTCACGCCATGATGGTAGCTGAGTTAGGTCAGTTGTCCATGACGACATTGTAGTTGAATGAGGAGGGTTTGGAGAAGAAAATGTGTGGTATGCTAACTCGTCAGATGTCTTTAAATAGGACAGGCATGGAGTGAAGGTGTAATTTCATAGACCCCAGCCTTTTCAGACTTAGTCCTTTATAGGCTTTACAGAGTTCGTTTTTCGCAATAAGTGCATATGCCGTAGCCTTTGAAGTGCTTGGTAGAACACAAATAATTGCGAGTAGCTTGTTCCTCACCTCAGATTACACAGTGAGTAGCCTTTTCAGTGTATTGGCAAATCAATAGTAGCCTGTTCAATCAGTCAGAATTAACAATGACTAGCCTTTTCAGTGATTCAGAGGGCTTGCGAATAGGCTTTTCAGTGCATGGCCTTTTCAGTGATTGCGACTGCACAGTGACTAGCCTTTTCGGTGACTTTGGGAGACCGAGAATCTAACCTTTTCAGTGATTCAGAGGGCTTACGAATAGGCTTTTTAGTGCATAGCCTTTTCAGCAAGTTGTCAATTCAATTCATGGCGTCTTCAGTGATTGCGACTGCACAGTGAGTAGCCTTTTCAGTGACTTTGGCAGACCGAGAACCTAGCCTTTTCAGAGTACTTCAAAGTGTTGTACTCAATTAACCCTGCATTAATTCAGTTCTATTCAAACGCAATGTCACCCCTCGGCTGCCTCTATAAATATGGGACGGTGCTGGGGGAACATCACCAACAATACAAGATGTCTGGATCAAAGAAATGGGGGTTTGGGATTGGGAAGCTGAAGGGCACGGTGGAGAGTAAGGGCCCGCCAATAATATGGGATGATGGGGGTAGTCTAGGTCCCGATGAGTTCGACGAACCCATCGACAGGTTTCCAGAAGAGAGCAAGAGTGATTATGGTCCACTGAAAGTGCATTTGCCCCATCGTGGGTTTTGGTTAGTTGATGACACCAAATTAGGGACTAATGAACTCTACTAAGACTATGCGCAGGTTTAATCCCGTGAGAGCATATTGAAAATCTAATTGGGATTAAACGGTGCCCCTCAATTCGAGTTGAACTTCGGCGCTTCGACTCAAGCGGTGGTTAGAATTACTTTTATTATTTTCATGAGTTAGGAATGCCGTACTATTAAGAGGGATGCAAAACTAAGTGGTTTGATGAAGATAGAGTGATCAAGCTTTAATTTAAAATCAAAAGAGAGACACTCAAAGCACCGCACGAACACGATCGAGAGCCGCTGGAACTTGACGCGTCAGAAGTTCCGGCCTGAGCCGGAAGTTCTGACGTTCAGCCTTTTGGTGGCGTGGCTAAGTGCTGGGAGGTCGGAAGTTCCGGCTGGTGCCGGAAGTTCCGACTACCCCGCACCAAGACCTAATTTGAATAGCAGGGTCGGAAGTTCTGACACCGCTGTCGGAAGTTCCGACGCAGATCTGAACGGTTGGACATGGATTCGTCTATAAAAGCTCCTCTCTCACTTCTAACCGATACCATTGACTCTCAGCGACCTAACTCCGTCCAAAAACAGCTCCCAAGCATTGAAGGCTCCCCTCTCCTCTCCCCTTTGCTCCCAACTTCGATTCCCCCAAGGGTTTGAGTGAAGAGTGAGTGGATCGAGTGAGGAAATCATCTCTTGAGCTTCAGCACTTGATTCTCCTCGTCTTGCCGGTTGGTTTTGCGTTTGTTACTCTTGGAGCTTTGCTCCTAGCCGGCTAGGCGTTGCCCAAGAGCATCCAAATTTGTGGATTCGCCTTGGGAAGTTTGTATTACCCGTGATTTCTAGTGGAAACCTCGAGTTACCTTTGTGGTTTCTTTGAGAGAGGGTAAGGAGGTGAAATAGACTCCGACCTTTGTGGTCACCTCAACAACGAGGACGTAGGTACTCCTTTGTGGGGTGGCCGAACCTCGGGATAAATCCTTGTGTCTCTTGTGCTCGTTGTTTTTGTTGCAATACTTGTTTTGTATTACTCTTTGCTTGTCTCTCCCTACCTCCTTCTACTTTCTAGGGTTTGAACTCCACCCGTAGCGTGGAGCATCTCCGGAGCTGAACAACCTCGACTGCTACCTCACTTCATCACTGGGTAAAAGGGTTGTAAGTTTTCGCACGCTCAAAAGTTCATTTGGCCACTAGGGCTAGTTTCAACGTAGGGGTCGAAACCTCCGACAGTTTGGGCCGGAACTTCCGACATCGTCGGAAGTTCCGACACAAACTTCCGGAACTTCCGGCAGTCTCTGATCAAATTGAAGTAGAGTGTGTGCAGATTTTTTTAATTAGGCCAATTCACCCCCCTCTAGGCCATTGTAGATCCTTTCATCCACAAAGACCTCTGAGGGAGTACGTGAAGAAGGATAAAGAAGTGTGGCCGAAGTGCAGGCATGGTGAGGACTGCCTTGTGCAGATGTGCACTGAGGGCGGGATACACGGGGGCCGGCGATTCTTCAAGTGCCCCTATGCATATGTAGTGTTTTATTGTCCCTTTTCAGTAATGTATTTCGCAACATAAACGAATGTTAACAAATCTATTCATCGCAGACCTCGTGGGCAGAAGACAATTGCGGGTTCACTAAGTGGGTGGACCCTCTACCTATTACCCCGCATTTGGAGCACATCTGGTACCTGCAGGACCGCATCGGCTCACTCGACCCAAGCTACAGCTCGAGCCACAACAAGGAGGAAGATGAGGAAGGAGGCAACAGTGGGGCACATCGCAGGAGCCAAAATGCACAGACCCGTACTGCCGCTGCCCTCATCACAAGAACAGTGGCACTCCGCCGAAATCGCCACCGCCACCACCTCCGCCAATAGGCGGTTACTATGGGGATGGTGCCACTCAGCTCGATATGTGGCAGCACTACTAGTAGGCTGTCCGATTGTTCGTCTATTTGTGTGGTGCATGTTTCAGTTACCTAAGGCATGTTAGGTGTAGTGCACAGAGTCTTAACCCTTGTTTGGTTTGGATTCTCACATGCCATTTCGTGTATTTGTTGTATGTTTTAATTTGCAAAGGCATGTTAGGGTCCACACATGCCTTTTCATGTGTTGTGCTTGTTCGTATCGTTTCGTAATAAGTTCGAGAAGAGAAGAAATGTCCGTAATTCGAGCGTACTGGAGCGTTGCCTCCATTTAATGCAATGGAAACCACAAATACGATTGGACAGAACAGTAATGCATTACTACGTAACATCCATAGAAACTTGTGATCATACATGCATGCGCCCTCAATCTGCACGACGCCCACGCTTAGGGCCCTGGCGACGAAGCTGCTCCGTAGGAAAAGTGAACTGCTGTGGAGGGCGATGCGGGCGTGGTGGCGAGGTTGGGTCTAGAGGCTGAGACAGCTGCGTCGGCTGGGTCAGCAGCGGTGCACCAAAAAGCTGTGAGGGGCCGGCCTCATCCGGACGACTAGGCAGAGTACCGCCTGTAATACCCTGGGTATTACGGAATAAATAACCTGCCATGTCATCATATTTAACTTAATTAATTTGCATATGATTGTGCTTAGGGACCTAGAGTGGCTTGGATTGATAAAGTATTGGATTGAAAATTTAAAATCCTAATTGCATATTTGAAATAACCCCAGATTTAGCCCCAAAACCCTAATTCAAAATCTAGAAGTAATCTGGGGGTGATCCTTTAATGAAAGTTGTAGATCTAATTAAATGTGACAACTTTTATTTTTGGAGATTTTGAAGTTCTGTTATGAAAATTTGAATTTAACTCAAAACAGTGAATAAAAAAAAATTTGAATTTGAAATGCCATTTCAAAAATTAATTGGAATCTGACAAAACTTCCTTAATGAAAGTTGTAAAGCTCTCTAAGGGGAACAACTTCTATTTTAGCCATTTTTCAAGTTGTTGTGTAAAATCAAAAGTAATTTTGAAAATACAGTTTGAAATTCAAAAACCCTATTCATCCCCTTTTGAATAGATTTCAAATTTGGCCAAATTTGGAGTTGGTCCAAAAACAAAAAGTGTTCAGTTTTCTGAGCACTACAACTTTGCTTTTTACCATTTTTCCTTTTTCCATTTGAATTTGACCGAATTCCACAAAAAAACAAAAATGGGAGTGGTTGAGCTACAGTAACCCGGGATGGGCACTGTCCTCCTCGCGCTGTTCGCGCGTCGCCGTCGGTCGGCCACGCCCGTCCCTGCTCCCACGTTGCTCAAATACGGGCCGTTGACGCCTTTTCTCCCTCTCCCTCTCGTCCTCTGCCCTATAAATACGACGAGCGGGCCGCCTTCTTCTTTTTCCCGTTTCCCGGCTCGCCGGAGTTCGCCCACACCGCACCACCATCACTCTCTCCATCTCGTGAGCATCTAGCCAACTCTCTTGCGCACCTCCCGAGCCCACTGGTGGAAGCTGTAGTGGCTCGAGGGTGCCGGTGTACTCGTCGCCGTCGCTGCGGGTGCCCGGAGCGCCGCCGCGAGCCGCGTGCGGTGTCGAGACCGATTAGGTGAGTTCTGGGGATCCTTAGCTTGTGTCCGAGGCTCCATGTAGCCTGTAGTTTCTCATGCTTGCGATCGTATGCTCTGTGGTGGTCCAGTGTCGCCGGAACGGGGGAGTTACCGTCGGAGCACGCCGCCGCCATTGCGGTCACCGTCAAGCTCGTCCCTTCGGGCCACCTCTGCCTTCACCACCTTGTCACCGAGACCCGTGGTGAGCTGATGACCCTCCCCAACCCCTCTGTTATTACCTCGCGGGTCCGGCGTGGGCGGCGTAGATCCGCCGGGCTGCGCGTCCGCCATGGGCGAGCTTCGGCTCGTCGTAGGCGATTAGGGTAGGAGCTGAGCATGCCTGGGTGTTCCCTTAGCTCTAGGGCGTGGACTGACGCGGTCAGTTTCGCTGTTGAAGTCGCCGGCGGCGATACCCGTGGCGGACCGCCGCGTGCCGGTGCGTGCGCGAGCTGGCGGGAGGTAGGAGGAGGAGCTGACAGGCGGGGCCCGCCTGTCAGCGCCTCAGCTCGCGCAGGCGCGGGCCGCGTGCGCGCGGGAGACGACGCGCGTGATAGTGGGCCGGCCCAGTTCGGGCGCGGGCGCGGGCAGCGCGACGGGGGCGAGTGGCCGGGCCGAGCCGGTTGTGTGGGCCGCCTCGGGCCGGTTTCGCTTTTCCCATTTTCCAGCGATTTTCAATAGCCTTTTTCAAATTTATTTCTATGAATAGTGCTGATGTTTGTCAATTTCATAGGAATTAATCTGTGGCCTGAAAAATCATGAAAAATTTTGTGGTAGCTCTCTGTGATGTATAGAATTTAATAAAAATATCATATGTTCATTTTAGACCTTTTCTGTTAGGGGTAAAAATCAGCCAAATAAATGGATAATGCAACTTTGTTGATTTTTAATAAATTGTAGGTAACTCCAAAAATCATGAAATTAATTGTGGCTCTGTTTAATGATGAAACCTAGCTGTTGGTGAAATTTGGTCACAATTGGAGTTAGTTTGGTTAGTTAGTAAATATATGTGAAATTAGGAAAAATAAATAAAATGAGTAGAAGAAATGGATTTAGGGTTTTGTGTGGATTTTGGATTGATTGAAGCTCAAGGATCCACCCCTATATGATCCTTGGCAATAAAAGATGTTAGTGTAAGGTCAAAGTCGTAAAAGTCGTGCAACGGCTTTCCATGACTGCTAAAATCATCTCTTTAATAATTGCTGTATAATTTTTGATCTCCGTTTACAACTTTTCCGTGAAGGAAAGTTGTACTCAAGATGTTAATCATTGATTATTGCATTCCTATAAAGACTGTTGCATCATGTTAAGCATGCATCATTGCACACGTGTAGTGACCGGGAGCGAGGAAGTGAAAGTCGAGGCCACTGCTGGGGAGACAGCTCCGGAGGTGATCCAGGGTTTCGACATCTGCGGGACCGATCCCAACCCGACCCTCTTTTCACTCCAAGGCAAGCCCCGGTGCATTAACCCTCTGTTGTGAAATTCTTTATAATTCGAGTCAATCTATTGCATTAAGTTGATAGGAGTTGATTGTTACCTATCCAGATGCATTGTCCCAAATAATTATCCTGAAACCTGATTTAAATGAAATGGTTTTAAAAAAATGCTTAGGCATGCTTAATAAAAATTAGAATTTTATAAAAAAAAAACTATTTTCTGTGCTATGAATGTATACATACTTTATGATTAGAACTTGTGATCCGTTGGTCGATGTGTATTTGCGTTAGAGTCCCAATGCACGATCACCTTCGGAATAGTTCAAAGCTGGTCGATATCACTGTAAGGTGTTTCGCTCGGCTGACGTGCTCGTGGGACGGCGTTTCCCATGACTTCTCACCGGCAGACACGGTTTTCAAAACTATAGGGACCGTTCGTTGTAGGCGTGCTGGATCGAGATGAACAGCCTAGCCACATACCTTTGTGGAAAGCCTAGAGTCAGGTGGCTCTATTGCTGGAACCGACAACCACGCACTGGGAGTGGAGAGATGGCGGGAGTAGCTTGTACCCACGTGGCCGTCGTGCCTGGAGACGAGTGGAGTACTGTGCTCCCGGGTGGCGCAGGACCGGTTCCGGGATAGAAAGACCTAGATGATAGGTTGGTATATGTATGCCGGCGTGCTGCATATGCAGTGTGGTTAGAATCCCCAGCTGGGTATACTTTCTGGATTCGAATCGACGTGCTCCTCGGTCAATGGAGACTCAATCCACTTCCCTACCCCGAAAAGTGGTTCTCAACTAGGTGTTTTCTGAATAAAGGAAGTAAGTGGAGAAATGACGATCTATGAGTTTGAATATTGGAACTATAGATAATGATGAAATAAAATAGGATAGTGATGCTTTTCTGCAAATCTTTTACCTCCTGCTAGCCTCACCTATGACCCTGCATTCCTGAGTCTCATCTTACACCTTTAGTCGGGTAAGTCTTGCGGAGTACCCCTAGTACTCAGGGTTTGTTAACCCTTGCTGCAGGAGATCCGCCTTCAGATGTCTGTTTTGCTCCGTGCTGTATGACCATCATCCAGGAGGGTAGCGAGGAAGAGTGAAGTGGAACCTGTCGGCAGGGTTCGAGTTACCTTATGTATAATGTTGTATAATTATTCAACTGCTACTGCCACTACTTATGGATTGTAATAATCGTACTGGAACTCTATTTGGACAACTGGTTTGTAACATAAAGTTATGTAATATTCCGCTCCTGTACTCTGATGTATTTTACTGTGAAATGTTGTAATCTTGTAATGTATTCGCAATGTGATCCTGCGGAAAAAAAAATTGGGCGCTGATGTAGCCCGACAGATCGGTCTAGGTTATATGGAACATGGGCCCGGCTGTCAGAGTCATTAATGATAATGACAGTCGCCTGTGGGCCATGTAATTTAGGCGGTTCTGTTACAGTTGGTACCAGAGCATTACATTGCCAATCATTACGGATTACCTTTCGAAAACTTCAAAATGTTTTGGATCATAAAACTTAATATATTATTTTGGGTCCAAATTGCTTCTGTTCTTATCTTATTCCGTAGTCTTAAGTGATTTATATTTAATATCATGTGGCTATGGTAGCATGTGGAATAATATTATTATTATTATTAGCCCTATGTTAAAAAGTTTACTTACTTTTGTATGTGTTTACTTGCATGATTTAAATTCGTAAGTACGTGCATGCATCATGTTAATCACATAATAATAACTTCCTCCTTAAAAGTGGGTATTTGGGATAAGTTACCAAACCTGTTCTTGCTAACTTGTATATCTTATAAAATCCACTTACCTTCTCCAGATGGCTCGTTGCAAGCTCACTGCCAGGAAAATGACGGGACCACGTGGCGTTCCGCGCCACCAGCTGGCGCCACGTACCGGGGAGGGCGAGGCTTCTGGGGGTCGCCCACCCTGTCGCAGCAGTGAGGAGTTGGAGGCTGAGGTCGGGAGACTTCAGAGGCTAGTGAGTCAGTGGGAGAAGGACTACCGTGTGGCTCGCCTCAATCACTATCGTGATGTGAGGACCAACCGAGACTTGCGTCGGGAGATTGACCGCCTGACGAAGCAGCGGGACGAGGCTTGGGATCGCGAGGAAGCGATCATGGACAGGATGTTGCAGGCAGAGCAGCGCACCGCGCAGTTGGAGGAAGACAACATCGCCTTGCACGAGGAGGTGCACCAGCTCAATGATCAGCTCTACCCTATTCCGGTACCTGAGGAGGAGGACCCGGAGCTTGGAGTTGTCCTTGGTGAGGAGGACATGGAGGAGACTGACGAGGAGATCGAGTCTATCGAGGTCGAGGAGGCAGGCTCCGAGGAGAGTGACGAGGACTTTGAGGAGGACTTCGTGGACAGTGACGCTTCCTACGCGTCTGCAGTCGACGAGGACTAGACTAGTGTAGGCCTAGGGCTGTCAGCTAGTTGCCTTTCCAGTTTGTAAAATAGGTGCTTGCTAGAAAAACCTTAGTATGGGGCGTGACTCTTGCTTGGGTGCGAGTCTTGTAATATTAATAATGTAAGAATTGTGTGTGCTTCTATGCTCTGCTTATGTAATATAAGTCCTTAGTGGTTGCTTGTTAACAGATGGGAGATCACTCTGGTCATGGGACTGGCGCTCCTCCACCGCCACCACTTCCAACCACTCTGGCAGAGGCCATCACTGCTTTGACGAACGTGGCAACCCTGCTAGCTCAGAGTCAGCAAGATCGTGGTGGACGCCGTGGTCGCCGCGACAATGAGGAAACCACCTATGTTGACTTCACCGACACCCGTCCGCCTGTGTTCACCAAGGCAGATGAACCTCTGGAGGCAGACGATTGGCTTCGTACCATGGAACAGAAGTTCAGCTTGATCCACTGTACAGAGGTACAGAAACCTCTGTTCGCAGCGCAACAACTCCGTGGTCCAGCAACGACCTGGTATGCCAACCTGTTGGCAGCACAGACTGAAGGACACCAGCTCACCTGGCAGGAGTTCCGCGAGGCGTTCCGTGCTCATTATATCCCCGCGGGTGTGATAAGGCTGAAGTTGGATCAATTCCTGTCACTGAAGCAGAACGAGTCCACTGTCACTCAGTACCTGGGACAGTTTAACCATCTGGCACAGTATGCACCCGAGCACACCAACACCGATGAGAAGAAGAAGGCCTGTTTCATCAGGGGGCTGAATTACAAGATTCAGCGCAGTTTGTCCAACAACCTCAAATGTACTTTCCATGAAGCGGTTGACTGTGCATTGGCTTTTGAAGAAAGCAACCGTCAGCTCCAGAAGGAGAAGAAAAAGAATAAGAGGCCTGCATTTTCTGGTGGTCAGAAGCGCCAGAAATTCATCTACCACCCCACTCACCAAAATCGTCCATCTTATCCTCAACAGCAGGTGGTTGTGCGCACCGCCGCCACCTCCCACACCTCAAATCAACAAAATGCCACTCAGCCGAATGCCCCCGGCGTTCGTATTAATACCCCTCAAACCACCTACAATCATCCTTGCTACAATTGTGGTAAGATGGGGCACTGGGCACGCAACTGCCCTTTCCCAAAGAGGTACAATCAGAATGCACCTGGTGGTCAGCAGCAGCAACATCAGCAGCAGCAGCAAAGTCAGCACCGTGGTCATCAACATCATGCTCAGAAGGGCAAAGTTGTCAAGAAAGCAGGTCAGGTCTATTACACTCAAGTTGATGATATCCCTGCGGGAGAGCCCGTCATGATGGGTAGGTTCCCTGTTGCCAGTCATCCTGCACTTACGCTTTTCGATTCTGGTGCATCGCATTCATTCATAAATCGTACCTTTGTCGTCAAGCATGAAATTCCAATTGGGGAAATAAAGGAAGATTTCCTTATACACTCGCCCGGGGGGCGTATGTCTACTAAAGAGGTAGTTCAGGGAGTGCCTATAGAGTTGGGAGGGCATAAATTCCCTACGACTATGATAGTGCTAAAGAATCAAGATATTGAGGTGATATTAGGTATGAATTGGATGTACCAGCACAATGCTCTCATTGATGTGCTGAATAGAACTATAAGAGTGAACATACCTAATAGTCAAACTCAACTTCTTATCCAACTTCCACTACCTATGAGAAAGGTGGAGAAAACCGTGCAAAAGTTGTGTGCTACCTCAGTGGAAGAAGTGATGAAGATTCCTGTGGTCTGTGAATTCCCAGACGTGTTTCCTGATGAGTTGCCCGGTTTGCCACCTGATCGAGATGTGGAATTTGCCATTGAGCTAAAGCCTGGAACAGCTCCTATCTCTCGTAGAGCTTATAGGATGCCTCCCAAGGAATTGGCAGAGCTTAAAATTCAGTTGCAAGAGCTGCTTGATAAGGGTTTCATCCGTCCTAGTTCATCTCCTTGGGGTTGTCCTGCCATTTTTGTTAAAAAGAAGGACCAATCTCTTCGACTCTGTATCGACTATCGTCCACTCAACGAGGTGACTGTCAAAAACAAATATCCGTTGCCTCGTATTGACCTACTCTTTGACCAACTGGCTGGAGCTAGGGTGTTTTCTAAGATCGACCTTAGGTCCGGCTACCACCAAATCAAAATCCGTCCTGAAGACATTCCAAAAACGGCTTTCACTACCAGATATGGCCTATATGAATATCTAGTCATGTCTTTTGGCCTAACCAACGCACCTGCCTACTTCATGTATCTCATGAACTCCGTCTTCATGCCCGAGCTCGACAAATTTGTTGTCGTGTTCATCGATGATATCCTTGTCTATTCCAAAACACCCGAAGAACATGCCAACCACCTTCGCATTGTCCTAACTCGTTTGAGAGAGCACCAGCTTTATGCAAAGTTTAGCAAGTGTGAATTCTGGTTGAACAAAGTTCCTTTTCTCGGACATATTCTCTCAGCTAAAGGAGTATCTGTCGATCCGAGTAAGGTGGAGGAAATTTTAAATTGGAAGCCGCCAACCACTGTTCATCAGGTCCGCAGTTTTATGGGCATGGCGGGATATTACCGCCGTTTCATCCCAGATTTCTCAAGAATAGCCAAACCAATCACCAACTTGTTGAAACATCAAGTCAAGTTTGTGTGGTCGTCAGAATGTGAGGCAGCGTTTCAAACCTTGAAGAAGTGTTTGACTACTGCACCAGTCCTAGCTCAGCCAGATATTGAAAAGCCATTTGATGTGTATTGTGATGCATCCGGTACTGGTCTCGGCTGTGTTTTGATGCAAGAGGGCAGAGTTATTGCTTATGCTTCACGACAACTCCGACCTCATGAAGAAAATTATCCTACTCATGACTTAGAATTGGCAGCTGTGGTTCATGCCTTGAAAATCTGGCGCCACTATTTGCTAGGCAGCACCTGCAATGTGTATACAGATCACAAGAGCCTGAAGTACATCTTTACACAAGAAGAACTGAACATGAGGCAGCGAAGATGGCTTGAGTTGATCAAAGATTATGATATTGAAGTGCATTATCACCCTGGCAAAGCTAACGTGGTTGCTGACGCACTCAGTCGGAAGGCTCACTGCAACTGTCTGACTGTGAAGCCTTATAGTCTGTCGTTGTGCGGTGAGTTGGAAAAGTTGGGCATAGAAATAGTTCCACAGGGCAGTCTGGCAAACATCAGTATTAAAACTTCTATCCGTGATGAGATCGTGGTTGCTCAAAAGGGAAGCAAGGGCATCAAGCATATCAAAGAAAAAGTCCAGGCAGGAAAGACAGATTGTTTCAGAATTGATGATGAGGGCGTCGTATGGTTCAAGAATCGTTTGGTAGTTCCAAAAGTTCCAGAGCTACGTCGCAAAATTCTTGATGAAGCTCATCTGACCAGATACTCTATCCACCCAGGAAGCAATAAGATGTACCAGGATTTGAAACAGAAATTCTGGTGGACCAAGATGAAGATAGAAATTGCGCAGTACGTGACGAGATGTGACACATGTCAGAAGGTCAAGGCTGTGCACATGAAGCCTGGTGGAGAGCTACTACCATTGCCTGTTCCCGCGTGGAAATGGGAAGATATTAGCATGGATTTCGTTGTGGGATTGCCCAAAACATCAAGCGGTTATGATTCCATTTGGGTAATCGTCGACCGCCTCACTAAGCAAGCTCACTTCTTGCCAGTCAAGCTCAAATACACGGCAGCGACTTATGCAAATCTCTACATAGAGCATATGATGAAGCTCCATGGGGTGCCGAAGACCATTGTTTCTGATCGAGGCACTCAGTTCATATCCAAGTTTTGGAGATCTTTCCATGAATCATTGGGCACAAAACTTCTGCATAGTACGGCTTATCATCCGCAGACTGACGGGCAGACAGAGAGAGTCAACCAAGTGCTTGAAGATATGTTGAGAGCCTGTGCATTGAATTACCCAGACAAGTGGGACAAGTGTTTGGCGTTAGCTGAATTCTCGTACAACAACAGCTATCAAGAAAGCATCAAGATGGCTCCGTTCGAGGCAGTGTACGGCCGCAGATGTCGTACTCCATTGAATTGGTCCGAGCCCGGTGAAAGATGGTTTTATGGAGTCGACTTGGTCAATGAAGCCGAAGAGAAGGTTCGATTAATACAAGAGAATCTGAAAGTGGCTCAGTCTCGACAGAAAAGCTATGCCGATCAGCGGCGTAGACCATTAGCATTCAAGGTTGGAGATTATGTGTACTTGAAGGTTTCGCCTATGAAAGGGGTCAACCGTTTTGGGGTCAAAGGCAAGTTAGCCCCGCGCTACATTGGACCATTCGTAATCACCGAGCGTGTGGGAAAAATTGCCTACCGGTTGCAATTGCCAGATCATCTGTCAGAAGTGCACAATGTGTTTCATGTATCTCAGCTAAAGAAATGTCTGCGAGTTCCCGACCAAGTGACCGATGTGGAAGGTGTGGTACTGGAACCCGAATTGACATACTCAGAATATCCAGTACGGGTTTTGGACATAAAGGACCGTGTCACTCGAAGGACCACAACTAGATGGTACAAGATTCAATGGAGTCAACATTCCGAAGACGAAGCCACCTGGGAATCTGAGGACTACCTGGCGGAGAATTTTCCGGAATTCTTTGCCACCCTGTAACTGTAATAGTCTGACTAGTACTCCCTATGTTAAAAACCCTCCTACTTATTTTGTGAGCTAGTGCAAGTATAGTTTACCTTATGTATTTTCTTTTCCATTACTTTGTTTCAATGTCTAGTTTAGCAATCTCGGGACGAGATTTCTTTTAGGGGGGAAGGCTGTAATACCCTGGGTATTACGGAATAAATAACCTGCCATGTCATCATATTTAACTTAATTAATTTGCATATGATTGTGCTTAGGGACCTAGAGTGGCTTGGATTGATAAAGTATTGGATTGAAAATTTAAAATCCTAATTGCATATTTGAAATAACCCTAGATTTAGCCCCAAAACCCTAATTCAAAATCTAGAAGGAATCTGGGGGTGATCCTTTAATGAAAGTTGTAGATCTAATTAAATGTGACAACTTTTATTTTTGGAGATTTTGAAGTTCTGTTATGAAAATTTGAATTTAACTCAAAACAGTGAATAAAAAAATTTTGAATTTGAAATGCCATTTCAAAAATTAATTGGAATCTGACAAAACTTCCTTAATGAAAGTTGTAAAGCTCTCTGAGGGGAACAACTTCTATTTTAGCCATTTTTCAAGTTGTTGTGTAAAATCAAAAGTAATTTTGAAAATACAGTTTGAAATTCAAAAACCCTATTCATCCCCTTTTGAATAGATTTCAAATTTGGCCAAATTTGGAGTTGGTCCAAAAACAAAAAGTGTTCAGTTTTATGAGCACTACAACTTTGCTTTTTACCATTTTTCCTTTTTCCATTTGAATTTGACCGAATTCCACAAAAAAACAAAAATGGGAGTGGTTGAGCTACAGTAACCCGGGATGGGCACTGTCCTCCTCGCGCTGTTCGCGCGTCGCCGGCGTGGGCGCGTCGCCGTCGGTCGGCCACGCCCGTCCCTGCTCCCACGTTGCTCAAATACGGGCCGTTGACGCCTTTTCTCCCTCTCCCTCTCGTCCTCTGCCCTATAAATACGACGAGCGGGCCGCCTTCTTCTTTTTCCCGTTTCCCGGCTCGCCGGAGTTCGCTCGGTTCGCCGGCAAAATTCGCCCACACCGCACCACCATCACTCTCTCCATCTCATGAGCATCTAGCCAACTCTCTTGCGCACCTCCCGAGCCCACTGGTGGAAGCTGTAGTGGCTCGAGGGTGCCGGTGTACTCGTCGCCGTCGCTGCGGGTGCCCGGAGCGCCGCCGCGAGCCGCGTGCGGTGTCGAGACCGATTAGGTGAGTTCTGGGGATCCTTAGCTTGTGTCCGAGGCTCCATGTAGCCTGTAGTTTCTCATGCTTGCGATCGTATGCTCTGTGGTGGTCCAGTGTCGCCGGAACGGGGGAGTTACCGTCGGAGCACGCCGCCGCCATTGCGGTCACCGTCAAGCTCGTCCCTTCGGGCCACCTCTGCCTTCACCACCTTGTCACCGAGACCCGTGGTGAGCTGATGACCCTCCCCAACCCCTCTGTTATTACCTCGCGGGTCCGGCGTGGGCGGCGTAGATCCGCCGGGCTGCGCGTCCGCCATGGGCGAGCTTCGGCTCGTCGTAGGCGATTAGGGTAGGAGCTGAGCATGCCTGGGTGTTCCCTTAGCTCTAGGGCGTGGACTGACGCGGTCAGTTTCGCTGTTGAAGTCGCCGGCGGCGATACCCGTGGCGGACCGCCGCGTGCCGGTGCGTGCGCGAGCTGGCGGGAGGTAGGAGGAGGAGCTGACAGGCGGGGCCCGCCTGTCAGCGCCTCAGCTCGCGCAGGCGCGGGCCGCGTGCGCGCGGGAGACGACGCGCGTGATAGTGGGCCGGCCCAGTTCGGGCGCGGGCGCGGGCAGCGCGACGGGGGCGAGTGGCCGGGCCGAGCCGGTTGTGTGGGCCGCCTCGGGCCGGTTTCGCTTTTCCCATTTTCCAGCGATTTTCAATAGCCTTTTTCAAATTTATTTCTATGAATAGTGCTGATGTTTGTCAATTTCATAGGAATTAATCTGTGGCCTGAAAAATCATGAAAAATTTTGTGGTAGCTCTCTGTGATGTATAGAATTTAATAAAAATATCATATGTTCATTTTAGACCTTTTCTGTTAGGGGTAAAAATCAGCCAAATAAATGGATAATGCAACTTTGTTGATTTTTAATAAATTGTAGGTAACTCCAAAAATCATGAAATTAATTGTGGCTCTGTTTAATGATGAAACCTAGCTGTTGGTGAAATTTGGTCACAATTGGAGTTAGTTTGGTTAGTTAGTAAATATATGTGAAATTAGGAAAAATAAATAAAATGAGTAGAAGAAATGGATTTAGGGTTTTGTGTGGATTTTGGATTGATTGAAGCTCAAGGATCCACCCCTATATGATCCTTGGAAATAAAAGATGTTAGTGTAAGGTCAAAGTCGTAAAAGTCGTGCAACGGCTTTCCATGACTGCTAAAATCATCTCTTTAATAATTGCTGTATAATTTTTGATCTCCGTTTACAACTTTTCCGTGAAGGAAAGTTGTACTCAAGATGTTAATCATTGATTATTGCATTCCTATAAAGACTGTTGCATCATGTTAAGCATGCATCATTGCACACGTGTAGTGACCGGGAGCGAGGAAGTGAAAGTCGAGGCCACTGCTGGGGAGACAGCTCCGGAGGTGATCCAGGGTTTCGACATCTGCGGGACCGATCCCAACCCGACCCTCTTTTCACTCCAAGGCAAGCCCCGGTGCATTAACCCTCTGTTGTGAAATTCTTTATAATTCGAGTCAATCTATTGCATTAAGTTGATAGGAGTTGATTGTTACCTATCCAGATGCATTGTCCCAAATAATTATCCTGAAACCTGATTTAAATGAAATGGTTTTAAAAAAATGCTTAGGCATGCTTAATAAAAATTAGAATTTTATAAAAAAAAAACTATTTTCTGTGCTATGAATGTATACATACTTTATGATTAGAACTTGTGATCCGTTGGTCGATGTGTATTTGCGTTAGAGTCCCAATGCACGATCACCTTCGGAATAGTTCAAAGCTGGTCGATATCACTGTAAGGTGTTTCGCTCGGCTGACGTGCTCGTGGGACGGCGTTTCCCATGACTTCTCACCGGCAGACACGGTTTTCAAAACTATAGGGACCGTTCGTTGTAGGCGTGCTGGATCGAGATGAACAGCCTAGCCACATACCTTTGTGGAAAGCCTAGAGTCAGGTGGCTCTATTGCTGGAACCGACAACCACGCACTGGGAGTGGAGAGATGGCGGGAGTAGCTTGTACCCACGTGGCCGTCGTGCCTGGAGACGAGTGGAGTACTGTGCTCCCGGGTGGCGCAGGACCGGTTCCGGGATAGAAAGACCTAGATGATAGGTTGGTATATGTATGCCGGCGTGCTGCATATGCAGTGTGGTTAGAATCCCCAGCTGGGTATACTTTCTGGATTCGAATCGACGTGCTCCTCGGTCAATGGAGACTCAATCCACTTCCCTACCCCGAAAAGTGGTTCTCAACTAGGTGTTTTCTGAATAAAGGAAGTAAGTGGAGAAATGACGATCTATGAGTTTGAATATTGGAACTATAGATAATGATGAAATAAAATAGGATAGTGATGCTTTTCTGCAAATCTTTTACCTCCTGCTAGCCTCACCTATGACCCTGCATTCCTGAGTCTCATCTTACACCTTTAGTCGGGTAAGTCTTGCGGAGTACCCCTAGTACTCAGGGTTTGTTAACCCTTGCTGCAGGAGATCCGCCTTCAGATGTCTGTTTTGCTCCGTGCTGTATGACCATCATCCAGGAGGGTAGCGAGGAAGAGTGAAGTGGAACCTGTCGGCAGGGTTCGAGTTACCTTATGTATAATGTTGTATAATTATTCAACTGCTACTGCCACTACTTATGGATTGTAATAATCGTACTGGAACTCTATTTGGACAACTGGTTTGTAACATAAAGTTATGTAATATTCCGCTCCTGTACTCTGATGTATTTTACTGTGAAATGTTGTAATCTTGTAATGTATTCGCAATGTGATCCTGCGGAAAAAAAAAATTGGGCGCTGATGTAGCCCGACAGATCGGTCTAGGTTATATGGAACATGGGCCCGGCTGTCAGAGTCATTAATGATAATGACAGTCGCCTGTGGGCCATGTAATTTAGGCGGTTCTGTTACACCGCCTATGTCAAAGCTCCCGAAGCTGCTAGCCCCCTCTGTGTACTCGCTGGTGGAAGGAAGTGTCCCTGCACAAACCAAAGTGTGGTCATATCACGCATGCGGTGCACGTAATATACAAATGTATTAAATAAATGGCCATCGAAAAAGTACCTAGGCGCGTGGGACGAGAACGTCGTACGGAGCCCGCTCCGGGAGGCACGGGAGTACCTGCAGGCAGGCCCTGGTCGTCGTGCCCAATGACGTCGTCCGTGGTGTACCGGCACGATGCTCGATGTACGCCCGCCAAGCACCGTTGCCCCAGTCGTTGAAGGGCGGCCACCAACTCGAGCCTACCAACCTATGGAGGGTTCTGCTCGTACCGCTGAGCATACGACGGAAGCTCCTGGCCAACGTCCGTGCATATATCTGTCTGTAAACCAGTCATATATCGTTAGAGATATTGTTGTTAGTCATTACCAAAGTCATAGTAACAACGAGATTAATTAAGAAAATTGTCGTTACCAGCGCATGGAACGCAGCTGGTGGCTCCATCGCGAAGGTGTCCGTGATTTCTGCTTCGTGTGGCTCGGCCTCCACTGGCACTGGAAAGCAACGAACGTGCGTAGCTCCATGCAACCAACGCAAGTACTGGGGGTAACCGGCCTCCTGGAAAGGCCCACCTAGGTCATGCACGTCGGTCGCCGCCTCTACCCACGCGGCCACCGAGGGCGCCACCCTATCCACCCAAGAGTGCTCGAACGCTGTCCCTTGACCTTTCTGACTCCACCTGCAGAACAACAAATAATAAATAAAGTTATCGAACCAAAACGAATGGATGGCATTAACAGAACACATACCCGTGGGACGCGTCAAGCTGAAGCCGAGGAAGAGGGAACACCTGCGCGCAGCCAAACTGACGAGCCACACGGTCTGGACAGTACGGCTCGACGCAAACGTCGAACACCAGTCGTTTTCTCGTGAGCCAGAACTCCTGGTCATGGTAGCACAACTCAGACACGCCGTGTGGAGCCCTGGCCTGTACGTCGTGTGCTGCGTAGGGAGTCCACCGAACCCTATCAGGTGTAAGCTGGTCCATCGCGGCGACTTATGCCATGTACGTGCCTCTAGCCGTGCCTGTTGCCCACGTCGGCTGCAAATCAACAACCATTAGGACTCGTCGTCACAGTACAAAAAACTAAACTGAAAGGAGGATACGTACGTCGCGACACAACCAAAGTGTGTCCATCGTCGGCGCGTCAATCTCGTCAGGCACACCAAACTCGTCGAACACATACATCCCGTCGTCGTACTCCTCGTACGACGACAGGGTCGGCCGCCCGATGTCGAACCGCTCAAAGGACCTTAGCATCAGCAGCAGCGGAAAACCAGCAAACGTGCCTGTCACCGTCCTCCGAGTGCACGCGTCACAAAATGCTCGGTACGTACCTGCGAGCACCGCCGAGCCCCAACTGTACTGGGGGACAGCGTCAAGTGGTGCGTACGCTATCTGCACCGTGTAGTGGACGAAGTGCTTGTCGACGGTGTCGTGGTAGGAGCTGGTGAAGAGTACCCAACCGAACAATCACAACAAGTACGCCTCCTGGTGTCGCTCCACCCTCCACTCGGGGTCAGCCTCCGTGAGCCTCTCCGCACGGAACTGAGACAACCACGCCTTGGGCGGGCTGTGGCGGTCGTGGAAGCCGAACTGTTCCTGTCCGGCCTCAAGGTTGAGCGCACCCTGGAACAGCTGCAGTACCTGGTCCTCCCAGTCCCCGGGCATGGCAACCGGGCCTACAGGAGCACCGGCGAGGGGTAGGCCGAAGAGCATGGCCACGTCCTCCAAAGTGACGGTGACCTCGCCAACTGGAAGGTGAAACGTGTGCGTCTCCGGTCGCCAACGGTCCACCCAAGCGGAGAGTAGGGCACGGTCCACCGGAAAACGTGCGCTCCGCTCTCGGTGTCACTCTACAAGATGAGTGAACAGGAGAAGACCAGCTGCACGTAACCTGTAAGCAACAATATTACACAGATTAGTACAATGCAATATGTCACAAAACTTCGTACAAGATAAGTACAACACTTACCTCGGAACCCAGCACGAGTCAAGCAGCCATAGCTCGTCGTGGGTACGCAGGCGGAGGGCTGGTGGAAGCTGCCCATCCACCAAGTTCGAGCGGTGCCTCTGGTTGACAATGGGGTCGATCAGCTCCATACCTGCCATTGTTCAGAACAATAAAATTAAAACCGTATCGAAATTGTAGAAAATTGAAATCATAATAATATGGAACAGTTACGTAATACAAGTAGTACATAGTAAACAAATTACGACATCACAAGAGTTATATTATAGCGCTTGGGCAAAATAAATAGTACATACTACAAAATTACAACACTACAAGTTTAATATGACAACACTTGCGCAACGTAAATAGTACGTACTAAAAAATTAAAACACTACAAGTCTTACATTACAACACTTGCACAATATAAGTAGTACGCACTAAAAAAACTACAACACTTCCGAAGCAATGCTATGCGGAAGGCCGCCTCGACTGCCCTTTCGAGATGATCGATGTAGAATAAGCCTCACTTCCGTACCATCAGGAAGCCTTTCTGTCGGATACATATCATAATTTTTTCTCAAATGGTTGCCACCGCAAGCAAGGCAGTGTGGATGCTTGTCAGCAGCTTTAGAAGCGTCCGTATCATTCCTAATACGACGACTCTTGCGAAGTCCCTTTGTGTCAACCCTTTTTTCGGGATCCGGCGACCAATAACGATCGCAATCCGCAACTCGCCTTGTAAAATCAGCAACGGCCCGCCACCCTCGAAGCTCGCTAGACCATGTGTTGAGCACATTCTCCTTTTTGAAGTAAGGGGACACAAATGTCATCGGAATGTTTCATTTCCCGCAAGCAACAAGCACATGCAAGCACGGATAATGGTAGTACTTCGGCTTGTTGCATGTGCACTCGCACTTGTTCAGTTCTGGCCACAGCTGACACTTCACAGTTAATTCGTTTGGACCAGTGCCAAGTCCACCCTTACCATCACCCTAACTTCGAAAATGAGGTCCCGATTGCCAACGTAAAAGACGTTATGCATGGCCCCTTTCGCACTTTTTTCATCTAGGTATGCAGAAATCTTCAACGCATATGTCATAGTTGGATTCTGGGCTACTAAGGTCGCTGCTGCACAACGTTCTTGCAGATAAACCATTGTACCTCTCAGGATACCCTCCAAAAGTGCAACCAAAAGAAGGGATCATGTACCTTTCAGCACCCAGTTGTAAAACTCTGCGAGATTCGTGGTCATTATGCCATAACGTGCACCGTGCGTGTCATATAACAAAGTCCACTTCTCTCGGTCCTCCTCACACCCAATTTTAAGGATAAAATTGAATGAACCAACTTATGTGCGCCCAGAGATCAATCACACACATAAGCGACAAATTACATAGTACCATCACAAGGTTCAATATACAACGAATAATATCACAGAGTCTTTACATTAACAACAGCGGAATAATATAGATAACTCTCTCGCAGAATCTCCATTCCACAGGGAATAGTTGACTAGTGAACACAATCCTAATAATCCTCAGAAGAATCCTCATAGTCATCTGTTACCCATCCGGGATTTTTATCCAAATATGAAAAATAAAGCAAACGTAAGTACATGTCGTACTCAACAAGAATAGCACGGGTTTATGAGGCTCAAATAAGGCATGACACTGGTTGACAGCGGTTACTTTTAGTTGATCACGTTTTAGCAATTGAGTAGCAGCAATAGAATATACCAAGGAACAAGATTTGCATGATCATATAAACATGATAATTAATATGGAATAAACATCAATAGAAACTTCAGATAAATCAATATTAAATTAGTTAAGTTCCTGTAAGACGTCCAAGGCCACTCGTGACCGTGAGCACGGCTGATATATCAGTTTTACACTCTGCAGAGGTTGCACACTTTCACCATGAGTCATGATTCCCATGTGTCGGGGTTTGCAAGGCCCACACTACACTGCCAAGGTGCATAACAGGGTCTCACTCTGAAGTCTTTCAAAAGGCTCTCTAACAAGTTACTAATCAATCCGGGCACAATGGCAAGGGGCGGTAAAGCCCTCCTTCCAAGTGGCACACACACGCAGCAGTACACACAAAGACAGGAGCCGCAAAACAACCAGCTTGGCAAGGAACCTTTCAAGATTAACAACATGATAGAAAGTAACTTCATACTTGACTAAAGCCAGAGCCATATAACCCCATGGTTGCGCTGTAAGTCCCGGTGTCATACTTACAGTTAAGTCCTTAGTCCATGTTGCTAAAAAGCATCTTTTAATCTTTATTTCATAATCAATTATTCAAATTCATAAGATCATGACCCATCAAAGCACTAGCATCACTATTCAAATGCAATATCATAGGTAACAAGGATCAAGTCATCAAAACTAGGAATAAACACTATGGTTGCCAAGGTAGACACATGCATCATGAATTTAGTGATTAAGGTGAATAGGCAATAAGGATGGTCCATGCTATACTTGCCTTACACTTGAGATCCTTTTCTCTTATTTAAACCTCCGATGACTGCTTCATGATCACCACGTAATTCTCACCGACTGGACATGACTATATTGCACCATACAAGCATCCAACACATACATGCATAGCATACAAATATAATACTCTATTAGAACAATACACCAATCAATGAGAAGAGAAGTTAAAAAGTTTATAAAACGAATCTACGTGTTGCTATGAGCACACAGACACGAAGATCACGCTAATCGAATTTACGGTTGAAAAGATACAACTACCAGAGGATTTGCTTTTATTTGGAAAACAAGTGATTAATAGATTATTAAAATAATATTTAATTTAGAATCTCTAAACATATTAAACCACCTCGTTAATGCGTAGGTTACACGAATTGAAAACCAACGCAAGTTGAACGGACTAATTCGGAGTTAAAACGTACGAGTTATGAATTAAATAGGATTTGCCTTTAAAGAAATAATAGATCAAATCTAGCCACGAAATTGAAAAGTTAAAAATAGATCTGAAAGTATCACTAACACGTAGATTTTGAAAATATGAATCTAACGCAAGTTAAATGGATTAAATCGGAGCTAAAACGAAGAAACAACGGGCAAAATACTATCGATGGCAAAACGGTAGATACCTCGTCTCCTTCTGTTATCTTCTTCAGAGGTCTGTACGTAGAGAACACCATGGCTTCAAGCTGCCGCTACGGTTCGCAAGGGAGGGGAGCTTCGGCAGCGGCCCAGCAGCAGGGGCAGGCGCCCTGCTCGTCCGGTGGCCTGGCCCCTAAGAGGCAACAGCGCAGCTGGAGGGGAACTCGGCCCTCGGCCTGCTCATGAGCGAGCATGCAGCTGGCTGGCGGCCTGCTTCTCTTCCACGTACAGGTACGCAGGGAGGCGCCGGAAGGCCGGCAATGTTGCAGAGAGAAGCGACACAGCGCCGATGCACGTCAACCAGAGAAAACAATGCCGGATCACCTGGTGGCCGGGTAAATGAGAACATGAGCTGCTCCCACGGTGCCTCGCCTGTGACGGTCCGGCACAGACGAGACGTCGAGAGATAACACAGTAGAAAGAAGAAAAAAATTAATTTACTATCGGATTCTTAAACTAGGGGACATCCCTTTAGGTGGTTTTGGTACGATTTGTCTAAAGGGTAGGCGGATCTATATAGGGAGAAGAACTCCTCACCTCAACGTCAATTAACAATATGGTACTAATTGATGTTGCACCATTCTCCTTTACTAATGGGCCTAAATTATTATTAAAGCCCGTTAGTAAATAATGCATGGGCTAAAGAGATTTATTAGGATAATTGCTTATGGGCTTTGTGGACCGGAGAACAATGAAAGATTTTATTATTTTCGGAATTGAATAATTTCACAAATAAAATAATTCTATAAAAGTCTAGAATTAGTATTTAGTGTGCGAAAAATATTCCGAAGGCTCCAAAAATTATGGGAAAATTTTCGGAGACATTTTGCAACATGATAAATCTAAATAAAGTATTTGGACATCATGAGAAGATATTTTGGAGCATCTAAAAATTAGATTTTGCTCGCAGAAAAATAGGAGAAAGGTCTAGAAAAAGCCGGAAAAATTCCCGGGAAGTTATTAGAGATAATTTGATGAATGATGAGCACCAAAGAGTGATTTGGAGCTGAAGAAAAGGTTTTGATAAACTCTGACTGAATGATATGAGTTGGAAATCAAGGAATTTGATTGAAGATAGACACAGAGACACACAGAAAAGATCGTTTACTAAACGCGTTTTGGAAACTTTACTCACTCATATCATTAAATCATTTTTAATCATTTTGAGTCTTGGTAAAGATCACTCAACCAAAATAAATCATATGCAAGAGCATGAATGCACAACCATGTTGCTAAAACCTAGCTGAATTTTATCTTTATGAAAAATTTTAATTTCCCTATGTTTTCATGAGCTCAAAAATACCAAATTAAATAATTTTACCTATATTTCAAAAGTAGCAAAATTTAGGGTGTTACATCTATAATCCATTCTGAGAAACAAGTTACTAACCTACCCCTCTTACGTCGACTAGTCTTACTTCTAGGCTCGCTTGGTAGTGGCGAAAGGCCCTGCGGCTCGTCCTCTGTTGCCACAATAGGTCGCCTGCGCACATCTTTCATGTAGCTCCGGGTAAGCTCATCTAGCCGTTCCTAGATGAAGTCAAATTTTCTTTTCTGGTTCTGCTTACATAGCCGCTTGAACAGGTCCTGCAGGCGCTTACTCTTGAACCGTTTATAAAAATTCACAGCTAAATGCCTCATGCACCGACGACTTTATATATTGGGCCATTGAACCTCTGCATCCTCACCATTCTTCAACTTTTACACCGCATTCAGTAAACCTGCATTCCGATCATGCAACACACAAACATTCTCCCTTTCTTCCACCAAAGCTCGTTTCAGCCACTTAAGGAACCACAACCAACTCTCGTTGTTCTCCGATTCAACCAAGGCAAAAGCAATGAGAACAACCTGACTGTTACCATTAACCCCAATAGCTATTAGCAAAGTACCTCTGTATTGCCCAGTCAGGAATGTACCATCCATGCATAGCACAGGTCGGCAATACTTGAAGCCCCGTCTCATGCACCCGAAGCACCAAAAGGCTCTCTTAAGGACACGGTCTCCGTCGACGTTGATATAGTCCTCATAATCAATTATGGTGCCAGGGTTTCTACCTTGTAGGGTTTGTAAGAGTGTTGGAAGGTGGTGATATGAATCCTTATACGTTCTAAATCTCTTCTTCAAAACTAACTGTTTTGCTCTCCAAGCCATGTCGTAAAATATGTCATAATCATATCTGTTCCGTATAGCCAGCATTATCCGAAAAGGAGAAATGCCAAGTTTTTCAACAATCTTCCCATGCATCTTATTTGCCACGAACTGTGCTGTCATGTTTCGATGCTTGGTTAGCGTCGCCTCCAGCAAGCAACTATGTGGCTGCACAATAGTAGCTATGAAGTTGCTCTCCGTACGTGGCATATGACCATGAACACGCCAAGTGCACCCTGGGCTGACGCACTTAACATCCCACGTCTTGGGGTTGCAAATGACAACCCTAAACTGCCTCTTATCACAATAAGCCCACCGCCTGATGGCGTGCTGCAGATGAACCTTATCATGAAACATCTGCTCCTGCATCACCTCCGTCCTTGAATACTCCCACGCCGAGTGATGACTATCGTCCACCGTCATGGCATCTAGTGAGAAGTTAGTCCATTCCGTGGGGATGTCGGTCTCGTCTTCGAACCTCTTGCCACCGTGCTCATCCACAAATGCCAGGTGTTCTGCATTGCCAAGTTCTATCTGTTCCACGATTCTTTCATCCTCCTCGCCCTCGTTAGCTTCCATGTTTGTACTAAAACCTTGTTCTTCCGCATCCTCTGTCCAATGCTCAACCCCTCGAGAATCGAAAACCAAGGTCTGCTCAGTATTTGTTGCATATTCTTGTTGTCCTGCATCCTCTGTCCCCAACTGAACATCGTCAGAATCGTGAACATAGGTCTGCTCTTCGTTTGTGGCCTCTAAGTCCTCTACTTCTCGAACTGCGCTGCTACTCTCTCCTTGCATGGCACCATCGACGAACTGAACAAGCACGATGTTGTCATACCCACGTTCCAAAGCCTTACTGACGAGAAACTTCCATTTGTTCGTATTGCTTGCCTCGTATAGCTCCCATCTCCATCCATTGTCCCTTAACCTGGGCACCAACATACTAATCTTCAAATGTTGCTGCGACGGCAGAAAACCAAACCATTCATGCAACCAGGCTAATATTTGTCTTCGGCTGTGATCCAGCGGTGAGTTCAGTTGTGTGTTAAAGAACTGGAACGGACTAAGGTCTACACCGCTATCCCCAGTTCTGATTTCACCCTTGCCATAGTAAATTCTGAAACGAACTAGATCGGACGACATTCCTGCTCCCACCGTTAAAATTACACTGTCAGTTAAATATTGCTATAACCCCTTAAACCCTACCAAGAAATTAATTAAAAAAACTCATACAAGTAGGAAAAAAATTCCTAACTCAAATAACACTAAATCAAATAAACAAGTACTACTAGACAAAATAAAAAATAATCCTAAAAATAAACTAATACTAACTACATAAATAAACTAACACTAACTACATAAATAAACTAACAGTAACTACTCCTAAAATTCTAATAAATAAACTAATCCGAAAAACTAAATAAACTAACCCTAACTAACTAAATCAACTAACCTAACCCTAATTAAACAACTAAAGAAACTAACCTAACCCTAATAAACCCTAATAAAAAACTAAATAACCCTAAAATCATATACGGTACAATAATCTACAACTAAAAGTTACCCTAATCGAATCTACACCTATAAATAACTCTAAACTAATCTACAACTAAAACGAATCCTAAACTAATGTACGACTAAAAATAACCCTAAATGAAACTGCATCTCAAACTAACCCTAAACTAATCTACCACTAAAACTAACTCTAATTCTAAACTAATTTACAACTTGCTCAAATTCTAAACTAATTTAAAACTAATTACAACTTGCTCTAATTCTAAACTAATTTAAAATTTACTCTAATTCTAAACTAATTTAAAACTAACCCTAACCCTAAAACTAAAGAACTAACTAAATCTAACTAACCCTAAATAACTAATTTAATCTAACTAAATACTTACCCTAAATCTAAATAACCCTAAAGAACTAACTAAATCAAATTTGTAAAGTACAAAAAAAACAGAAACTAAAGAACTAACTAAATCTAACTAAAACTAAAGAACTAACTAAATCTAACTAACCCTAAAAAAAGAACTAACTAACCCTAACAAAGTAATCAAATTTGTAAAGTAAAAAAAAAACCAGAAACAGAAAAAAAAACCTTACCGTCGGTGGCGAGCGACGACCGCGGTGGCGAGCGCCGTCCGTGGCCTCCGCGCCCGCGCGGGGAGGGTGGAGGGCGGCGGCTGGGGGCGGCGGACGGCGGCCGGAGCGGCGGGACGACGGATGGCGGCGGCGAGCGCGCGGTGAGAGAGAGAGAGCTCGACGTCGGGAGGAAGGAGACGGCCGCGGTATGTAAAGGGACATGTCGGCTCTTCAGCGGCCGATAGATCCCTATCGGGTCACCAGGGGCCGACAGATCTATTGGCCCGATAGGCCCGATAATTCTGGCTCGGCCTGCTGGCGTGGGGCACTAATCGGCCGTGGAGCGGCCGATAGGGACTTGTCGGCTCCTTAGCGGCCGACAGGTCCCTAATCGGCTCTCCAGCGGCCAACATGGTCTTATTTTTGCAATTTTTAGAATCTAAATACTAGATTTGCAATTAATCATTAGAAAAATATTATTTTAAAAAAATTCCCTAAAGATCATGCTATGCCCACTCAAAAAAAAAAAGAAGGTAAAGTCCAAATCCTAGCACTACTCGTATGATATGATGTGGCCTGTGGGGGCCAAATAAAGTGCGGATGCTAAGATTTATACCCAGTCCGGCCATCCGGCACTTCGAATCCTCTCCTAGCTTTGCTCCGAATCCCGTTATGCCGGCCGGGAGCGAAAGCGTACTGCATTCGTACGCCTAGGAACAAGCCATGGAGTGTAGGAGTACGTGTATATATATCGGCCCGGCCCTTTATGGGAGGTGGGTGTGTTGCCATTTCGGTCGTACAAGAAGAAGATAGCCGAATCTGTCTCTGTAGGAGTAGACGCGGGACAAGTGCTTATGGTTATTCCACGAAGGGAAAAGTCAAATAAGTTGGCTCTCTAAACTTTCTGCGAAAGTTGTTTTTCCTTTATAAATTTTTAGAACCGGGCAAAATCTCTCTGAACTTTTAAACCATTCGTTTTACCTCCCTGACCCGGTTATAAACCATTTTGAAGTTGGTTTTATGCTTTTTTTATTTATTTTGACTAAATTTTAAAAAATTCACATTAAATCAATTTTATTGGACTCTATATGAGTAGATTTACATAGTAAACATATACTATGATATACTTTAGTAAAAAAAATTAATGCAACTTTAGATCTATACTTTTCTATAATTAATTATAATAATTCATAAGTGTTTACGATCCAATTACGGTGGAATCTCTTGCCAGAAGGCCCGGAGCTCACATCACATCATCACAAAACAGTTCGGACCAAAGGCCCACGAGACAACCCACGGCCCGTTTCCCTTCCGCCTTATCCCTTGGACCGCCGTTTTCGGATTAGAAAACAACAAATGGAGGCCGGCCTCCGCGCGCTTGGCCACCGCTACTGCGGCGGCGGCGGCGGCGGCGTCAGCCTCAGCCTCGGCGGGGTCGCGGCCGCGCGTGCCACCCGGCTCCGGCGCCAGCGCCAGCGCTGCGCGGCCGCCTTCTGCTCCCGTGAGTGGCAAGAGATTGCCCCCGGCCCCTCCTCCCTACCGCTCCGGCGTGTCTGTGTCTCTGACGTCCCCCGCGCTTGCAAACGTTTGTGCAGTTGCTGTTAGTGGAGATGGGAATGGCGCCGCGAGTGGCCCCGTGGGCAGCGGCGTCGAGGTGGCACGCGCCAGGAGGATGCTCCATGTCGTCCTCGTCTCGCCTCTGGTAAGTGGTAACTGCTGCCTTATTTCAAGGTTTCAGCTCTCATTCCTGTGGCCGACTGCTATTTTGAGGTTGAGCTCAAATTCTACTGTCACCTGGCTGTAGGAGTTCGGATTGGTGCATTCCATCTTTTCTGTTCAACTTGATTCCTAAATCTGATAGATTCAACTCAATAATAGGGAAGAGAGTAACTCGAACCCTTACATGATCTGTTGATATAAGTATAGAGACAGAGGAGGTCTAGTCTAATCCGTTTTCACAGACACAGACCGGCAGTCTAGCTTAGTCATACACCACATGAACAATATAATCTGACATGTTTAAATGGATGGAACCCTGCTGCTGCTGGTTTGCTCGGTGGACAACAGGAGGGTAAACTGGTAATTAAACATTTGACACTATTTTTCTCGATCACGCAAAATGTTTACGCTTATTTCACTTAAGGCAGAGAAAAAAGCTACGCCTTAGATACGCCCTAGGGACTAGGGAGCAGAAGAGTTGTACATTGACACTTAGACCCACCCTAGTGTACATATATTTGCCACTCAAATACTTCCGAAGTTGCTTATTATGGATGACTGTACTTGGATTACGGCATGCCATACTAGTGTTACAAATTAGTAACTAGTTAATGTAGCATTTGCGAGTTTATTACTTGGCTTGCTTTGTTGTTGCCGAATTATGGGTGACTGTACGTCACAGATACCAGGAAATACAGGGTCCATTGCGAGGACATGTGCTGCATCTGCAGTTGGCCTGCATCTTGTCGGGGTAAGGTTAGTCTCCGGATTATTTGTTGTGTTATTTAGTTAGAGGTTCTTGATGCAGCAGCATCTTTCATACCCCATATTGTCATCCATCTAGAGTGTTATGTAGTTAACTGAAATATGCTTGATTTTTTTTTCTCCTCTCCAGCCATTGGGTTATAAGGTAGACGACACGAAATTGAAGCGTGCGGGATTGGATTATTGGCCGTATCCTTTGGTTGGATGTTATATTGTATCAATTATATATTGGCTCCCACTTAAAATTTAAGTCGATTAAGACATACACATGGTCTACAACATGACAGTTTGATGATGAATATTTATAAAAATATGTTATTCGAAATATAAAGAGTTAATTTATAAATGTATCTTTCATGATAAATGTAGTAATGTCAACATTCTGTTATCAATCTATATAATATTCTATGTATGATCTCTATCATAATAAATCTTGTGGGCAGTGATCATAGAAACAACTTGTCTACTCAAATGTCAGTGTTCTTCCTTAATCGCTACTTTTAAGATACGTTGTTGTCAAGATTCATGACTCTTGGGATCACTTCTGTGATTATTTCATGAAACAGGTGATGAATTTTCTGTTCTCCGTTACTTTTAACTACCGATTACATTTCAGTATCATCATGTTCTTCTGACCCCATTAGGAGGGAGATAAAAGGCTGTTGGCATTCACCAAAAGAGGCACACAAATCCATTCAGTAAGTAACTGCTGCTTCTTCAAGTAGGATTTTAGTATATCCATACCTGCACCACAATGAAAACTGTCGCAGTGGGTATGAAATCTCAAGTAATTTGCAAATTTGATGATTTTGCTTATGGAAATGGCATGTATTGATGAAGATTTATAGTGGAACACATTGACTTGATCTGATATTGGTGCTTTTTCTATAGATCTATAGCAAATATGCAACTCAGATTCTTTGACATTCACTTGATTAATGTGATCCACACTTCCATGTTTTGATCAGGATTTCTCCTACAGGCCAGGAGACTGGCTAGTGTTTGGTTCTGAAACAAAAGGATTGCCTCAAAAAGCCCTTGACGACTGCTGTAGAGAAGGTCTAGGCGGTGGAACCCTCCGAATTCCCATGGTGGAAACCTACGTCCGGTGCCTGAACCTCTCCGTCAGCGTTGGAATCGCACTGTATGAAGCAGCTAGACAGCTGAACTACGAACAGCTTCAGTACCAGCCTGAGCTCCGAGAGGAAGCACAGGGGCTATTCCCAGCAGAGGACATTTATGCATGATGAAAACTTCTGCCTGACTGTCTGAGAACAATTCAACGGAACACGGTTACAGTATACTACTCCAGTAGAAAGACTACTGCCACCGAATTTATCTGTGTGCTGTTTGCCGTGACACATGAGCATATGATTGAGCTGGAGGACCACACGCTATTCTGTTGCGAATTGAATTCCAAGCCGAGTACTACCTGTCGAGGTGGTGTTAACATGCTCATTCAAAATGTGTACCAGATTTGCATGAAAGAATCGTTTTATTAGTACTATAGTTTTGCAGTCAGGAGGTGATTAGAGTATGCTAAGATGGCGTCTCTTTCTGACTTTTTGTGTACTACTGGTTACTGAATCATAAGCTTCGTTAATTGCAATTAGATGCTGCGTTCTGTTGCTTATCTGTCAACGTGGTGAGGGAAAGGTTGGTGTGGAAACTTTACTGCCATTCAAAACCTTGTCTCTGGTCACGCAGCTCACAGGTCAAATAGCGACCTATCTGTAGCTGTCCCCGGCCAGTGAAATTATTGGGCCATCAGCTTCGCTGGAGGTTTATAATAAATGTTACTAGCTCGTCAGTGGCAACTCCTCGTCCTATGTGAACACTATAGTTCTACAGCTGAAAATAAACGCTGATTATTTTGATTGATGTCAATGTATGGTGAGAATAAAACATTGTTAAAAAACACTTAAAAAAACGGGTTAGTTATTTTGAGAAGTTGTTCACTTGTGCTGGCGAGTTTTGAGGATTTCTTTCTTTATGTGTTCGAGTACTTTGGTCCAAATCATGTACTGTATCCCCCTACTACTCTAGCTGTACAGGTCACCCTTTATTCTGTTCGGTAAAAGCAGCTAACAAACATTGTTATTAGAGCAAATCTGAAAAAACTTTTACAAACTCATTGTGTTGTGCACTCATTCAATAACATCCATTCATTGAGATCAAGAAAAAAATGAGTTCATCTCACAGATCAAGGGAAAACTGAGTTAATCTTAGAAATCCATAAATTTAGACTTAATGGCTTCATCTCGCAAATCCATAAATTTGGACTAAAATGAGTCCATCTCACAGATCAAGGAAACTGGGAGTACAGTCGTTTAATACCCTTAGGCCTCAGCCCATCCGCTAAATACCCTTAGCCGACGATTTAAAGCTCACAACATGTAACAAACTAATATATTGTATTGATGATAAAATTCGACAAGAAAATTAATACAAATCAGGGAAAGCCAGTCTGAAGGCATAATATCTTTCGATTGAGGCCAGCAGCACAACATGTATTGCATTCTATTTCGGCAGTTAAATCATGGGTGATTACAATATGGAGTGATCAGAGGGTTGCAAGGTAAACTCAAAGACATAATACTGCAATGCATAGGACTGATAAAAACAGATCACCTTCGTCTCAGGGTGCTGAACCTGATGTTCAGTTTTGTGCTTTAATGATGCACCAAAATAAATAGGTTAAGCAACTGCATAAGTAGCATTTGCTCTACTACATCACGGTCATCATCAAGAATGGATCATATATCCAACATTTCAGCCGAATTGTGTTGTTGCGATCTCACAGACAAGTAGTACACATAAAACTGAAACTGAAATTAAATTAACCAATCCAGGTTCACATAGAAGTTTAACTAAATTCAAAACATTGGAAATAAGTGATCCCAGATTACATGAAAGCTATTGCTGAAAAACACAGTTTATATGGATCTAAATAAAGCTGCACTTCCATGTAAAACTTGGAGAAGGTTCCAAAGATATCAGAAGGAATGGATGGTTTAGTTATTAAACAAGCTGCAGCAGTTCCAAGTCCAAAGGATATCTAGATGGCTTAGCAAAGCTTAGAAGTAATAACTTACCTGAAATGCAAGGGAGTTTCTTTAGTTTATGCCAGAGCAGCATGCAAAGTGAAACATTTAAAGTCATGAATCAGAATGTTAAGGTCACATGAATTGCTGAAGTACCTGTAGAAAGCTATGCCACCACAAAATAGAACAAATCAACGGTCACCTGAAACTCGCACAATACAAAAATGCATCAACATTCAGTAGTAAATACGTTAAGATGAAAGATCTCATGGTTAAACATATGGTAAAGTGAAGGAGTCAACATACACTAAGCAGATGGAACTTCTTGGTGAATTTTGCAAAATTGTTTTGTTAAGGGAAAAAGTCTACATAACCCAACTATCGAGGGTGGACTACTTCACCCCCCAAACTATGAAACCGGATTTTCTACCCCCTGAACTTTTCAAAACCGTCAAATAAACCCTAGACGGTTTTGGACGGTGGTTTTGTCTTTTTTCTTTTTTATTTATTTTTGCTGAATCTTTGGAAAAAATCACAGTAAATCATAGAAAAATCATAAAATAGAAAATCCAATTTTTTTAGACTCTACATGAGTAGATCTACACAGTGAACATATATTATGGTATGCTTTAGTACAAAGTTTTTTTTAGCTTTAGATCTATGCTTTTCTATAACTAATTGAAATAATTCATAGCTGCAATATACCATATTATATGTTCATTATTTAGATCTACTCATGTGGAGTCCAACAAAACTGGATTTTCTATTTTATGATTTTTTTGTGATTTACTATGATTTTCTAAAGATTTGGCAGAAATAAATAAAAAGACAAAACCACTGTCACTGTAGCAAAACCACTGTCTAAAACCTCTCGGGGTGTTATTTGACCTGCTTTAGAAAGTTCAAGGGGTAGTAAATCCGGTTTAATAGTTTAGGGGGTAAAGTACTCCACCCTCAATAGTTAAGGGAGTTATGTAGACTTTTTCTTTTTGTTAAGACAAAACAAGGGGCACTTCAACGAGATAGCTAGATATAATATATAAAGTTCAAACCGCAGGACAGCCAGTTATGATCAAATACTAACAATTAAAACTTCCATATAGATTAACCTCCTGAAAACCATCTGAATTAAAGTGCATCTATTTCTTCTCAGAGAATAAAGTGGCAGCTAACGGCAGATTGTAAGCTCAACTTTCAAATGACCGAAGTCATCTGGTGCACTAACAACAAAAACAATTATTTCACACATGGCAATTGAATAATCAAATATTAATTCTCACCTAGAAAATTTATTGTGTTTGACTGGAGCATCAGATTTACAATAAGTTTGAGAAATGAACTGAAGACAATCAACAGAGTATTTGTTACTGAATCTACCAACATTACCAATGACTCAAAAATTCAAGATAGTAGCTAACTTGAGCCCAACCATTTTGGTACAAAGTCATGATTAAAGAAACTAAACAGCCTAGTTTGTTTACATGAGGGTGAGATATTAGAAAATATAATATGAAACCTGTCAGAAGTAAACATATTTACACCAACATTTGTGGAATTCACAAAGATTCAATATATGTTAATATTTAAATAGAGTGATCAATAGATTAGAACAGAAGAACAAAAACAAAAATAATGAACAGATCGAAGATTACCCACTACGTTGCATCAAACACCGTTAAGATGAACGTTCTGACCCTCATCTGGTCCAAGCAAAGGCTCCAAGCGCATGAAAACTGGAAATGCAGGACCTCTGTGAGGGTCTTTTGCGTCGTTGCGGACCACTGTCATCTTCTTGGTTCTCAGATTAAACACAAGAAAGTAGGAGTTAGGCTTCCTTATTGACCAGAATTCCATGTAGACATAGCTGGCCCTCACAGCCAGTATGCGCAGCCTTTTCATCCATTCATCACGGCGCATCTTCTTCATCCAGCCATTCAGCAAAGAGATACTTTTCATGAGCACCCATTCACCTATACTGTTGCGGAACCAGAGCTGCAAGCATTGCTCCTTGCTGGAGACGAGGCACAGCCCGCCATGCTCCGGCATGTCAGCCACACAGTAGGACTCCCCGGCAGGAAAAGGAGCCTCGATGACAGACCATTCCATGGTGGTCGTGTCCAGCACCAGGATCCTCTCAACGAGATCGTGTTATCGGCGTTTCTTCGTGTTGGATTGCCAGTACACGAACCGCCCAGCACTCATGCCGTCGCTGTAGCACGAGTAAAAATCAGCCAGCTCGCGGGATTCAAATGTAGTCCACTTGCCAGTGCGGGAGGAGAAGATAGCTCCGCCATACTCTCTCCCGATGACCAGGAACGAGCCGTCGGACTCGTCGACAACAATGGCATAACGGACCATGTGCGTCAAACCACGGAACACATCGGGAGCGCGGAGGAAGACGGCGGTCCGTGCGATGGGGTCGTAGACGGCGAGGTCGATCCCGGCCCGGCCACGGGAGAGGAGTTGGAGACCGCCGTCACAGCCGCGGAGGCGCCACTCGTCCCAGTCGTACCCTTCCTCCTCGGCGTCCGAATCGACAGCAGGGAGATCCTCGAAGAGGAAATCCCCGTCTGCTGCCGCCGCGGCCAGATTGGGGTTGCGGGTGCTCCACACGAAGAGCATGTTGGGGGAACGGCGGGGGAAGAGCATATCACCACGGTCGGTTAAGATGAACCCGACGAGTGGGAGCCGGCGGAGGGCGTCGAAGCGACGGAAAACGGTGGGGTCGGCGGCCACGCGGTGCCAGAGCTTGCAGACGAGAGCGGCGCTGGCGAGCGATGCCATGTCGGGGAGCCGGAGTAGGATCTGGCCGAGGAGGTCGACGCCGAGGGAGGCTACCGGCGGCGCCGGCGACGTCTTTGCCATCTTGGCGCCAGAGGCACCGGTTCCTTCCGGCATTTCCCCCATTGCTCCAGACGCGAGAGAAGTGGATGCTTGGATTCGGGATTTGGGCGGCATTGGGGTCCAATTGCCCCATGGCCTATACTATACGGCGATACTTGAGAATTTTAGCAACCGTTCGCGCCAAAATGTTGTGGATTGGCGCCAAGAAGTTGTTTTTTTTTTTTGGAAATTGGCGCCAAAAAGTAAAGATCCTACGTCTGTATTTCTGTCGAATGAATCCTATCTTGGTATCTGGAGAGCTAGAATTTTGGGGTACTGTGCATGTGTTAACTTTTGTAATAATTGAATAAAGAATTTCATGAGCTAGCTCAGGGATGAAAACGGATCGGTATATCATATTTGTTTTTATATTTCTGGTCGGATTCGGATTTAAATACGAATAGTGTCAGTCATACCGGATAGAATATAATTTGATGTCGACATCATAAATATACGATTTGAGTATTCGGATACGGATACAGTATCGGATATTGAATATCTAGACTCGGATACGGACAGATCTGAACACGTCTAAGCGGATTCGGTCGAACGGACGATCGGATAAATATCCGTACCATTTTCATCCGTAAGCTAGCTCAAAAAAGACTGTTGGAGCTGCCTATTACCTGAGAATTTTTTTAGAATTACAAAAGACTGTTGTGGATACGAAAATTTTCGCAACCATTCGCGCCAAAATGTTGTGGATACAAAAATTTCATGAGCTAGCTCAAAAAAGACTTTGGAGCTGGCTTGCATCATTAGATTGGCACTGAATGGCAAATGATGACGTTTAAGGTTGGATTCTATTCTAGGAGTAGCGTGCATGATGGCATATAGTATTGATCTATGAAATGCCCATCCAGCAGTGCGATGACTTTATTCAGGAATCCGACGCTGTCAAAAACGTGAGGAATCGTCGATGTGCTGATTTATAAGGCAAAAAGACCATTTGCAGCAAGTTTTATCAGTAGATGTATTCAGTTTTGTGGGGGTACAACCAATCGCTAGGTGATGCCGTGATGGCTATGGTTCTAGTACTAGTCTTCAAAAGAGAGGTTCATTTATAAGATATGAAATTTTTTACGCCTATTACAACAGATGTTAAAGCATATAACTAATTACACAAATTACGCATAAATTACTAAACACATCTTTTAAAACTAATTAATTTATAATTTACTAATATTATGTTACGGTAAACATTCATTAATAATGGATTAAATATGCTTCCATCTCAAAATATATTTCATTCTCACCTCCCGAAGAGTCAAAGGGTTTTATCCTTTTACCAAATGTATATATAAATATAAATATTTATAATGTATAATTAGTATTATTAGATATATCATTAAATATATTTTTATAATAAATTTATTTAAAATATTACACATATTTTTCTATAAACTCAGTGATAAAAATATCCACCTATGGACCCCAGGGCCGTGTTGGCGTCCTGTTGGTTGTTATGGGCCCGTTTAGATCCCAGTTACAGTTGCAATTCTGCACTGTAGCACGTTCGTTTGTATTTGACAATTTTTGTCCAATCATGGCCCAAGTAGGCTTAAAAGATTCGTCTCGTGATGTACATGCAAAAAGTACAAACATGCAAACATTTCGTCTGCATTTAATGCTCCATGCATGTGCCGCAACGTTGATGTGACTAGTTGCAGTTGCAATTTGCACTGGATCTAAACAGTGCCACACGCAAACTTGCAAAAGCATGGCAGTGACCAGATGAGCAGAAGGTGCAGCACACCAGTGTCATTGTCGCATCTTCAGAGTCAATAGCCAAGCCAAAGGTGAACAGCACGGGAGTCTTTTGCCCTCTCTCTTGTCCCCAAGAAACGCAAAGCTTTTAAGCAGCAAAAGGATAGAAAATTCCTAGTTAACAGAGAATTCGCTTTGGAATGGATCAAGATCATTGAAGTCCCACAAAATATTCCAAAGATTAGTACGGCTGCAAAGGCTGCAGCTAGCCTGCTACGTCAAATGATTCATTCACTAATGGAGCAGATGATGATTCTTGCCTGCGTTACCGTCTCTGAAACCCACACTGCTTACTGCTTGCTAATCTACAGGAACAGGATGCTCCGATCCGAGTCTTTTATGTAGTTGATCAGTAGCCGGCTGCCGGCGGCCGGACGCCGTGGCTGGAGTCAGTCAGGCGATCCGGTCGAGGCTCTCGGCGACGGCGCGCATGCGCGGGCGCATCTCGGGGTCGGGCTCCGTGCACCCAAGCGCGACGTGGAAGACGGCGAGCACCTGCTTCTTGGCGTGCACCTCGCCGAGCAGCGTGGGGTCCACCACCTCCGACAGCGGCCGCTCCTCCTTGAAGGCGCGGCGCACCCAGGCCTCCAGGTCCATGCCGCCTTCCCCCTCCGTGGGCTCGCGCCCGGTGACGGCCTCCAGCAGCACGACGCCGAACGCGAACACGTCCCCCTTCTGCGTGGCCGCCGCGGCGGGCGCGCCGCCGGGCGCGCGCAGCTCCGGGGCCACGTACGACGCCGCGCCGCTGCCGCCGCGGAGCGCGCACGCCGCGCTGCCGAGCTTCTTCGAGTGCGCGCCGGCGGCCTTGTGCGCGCCGGCGACCAGGCGTGCCAGGCCGAAGCCGGACACGTGCGCCCGGAGCTCCTCGTCCAGCAGGATCTTGGACGACTTGATGCAGCCGTGCACGTACCGCCGCGGGCTGCACTCGTGCAGGTACGCCACCCCCCGCGCCGCGCCCTGCACGATCGACAGCCGCACCGACCACGGCAATGGCGTCGGCGACGCCGTCGGCCCACCTGGGACAACCAAAGCTCTCGCCGGTGTTACTTTACTAGCCCATTCATGGAGGATGGACACTGAAGAGATTCATTTCTTTTTCTTACCGTGGAGAGCGGAGTGGAGGGAGCCATTGGGGAGGTAGTCGTAGATGAGCAGCTTCTCGTCGGGGGCGTAGTAGTAGGCGCGGAGGCGGGAGACATTGGGGTGGCGGGCGCGGCCGATGGCGGCAGCCTCAGCCTCGAACGCGCGGCGGCGGCGCCAGCCGGAGCCGTCGCTGTCGCCGTCGTCGGGCTCGCTGAGGCGGCGGACGGCGACGGCGGGGCCGTGGCCGGGGACGACGCGGTACACTATGCCGCCGCGGCTTTTGCCGATGACGTAGGCGGAGGCCCGGAGCAGCTCCTCCAGCTCCATCCCGAAGCCGTCGTCAACGGCCACGAACACCTCCCCTTCCTCCCCACCACCGCCGCTGCGCCGGTCCTCGCTACCGGCTAGCGTCACCGCGCCGCCGCCCTTCTCCTTGGCCGACGACTCCTTGTCCTCGTCCCCAGCCGCAGCGGCGCACCGCCTCCGGCACTGCCACTGCAGAACCACGCCAGCGACGATGGCGACGACGACGACGGCGGCGAGGACCGGCACCGTCGGCGACGACGACCTCCGCCGCTTCGGTCCTCCCCGCCTCCCGACCTCAGCGGCCGCGCCAGGGTCGGTGACGCCGCCTCCGGCGCCGTCGGAGTCCGGGATCCTCGGCTGCTCGTTGCCGCTGGCACCGCCGCCCGCGCACTCCACCTTGAGCGGGAACCCGCACAGCCGCGGGTTGCCGTCGAACGCCGTGGGCCCCTGGTTGACGAGCGAGCCGACCTGCGGGATCTCGCCCTCCAGGTCGTTCCCGCGGAGGTCGAGGCTGACGGCGACGGGGATCCCGCCGTACTCGGGCGGGACGCCGCCGGTGAAGTGGTTGTAGCTGAGGTTGAGCACGCCCGACAGGCGCGGCAGCGCGGCGAGGGCGGGGGGAAGCGTGCCGTTGAGCTGGTTGGAGGAGAGGTCGAGGCGCTGCAGCGAGACGAGGCGGGCGACCCCGGGCGGGACCTGGCCGGACAGCAGGTTGTGCGCGAGGTCGAGCGTCGCCAGCCTCTGCAGCGCCGCCACGGCCGCCGGGATCTGCCCCGACAGGCGGTTGTAGGGCAGCGACAGCGCCTGGAGCTCCGACAGCAGCGAGAGCTCCGACGGGAGGTACCCGGCGAGCGAGGCGTTGGCGACGGAGACGGCGGAGACGCGGCCGCCGGCGGCGCAGGCGACGCCGGCCCACGCGCAGGGTTCCGCGTCCGCGTCCCGCCACGTGGATAGCGCGTTGCCCGGGTCGTCTGACACGGCGAACTTGAGCGCCAGCAGCGCCAGCCCGTCCGTGTTGAGCGCCGCCCCGGTGGGGGCGGCGGTGGCGGCCGCCACGGCAGCAGCCACCAGGACCGTCAGAACCGCCGCCATTGCCCGGACCCGGATCGAGAGCGAACGCTGGTAATGCGGGGTGGTGGTGGTGGTAGTGGAATCACAGAGCTGCCATTCGCGGAGGCTGCAGGGTTGCTAGGTGTTGCAGAGAAGGGCTGAAGGAGAAGGGACGCAGCAGGCAGAGGAGGGGAACGATAGGGGCGGCGTGGGGTGTGGGTTTAGGTGACTGAGATTTAGGGGCGAAATGGCTGGAAGACCCAGCTGGGTATGGGAGGAGTGCGGTTGATGTCTGGAGAAGGCGGGGTAGTTTGGGAAGAGAGATTTGAAATGAATGCAGGGATGCGCTGGTGGTGAGGTGGGCGAGGATTCGATCTCGAAGCATTTGATTACTGTATATATATATGTGTTTGGGAGACTTTTGGGAAAGTAAAAGTAAATTGAGGGCGTGTTTGCATGTGGGAAATCTCAAGGGTTATCGTTGATCCCCAAGCTTCTACTGTAGTAGTAAATGGTGAAATGGGCGCTGCTGCTGGCCTAGCTACAGCCCTTCTCCTTGGAGGCTTCCGGGTTCCAGCAGGTGGAGCGGCGCGGGTGACGCTGCGCAGTGGGGCCGGCTGTGGATCTGGTTCGGCGTCCCCGTTCGAAATCCCCCAGGGCTGGCAGCAGCACATGGCGCTTGGGGGTGCCTCAGCGGTTTGACTCGAATTTGGGAGTATTTTATCAGAATACCAACACCGATGTCGTGACGCCCTTTGAAATTCGTAGGGATCTCGTGTGGCGCCGCAAGAGCCAGAAGAGAGGCGCTGGACAGCACGAGCACAAGCGGGGACTGCCGGAGACGGACGTTTTCGCCCTGGGCGAGTCCCGTCCGTCTGAGTCCGCACCCGCACCGTGAAAGGTGAAACTTGGCAGGGGAAAACCGATGATCATAATCGCGATAGAGTGGCTGGGGTGAAGTTTTGGGCTCTGGTCGTTTGAGTTTAAAACCGCTTATTTTTCAGCTCTTTTATAGTATTTTCCTCTCACGAGAAATCAACATCAGCGTTTATTTTCAGCGGTTTTTAGCTTCAGCGAACAGAGCCTTGATGTGTTACATTTGATGATGGAGTGTCGCAGAGAACATTCGGATTCTAACAAAAAAAATAATTTATAGTTTTCGTCTGTGAACCGCGAGACGAATTTAGTAAGTCTAATTCATTATTAGCACATATCTATTGTAGCACTTTATTGCCAAGCATGTACTAAATAGATTTAAAAATTATCTCGTAAATTACACGTAATTTTATTACTTTGTTATTTTTTACTATTATATATTTAATACTTCAAAGACACATTCGATGGGTAAAGTTTTAGTGGAGAAACGTAAAATCAAATAAAAAAGAGATGTCCTGTTGGTCCACACTCTCGGGGCTCGGCTGTACCGTGACCTAGCACAGTGCGTACGGCGGGGACCGCCGGGAGTGGACAGCTGGTTTGCTAGGCAGCTGCCGGAGTTCAGAGCTACCACTCCCTCGCTCGCCCCTCAACAAAATTGCAGTTCTCCAAAGTACTCCTTCTGTCCCAGAAATCATTTAACTATGGATTACGTGCCAATAAAAATAAATCACATTTGACAAAATTTTGATTAAATACTGTTCACATTTATAACTTTAAATTAATTTCTTATGAAAATACATTTTGTAATTAATCTAATGATATTTATTTGACATTATAAATATTTATAGTTTTTTATTTATAATTGATTAAAGTTGATACACTAGACCATGGTACTGCGCCAGAATTGCATGTTTTCTGAGACGGCGGGAGTATTTGATTAACTTTTTAAAAAGTATACCAATAAGCATATTAATATATATATTCATAGAAAATCATTTGAAAATATAAATATTATTTCGTAAATAACCCTAGTCAAATTTAAAATCGATATTCACCTATTCGAAAACAGGCAATTCCACTCTTTCTATATTCCTACTAGGACGACTACGGCGACCTACGGAAACGGAGGGACGAGGGAGCACTGCTTGCTTTTCTTTAAACCTTTTCTTATCGCAGGACAAACTGAAAGAGGGCCCTGCGCTCTGATGCGCTGCACCTGCAAGTTTGTCAACACACCACGACAGCTCGGAACCGCGCCACGGTGGGCCGCATTTTGGCCCGTAATATCACGCTGGACGCACGCTCTGCATCCTCGTGCGTCCAAAGCGATGCAGCCAAACAGAACCAACCAACCAACCAAACAAACAAAGAAGATTCAAGTCGTCGCACCGTGCCGATCGACGAGACGACAGTATATTTCGAGTGGACGTGTTAGCCAACATGGTACTCTTGAAATTACTACTGCAGCAGATGATACTCTCATACTCTTGAGGTTACCAGTCTTTTACAGATGAGATACCTACTGCAAGGACTCATTCATCTGATCACCTTCCATTGTCGAATCTCGGATGTCGAGATCGAGCAACAGGCCCCGGTTCTTTTAGTAGCTTCATGATGCGTGTTATACATCGAGCATGCTACATCATGTGCTCAACTAGAACAGGAGTCTTCCGCCGCGGCTCCGCTTGACCATGAATTCACTCCATCAAACTTCAAACCAAACCCTTCTGCAGCACTTGCCTGCAACCGAAAGTTTGACAGCAAAGTTTTATGTGCAATATAAACCCTTCTGCAGCACTGCCTGCAACCGAAAGTTTGACAGCAAAGTTTTATGTGCAATCTATGCATGGGGAAACATTTGACCATGGAGTGAAGATAACTGCATGCTGGCAATAAATTCAGGCCCTGGAACCATGGAAGCAAATTGTTCCACAGGGCCTCAGTTTTTTTGGTTGCGGTTGCGAGAGGGACGACGGTAATGCAATGCAATATTTGCTATGGGAGAACCACGCAAGATTCTGCTGTTGTAAATTCAATTCAATTCCAAGACAAAAGATTGCCAGACTCTAACTGTCGAGGTGCTGTCCACATGCCTCATTCAAAACATGTACTGGACGTCTGGACCAACTGGTGAGTTGTGTAGTTTATCTTTTAAATGCATATACTTGCAGTCAATAGGCAATCAGAGTATGATAAATGGGGCCCCCTTCTATCTTCTAGTGTACCAGTTACACAACTACACAAGTGCAATTTCCAGGGCGCGGTAGATGGTACTACTCCATGTAACAGGGACCTCTGTGGTACCAATTCACAATTCAAAGCTTGGATTAACATTGTATAGTGTATACATATTTCATGCTTGCATGCGACTTGCTGTTTCACAATTTTCTCGAAAGCAGGAAATGCAGCTGGAATTCTGTATCTGTTAATTAACAAGGAAATGCAGCTGGAATTCTGTATCTATTAATTAACAAATTAAATGGGAAATAGATTTTGTGTAAGGAGAATAAAAAAAACACAAAAAAGTGAAGCTCTGTTCCTAATTCATCAGCTACTGGGGAAGTACTGAATCATGTAATAACAGTTATGCATGGTGAGTTAATGCCATTTCATGTTTTCATCAAAGCTATCTTCCACATTCACAGGCATATAGCATGAGTATTAAACATGGTTGTATAAACACTGAAACAGGGTCCGACGGTTAGTACCTCAAGCTCGCACCATGTCTACAGTTTCCTCTTCGAACCAGCCTTTGCTGGAATCTGTAGAGCGTCGTAATGGCCAAAACCATGATACAAGACTTGGATTGGGTCTTCTTTACCATACTGCTGGCCATATTCTGCAATTGCTATCAGACCACCGGCATCCTCATCGTGCATGTAAACCGTTATTGGCATCCTGTGAACAAAGTTATGATGCGCTTACAGTTTTAATTGTTTACTATTCTAACCTGCAACAAGAGATAGATCGCACATAACCTGTGGATTCATAAAGTAAGACAACACCCTTTTTGTTAATCGACTCAACAAATTACTAGTTATGGTCGAGTGGCACAAGTCTACTTATTTCAACTGGTACTGGGGGTCTGAAAATATTTGGCGTGACAATTCCAATTTTTTTTCTGCCTCAAACACTATTCACCTTATGAATACACTGCGCTGACATACTGTACATCTTAGCTAAGAAGTGGTAAGCTTAAATGCTAGTGATTGCTGGTAGACAAATTTGAAATGCATCTACCTGAAAAACAAGTAGAGTTACTTACTGAAGAACATGGGACGCCATGAACAATTCTGGTTCGCCTCCCCACACATGTGGCTCCCTAATATGGGATACATATGTATCAAAATCCCCCTCAACAAACCTGCAAATTGGTGACACAGCATATACAGCAATTCACAAGCAGCAAACACTTATTATGGGTCAATTCCATTCTAGAGTCTAGACCAAGAAGAACAAAGAAAGTGTATCAACTTACCATTCAGTCTCTTTCTGCCTCTTGACAAATTCATCGGCGACCTATTCAATTAGAAAATTATACATGGGTGTTAGGGAATGGCAGTACCAACCAATAATCATACAGGCATCTCTCTTTTCTTTAGGCATTCAAGAATTTAAGAATGGTAAGTGACTAGAAGTGTCACTATTGCTAACAAGCATCCCAGCCATACCATTGCTCTCAATTCATCAGCTAGTTTTCTCTGAAGATCTTCATTAGGTATGGGTCTCCCTGATCTAATGCATGCGCCATGTACCACAGAGCGGAATAAACACCTTCCATCTCCAGGAATACCTGGCAATCCATGTAAAATCAGTCCCAAGTACTGAGGTCAATGCTCATTCTTCTACTGTAACTATGAAGTACAAAAACAAAAATAAAAGTGAGCATTTTCTCACCAGTGACAGAATAATCTGTGTAGACTTTCTTCCCATGAGTTGAACTGGTAGATGACGATGAGGTTTCGGCATTGTCTTTGATTCTAATGACAGGAACCTCAGCGCTTGCTAGTCCAGTAACCGAAAAACCAAAGCAGAGTCCACCGGCTGCACCTCCTATCTTGTGATGCATGTTTTTCCAGTTCCAGCCTATCCTTGATTTTTCGTGCGAAGGAATGTCAAGCTTTACGCTTAGGCTACCCTCTCTGGTTGATAGTCCACAACGGAACTGCTGACCCATTAAGCTGACAAAGTACTTTATACTTTGTGGCTGAGAAGACTTTACATTCCTCTTAAGTGAACAATCAACTAAACCCGACTCTGGACGGTACAGGCTTGATTGTGAGTGCGAGCACTTGCATGAGGCCATACTCTGTGTGAATCCTCCTTGGAACAGATTAGGATGAGAATGTGTGATTGATCGCCGCAAACAGAGCGCAGGTGAGTAGAGCCGCATTGAGTTCAAGCACAAGTAGTATCAGCTGCATAGTAATGGAGAAATGGCATGTCAGGAATAGCACGGCACGATATGGACGCATTAGCCTCGAAATAGAGAGCATTCTCCAAAAATCGAATACCTAGTTCATCTGAGATCTGAGTGCAAATCGTTCAAGCAGCAAAACACACGACCGGCAACAACAATTTATGTAGAGTGTCTTGAACTGTGAAATTATCCGTAATAAGACCGCAGGATATCGGTGTCACCAAGACAACGACGACGACAACAACGTTGTGGACTACATGAGTCGCAACAACAACGTTGACAACAACAAACCTTCTTATATTGCGGTTTCCTACTAAACAACGCAACACCGAAATGGTTTTATTCTATACTTGCCCTCAGCCTGGGGTAGTTAACTGATGCAATCTTGAGAAAACATTGGGGGGGCCAAGGAAAGCTACAGATCGCCGAAAGAGGTGTCAGCTTTCAGTCATTCAGACAACATCAGATTCTCGGGTAAACCCTTTGCAGTGGGGACGCGCACAGGCTGAACTGCGATTCGACGGCATCGAATCCGTAAAGCTTCGCCAGTCATCACAATAGAACTGCTATCAACGAACAGTGCGCAAGACCTCCGCGCTTTCATAACATGGCGAACCCAAATGAGAAATACCTGCAAATTGGACGAAATCCAGGAAGAGAGGCTCCAAACGCCGCAGGAGGCGCAGAATGGGGGACCGGAAACGCCCGCGCTGCAAGATTAGATGAAATCCCCCTGCTTCCTTGTGGAGTGGGGACTGGGGAAGAGTGGCAGCCGGGTGAAAGGAGGAGTGCTTGGGGCGAGGAAAGCGGGATTTTGCTTGGAGCCGGGGCAATGGCGACACCGCGACAGGGTGCGGCGGTGAGCGGTGTGGTGGAAACGAGATGAAGATGGAGACGGAATTACAGCGAGTGAAGGGAAGGGAAGATCGAGAAAGGTTTTCTGCTTCAGCTGCGTGGGAGGAAGCGGAAAGCTCAAGTTCTGGAGGATTCGCCAGCCTACTACCCGGAGCACGAAGGGACAAGCGGGGCCGCACCACGTACAATCTACATGGGCCGAACCCGTGTGAGCCTTGCTGGGCTATCCTGGACCTTACGTTTCTACAGAATTCTTATGCAGATGCGGGCGGTTGGGCCTAATGATGATTCATACGGTTTGAGTTGTGTAAAGTCCATTTTACATTCCTCATCTTTTGTCAAAGTCTATTTTGTCTCCCTCAACTCCAAAACCAGACAAACTACCTCCCCCAAACTTTTCAAACCGTGCACTTTACCTCCCTAGAGCGGTTTTGAATGCGGTTTTGCTACAGTGATGGTGGTTTTGTCTTTTTCTTTTTTAGTTATTTCTGTTGAAATTTTAAAAAATCACAGCAAATCATAGAAAAGTCATAAAATGGAAAATTCAGTTTTGTTATACTCCACATGAGTAGATCTACGCAGTGAAAATATATTATGGTATGCTTTAGTATAAAGTTTTTTCTATAAAGGTTTTATCTTTTCTTTTTTATTTATTTGGCTGAATATTTGAAAATTCATAATAAATCATAGAAAAATCATAAAAATAGAAAATCTATTTTTTTGTCTCCACATGAGTAGATATACACAGTGAAACATATAATATGTATGCTTTAGTCCAACAAAACAATTATAGAAGCTACAACTATGAATTATTTTAATTAATTACAAAAAAGCACCGATCTAAAACTACAACAAAAATTCTATACTAAAGTATACCATATTATATGTTCACGTATAGATATGCTCATGTGGAGTCTAAAGAAATTAGATTTTCCATTTTACGATTTTTTTATAATTTATTATGATTTATCAAATATTTAGCCAAAATAAATAAAAAAGAAAAAGACAAAACCTTTATAGTAAAAACTTTGTACTAAAGCATACCATACTATATGTTTACTACATAGATCTACTCATGTGGAGTCCAACAAAACTGGATTTTTTATTTTATGATTTTTCTGTGATTTACTGTGTTTTTTTAAAAAATTCAGCCAAAATAATTAAAAAACAAAAAGACAAAACCACCATCACTGTAGCAAAACCGCCTTCGAAACCGCTCCAGGGAGGTAAAGTGCACGGTTTGAAAAGTTAGAGAAGATGGTTTATCCGGTTTTAGGGTTGAGGGGGCAAAACAGACTTTGCCAGAAGATGAGGGAGATAAAGTGGACTTTTTCATTGAGTTTACTTGAGTGCGATACATGGGTCTGGCCCGTGCAATTCTTGTAGGGCAATTGTAGCCCGTGTAGCAGGTAGACCAGGATGGTTAGGCCCAGGAAGCGTTTCCCGCCAATGTTTATCATGTTGATGATAACACGGAACTGATGCTGGCTCGATGGTTTGATTAGAGAGAAAATTTGGTGTGCGCCATCGAATGATTCGATAATACCGGTTGAGCCACTGAAAAGTTAATATGGATACAAGTGCCATCGAAATTTTTTTTAGATTCCATGAATGCCACTACCGTCTATCGTCAAGCAAACAACAGTTATCTCCCACGTAAAAAGACACTTGTGACCTTCCTTCGCAGATGTGCAGCAAAATTCACATTCCATGTGTGCCACTACATGAATTATGGCATTGTTGTTATTTTTGGCTCATACAAATGCATGGACAGTAGTGGCACACATGCACAGTAGCAACATATCATGTAAATAAGGATTGGAAATTAATTGAGGAAAGAATAGAAAAGAAATTAAGTAGGTGGAAAGGAAAACATTTATCATATGGTGGCAGATTGGCGTTAATAAATTCTATTTTGTCAAGCTTACCTATGTTCATGATACCTTTCTTTGAAGTTCCGAGGGCTGTTCTAAAAAAGATTGAGTAATTTAGATCAAGGTTTTTTGGCAAAATGATGAACACAAAAAGAAATATAGACTGGCAAAGTGGGATATTTTGTGTCAACCAAAAGAGCAAGGTGGTTTGAGAATCCAAAATCTAGATTTACAAAATAAGTGTCTTTTAAGCAAATGGCTTTTCAAACTTTGCAATGAGGAGGGCATTTGGCAGGTTGTTTTTGTTGTACCACTTAGATACTTTCTTTTGCATGGAATGAGAACTAAACTACATGGCTTCTCTTGGTATATATGTGGTTGTCGGCCTTCGTGCCGTTGTTTTTTTTGCAGGTTATGGAAACCTCCCCGTGCAGGGGAGGTGCTGTCGAAATTTTCAACTTATAGTATTATGTTTCTTCTTTTGCAGAGGTCGAAGCACTAGAGGTAATTCCCAGTAGCCCTAGGCGTTCGGTAAATACCGAACCGATCAGTTCGGTGCTTCGGTTTCTCGGTAAATTTGGTTCCTCAAAAATTGGTGCCGATCGGTTCCTAAAAAACTTCGGTTCAGTTCGGTATCGGTAAATTCGGTTCGGTTTCGGTATTTACCGAACAGTGCCGAACAAATAACGGATAAGATGTAATAGCATGTTCAAAAACTAATTTTGACTTGATTTCATAGATAATAATAGTGTAAAATATATATACATGTAAAAGTCCACAAGACTATAAGTGTGAATGCCAAAAATACATAATATAATAGTCTACAATAGTACAATCAATAACATAATAACACTCAAACTTATCACATTTTAAGTAAGTTCGATAAATTCGGTTCGGTTTTGGTATTTACCTCGATAATTCGGTTCCTGAAAACTAGGAAATGAACAAGAAACCGAATATTTTGGTTTTGGTAAATTCGGTTCGGTTCTCGGTAAATTCGGTTCGGTATTCGGTTCTCGGTATTTTGTGCACAGGGCTAATTCCCAGGGTCGAAGCACTAGAGGTAATTTCTGTTTTAATCATCATACGTTGATCTTTACACACCTAAATTAGATTTGCACTGCTGAAACGTTGAAGTGAAATATTGCAGGCCGAACTAGAACAATCAAAAAGGCATAGTCAAGAGCTACATGCAGAGCTGGATGTCACGAAGGCCACATTGGTGGCCCATCAGAAGCAGATGGCAGAGATGATGGTGATCATGCAAAATCTTGGGCAAGTAACGGGTGTACCTGTGCAGCTATCGGCTCCTGTGCTTCCTCTTCTTACACCTACTCCTGTAAGTATGAAAGTTCACTTCTCGTTTGTGTTTTGCATGTATGTCGGCCTTCGTGCCGTTGTGGATGTTGACGTTCGTGCCGTTGTTTTTTTGCAGGTTGTGAAACCTCCCCGTGTAGGGGAGGTGCTGCCGAAATTTCTAATTAAGTCTAATCTTTATGTATTCCTAGAGTAATCTCTAAGTTCAAAACTGTAATTCAAGATTACTCACTCTACTCTTTGCTCCTTTATGTAGCCTCTGTCCGTGGGTTCCAATCATCTCGCCAATGCGTCACCGGCTTTCAATCAACCTGCCAATGCATCACCGGCTTCGAATCAACCCGCCAATACGTCACCGGGTGATCACGCTTTTCCTTCGCCATCGTATCATAGGCAGTAGCTTGATAAGGACTTGTGCTATGTGATGTGCTTGGACTTAGCGTGGTTTATGGTTATGACTTGTGCATGGATTTGATGAACTTATCGTATTAAACTTATCAACAATGATAAACATGTCACTTCTGGTTGTAATATATTGTGATTTGTGGTTGACAATTGCGGTTGTGATATATGTATGTGATGGTTTATATGTGTGTGTCTCTCTCTCTATATGTATGTATGTATGTATGTATAGCGTGCATTTTCTATATTCTCGGGAGTAGTTACTCCCATCTTTAAAAAACAACCTTGCGTATGTGTTCCTACTTGTTTATCGCTTTGAGTGTGTTTACGTACTCATATTATGGTACTTCAAATCTTCCTATACGAAAAAATTTTAAGGGAACCCATACTTTTTAATATATTACTAAAATACCATTTACTGTAGTATATAAAATAAGTATGACCATATACTCGATGTACGCATGCATACTTGATAAATATACTACCATAGATGATCTAATATGATCATATATTTCATTCGATCATATATGCTCTAAATCTGAAGATATAAACATATGAGTAACTACTCCCTAGAAGTAGAAAATAATTTTCATATATATATATATATATATGTGTGTGTGTGTGTGTGTGTGTGTGTGTGTGTGAAATACTTCTGTTGATGGAATATAAAAAAAAACCAAAAGAATTCAATTTTCTGCCTCTTTGCCGAGGGCTACGGACCGAGACCCTCGGCAAAGGGTTTTTCCAGAAAACCAGTAATGGCTCTTTGTGTCCGGAGGCTCTCGGCAAAGCCTATTTTTTTTATAACAAAAATAAATTCTTTGCCGAGGGCCGGCCCTCAGCAAAGGCTGGGTTTTTGAAAAAATAAATTCTTTGCCGAGGGCCAGCCTTCGGCAAAGACTTTTCTAAAAAAAATGGTTTTCTTTGCGGCTGGGTTTTTTAAAAAAATTTCTTTGCCGAGGGTCGGCCTTCGGCAAAGAAATTTCTGAAAAAAGAAAAAGAAATTCTTTGCCGAGGGTCGGCCCTCGGCAAAGACCCCGTCAACAGATGGCAGGCCTAACGACTATTTTTCTTTGCCGAGGGCCAAGATGGGATCCTCGGCAAAGGCTTTGCCGAGTGCCCGATAATTAGCCCTCGGCAAAGACCCTTTTCGCCGACTTAAAATTTTTCGAACGCTCTTTGCCGAGGGTTTTTCGGCCTTCGGCAAAGAACCAGCCTTCAGTAGTGACATAAGTGCTAGTGCACATATCAGGGCGTCGTCACGGCAAACTACTCCGGCGTCGCCATGCTGCGTGCCCAGGACATGTGCGCCCGCGAGCCACACGTTCAAGACCAGCGAGTTGCGGCCGGCACCCACGAACCGTGCGCCAGAACAGTCTGGACGCGAGCTGAGCCAGGGAGCCGCGCGCCCGCGGCCTACTCCCGCGAACCGTGGATAGAAATCGGCCGCCAGCACCGGCAGCCGCGCACCGCGACCAGGCTGCGCGCCGCCGGCAGCCGCTCACCGTGGCTGGAACCCGCAGCCGCGCACTGCGAACCGTGGCCGGAGCCCGCGCACCGCCGGCAGCCACGCACCGCGAAGCGGGATCCGAGCGCCGCCGGCAGCCGCGCGCCGCGAAGTGGGATTCGCGCGCCGCCAGGAGCCCACTCGTCGCTGTCCGCCCGTGGACTGCCCGCCGCCAAGTCCCGCGAACCATCGCAGCCAGGATCTGGTGGCGGCGTCGCCTGGGAAAGGCTCCGCCTGGATCTGCTGTCACGCCCGCGAGCTTTTTTTTTTTTTTTTTCATCGCCGTGTGTAAGGACCGACGAAAGGAAACAGAAGGGTGTGGCCGTGCGCGGGCAGTAGGCAGGGCAAGGGGTAAGATGGGGATTTTTAAAAAAATAATAAACATTCCCAATGGGTTGACGGCAGGGGGTAACGGCGTTGACGGCGGTGGCACGTATGGAGTGCAAAAACTTTTTGGATGGCACTTATATTCATATTAATTTTTCAATGGCTCAACCAGTATTATCGAATCATTCAATGGCACATACATACCAAATTTTCTCTTGAGTGGATCACCTTGCAGGCTTCGTGTTCGATCGATCGCCAATGATGCCCGTCCAGTCCAGAGACGGATTTCATTTGGAATTCCATTTCGTTTCTCGAGGCGTTTATGGTCAGCAGCAGCATGTCATACACTCCGTACGTGAAAGATCGCCGTTGGTTCCATGCTATGGTGGTCTGGATGCTCACGCTCTGCTCGTATGGAACCTGTCCAGACGAGTAGACGACACTTTTTGGGTCCTCGTCTTCTTCCATCCACAGATTAAGTGTTGTCAGAGGCTGGAGTACGTCGATCTTGTCTTCTCGATCGATGGCGGAGGAAAAATGAAAGATTGCGCGGCACGGGGTCCCCATGCTTGATGTGCCCGCATCATTCATCACTAAAGAAACGCGTTCGCAAAGCTACGAGCAAATTTGCCAGCAAAAGAAAGAAGAAAGAAACAGGAGCAAGCAAGGAAGCTACGAGTAGGCTTAGCAACGGATGGGATGCTCCGGTACCTCGAAAGCAGGCGAAAGCAATTTTTAGTACGTGTGTTTATCTGAGCCGTCCATTCACACTACGTGTTTTAAGATACGTACAATATAAAACAGGAATAAAAAATATTAGAAACAATGTTGCACGAATTTTAAAGCGAAAGTGAACAGTTCAGATAAGCAATACATCAATACATGCTACATTGCATTATTGCGGTCCCTCGGTCCCTCCTGCATGCATGGCTCGATCACGTAAGCGAGAGGCCCACTATTGCCGGCGCGCTGTGCCCCCGGACCCGGTCCGGTCCCCACGCTGACCCAATCCACCGCCGCACTGACTCTGCCACGTGGCCGCTCTCTCACCGTCTGATTTTTAATTAACCCCCTCGCTGACCCAGCTCCCGATCGACATACTATGTGTGTCAGTGTGTGTGAGGGTTCCCATCATGGACATGCAACGTGAAGTGAACCCATCCATGTGCCGCCCCACGCCCGGGGCCTCCGACGCGTCAAGCAGAAGCATCTAATCATGCATCATCCATATCACCATATGAGATGACCATATGCACGGCAGGGCGACGAGAAGGCCACGCCCACGCCACATGCCGTGTAGCATGTGTGCCCAATCCATCGTTCTCTTCCTTCGGTTCATGCATCACCAATTCACCATGCAGCCGTCTCGCTCCAACTAAGCTAGAGCAGATGGGAGAGGCTATAGACCTATAGTACAAACTTTACTTGTTATAGGAGTTAATATCTCAAATAAATTGAGACATTGATTTCTAATTAATATGTTTAGTGGCGCCTACAGAAACCATTTTATGTTTACTAATGCAAACGCTGCCACAGCCTCCCCCAACTTTTCAAACCGTGCACTTTACCTCCCTGGAGCGGTTTCGAATGCGGTTTTGCTACAGTGATGGTGGTTTTGTCTTTTTCTTTTTTAGTTATTTCTATTGAAATTTTAAAAAATCACAGCAAATCATAGAAAAGTCATAAAATGGAAAATTCAGTTTTGTTAGACTCCACATGAGTAGATCTACGCAGTGAAAATATATTATGGTATGCTTTAGTATAAAGTTTTTTCTATAAAGGTTTTATCTTTTCTTTTTTATTTATTTGGCTGAATATTTGAAAAATCATAATAAATCATAGAAATAGAAAATCTATTTTTTGTCTCCACATGAGTAGATATACAGTGTGAAACATATAATATGTATGCTTTAGTCCAACAAAACAATTATAGAAGCTACAACTATAAATTATTTTAATTAATTAAAAAAAACATCGATCTAAAATATAAAATGATTTTTCACCATCGCCGAGCCTCGTCGCCATCACAGCGCCCCGATGGATTTGATCGGCCGGGGGGGCGGTACGGTGCGACGTGCGTGGACGCCATGATCAGCCCCGGCGACGGATCCTCCGCCCCGTCGAGATCCAGACGGCTGCAGCAGCATTCAATCTAGTTCGGTGCGGGCAGATCGTGCCATCATTTGCCCAGGCCCCTCTTCATCGTCAGCGAGCTGCCAGCACAGTGATGCACCTCGCAGAGATACAACTTTGGCAACGAGGTAAAGGCGCCTCGCCGCCGGTAGCATGCATGCACGTGCCCCTGCAGACACACCTGCCCCCACCACTCTAGTCTATTCCAGCTCAAAACGCGCTTACGGGAGGGCAAAACCGTCAAAGCATGCCAGATGCCACGCTCTCTGGTCTGCCAGTGCCAGCCTCTACTAAAACCTTCTTTCAGAAACTCGCCACTTGAGCACTGTCGTCCACTGCCGCCGGCCAAAGGCCCAAACCACCAAAGCAAAGCACGCAATGGCATCTCCGGCCACCACCGCTGCAGCGCTCGTGGTCGTCGCCGTGGCCGCCTTGCTGACCCCGGCGGCCGCGTCGTCGTCATCGTCGGGGTGCTCGGCGGCGGACCGCGACGCGCTGCTGTCGATCCGCGCGGCGCTGTCGGAGGAGGAGCGGCCGCTGGGCGTGTTCTCGACGTGGGCGGCGGGCACGGACTGCTGCGCGGGGTGGTACGGCGTGGCGTGCGACCCGGCGACGGGGCGCGTGGCGGAGCTCTCCCTCCGCGGGGAGGCCGACGACGCGGTGATGGCGCCGGCGGGGCGGCCGGCGTCGGGGCTCATGTCCGGCTACGTCTCCGACGCCGTGTGCCGCCTGGACCGCCTCTCGTCGCTCGTGCTGGCGGACTGGAAGCACATCTCCGGCCCCATCCCGCCCTGCGTCGCCACCTCGCTCCCCTACCTCCGCATCCTCGAGCTCCCCGGGAACCGCCTCACCGGCGCAATCCCGCCGCTGTCGTCGTCCGCTTCGCGGCTCGCCGTGCTCAACCTCGCTGACAACCTTCTCACCGGCGGCATCCCGGGGACACTCACGTCGCTCGCGGGGCTCAAGCACCTCGACCTCGCCAACAACCGGCTCACCGGCCGCGTGCCGCCGGAGTTCGGGCAGCTCAGGATGCTCAGCCGCGCGCTGCTGGCGCGGAACCGGCTGTCGGGCCCTATCCCGGCGTCGGTGGCGTCGATGCCCCGGCTCGCCGACCTCGACCTCTCCGAGAACCAGCTGACGGGCGCGATCCCGGAGGGGCTGGGGAATGGCGGCGGCGGCGGCAGCGTGCTGTCGTCGCTGTACCTCGGCGGGAACCGGCTGTCGGGCGGCGTGCCGGCGAGCCTGCTGGCGAGCACCGGGCTCGGGATGCTGAACCTGAGCCGGAACGCGCTGGGCGGCGCCATCCCCGACGCGTTCACGCCGCGGTCCTACTTGATGCTGCTTGACCTGTCGCGGAACCGGCTCACCGGCGGCGTGCCGCGCTCGCTCGCCTCGGCGGCGTACGTCGGCCACCTCGACCTCAGCCACAACCGGCTGTGCGGCAGCATCCCCGCCGGCCCGCCGTTCGACCACCTCGACGCCGAGTCCTTCGCCAGCAACACCTGCCTCTGCGGCGGCCCGCTCGGCAACGGCAAGTGCACGTGACACCCATACGTCGGTCGGTTGTTACCGTGCTACTGCCCCGACGTACGTACGGCGAGTAGTGTGTGACGTACGTGGTGTACCGTATGTGTTCATGCATGCACGTACGGCGCGTAACAAACTTTCTAGTACGTCCGACCGTGCATTCATGCGCGGGCGCATGTATGCGTACGTACTGCTAGCTTGGTTAATACGTATAATCTGGCTAATCGTATAGGTTTTGGGTCGTGCTAATGGTATAGTAGATGATGATAGCTTGCGTCGTCGTGGCGGTGTGTGTGATGAGGAAGATAAATGCGTGAGGAAAAGAAGAATGCTTTGTCTTTCCTCTCCGATCCCTTCCTCTTTTTTCTTTCTTTCTTTATCTTCTTTTCTTCTTCTTTTTTTAAAGAGCTCGGGTTTGTACAAGTGTCTGAATGAACGAAGCAAAAGATGACTTGTATGAGAAGCTGAATGGATAAAGCTCAGCTGAATTTGCATGCCCTTGATCGAGTTCTAAATAGTGTGGATGGGACATCTGTCAACTGTCATCGGTAGTAGATTAACCAAGTCGTACTGTATGTGCGATCGTGCCATGCTTGGACATCAGCACACATGTTACCAATGTGCATATATTGGGACATCATTTCATTCATTTGGGGCCCCGGCGGCGGCATTATTGCATTTCGTTTTTTGGAATGTACCAAGACAAATTTTTTTCGTACAACAACAAAGCCTTAGATTAATTACGAAACCGAAGGGCCCTCCTACTAATCGAGATTGCATATACATTGTTTCTGAACCCTGAATGCAAATGACACACACACATTCATCTGAACCAAAGAAGGAGGTTGTTCCATGATGACGGCAATGCATGTCCTGTGGAGGGGCAAGCGGTTGGGTAATAAGTATTCCGATATAAATGTCGAATAATAAGATACAAATAAATATCAACATTGTGTATATTTCATTTGTGTAACAAAAACAAAAACAAAAACAAAACAGTGTCAGATTCTGAATATCCATACTAAAGTACGGATAGACATGAACAAACAATATCGTGCCATTTGTACCATGCTGTAAAGAGATCATTATCGTAAAATGATATTTAAAATTGAGTAGCACTAGCTACTTGCATATACTAATGACTAATCTGTGTGCCGGCTCGCGTTTGTCATGTCCATGCCTACATGTCCATCCCCAGTTTATCAGGCCCTGCTTCCGGGACACGCAACAATCGGCCAAGCGTTTTTCCCCTCCTCGTTGCTCTGCCCTTGTCCGCTCATCATTAAGTGCGCGCTCGGCTCATTAATTGCAAAAATGCTGCCATCCTACTCCACCACATACATTTGCTTGCGGTTCCAGTACAGTTCTTTTCCATGTAACGTTATTTTTTAACTCTCTTCATTCACTGGTAGCAGTGGTAAAGCCAACACATACACATGGTACGTTTACTATGGACGTGGACCACACCGTTTGCCGGATCGGAGCTATTTCATATTGGGCCACTCCAGACGAATTCGCTTCTTAAAGCCCACGACTACAATCTCGCAGTCCAGCCCAGCCTTTCTCCTCCTCGCTTCCCACTCCCACAGGCCACAGCAGTACAGCACAATCTTCTCCATCTCCATTTCCGAATCTCGCAGGCGACGCACCCCCACCGGCGGCATCGATGCGGGCGATCTCGACGGCCGCGGCGGCGGCGGGAGGCATGCTACGCGCGCGGCTACGCTCCGCGTCCCGCGTGCGCGGTGGCGGCGAGGGCGCGGGACGGTGGACGACGCCGGGCCACGAGGAGCGGCCCAAGGGGTACCTCTTCAACCGCCCGCCGCCGCCGCCGGGGGAGTCGCGGAAGTGGGAGGACTGGGAGCTGCCCTGCTACGTCACCTCCTTCCTCACCGTCGTCATCCTCGGCGTCGGCCTCAACGCCAAGCCCGACCTCACAATCGAGACCTGGGCGCACGAGAAGGCCCTCGAGCGCCTTCAGCAGCAGGAGCTAGCCGCCGCCGCCGCCGCCGCTATCTCCGGCGGCGGTGACGCTGATGCCGATTGATCCGCTGGTCAGATCACCCTGAACCCTAGATTTTTCTGGTTTACTGGTGCTTGTGTCGGTCCAATAAGGCTGTCTGTACTGGGATGCCTTTCATGTGATTTCAGAGATTGATGGACATCAGATTGAACACTGTATCCGTGTTGCTGTTCCACTGGATAACTTACACTGTATAATCTTTGTTAATTGTTGCATGATGGTGAACATGTTGTACACTCTGGATGATTTGCACCTGCTTATTGCACTGAAATTGTTCATGGCTATACTTATGTGTATCATGCACTAGTATTTGGTCCAAATGCTTTCCGCCTTTCCTTAACAGAATGAATTGTTAGTAACGAGGTAATATAAGTTCTTTTGGGATTCGTTCTTCCTGATGAGACGTGGCAAAGATATTTTGTTACTGAGATGCAATGCTAACAACTTAGCAAGGTACGGTAGTTTATGTATTGCATGAAAAAGGTCCTGGGATTGGCAGTTAAAAATGGAGATCTGAAATGCAATTCTACAGTGTTACATGTGATTGGAATGAATATAATCTATTGCAGTGCTGGGACCATGCTTGTATGGATGTAATCCTACAAACTCAGGAGTCAGGAGTTTCTACAATGGATGATCAGATTTAGATTATCATACGAAGTTTGAACTATCTCTGTTGAATATGGCCCTAGCTCTGGATGTTTTTGGATGTTTGGATCCCGCTAGTGTGTGTCAATGATGAATGCTATCCTTCAGTATGTGTCTTTAACTCACTATAGGGTATTACTTACTCGTGTTTTACTGAAATTGAAAAGCAATGCACAACTCCCTTTCTATCAAAAGTACATGTGTTAAACTATGGGAATGATGCCCTAATTTAGGACTCAATGTTCTGACATTACCAAGGATTTATTATCATGCTATTTTTCTATTCACTTGAAAGAATGAAGGTTTTGAGTGCTGGATATTGAATCTCTCTCACTGGAAAGTGGCTTCAGGTGGCCAAGGTAAATGTTGCTTTCCAATTGGAACAAGAATGATTGACGATCTTAAAATAAGCTATGCAACTAAGAAAGGGCAAGCGCTTGCCAGTTTACAGCGACAGTTCCAGTTTTGATGTTAGTTTTTGTTTACAGGATAACTATCATTTGTTATGCACAGTACTTGATTTCAACGGTATGGTTTGGTCTGACAAATAAAGACCTATCACTTTTCTAGTTTGTTTTTTCTTAACGTTACAGCCTACTAACCTTAGTCTACAGGGTGGCTTATTTATCACTTTGATGTAGATTATCGTTGTGAATGTTTAGAATGCTTCAATGAGATAGAGTATCTGTTGATCCATACACATCTATATGCTGAGTAGCTGATTATAAATTTTAACCTTTGCAGAGATTGGAAGCTAGGGCATGTTCTCTCTATAAAGAGGTGCTGCTCTTTTTTTATTAAATATTTTATTTTAAAAAATCTTTATCAGATATTTTTTACATCATGATAAGGCACATTGGTGTCTAATTTCTAAAGTTGGATATGGGCAACTTATGTCACAAGCTAAAAAACAGTTTGTAGCCGAAAGTAATGAACAAAGCTGTGACATTAATATCTGACCTAATGATGGATGCTGGATGGACTGTAGTTGCCATGGCGTCAGCCATCGAGGGACTGTTAAACTAGAGGCTGAGTTGAGTTAATTTCACTGGTTGCGAATCTTCTACCGTTTTCAGGATGTAATAAGTGAAGTTTATTGTCTTTCAGTTTAAGCGATGTTGTCTTCACAGACAGCCCTTAAATGCATGTTACACCTGTTTTCAAACAGATCGTGATCTTAATCTTTCAGGTTTCAATGGGATGGGGGATGTATCCTGCAAAATGCATGCAGGTGCAGAAATGATGACAGTTCTCGGTTTACTGGCTACTGCTACTGGCTACTGGGTCACTTGCCCGTTGGCTGGTCATGTATTCTCAAAGTAACATATACTTGAAACTAAAGGGTGGTTAGAATCATTACTAGCCGTCATGCTGTTCCATCGTCTTATGTGTTACTTGTACTTTCCTTTGAATCTGGTGCCCCCATCCTACTGCACTCCCTCCTCTACCTGTCATGATGGTGCTCGAACGGATATGTGTAGTATAGCTCGTCTCCTGATGGAGGTAAACGAAACATTGCTTTCCTAACCTTCATTCTGCATTTCTGCTGCTGTGTTTGCAGTGCACAGGTGCATGTGTGGTGTAATGGCCCTTTCAGCCCGTGCATTTGCCTCCACCTTCCAAACGTTACTGAAACGTGACTCCAGATCAGTCAGTACCCAGTTACCTACTACTACTACTACTGTTGCTGTGGCTGTGGCTACCAAGTTTTGCTCTGAAACCGGCAATAGGGTGCCAAGGCACTGTCTGTCTTTGGATTGATGGTGAGGTGCTTCCAAAGTTTCTGTGCTTGTGCTTGTGCTTGTTCAGTACACGTATGATTCCAAGCGTCTAAACAATGCTTTTTCCCCTTTTCTTTTGTCAGGATGGAATGATGGATGCATGCCGTGTTTTCTGACTATGATAAGGAGAACTGAAAAGGCCCTCTCACCGACCGTCAGCAATTCAGCATAGGCGGTCCATCTTGTGTGGGGTTTGTTGGCACACGAAGCATACGAATGGTGTGTTTGCAGGAGGGGGGGGGGGGGGGGGGGGGGGGGGGGGGGGGGGCACGTGGCACAATCCTTTCGACTCTGAGCAGCATTGCCGGTGGCGGCAACCTTACAGCCTTAACCAGACACGATGGCTTGGCCGCTTTGTTTAATTGGGCATGGATTTGTTTCTTGAGAGTCCGTTTTCGTCCTAAACCCAAATGGCCAAATCAATGTCGTATGGAGCAGGTGCCATCTGACGGCAACATTTGGGCGAGAGAACAATGCCAAGGCCGGCTCGCCGTGTCCCAATTGAGGGCGGCCGTGGCCGCCGGCCGGCCAGCCGGCGGCTGGCCGTGCAGAATGGTAATTGGCCGATCTCAGCTGTCGAACATAAGCCGAATTCTCTGATACGCATACGCACCACGGCTACCGGGGGTGGCCGGTGGCTTGTACGACCACCGACAGCTTCTCCCGGTTGCATCCGGGCATGGCACTTTGCCACTTTGGTCGCATCGGAGTCAGGTCACCTCTCTTTTTGGATGCAAAATTGTATAAAGAAAATGAAATGGAAGATGCTTGGAGAAGGAAAGGGGAAGCGTCGCTTTTTGATTCCTTCTTGTTTTTTTGTTTTTCAATTTGCACAACAGCACAAGTGAGAATTTGGTCTTTTGTTTAGCTTCTTTCGGCGACATGATTGGGGATCTCCAGGTTCTTGATAGGGTGCCAATGGAGCACGCACATTTGCTGCACAAGGGTAGCATTGCATGGAACATCGAGTGAGTCATGATAACAATAGTGTATTTGTGCTGTCCAGCTCCACCCCTAGTAGCTTTTATAGGGAGACAGAGGCCTTGCCAATTGCCATGTGGAGAAGCCACGCCGAACAGGAAATCCAGAGTGATGTTAGTTTCTTCTTCTGTATTTTTTTTTTGAAATCTCACTTCATAAATTTAACTAAATATATAAAAAGCTTTTTTCTATATGAGATGACATATTTTTATATATATCTTTGATTTATATTGTAAAAAATATAAATCCCAGAAAATGCAGATTATGGTCGTAACTCTCACCTAATGATCATAAATCTCACTTTTTTTTCTATATTTTGTATATACCACGGGAAATGCAGATTATGGTCGTCTCTGCAACTAGAACAGCACACAGGGACCAATAATCCCAGGTTGTCAAGTGAGTAATTTTGTCAACGCCGTGACAGATCACGAGCGGCATGTGTGTGAGAACATGTCGTGTTTCGTGAGGTGAAGACAGGAGCAAGTGGAGAAGAAACATCTTTCCAGTACTGTTACATCGTCTCAGGTAATTTGGTGAGCAGCTGGGCATGTTTGCAGGGAATGTCTTCTGCTCTGCTGTGCATCAACCAAATACTACGAATTTACCTATGCTTTGCGATTTTGCATGAACAGAAAGGATCTGTAACCAACAGTGCACAATCCAACGAAGAAGATCATTATTCGTTTAAAAATAGAAGGTTGTTATCTATGTTTTTTGCGGAAAGACAGATCTGGTGCATGGTGCATGATGCATGTGTGTAAGGAAAGATCCATGAAGAAAAAGTGTTGTCCCGGCTGCGAAAGCTTTGGAAGCAGAATAAAGGTTCAATGGAAGAACATTTAAAAGAGGCGGATGATAATCAAAGTTGGCGACAAAGAAATGTGTAGGACCCACTTGAGATTGATGAAGGACAGCTTCTTTGTTCTTTTGTGGTTATATTTACATTAATTATTATTATTATGTAATAATCGTATATAAATTGCTTTTAAAAATACTCTGGCAGATTAAAGACGATATCACTTACAAAGACATGGACAACGGGGAGGGGCCAAAAGTTGCATAAACCAGACACACCGATTCGGTGATGAGTACCACGTGCCTCCCATAACGACGGTGTATGAATGAATCTTGGAATAATAATATAATGGGAATCCGTTTGAGGAGGCATTTATACTTGATGTAGTGATTACAAAGAAAGGGAAAAAAGTTTAAGACAACGATAATGGAAAAAAGGGGGAAAGAACGCCAACAAAGCAAGAGCAGATAGCCGTGCACACAAAATAGGGAAAATTCCCTCTTAGAATTATGAAAAGTTCCTCTTCCTTGATTTTTCTTCTTCTCTATCTAGCACTGATTTGTTACCTGTCTAGCATTTTTGTCCATCCTGATGTCAATGCCACATAAGAAGACCAATTTGCCCCTATTCTGTTTGTGTAAGACCGATTATACTTTATTACGTGTAAGCTTGTCCAGGTGCTCAAAAAATAATTCAATGAATTTCAGCCCATACTAGTGAATGTTGCAAGCCCCGTTGCGTGATTAAAATGCTACTAAAAATTTATAGCATTTTTAAAAAAAAATATAAATGGCTTTAAATAAAAACATAAAATTTGAAACATGAAGCTCTCATCAAGAGCTACGACTTTCATAGAAAAAAAATCTTTATCCAACACCATACTAAAAAGGTTGTGTGATTCTTCTAAGAAGACAAGTCTAGATACATGATTAATACGGAGTATATCACCGAAAATCTATATATTATTGTTTGGCAGAAATGAAAAAAATAAAAAAACTATAGATCTCATCAAGAGCTATAATTTTCATATATAAAAAGTATATCTATTCTATGTCGTATAAGAAAGATATGACTTTTCTAAGACGGCAAGCTCTGCGATTAATATGATATTGAAAAATATATTATCTTTCTAGCATCTTAATAGCCTCAACTGAAAATAAAACCAAAAAAATTAAATTGTATATCTTATCAAGAGCTACAATTTTATATAAAAATATATATATATATATATATATATATATATATATAAGATGACATATAAGAAATATATGATTTGTCTAAGACGATAAGCTCTAGTAGATCTCATCAAAGACTATTATTTTCATATAAAAATCATTTACATCGGGAAAAGATGTACTTTTCTAATGTAGAGCCTTGATATTTGGGTATTTTGGTAAAAAAATATATACTTAATGGAATCCTAGCAAAATGTAGTCTAAAATCTGATGAAAATGTTGGATATGGGAAACAAAAAATTGAATCAATGCTAGCTAGGAAAGTTTTCATAGCTCTAGTTAGGGAATTTTCTCCACAAAACATGCTGTACCACATGTTAAATATTACTCGCGCACAAAGACGTGGTCTAATTTCACCGCTTGGTCGTGGTCATGGTCATAGACGTGGTTGTCGACACGTCACTTCGCCGACGGATAAAATATAAGACGAAGAACAAAGAAAACATTAAAAAAACGATCACACGCCACAGTATGGCTTGCCGAAACTCAAAACCAAAATTCGAAAAGGTGGCATGTAACTCCAGCTTGTGTAAGCGATCTTGTAATGTTCGAGGCTTCGGCCGGCTGAGCTTAATACAAGCAAGCAAGTCAAAAAAAAAAAATCCGAAAAGGTGAATTTTTTTTTAAAAAAAGCTTGAAAAGGAAAAACAATTCCTTAAAATCAAATTCGGACGGCGAAGAAGGCAACGAGACAGACAAGGTGGGTCCCACTTGCTGATTTAAAAAATGGGAGATAAGAGGGCCCACTTGCCGGCGTGCACCACTGCATCCTCACCGCGCGGTGACCTGACCCGACCCGGCCAATTCCCGAGCCCAAAAAAGAAGGGGAAAAAAAAATGCAAGCGCGCACACACGCACACGCACAGAGACACACACTCTCGCCTCCCTGACGTTGGATTTAAGCGGAGCAGAGGAGAGCAAGCGCCCGCCCGCCCGCTCGCCTACTCCGCCCACCACCATCTCCCTCCCTCCCTCCGCACCGTGCACGCCGGCCGGCCACGGGCGTCGGAGTCGCCTCCCGCGCCGGCGGCCTGCTGCTCGCTCGCCCTCTCTTCCGTTCCTGCCGCATTGGATCACGCGGCGGTTGGCGACTTTGGTGTGGTCTGCTGCTGCTGGTGATTGCGCCTGGCCGGCCGACGCGGAGACGGTGAGGTGAGGCGCTGCTCTTCGCCTCTCTCCCCACTGCTCCCTCCCCTCCTCCCGTGTTCTGTTCTGTGTGGACTGTGGTCTGTGGAGGAGCCCTGCCCCGAGGCGGAACGGAACGGAACGGAAAGCCTCCGCCGGATCTCTGCTAGGCCGCGGTTACTGACTCCCGCTGGATTTGAACTTGTTTCGAAGTCTTCCCCTTTGCTTCGGTTCTCGATTTTGGGGAGGAGAGGTTCTGCCGTGCCGGCAGCTCTGCCGCTCCACCTGAGTTGGGGACCTATGTGTGTTCCGCGACAGCAGCATTGATGATCTGCTTGTCTCGTCTCCCGATTTTTTTTTTCATGCCATGGATCGGGCAGGCGGGCAAGTGGAGACACAATCACGCCTGACGGGGACGGGCGCTATTCCGCGATCCGCATTTCTGAATGCCGGCGCCTAGACGCTACCATGGGCAGGCGAGGTGCCTCGGCGCTTCCCGATTCGTTGCCCTGCTATTCCCTTCTCCGGATCCGCTCTCGTACAGCCGACAAGGTGGTTACGGCTTAGAATTTCGTGGCGGCGGTTTCGTTGGATTGGTGATGTCTATTCCGTCCGCATTTATGAAGGAATGTTCTCCACCTCTTATTCTAAGCTGTTCGTGTACTCGGGAGCATTGAATTGCCTGTTCCTTGCCGGTTGCCGATGTGGGAGGCCCTGGGCCAGCCTACCCGGCTTTGGGTTTTGTGATTGGTGATTTCCGGCGGCTGTTATAGTTACTTGATTTGTGTCATGGTGTAGGAAAAAAAAGTTTTGGTTCGTGAGTGCTGTGGCTTCTGATGCATGTTTGACAACTTTTCCATGATGCTGTGCGTTTTCCTATTTACGTGGGAATTTAATCACTTTATAGTACTATACTCTCTAAGGTAAGTAGGTAACCCATCTTGTGGCAATTTTGATTGGTAGTCATGTTTAAGACAAGCTTTTCAGTTGTCCTGTTTGAGATAAGCTTTTGAGTTCAATAATCTTGCCATTCATTAGCTAGCACTTAATTTAGTATAGATGCTTGGATCATCAAAGTGCAGCTCACTCTTGATCAAGTACCTAAAATAGACGGGATTCCAATAAAACTCTCCAGTCCTGTCCTTTGGCAGTAGGCACTTGGATTTCAGTTTCGCTGTTTCACATCATTAGAGTTAAAGGTTCCAGGAGTTCAATCTTATGGAAGCAAGAGTGAGCTTGATCTGAGTTGAGATAGGTTATCTTCACACTTCCGATTAATAAGCATGCTTTCAAGGTGTCAGTCTCACTTCTTTACTTCTTAGTGCGTCCATTGTCTATCTTCTTAAATGGTTGGGTGCAAAGTGTGATCATACACCCAACCACTCAGGTCCAAGTCCTCTTCAACTCGAATTTGTGTGCCTATTTTGTTGTTAATGAAAAACTACATGGTTCTCCTAGGTTGGTCACATTTTTATTTATGAAGGCTTCTCCTTTTAGCATGAGCAGACTAGAAGAGTTTTCCATCTCTTTTCCTATTTTTGTTTCAGTTGTATGAGTCATGCCTTTTCTGGATCTCTTGTTTCTTCTCAATTCTGATTCAAGTGTCATCAGCGTTATATTTGTTTGAACATGCTTGCTTTTGTAAGCTTGATCAGTTTGCAAAATTTGGTGGAACAATTTAACCATTTGATGTAAGTGTCCCAACCTTCTCATGTATGGTATCGGCATAAGTTGGTAATGTCCTTGGGCCTTTATTTCCTCTCTATAATACGATGATACACAGCTCTCCTCCGTATTCGAGGAAAAAGACCCATTTGAGCTTATTATTTCTTCAGGCATCAACAAGTTTCTAACAATTTAAAGTAATCTGAAATGGGCGCAAGAGATAATGGGGAGGGGAGAGATGAGAAGAGGGGTGCTGGATCAGATTATGTACCTACTAGAAACTCCTTTTCATCACATGGTGAGTCTCGGGTTCCAAAGAAGCTCGGTAAAAAGGAGACAAAAGATAATAGCCCCCGAATGACCAAAAGCAGCGCCAGCCGTCAAGCTCAAAACAAGCTGCAACATAAAGGATTAAACAATGTACAGAACAAGTCTCAGAAACAGAAGAAAACAGATAGTGCTGCTAAAGCTGTTGAAGTTAGAAAACCAGATATTGCAAGAATTCCTTCCCGCCCTCCATCAGAATTGTCTGAGGAAACAGATGATATAATCAGTGTCAGTGATGCTGGAACTGTTGACGATAAAGGCAATGTGGAGGCCAAGGAGATCGATGTGTTGGATGAAGCTCCACACTGTGATCAGAGTACCGGTACTGATGATGAAACTCCTGATATCGGAGACAAGGTAGTTGATCGTGAAAAATCAGTTGTAGGTCAAGGCAATGGGGAATTGGTGTCAAAAATTGTCAAGTTGGAACAGGAACTTCGTGAAGTTGCTGCTCTTGAAGTTTCTCTGTACTCTGTAGTGCCCGAGCATGGAAGTTCAGCACATAAGTTGCACACCCCAGCTCGGCGTCTTTCTAGGCTATATATCCATGCATCCAAGTTTTGGTCTGAAGACAAGAGAGCTTCGGTAGCAAAAAGCATTGCTTCTGGCCTTGTTCTTGTTGCAAAGTCCAGTAGCAATGATGCTTCGAGGTATATTTGGCTACACTTAATCTGAACTTTAGTTCCAGCATAACATTACCCCCCAAAAAAAAATCCTTGCACTAACAAACTACTCTTGATATAGGCTGACATTCTGGCTGTCCAACACAGTTGTCCTAAGGGAGATAATTGTACAAACTTTTGGCATCTCACATCAATTTACTTCATCCATTACGACTATGAACATGAATGGCAGTACCAAAAAGCTTGATGGGAAATCTATGAGAATGCTGTCGAGAAACAACTCCAACGGCAAGCAAGCTACACTTGCTGCAATGCAGATGCCAGATGATTGGCAGGAAACAAGTACACTTTTGGCTGCATTAGAGAAGATCGAATCTTGGATCTTTTCTCGTATTGTTGAGACAGTATGGTGGCAGGTAAATGTCTGGCATTTTTTAACAAATAATAAAAAAGTTACTCTCTCTTATGGCCTACCTGTTATCTGAATATGTTGGACTCTTCATGTTGTCAGTTGTCTTAAGGATGTTTCTCTTCCAGGCATTAACTCCTCACATGCAAAAACGGGCAGAAGGCTCATCAACTCCAAAGGCGGGTAGAGTGTTAGGTCCTGCTTTGGGTGATCAGCAGCAGGGTACCTTTTCTGTTAACCTGTGGAAGGCTGCGTTTCATGATGCATTCAACAGAATGTGCCCCCTTCGTGCTGGCGGACATGAGTGTGGCTGTTTACCAGTATTAGCAAAACTGGTATTCTTTTAACATCCTTAATTTCAAAGAATAAGCATTTTTTTTGTTACTGCAAATATATTTCTGAACTTCACGAGTTCTCGATTATTAGGTGATGGAGCAATGTGTATCCCGTTTGGATGTTGCCATGTTTAATGCCATCCTTCGTGAATCAGCAAGTGAGATACCAACAGACCCTATATCTGACCCAATTGTTGACCCAAAAGTCCTACCAATTCCAGCTGGTGATCTAAGCTTTGGGTCAGGCGCGCAGCTGAAGAACTCTGTACGTGCCTGATTCACTCACTTTTAATTTCCCTTTTTTGTTGTAATTTTTATGGAGTTATTTGTCAGGGTGAAACTTGCTAACGAACAAAACTAGATACAAATGTGTTTGGATCTTGCTATGACACCTCACCTCAAACAACGAATTTATATGAAACAAAATGACTTTGCAGATTGGAAACTGGTCTAGATGGCTGACAGATAAGCTTGGCATAGATGACGATGATTCAGAGGACATAGGAGACGTTGAAGATGAAAGAAGAGGCACAGCTGAAACAAAATCGTTTCAACTGCTTAATGAACTAAGCGATCTCCTGATGCTCCCAAAGGACATGCTTGTTGAAAAATCTATCAGGAAAGAGGTCAGTGTTTGTGCATAGCAGTTGGCAAATTATCATACTGTTTCCTATTGTTATGTAACCATCAAATCCACCGTGGTTAACTTTTTGATGTCTCTCTTAGATCTGCCCTTCAATTGGCCTTCAATTAGTGACAAGAATCCTGTGCAACTTCACCCCAGATGAGTTTTGCCCAGATGCGGTTCCAAGCACGGTCTTAGAAGAGCTGAATTCTGAGGTTTGTTCCACTCTCATTTTCTACTTTGGCCTTACAATGTTATATCTTGCTGACAATATCACTCAAATGCATTGCTATAACTACGCTATGCAGAGTTTGCTGGAGCGTCACACCAACAAAGATGCGATCGATGTGTTTCCATGCATCGCTGCTCCTATAGTGTACCGTGCACCTTCGACCATGGATGCTGCAGAGAAAGTGGCAGACATAGGAGGTGGTGCAAAGCTGGACAGGAAAGCCTCAATGGTGCAGAGGAGAGGGTATACCAGTGACGATGACCTTGATGACCTGGATTCTCCACTTGCATCCCTAATCGACAGGAGCGCTACACCTTCGCCATCAAATGGTTTTGCACATTTCAGTGCTCAGAGAGGAGTTTCCATGGAGAATACAAGATACACGCTCCTAAGAGAAGTATGGTTGGAGCAACGTTGATGGATGAACCTGTAAAACCTAAAATCTCTTCTGCAGCCACCCCTTGCGTGGGCCCTTCAGCAATCTCTACAGTAAAAATGCAACATTTTCTTGTACAGTACATTCCCACAATCCCTATATATGTAGCTCTTTTGTAGTGTATAGAAGCAAGTCAGCAACTTAGATACACATACGAATAACACTATGGACGGTGCAAGTTTGTGAAATGGAAGTATGTTTACCAGGCCACTGTTGTGTAGGCCTGTAGGGTGTCGGCAAAGATACTGATGCTGTATGCAGTTACAGTTCTATAATGATATGAGACAACTTTGAGCTGTCTCTACTATTCTTAACATATCAGTGTATGGTGACGGGCCAGCGGAAACCAGTCGCAGTCGGACGGCGGCCGCCGACGGTGACTCCCCATCTGCATGTGCTACTTTGGATTGCGCCGGTCCATCAAGATCAATGCAACTTGAGGGGTGTTTAGATCCCAAATTTTTTGGGGTTTTGGCACTGTAGCAGCGAGAAATCTTTTACAATAAGTGTTTAATTATAGCTCAAGTAGACTCAAAAGATCTGTCTCGTGATTTACAGGCAAACTGTGTAAACATGCAAAAGTTTCGTCTATATTTAATATTCCATGCATGTGCCGAAAAATTGATGTGATCGAAGTTTTGGGATTTTGGAGAGTAAAACACCCCCTTGGTGTGGTGCTTGGCGTTTGATCATACATAGTGCCCTGATCAAGTTCACTGCAGGTGTCTTCTTCCTCAACCAAAAACCCACAACATTTGCAGCCAGCTGCCACCAGGAGACTGATGGTCGATGAATTAGCATTCCCGTCACAAAGAAATAGTGAACAGAAGGTCCTCGATCTTTCACCGCACAGCTCAACAATTTAGTGAAGCCTGTCGGATACATTTTTCAGCAAAAAAGAGAAATCACCCTGTCACTGAAATGGGAGATTCCAAGCCATCACAGGACGAAGTTGCTAAACCAAACTCAAATGAATGTATCCAAGGAACACAGCTGAGAATGTAAACACCTCAAATGGGGGATTCCAAAACTTATCCCGCGAGAGCAGCGACTTCACAAAGGACGATAATGAACTAATGCATGGAGCACGAACAAAAAAAACTAGCCATGTAATTCGGTTGAGGAAATAGACAACTTTGTCATGTCGATCACGGTACCAGAGTACAAAACTTCTTTGGATACAAATGGTTTGCTGTTGCGAATACAAACTAAGAACTCCCTAAAGATGTAGACGATGTGGTAGCTTAATCAGCTTCGTCAATGACCTTGGTCCCCAGCCCCTTTAAGCCCTCAGCAGGGATCTCCGCAACGGTGACAAGGGAGTAGAGTTCCTCCTTGGCATCCTCCTCGTCGTTCCTCTTGCGGGCAATCCTCACACGAACCCTCCGCGGCACGCTCCTGATTCCGCTGCTCCAGATGTGCTTGTTGAGCTTCACATCAATCCTGACGTCAGTGGTGCCCATAGTCTTCTGTGCAAACTTCTTGATCTCCTTGATGGCATTGGGTGCCTTCTTCTTGAATGTGCTGCCAAACATAAGAAAATGTTGGTAAGAAGAAAGTAGGATTATGGCATTCAGTAATCAGTTCCAAGAAATAGTAAGGTTAAGAAGAAACAAGCTGAGGTCATGCAGATAACAGAAGACACTTGGATAAGCATTCAGCAACTGAAACGATGAGGAACAATCTATGGATACAATGGAATAGATGGTTTTTATTCTAGCAAACGAACTGAACAAACACTCATCAATGCATCCAACTTTCTATTCATGCATAATTATTTGAGTCTACTCATATATGCACAGAAAAGCCAAAATCAAAATTAAAGAATGTACAGTGTCTAATGAGGCTTCTAAGCCTTGCATGTTTCATAGTTTTGGTAAAAGCACGCAACAGTCACAAAATTTTACCTGATAAGAATGTTAATTGAGCATATACAGGCTATTTGTTAAGATAGGTCCATCAATTCCTAACTGGTAGCAATTTTTGCAATTCGAAATGGAAATAAAGGGCGTTGCTACTTCCAAGTAATTATTAGCAAATGAAATGAGAAAATGAAACTAGTGCGACTGCAAAAAATTGGCGAAGCACAAGCAGCCAAGGCATCGGATTGTTTGATCTCCTCGTGCTCATATGCAAAGTACTAAGAGGATATAACTGATCACCGAATTGTGCCCCAGGGCCTGCGAAAGGGAGATCCTTGCCTACGAGTAGTATCGAATAGAAAACACCACCTGCTACCGCACCTAGATACTATCTGTAGCGAAACGAATATCTCGCGGACGAGCCGGCCGGATCTCGCAGCGAGAACAGTGTGCCAGCGCGCAGCAAGGTGGCCAGAGGGAGGAGAAGTACCAGCCGTGGAGGCGCTTGTGGAGGTTGATGGTGTACTCCCTGGTGACCACCTCCTCCTTCCTCGCCGCTCCTCCCTTCCTCTCCGCCATCTCTCCTCTGCTGCGGGTGCGGGATTCGACTTGTGTTCCGCGGCGGCGCGAGAGGAAAACCCTACCGGAGACGTGGGGTGCCTTTTATACGAGCTGCCCGCAGAACGACGTGGCTACATGGGCTGGGTGGGTGCTAGCCCATTCATGTGCCCATGGCCCGGTCCGCGTCAGTACTGGGCCATCCATGCTACCCAGGCTGAATAGCTGACAGGCCGCTCGCTATCGCCAGTACTCTTACATGTATTTTATTTCGCTTAAAAGTTGAATTTTTTTGAGGACTAAAATGGCGTTTTGAAAGTTGAAACTGAGAGGGAGCAAAACAGATATTCTGCCATTTATTTTATATACTACCCTGTTCTAGTTCCAATTATAATTCATTCAGCTTTTTTTTTAATATTTGCTATGAATTTAGATATATTGATTGTTTTCACTGTTTACCTAGAAAAGTCAAAACAACTTATAATAGAAGGATATAATTTGAATAGAAAATGAGCTGAAAGTATATATTTATGCTAGCCATTCTGCCTGAGCAGCATCCATGTTCAGAAGGGATATACGAACGACCGCGCTAAGGATGAATAATTTTTCTTTACTCCAAAAGCATAGGATGCCGAAAGCATCTTTTGCGACCGATGGAGAGCTAACTGCTAACCTGAGTAGCTAGTTCACTGGAGAAGTTATTTGTTAAACTTGCCTCGAGAATGCAATTCAATGCCTAAGATCCACTATCAATTTACAAGCCCTTAATGGAAGACGCAACAATAACACTGCTCAATCGTTGGTTACAATCGTGTGAGACTAACTCCAATAAAAAGACGCAAAACGGAGACCCAAATGACCGAATGCATCGCGCTATAGGGACAAGGCCTGGAACCCAAACCATCGCTTCTCCAACAGCGCGGATGCAAATGCCGTAGCTCGCCGCGCCGCCCGCTCATCGCCGCGGTCCCTCGTCGCCGGCCGGCTAGCTCCCCGCCGCGGTTCCTGCGCCCTGCTTCTCCTCGGCGCTGCAGACCGAGGTCTCCGCGCCCCGTTTGTTCCCGGCGCCGCCCAGCCGCTCCTCCCCGGTGCTCCCCCTGGCCACGCCCCGCTCCGGCAGCCCTCTCCTCCCCTCGGCGGCGGCGCGGCCCTCTTCCTCAGCTCCGATGTCGCGACGGCGATGGCGGTGGCCCCACCAGCGGCCCGCGTCCTCGCCCGAGCTGCATGCTCTGGCCGGAGATCCGGCGAGGCGCGCGCTCCCCTTCGCGCCCTGCGAGCTCCGACCACACTCTCCTTCCCTCGGCGGCGGCGCGACCCCCTTCCTCAACTCCGGTGGGCGACGGCGACGGCAGTGCCCCCACTTCCCGCCTCGGCCTTGCTCATCTCCACTGTTGCTCTGGGCCTACCACGAGCCAACTTTGCATCGCGCTCTCGGAGGGACACATTTTTCGGTCTCGTTCGGCTTCAAACCCAAAATGGGTCTGCGCTTTGGGTCATCTGTTGGAGGGGTTTTTCGATATGCAAATGCACTGTGCAGCACTCATTTTGGGTATAGGTCACGTTGTTTTGTTGGAGTCAATCTGAGAGCCGATACAGTACCCAAGAAGACACTGGTTGTCATGAGGGCAAGCTCAGTAAAACTAGCGAGCGTCGTAATATAGTGCTTATGCAAACAGGGCAAGCTCAGTAGCACTAGCAAGTGTTGTAGTATTACGTAGTACTCACTCTGTTTCAAAATAGATATAATTCTCACTCTCTGAAAAAATCAAAGATTTTTTATCTTTGACTAAATATATATACATAAATATTAATATTTATAATATATAATTAGTATCATTAGATAGATCTTTAAATATACTTTCATAATACATTTATTTAGAGATATAAATGTTACACGTATTTTCTATAAATTTAGTTAAAGTTGAGAAAATTTGACCAGCACGTATTTTATAGTGACATCTATTTTGAGAGTGAGGAAGCACAGTAGTAGTATACCGATGCACTAGTAGTAGTTCAAATAAAAAATAATAGGAAGTCAAATGACAGAAAAGACTAGCGGTGACTGGTACTCACGAGCTTTGCAGGTCCGATTAGCAAACACACGCGATGTTCAGACTTCAGACATTCTTTCGGATAAAGGCTTCTCCCTCCGTCCCTTTTTATTTGTCGCTGATAATATATGTGTTACAAATTTGACTTAATTTATAAAAAATATATGTAACATTTAAATATCATAATAAGTTTGTTAAAAATCTAGATTCAAAGATCTTTTCAATAATACTAATTATGTACTATATATATTAATATATTTTAATTTATATTTAATTGAAGTTGTTTCTTGCAAAATGTAAATGATAGTTATTTAGAGACGGAGGAAGTATGAAAAATCCTCGAGCCAAACACAATGACTCCGTTCGGCTGGTTAGTTCAGCCAGCACCAATCAGTCACTTAACAGTATTTTTCTCTCAGAATAATCAGCTAACTAGCTGTATCGTAACAACCACCCGAACGGAGTGGACAGGCTTGAGCTAGACTGATGTAGTTGATGCTGACTCTTGGCATCCATGCTATTGTGTCAGATTGCTCTGCACTAGGATCCTAACAACCGAATGGGCAGTTTATATTAATTAATCCAGATAAGCCCCGACAGCGCCTCGGCCAGGAGCTGCAGCCACGTCGCCCTAAATTTCCACGATCGTCAGATCTTTGATCATATGATCCAAATCATTTAAAGTGGATTTCATCGAAAGCAGCTGTAGGGTCGAGATAACGGACTAGAGGGGGGTAAATAGTTCTTTATAACAACTAATCGCAGCGGAATAAAATCTAATCGGTTCTAGCGACAATTCACCCCTCTAACTAAGACTCTAAACACCTTGCCAAAGATCCTAACGAGAAGCAAAGGTGCAAGTCTAGCTTGAGCTTCCCTAAACCGTTCTAGCGCAAGATCACACAAACCTAAGCGCTAGTACTTTAAGCACCGGGAAAACTCCTATTAACTAGCAAGAAAAAACGCACTAAGCACCTAAGCTCACTACTTGCTCAATGACAAGGATACACAATCCAAATCAAAGAGCGCAACTCACTTTAGCTACACAAACTAAGTGAGAACTACTTCTAAGCTACACAAGCTAAGAAGATGAGTTGCAAGCTACACAAGCTAACCGGTCTCACAAGAGCAACTACAACTACACAAATAAAGTAATGCACAATATAAATAACTTGTGTAGAAGGGAGCAAACCACCGCGAAGGATGGGAAGATGTTGACGCGGTGATTTATTTTCCGGAGGTTCACTTGTCGCCACAAGCTAGTCCTCCGTTGAGACAAGCTCCAAGGTTGCCGCCGGTCCTCTTGCTAGTGGTGACCCGCAAGTCACACTCTCCCACGTGGAGTGCTTACCACAAGCTCTAGCACTTGACTCGGCCGGACCACTTGTCGCTCTTCACGTCTCGCTCTACTAGCGATGCTCTTTGCGATCTCCCGCGGGGTGAGCTCCAACCCCTCACAAAGCTTCTCCGGAGCTAAGCACAATCTTCTTGCTTGCTTCCACGGAGCCTCTCGCCACCAAGCCGTCTAGGAGGTGGCGACCTCCAAGAGCAACAAGCACCACCGGCTTGCAACTCGATCACCTAGTGCCACACGATGCAATCTCTCAATGCAACGCACTATCGATCGATCACTCACTCCTCGATTTTGAATTCTATGAGCACAAGTGAGTTGGAGAGCACTAAGCCATGCACAAACATGGGAGACACATTCCCAAGGTGCAAGACACCTCTCACAGCCGGCCACACACTCCTATAAATAGCCCTCAAGCCAAAGGAGCCGTTATCAACTCAAACCGGCCTCGGACCGAGCGTCGGACCGTCAACCGCGCAACCGTCGGACTAATTCTCACGGTCCGACGCCTTGGATAAGCGCCACGTGTCACTAGCCGTTTGAATCCAACCGTTACCGCGCTCTAACGGCTCTCTGAGAGCGTCGGACCGTGGAGCGTCGGACCAATTCTTAGGGTCCGACGGTCTACAGACAAGTTTTCCGAGAGCTAAATAGCGTCGGACTGTCCCGGGGTGGGCGTCGGACTATACCTCAAAGGTCCGACGCTTTAGGCCCTTCGAACGGCTATTTTCAGGGCGTCGGACTGAACCGTCGGACTGGTCCGACGCTTAGCGTCGGACTATAGTTTCCCAGGGTCCGACGCCTGCCCCCGTTCGGTAAAACGGCGATATCTCTTAGCTCCGAACTCCGATTTCGATGATCTAGGATATTTTGGAAAGCTTATTCAGAGGGCTACACAACCCATATGATTGCTTGATCCAAAACTCAAAGGATAAAAACAGTTTATCCATCCAAGATCTAACCAAGCTTCCTGCGAGCTCGAAACTTCCACCCTTTTGCAAATGTGCCAACTCCAAAGTGTTCTACAACCTTGTGCATGTGAGTTAGCATTTTCACAAATATTTTCCAAAGGGTTTTTTTCACTCTTTCTTGCCACGCCACTCGATCCTAGCAATGCAAAGTTAGATCACTCCGAGTGGCACTAGATGACCGATATACAAACAAGTTTGCCCCTCTTGATAGTACGGCCATCTATCCTAAATCCGGTCAAGCACTTCTCTACTCAACCTTAGACCGGTGAAATGGAAATGCCCTAGGTTATACCTTTGCCTTGCGCTTTCCATTTCGATCACCGTCTTCATCACCGTCTCCGACACCATCGATGCCGGTGCAACACATGCACCAACACCTCATGAATAATATGATCCACTTCATATCATCACGTGGCTTTTGGTTCATCGATCCTTGACTTGCTTGCTCTTCACCGTTGCGTTGGTCCATCGGCGCCAAGCCATCACCCGACTTGCCCTTCACACTTGCAACCGGTCCATCGACGCGAAGCCTTGTCTTGATCTTCTTCACCTAGCCACATGACTCCATGTCATGTCTCATGCGTTTAGTTCCTTCATACCATATGTGTGAGCTAAGCATCATCTCCAGGCCATTTTCACCTCCATGGCATAGATGCTCACACACATGTACCTGTGGACTAATCACCTGTGTAATCAACACTTAAACATATATTAGTCCACATAAGTTGTCACTCAATTACCAAAACCAAACAAGGACCTTTCAATCTCCGCCTTTTTGGTAATTGATGACAACTCTACAAAGATATGGAAATTAAGCGCATTAACCAAGTTAGCTCTTCACACAAGTGTAAATTACTAACTTGGGTTGAATTTTATGTTACTTATCCATCTTTAAGCTCAAATCTTTAGACTTGGATAAACTCCATAAAACCCAACTTGGTAGTGTTAACTCCCCCTACATGTGTGCTCAAATGGTTTGGTTTCAAATTTTCACACATGCATAAATATGAAACTTGTGGGAGTGCCAACACTACTAAGTGATGCTAACGAGACTCTAACTAAGACTCTAAACACCTTGCCAAAGATCCTAACGAGAAGCAAAGGTGCAAGTCTAGCTTGAGCTTCCCTAAACCGTTCTAGCGCAAGATCACACAAACCTAAGCGCTAGTACTTTAAGCACCGGGAAAACTCCTATTAACTAGCAAGAAAAAACGCACTAAGCACCTAAGCTCACTACTTGCTCAATGACAAGGATACACAATCCAAATCAAAGAGCGCAACTCACTTTAGCTACACAAACTAAGTGAGAACTACTTCTAAGCTACACAAGCTAAGAAGATGAGTTGCAAGCTACACAAGCTAACCGGTCTCACAAGAGCAACTACAACTACACAAATAAAGTAATGCACAATATAAATAACTTGTGTAGAAGGGAGCAAACCACCGCGAAGGATGGGAAGATGTTGACGCGGTGATTTATTTTCCGGAGGTTCACTTGTCGCCACAAGCTAGTCCTCCGTTGAGACAAGCTCCAAGGTTGCCGCCGGTCCTCTTGCTAGTGGTGACCCGCAAGTCACACTCTCCCACGTGGAGTGCTTACCACAAGCTCTAGCACTTGACTCGGCCGGACCACTTGTCGCTCTTCACGTCTCGCTCTACTAGCGATGCTCTTTGCGATCTCCCGCGGGGTGAGCTCCAACCCCTCACAAAGCTTCTCCGGAGCTAAGCACAATCTTCTTGCTTGCTTCCACGGAGCCTCTCGCCACCAAGCCGTCTAGGAGGTGGCGACCTCCAAGAGTAACAAGCACCACCGGCTTGCAACTCGATCACCTAGTGCCACACGATGCAATCTCTCAATGCAACGCACTATCGATCGATCACTCACTCCTCGATTTTGAATTCTATGAGCACAAGTGAGTTGGAAAGCACTAAGCCATGCACAAACATGGGAGACACATTCCCAAGGTGCAAGACACCTCTCACAGCCGGCCACACACTCCTATAAATAGCCCTCAAGCCAAAGGAGCCGTTATCAACTCAAACCGGCCGTCGGACCGAGCGTCGGACCGTCAACCGCGCAACCGTCGGACTAATTCTCACGGTCCGACGCCTTGGATAAGCGCCACGTGTCACTAGCCGTTTGAATCCAACCGTTACCGCGCTCTAACGGCTCTCTGGGAGCGTCGGACCGTGGAGCGTCGGACCAATTCTTAGGGTCCGACGGTCTACAGACAAGTTTTCCGAGAGCTAAATAGCGTCGGACTGTCCCGGGGTGGGTGTCGGACTATACCTCAAAGGTCCGACGCTTTAGGCCCTTCGAACGGCTATTTTCAGGGCGTCGGACTGAACCGTCGGACTGGTCCGACGCTTAGCGTCGGACTATAGTTTCCCAGGGTCCGACGCCTGCCCCCGTTCGGTAAAACGGCGATATCTCTTAGCTCCGAACTCCGATTTCGATGATCTAGGATATTTTGGAAAGCTTATTCAGAGGGCTACACAACCCATATGATTGCTTGATCCAAAACTCAAAGGATAAAAACAGTTTATCCATCCAAGATCTAACCAAGCTTCCTGCGAGCTCGAAACTTCCACCCTTTTGCAAATGTGCCAACTCCAAAGTGTTCTACAACCTTGTGCATGTGAGTTAGCATTTTCACAAATATTTTCCAAAGGGTTTTTTTCACTCTTTCTTGCCACGCCACTCGATCCTAGCAATGCAAAGTTAGATCACTCCGAGTGGCACTAGATGACCGATATACAAACAAGTTTGCCCCTCTTGATAGTACGGCCATCTATCCTAAATCCGGTCAAGCACTTCTCTACTCAACCTTAGACCGGTGAAATGGAAATGCCCTAGGTTATACCTTTGCCTTGCGCTTTCCATTTCGATCACCGTCTTCATCACCGTCTCCGACACCATCGATGCCGGTGCAACACATGCACCAACACCTCATGAATAATATGATCCACTTCATATCATCACGTGGCTTTTGGTTCATCGATCCTTGACTTGCTTGCTCTTCACCGTTGCGTTGGTCCATCGGCGCCAAGCCATCACCCGACTTGCCCTTCACACTTGCAACCGGTCCATCGACGCGAAGCCTTGTCTTGATCTTCTTCACCTAGCCACATGACTCCATGTCATGTCTCATGCGTTTAGTTCCTTCATACCATATGTGTGAGCTAAGCATCATCTCCAAGCCATTTTCACCTCCATGGCATAGATGCTCACACACATGTACCTGTGGACTAATCACCTGTGTAATCAACACTTAAACACATATTAGTCCACATAAGTTGTCACTCAATTATCAAAACCAAACAAGGACCTTTCAATCTCCCCCTTTTTGGTAATTGATGACAACTCTACAAAGATATGGAAATTAAGCGCATTAACCAAGTTAGCTCTTCACACAAGTGTAAATTACTAACTTGGGTTGAATTTTATGTTACTTATCCATCTTTAAGCTCAAATCTTTAGACTTGGATAAACTCCATAAAACCCAACTTGGTAGTGTTAACTCCCCCTACATGTGTGCTCAAATGGTTTGGTTTCAAATTTTCACACATGCATAAATATGAAACTTGTGGGAGTGCCAACACTACTAAGTGATGCTAAGGTGCATAAAATAAACCTTTGTAGCGTGATACCAATTGCTCGATACCAATTGCTTGAAGCCAATTGAAGTTGCACCATTAAGTCCACCCTTAGCATCAAGATTAGCTAGACAAGCAAGAATACTAGATACCCGTGAGATCAACATTAAAGGGTAAGGTTCTAGTAAATACTTGATAAACACAAGTCTAGCTAACAACCTATGCATGCTAGTTATCAAATCATCATTCAAACCTATACTAGCATACACCACACAAGTAACATACTATGTGTAGAAAACTAAGTGCAAATGCAAGCAAGCATATGAATATGCACATTTCAAATGCAATCAACCATGTCCATGAGCTTGCTCCCCCTACTTGTGTGCTTCTCTTGTCCAAGAATTTTGATCCCCTTATAATCTTCAATCTTGTGGATCATCCTTCTTGTTGGCCTATTGCTCTCCCATCATCGGCCTCCATGATGGTTCATTGCGTACTTCCATCCATCTTGATTATCTCTTCCTCATCACACAATTTCATATCTTTGTCCAAATCTCTCCCCTTTTGTCATCAATTTCCATAAAAGGCAATGCTCTAATGTGACAAAGGTGTGTGGTAGGGATGTTGAGGGTAGATTTTTGCAAATTTGATGGACACCACCATTTTTAGTTGAAATGACACCACTTGTAAACCATCCAAAGAATGAGATACCACATGTAGGACCTTGCATCTCTTGATACCAAATGAATAAGTATCTCCCCTATGTCATATGATCGGTCATCCACTTGAACTTGATCTCTTTTGGTGTGGGAAGTCTTCATCTTGATGATCACTAAAAGTTGAGGATCAATTGCACATTTTGTCGGATACCACTTGAAAATATCACGTGTAGATGAATATCACGTGAAGAAATAACTTGATATCCATTTTTATTGTTGTCTTGTGCTTCTTGAACTTAGATTGTTTCCAAGAGCTTCTTTCTTGATTAGTTCAAACTAGCAAACTTGCACAAGTAATTTAACTCGGTTTGAACCAAAGACAAGCTTCTTCACTCCACTAGGGGTTATCTTGCCTATGTTGAATTAGATTCTTTTTGCTTATTTAACTAGATCAAACACTAGGTTCACATGCTCATGAACAAGTCATATTTAGCCACTAGATCAAACAAAACATACAAGCAATAGTGGCATCATATGAACTTAAAATCATTTGATTTCTTTATGAATGCTCATCTATGTATGACTATATGCTCTAATCAAGTCCTTATCAAAATATGGATGCATATGCTATACAATGATACCTTTACTATCTCGGAGTAGAGGATAGTCATTTTCAATCAATCTCCAAAATAGCAATAGTGCAGTCCATTTGGAGAGCTTGGTGAAGACCAATTATCATCATGAATTCTATTCTTCACCCATATGATCAAGTGCTAGTTTTAATGTTGTGGTTGACTTGCTTCTTTTCTTGATCAAGCTTTGCATGAGAGAATACCACTTAGATTTGCATGAGTACCACTTGTGAATATTTGACTTCTTATTTGGTACGTTGCTTACTCTTTAGATCAATCCTTTTAATTTCTTCAACTAAGCATCTTCAATGATTCTTCAGATCACCACTTCCATATTAGCCATCCAAGCATCACCCACTTGGTTTACCTACATAAGGCGGCACGCCCCGACAATCGGGAGAAGTGACATCTCTCCAAAGAAACATCTTCAATACTTATTTGAATTGCCTTTCCTTGATTGATCTAAGGACTTAACATAATGATCAACTTGAATTCCTTCTTTAAGTCCTTTTCTTTCTATCCAATTGTTTTCCAATCATTACTAGGACTTAAGCTTCATCTTTCCTTTGCTTGGTCTTGACCTTCCCTTAAGTACCAATATCCATGATACAAAACCAAACAAATGACTCTCAACCACTTGTAATTATATTTCCAACTTGAGAGCCTTTCAATGCAAGAGATACCAAAGATTTGCAATAATTCTCTCTTATGGACAGATTATGTACATTTCAGAGAATAGATCATAACTGCCAATGTACTTGTCCAATGACCATGAAATTTTGTAGAGATGACCTTATTTGAGTCTACTAACAGCCATAAAAATTTAAGCTTTATTTGACCAAGTATGGACTGCCAACCATTATTTTTCTCTCCACTGCTACATGCTCAAAAACTGCTGTACTATAATTGACAAGAACTACTCCAAAACCAAAGTAATCCTTATCCAATTCTTATGAAATTTTCACAGCAACTTGTACCATAAGTCTAGAGCATGTATATCAATTTTCAAGCCAATCCAAATAGTTTTGATTACTCAAACATGGCTTTATTCTCAGCTAGCTCAGTTTCACAATTTTGGACAGATTTTGATCAATTGAGCTAAACTTCTTCAAATTGAATCAAACTTGAGGTAAACAAGCTTGAATACTCTCACAAGACATATATCCATTCAATCCACTTACTAAAAGTCATCCTATGATCATATCCAACCAAATCTACTCAAATTTGATCACTAAACAATTATTCCATTCAAGCTTCTTATTGCAAGCAACATATGCATATTTATCCAATTCAATCAACTCATATGCATCCAAATAAGTTTGATCAACAAATGATATACCTTGATAATTCATGATCATCTATTTGCAAGCTTCAACTCAATTGTTTGCAAGTCATCAAATAATTATCCAAAGAACCACCCACAACTTGAACTTTTGCACTTGTATGTTATAGCACTTGGACTTCACTTTATTTGATTTGGTATTAGTTTGGATTTACACTAGTAATCATGACTTGACTCATTATATGATGATCAATATGAATGCCAATTAAATCAAGCCTTCAATGCCATGGTACCTACATGCAATCATCCACTTTTTGATGGTACCCAAACTAGTTTGGGTCCTCTCAAGTTAGGAGCAACATACTTAGGCATTGCCTTAGTATGGATAGCGGGATGTTTTGCAATAGCAACCGATGAGGTACCATTGTCATCCTTCCTAAGCAAATTATTTGCATGTATTGAAATAGGCTTAGGAGTGTTACCTAGGGGACATGAATTAGCCATGTGTCCCCTTTCCCGGCATGAGTAGCACTTTTGCTTTACTTGAGCCTTCTCTTTCTTGCTCATGTTGTGCTTCTCATTGCCTCACCTCTCTTGAGTTGCTTGAGCCTTCTTCTCAAACTTGTTAGGACACTTCGAGGCAAAGTGACCCATATCTTCACATTTGAAACACTTGATGTGAGCCATCTTGTTCTTCTCTTGAGTCTTACTCATCATCAACTTGGCATCATGAATATGAGTTTGACGCCTTCCTCTTCCATTACCCCTTCTTGTTTTCTTCTTCTTCAAGTCACTATAGCATACTTCATGGTTGGTCTTGACTTGATCTTGGGGTGTCTTGTCTTGTGGCTTTTGTTGAGGCCTCACAAATCTCTTGTATAGGCACGTAGAAGGGATATCACTTCTAGTGCTACACTTGGGACATTGTGGATGTGTAAGCCTCACTTCTTCTTTCTTCTTGGGCTTCTCTTTGGTAGGGCATGACAAAGCTAGATGACCCATTTCATGGCATATAAAGCACATGAAATGAGCAAGTCTTTCTCTCTCTTGCTTCTTCTCTTTTCTAGCTCTCTTTCTTTCACCTTTGGTCATGTCCCATTTCTTTTTGATGTACCCAAGGCCACTCTTGTCACCGACAATTTTTGTATTCTTTAACATGTTATTGAGGGTGACACTTGAGTTGTTCCACCTTTCTATTTTGTCACTCATGTTCTTCACTTGACTTTTGAGCTCATTGTTCTCCTTCAAAAGGTTAGTCTCACAAGACATAGAAGTAGAACAAGTATGTAAAAGTGAAGAACAAGGCGTATCATCACATGAGGTGGATACATTCTTCATGCCTACATCACGAGGGTTAGTTGCAATATGTGATTGATCATTTGACCCAAGTGATGAGCTCTCACAAGTTTTAGATTTTTCATTGGAAAGCTCCTTAGTGAGAAAAGCATGGTCTTTTACCAAATTCTCATGAGCAACACTAAGCTCCTCATGAGTCAATTTTAGCTTCTCATGTGAACAACTCATGACATAAAGTAGATGCTTTTGTTGTTCACATGTGTCCTTTAGAAAAGAGTTTTCATTAGTCAAATTTTTTGTTTTATTCATCTCATTTTCTAAAGCATTAAAGAGTTTGCGCACAAGCTCGAAATTTGGATCATCACAATCAATAACCACATTGCCAATTGATACCTTGCCATCACCAAGTGATGTGTAGCAATGCGATGAGGATGAAGAGCTTGTGGATGCATCACTCTCATAGCCATCATCAAGTGAGCTTGAGGTAGAATCATCATGTGCATCACTTGTGGCTTTATCAACTCCCTTGTCAAGTGCTCTTGTGGTAGTATCAACATCATCACTTGACGAAGAGGAGGAGCAACTCTTCACAATCACGGAGTTGTAAAGGTGCTCTTGATCACCAAGCTTCATGTCTTTGGCATCATCTTCATCTTCGGGGAGCGCGCCATAGTTTTCATTGAGATACACCCAAATTTCATGAGCGGTCTTAAAGTGTATGATCCTTCCGAAGATGCTATCATCCAAAGCTCTATAAAACATGTCAATAGCTTGGTAACCGAGTTGTAAACATTTCCCTTGCGCTTCGGTAGGATTGTCCTCATCAACCGCATGGGAAAAGCCTACATCTACGATCCACCACATTTGGGGAGAAATAAATTTAATATTACATTCCATCCAATTTCTCCAACGTGCAAAGTGTGTGCCATCAAATGTGTATGGACAATCAACATCTAGCCCATAAGTCGACATCCTCTCGGGTCGGTTAAGACCGCAATTGAGAGACCAAGCTCTGATACCACGTGTAGGGTCGAGATGACGGACTAGAGGGGGGGTGAATAGTCCTTTATAACAACTAATCGCAGCGGAATAAAATCTAATCGGTTCTAGCGACAATTCACCCCTCTAACTAAGACTCTAAACACCTTGCCAAAGATCCTAACGAGAAGCAAACGTGCAAGTCTAGCTTGAGCTTCCCTAAACCGTTCTAGCGCAAGATCACACAAACCTAAGCGCTAGTACTTTAAGCACCGGGGAAACTCCTATTAACTAGCAAGAAAAAACGCACTAAGCACCTAAGCTCACTACTTGCTCAATGACAAGAATACACAATCCAAATCAAAGAGCGCAACTCACTTTAGCTACACAAACTAAGTGAGAACTACTTCTAAGCTACACAAGCTAAGAAGATGACTTGCAAGCTACACAAGCTAACCGGTCTCATAAGAGCAACTACAACTACACAAATAAAGTAATGCACAATATAAATAACTTGTGTAGAAGGGAGCAAACCACCGCGAAGGATGGGAAGATGTTGACGCGGTGATTTATTTCTCGGAGGTTCACTTGTCGCCACAAGCTACGTCCTCCGTTGAGACAAGCTCCAAAGTTACCGCCGGTCCTCTTGCTAGTGGTGACCCGCAAGTCACACTCTCCCACGTGGAGTGCTTACCACAAGCTCTAGCACTTGACTCGGCCGGACCACTTGTCGCTCTTCACGTCTCGCTCTACTAGCGATGCTCTTTGCGATCTCCCGCGGGGTGAGCTCCAACCCCTCACAAAGCTTCTCCGGAGCTAAGCACAATCTTCTTGCTTGCTTCCACGGAGCCTCTCACCACCAAGCCGTCTAGGAGGTGGTGACCTCAAGAGTAACAAGCACCACCGGCTTGCAACTCGATCACCTAGTGCCACACGATGCAATCTCTCAATGCAACGCACTATCGATCGATCACTCATTCCTCGATTTTGAATTCTATGAGCACAAGTGAGTTGGAGAGCACTAAGCCATGCACAAACATGGGAGACACATTCCCAAGGTGCAAGACACCTCTCACAGCCGGCCACACACTCCTATAAATAGCCCTCAAGCCAAAGGAGCCGTTATCAACTCAAACCGGCCGTCGGACCGAGCGTCGGACCGTCAACCGCGCAACCGTCGGACTAATTCTCACGGTCCGACGCCTTGGATAAGCGCCACGTGTCACTAGCCGTTTGAATCCAACCGTTACCGCGCTCTAACGGCTCTCTGAGAGCGTCGGACCGTGGAGCGTCGGACCAATTCTTAGGGTCCGACGGTCTACAGACAAGTTTTCCGAGAGCTAAATAGCGTCGGACTGTCCCGGGGTGGGCGTCGGACTATACCTCAAAGGTCCGACGCTTTAGGCCCTTCGAACGGCTATTTTCAGGGCGTCGGACTGAACCGTCGGACTGGTCCGACGCTTAGCGTCGGACTATAGTTTCCCAGGGTCCGACGCCTGCCCCCGTTCGGTAAAACGGCGATATCTCTTAGCTCCGAACTCCGATTTCGATGATCTAGGATATTTTGGAAAGCTTATTCAGAGGGCTACACAACCCATATGATTGCTTGATCCAAAACTCAAAGGATAAAAACAGTTTATCCATCCAAGATCTAACCAAGCTTCCTGCGAGCTCGAAACTTCCACCCTTTTGCAAATGTGCCAACTCCAAAGTGTTCTACAACCTTGTGCATGTGAGTTAGCATTTTCACAAATATTTTCCAAAGGGTTTTTTTCACTCTTTCTTGCCACGCCACTCGATCCTAGCAATGCAAAGTTAGATCACTCCGAGTGGCACTAGATGACCGATATACAAACAAGTTTGCCCCTCTTGATAGTACGGCCATCTATCCTAAATCCGGTCAAGCACTTCTCTACTCAACCTTAGACCGGTGAAATGGAAATGCCCTAGGTTATACCTTTGCCTTGCGCTTTCCATTTCGATCACCGTCTTCATCACCGTCTCCGACACCATCGATGCCGGTGCAACACATGCACCAACACCTCATGAATAATATGATCCACTTCATATCATCACGTGGCTTTTGGTTCATCGATCCTTGACTTGCTTGCTCTTCACCATTGCGTTGGTCCATCGGCGCCAAGCCATCACCCGACTTGCCCTTCACACTTGCAACCGGTCCATCGACGCGAAGCCTTGTCTTGATCTTCTTCACCTAGCCACATGACTCCATGTCATGTCTCATGCGTTTAGTTCCTTCATACCATATGTGTGAGCTAAGCATCATCTCCAAGCCATTTTCACCTCCATGGCATAGATGCTCACACACATGTACCTGTGGACTAATCACCTGTGTAATCAACACTTAAACACATATTAGTCCACATAAGTTGTCACTCAATTACCAAAACCATACAAGGACCTTTCAGCAGCTTCTCAAATTCGATTCTACCGAAAGTAGCTTCTCACGCTTTTATATAGCTTTTTCCCGCTTCTTCTTTCCTTCACGGCTTCTCTTCCGAATCTAACGTCAGATATTGATCGTGCGGCCCAAATCATTATAAGCGGATTCCATCGAAAGGAGCTTCTCAAATCCAATTCTATCGAAAGCAGTTTCTCACACTTTTATATAACTTCTTCCCGCTTCTTTCCTTCGTGGCTTCTCTTCCGAATCTAACAAATTAAATATATATCTTCTTTCCTTCGCGGCTTCTCTTCTGAATCTAACAAATTAAATATATATGAGCAAATTATTTCGTTGACTCTAAAAAGTTCGACTTAATACCTTTGCTTTTTTCATCGAACTTTTCTATTTCATCCTAAAACGAAATCCGCTCGGATGAAGATGATTTTTACATAAAAATTGTAAAAAAATTTCGACTTAATTTCTTTGCCCTTTTCCATCGAATTTTGCTATTTAACTCTAAAACGAAATCCGCTTAGTTTCTTTGCTCTTTCCACCGGAGCAAAGTATATTAAAAAATCATAACTCTTCAATGTGACATCGGATGATTTTGTACGGAAATTTTAGATCGCCCAAAATAATTTTTTTGCCCTTTTTTTTTATCAAACTTTGCTATTTCACCCTAAAACGAAAATCGCTTAGTTTCTTTGCTCTTTCCATCATACCAAAGTATTTTAAAAAATCATAACTCTTCAATGCGACATCGGATGACGATTATTTTTATGTAAAAATTTTACAGCGCCCAAAACGAAATTCTCTTAGCTTCTTCGCCCTTCTGGTCAAAACAAAATGATTTGAAAAATCATAGCTCTTCAACGTGACATCGGATGAAGATGATTTTTATATGAAAATTGTAGATCTTGACGAGATCTATAGCTTTATAGTTCAAAGTTTTTCCATTTGAAGAAGTTCATGTACTCAGCACAATTAATATAGACCAAAATACTTCGAAAACTCATAACTCTTCGATACAACATCGGATGAAGATGATTTTCATACGATGATTGTAGATCTTGACAAGATCTACAACTTTATGATTTTATTTTTTCGTTTCAGAGGTTCATGTGCTCAAAAAATATATATTGTCCTAACACAAAATTCTCTTAGTTTTTTTGCACTTCCGGCCAGACCAAAATACTTTCAAAAATCATAACTCTTCAATGTGACAGCGGATGAGGATGATTTCTATAGGAAAACTGTAGAGCGTCTAAAACGAAATTCTCTTAGTCTTGGCCCTTTCGGCCAGAGCAAAATACTTTGAAAAATTATAGTTCTTTAATGCGACATCAGACGAAGATGATTTTTATATGAAAATTGTAGATCTCGACGGGATCTACAACTTTATAGTTCCAATTTTTTTTCCATTTGAGGAAGTTTCGGTGCTACAAAAAATTAATATAGACCAAAACACTGACCGTGCGACCCAAATCATTTGAATCGGATTCTATCGAAAGCAGCTTCTCGCGCTTTTCCATAGCTTTTCGCGCTTCTTCTTTGTTGCGTGGCTTCTCTTCCGAAGCTAACAAATCAAATATATATGAGCAAATTATTTCCATGATCTTAAAAAAAAAATCGACTTAATTTCTTTGCCCTCTTTTCATCAAACTTTCCTATTTCACCCTAAAACAAAAATCGCTTAGTTTCTTTACCCTTTCGGCCAGACCAAAGTACTTTGAAAAATCATAACTCTTCAATGCCACATCGGATAACGATGATTTTTATATGACAATTTTAGATCCCAAAATAAAATTCTCTTGGTTTGTTGGCCCTTGTGGCCAGTCCCAAATAATTTGAAAAATCATAGCTCTTCAATACGACGTCGGATGAAGATGATTTTTATATAAAAATTGTAGATCTACAATTTTTATATAAAAATTATCTTCATCCGATATCGTATTAAACAGTTATGATTTTCTGACCATCTCGATTATTTACTTTAAAAATATTGTGTGACCATCTCGACGCGCACGAGGGCGCGCGCCTTTTACTAGTATGATTATAAATCAAATCAGGGATCGAACAATATAGTTGCATAATCTTTGCAAGAATAATAGTATATAGGGCAAACAAAAGAAATAAACCTCCGCTTTTTAGGGGCTTTTAACACGATGATAGTCTTGATGTGCTGCTAATAGCTACCGCTACAATCTGCTTTCTTATCAGCTATGACTTTTTGTATCCTCGGAACCCCAGGTGGTGTTGTAATTTTGTTGTAACTCCTCTCTTTTTTTTTTCCTATCGTCCAATAAAAATCCAGCAAAAGCCTTTTGTCGCCTTTCGAAAAACTTTTATTGTATCCGATCCGATTGTAATCCTCAGAACCATTGGGCGGGGTGCAGGCAGGTGGTCAGACAGGATGCAATCCTGCTGAATTCAGATCAATAGCCAGCCAGGCGTGGATCTGTGCGATGGGGAAGGCTGCTTCGAGCCCCCAAACCTCTGCAACCGCAACCAGCCTGCATATTTCGCACAAACACTGATTTATATGAGAATTGTTCGCACGCGATAACATCGCTGTGGCTTCAAATTTGAGTGTCAACAAGTATAAAGTAAGCAGCCATGCATTATAATCCACAATTACTCGTGGCAACTGCAATAACTATTTTGATTAATGGAGAGTACATTTATGAAAAGTGCCTTACCACTTGTGCAGCAAAAGGCAGCATCCTCTCTGGTGGCATGCCAGTGCATAAACCTAGTCCAAAAGGTAAAAAAACAACAATTAGTCCATATCATAATAGTTTAAAGACTGACTCAATCACATTTGTAACTAAACAAAGTGCTTCTAGTTGAGACCACAAAGAATCAATAATCGGATACAAGCGGGTCGTGTACTGTATTTGTTTTGGTATTGTAAAGCTCCTCAGTACTTACTAGGTTAATAATGGAAAGAACATTATGTAACCAGTCTTCAACAACTTTGATACAGACCATTATCAATATAACATAGGAAACTAATTGCTTTACTTGCCACAACTAATTTCAGAAAAAAAGGAAGTTGACTAGCTTCACCAACAAAATAGAAGCAATAAACAGAAGAATCGATTTTTGATATCATATATGTGGCACGGAAAAAGGAAACATCGCACACTGACCATATAGAACTGCTCCAATGAATGCATCTCCTGCGCCAGTTGTATCTACGAGTTCACCAGGTGGTATAACTTCAGCCGTACCTAGAAGTAACCTGCCACTTATCGAGCCTACTCCATCCGCACTTATTCTCAAGTTTGACTGAAAACAAACAGAAGCACAAACAAATGGATTAGGATAATACTATTCGAAATTGTGAGCATAAAAAGTTATGAATTTCATACAGATTGCCACTGATATACTCCAAAAAAATGTGCTAGTCTAGAAGCAGCGATTAATGTGTGTGCTGCCCCTTAATTCAATTTAATTTTCAAACCAAAGGACTTCAAGTGTATTACAGGTCCCTGTGATTATATTTGTAGATAATGTTCAAGATGATAGAGGAATATAACTCTATGTGGGAAAATACACCTAGCCCATGTGCAGTGTAAGGCATCACACCTTGGAAGAAATACACTTTGGTATAGTAGAACTTGGGTCAACTTTCTTCTCTAGTGATTCGAATAAAGCCGTCGCATCTATTTCCCCTGACTCAGAAGCATCTGCAATGCATTTTTTTTTGTTCCAAAAAGAAGAAAAAAGCATCATTGTACCATCTGCAAATAGAATACACAATCCCCTGCATCCATGATTTATCTAAAATACTTAGCTATGATAACCAACCTGTCAAGCTTCTCTCAAACATTAAGCAACCTTTCTCCCCTAGAGTTACAATAACAAATTTGATGTTTGGTAACCTTGAAAGCATGGATACTAACGCAACAGGTATTGATAAAGCTCCTGTCCAAGCCTACAAATTGAGATCAAGTGGAAAGAATGTAGTCACTAATCAAGAAGATACCAGAGAACTGAAAGCGCTAAACATATGCCAAAGCCCAAAGCCTTTAGTGTACCAAGAGTCCAGAACATCCAGCAAAAGGATTTTTTTTTTTTTTTTTTTTTTTTTTTTTTGGCTAACCACCTGATTTGATTATGCTAATCCAACTACAGTTATCGCCCTAAGGGTATGTCTGGCTCCCTTAGCACTAAAAATTAGTAGGGGCGTGTTTGTATCACCTGCTAATAGGTGGTTGGATAGTGCATATAAACTATTAACACCTATAAGCAACTACAAACCTGATAATGGACCTAATAGTTAGCAACCCTCTAGCTAATAATTAGCAAGTTACTAGCAGGTCTGTTTGGATCCATTATTGCTAATTTTAGCTGCTAATTTTTAGTGCTAATGGATCCAAACAGGCCCTAAGCTATATTAAAAGCAAAGCCAGCACACTTTTGCATCACAAATAATATGACAATGGGCCTTACACCATGAGAAGTGATAAAGAAAATTCTTGCCTCATTCATAGCAAATGTACGCGGTTTTCATTGCTACAAGGAGAAGCCGTTAAAAGCAATGTTTTAGTAAAACTTGAGAACAGCAAGCTGGGGGTGTCTTAGGAAGGATTATGCAGCTATGCACTTATGCTCTTCTGCAATCCAATCTCTTACCTGAGGAAACTTTGCAGAGCATACAACATAAGATGCAAAATTAAGAAGCTCATCTAGCCCCTCTCTCTTTCTTTCAGCATCAATCAAAATAGGGATTTTTCTTTGACTTGCCTGCACTGGATTGTTCCATAAACAAAGGTCAGTCTCAGTAACAGTGCAGAAAGGAGAAAACTAACCATAGAAAGGCTTATGTGTGGCATTAATGCAACAGAAGGTGTAGGCTGACACCATTGACAGAATTAAAACAACATTCCTTTTCGGAACCAAATCTATGATTTATAAGCTATTTGCAATCAAAACTGCAGAAAGAGCGGAACTATATTTTGTTTTGTTTTGTTTAGGTGGAGTAAGATGTTTGTGCCTGGAAGAAATTACCTCTTCTGCAACAAGCAAAGCAGTGTCATGCAATCGTACATCAAAGTAGACAATGTCCGCGCCATCTAAAGCGGACAACAATTTTGCCTTTGTGAGCTCTTCTGGTACCATAGGCGGAGAACCAGGAGTGTGTATACATGTACGAGTTTTCCTGAAAGTCAAAGGGGATGTCGAATATAATTCAGTAATACAATTGGGCTAAACATCCCTGTCCCAGAAGGAAAAGTAGGAGGCGTTCACAAGAGAGTGAGCGTGTCAAGTGATCTCACGTCTGCTCATCAACTATTATGTAGGTGAAGGGTGAATTCCCGCTCTCAGCCACCTGAAAAATGGGTGGATACATTGCATTCTTGAGGAGAGTGATTGTCAATTTGTCACTGAATCGTTGAGGGACAGTAATTCACACCAGGATGTAGGATGTGTCCACGCCATCAGATTGGAGCTCGTTGAGGATGCTTCTTCCTTGAGCATCGTTGGCTACCTGATCCAGATGGGATGGATGGATTCTTGTATGCATCAGAGCAAGGTCATGCGTTGACTAACTGCATCCAGTTGAATGGAAGGGAGAGGGGGGAGATCAAGAATGGACCTTGGAAATGATCCTGGGACGGAGGCCGAGGCGCGCAGCTGCAGTGAGCGCGTTGCCAGTGTTGCCGCCCCCCTGCACCTTGAGGGCGAGGCTGCGGATTTTATCGTCGGGGTTTGGGAACGACGCCACCGTGGCCAGGTAGTCGACGGAGATGCCGCCGCACCCGAGCTGCAGCAGCAGCACAATGCAAACGGGAGAGGAGCAGGAGGGGCTGAGACTGAGACTGAGACGAAGGAAGAGGAAGACGAACCTAGCCTTATGGGAAGGGAAGGGAGTCGGTTACCGTACCACGACGGGGTTAGGGGTGCCGGAGGAGATGGAGGCCATGGCGGCGGTGGTACGGCGGCTGCGGCGATGAGCACGAGGAAGCGGAATAACCCTCCTGCCCGCTTGACGGAGAGTGTGGAGAGGAGCGGTGGGCAGCTGCAGCTGCTGGGCGCAGGGCACCATCTCCCCTCCTCTTTCTTGCTGTTTCTGCCGGCCTTCTTGCCAATTCCGGCGAGGCGGATGGGATTGATACTCTCCGATCCACCTCTGTGCTTCTCCAATGGCTGTGCGCTCGCCTGCCACTGCAATGCTACCCGCCAAAACGAACTTCCTCCAGCACCAAAATCAAACCAAAACCAGTGCGATGCAACTGCATTTATGCAAGGTCGAGTGGAGTGGGCGATGAGCCGATCACCGATGAGAGGACGATGATGGGCGGCGGCCACTGTCAACCAAAAAGAAAAAGGGAAAGAGAAAGTGGGCTGCATTGCGGAAGGAAGAAAACAGATCGCCCGGCCCGCCCACGTGGCTGGGTTGGACCCAAAATAGGCCCAGACGAGAGTAGGCCTTTTTTTTTTTTGTGACATCGATGTTGAAACCTTTGGAATGGAGGAGAGACATAGGAAAACGGTAGAATTTCAATTACTAAGATTTATTTCTTGTAGGAGTCTTTGGTTCATATAAGAATATATATGTCATACATAGGAAAACTAAATAAAAAACTCTTTTCTCTCAGATTCCATAGGAAAATCACAGGAAACACAATCTACTCGTACCTCATCGAAAATATCATGTGCATAAGGAACCATGACAAACAAGAGAATAATGGTTGCAGTTCATACATAATCAAGCTCTCCATATATATCTTATTAGGATAGGATACCATATTCCTGTGTTTTGTTCTTATTATGCGGGGTATGTTCTTAAGATTCCTTTAGAATTTCTTAGTTTATTCTTGTACCCAGACACACACATAACCTTAATTTGATACGAAAATTCTTCTTGATTTATCATGTTCTTAAGGAAGTTTTCTGTTTATACTTCTGATTTAGCCTAATCAAGTAAGGTTGAAAAAGAAGTAACGTGAATTTGTTCTTAAGATTCCTTTAATTTTTTTTTAGTTTTTTTGTACCCACCTAAACACATAATCTTACACAATTCTTTAGGCTTGCACATGCATTTCTACCATATTCCAATGTTTTCTCACCTCTGGTTCCAAATGAGGACTTAAAAGTGCTATGTACTAGCTTAGACTAGCAGCACAAAAATTATAACATACTAATGAAGCAATTTTCTCATTTGAAATGAGAAATAAAAACACCATGTTTCGTTGCAAAACAAAAAAATCGCTTGTGAAACGGAAGTACCAAAAATGTATATAAAAAAAATTTGACACGTACTGGTTTCGGTTTAGCAACAAAAAAAAAACATATTCCTCATTCAAAATGAGAAACAAAATACTCTATCATATTTGGTTACGAAATTACATTATCGTGCTTGTGAAATGGAGGAATCGAATATTTCTGAAGTCACGTTATGCCATGGCCTTGTAGAGGATAATTCCAGTATCTAGGAGGGAATATTACGCGTTTGATTCCAGGACCCTTCGGCAGGGAGAAGTAATAAGAAAGATGATGAGGTACCAAAGTGAAAGAAGTAATCCATCTCAGCTGCATCTCCTTCTCCCTGCTCTGCTTCTGCTTCTTCCCACGCCTCGCCCGCCACCTTCTCCGCGCGCGTGTGCAACTGCAAGGCTTCGTCGTCGTCGTCGTCCACGAGGACCACGAAGACCTAGCTAGTAGCTAGGCCCCGCAACCCGCGGCGGCGGCGCCATGGTGATCTCGGTGGCCACTCCCCGGCGCTCCACCACCTCCTCCATACTTGACGGCGTGCTAGGCGGCGTGCTCGGCGGCGGCGGGCGCCAGCTGTGCCAGCCCCTCCGCTGCGCCTTCTACGACGGCGCGGCCGGTGGCGGTGGCGGTGGATTGCCGGGGGATGGCCTGGCCGCCGCGCTCTCCGAGGAGACCGCTCGCGTCTCCGCCGCTGCCGGCGACGGCGGCGGCAGGCAGAAGAAGGCGGCGAGGAACGTGCTGATCCTCATGAGCGACACCGGCGGCGGCCACCGCGCGTCCGCCGAGGCCCTGCGCGACGCCTTCCGCATCGAGTTCGGCGACGCCTACAAGGTCCGTTGCTCCGTCGTCGTCTCTGCCTGCCCAATGCTCCTAGATAGTCGGTCCTTTCGAACTCTTTTGAATTCTTCTTTCTTCGAGAAGAAGAAATCGATCGAACTCTAGTCCAAACAGCTTCAATTCGCCATCAAACATTTTTTGGCCTTTCTCTTATACGCACCAAACAACGGATGAAATGTATACATGAACTCGATTAATTTCTGGCTGAATGAATTGCTCGGCGCAGGTGTTCGTGACGGATTTGGGGAAGGAGTACGGCGGGTGGCCGCTGAACGACATGGAGCGGTCGTACAAGTTCATGATCCGACACGTGCGGCTCTGGAAGGTGGCGTTCCACGGCACCTCCCCAAGATGGGTGCACGGCATGTACCTCGCCGCGCTTGCCTACTACTACGCCAAGTACGCTCAATTAATTCCACAATTGCATACTATGCTGCATGATCAACATACTAATGTCTTTGTGTTGCTGTTGCTGCATCTGCCGCCGATCTTCTTGTTTAGTTTGATATTTTTTTCACCGATTGAATTCATCCTTGATTGATGAGTTACTGTTATCGACGCAATGCATGCAAATGGATGCAGCGAGGTGGTTGCTGGGATCATGAAGTACGAGCCGGACATCATCATCAGCGTGCACCCGCTGATGCAGCACATCCCGCTGTGGGTGCTCAAGTGGCAGAGCCTACACCCAAAGGTGCCCTTCGTCACCGTCATCACCGATCTCAACACCTGCCACCCGACATGGTATAACCACTAATCACCGTGCTTGCTTGCTTGCATCTCCTCGTCATCTCGTCCTGTGCAGTGCTTGTCTTGCTGACATGAATACCATCGATCGATCAATACTGGTGGGTTTTGTTGTGGTTCAGGTTCCACCACGGCGTGACAAGGTGCTACTGCCCGTCCGCCGAGGTGGCAAACAGGGCGCTGCTCCGCGGCCTCGGCCCGTCCCAGGTCCGCGTCTTCGGCCTGCCCATCCGGCCCTCCTTCTGCCGCGCCGTGCTTGACAAGGTCCGAATTCTGATCGAGCTGCATTGCCTTGCCTTGCTTAATTGCCTGGGTTTACCTCACCTCTGCAGCTCTGCTGCCTTGCCTTGAATGCATGGTTCACAGGATGAGGTGAGGAAAGAGCTTGGACTGGACCCTCAGCTGCCGGCTGTTCTGCTGATGGGAGGCGGCGAGGGGATGGGTCCCGTGGAGGAGACCGCGAGGGCTCTCGGAGACGAGCTCTACGACCACCGGAGACGGCGCCGGTTGGGGCAAGTCGTTGTCATCTGCGGCAGGAACCAGGCGCTGCGGTCCACACTGCAGTCCCTCAGATGGAAGGTCCCTGTCAAGGTGGGTGCCATGTATCTAAGTATGAGGATGCCTTGTTCAGATGCGCATTTTAGATGGATGGATTGGATACCATACCTCTGCGTTTTTAGTACAGTTAGGCAGCGTTTAGTTGAGAAATTTTCCTTCTCTCTCCCCATCACATCGATTGTACTTTTAGTCTGCATGGAGCACTCTCAAAATTTCCAAACTAAACGCACCCTTATTATTCGAAACTGGAACTGCTGTTTGTGGTTGCCTGACGTCTCAAGCTCTCTTTTTGTCTTCATTCATCAGATCAGAGGGTTCGAAACACAGATGGAGAAGTGGATGGCCGCCTGTGACTGCATCATCACAAAAGTTTGTCCTTTACCTGTGACGCTCTTTAGGTTATCTGATCTGATGACTGTTTATTCAGTTTTAGGAGTACTAATTGCGTGCTTGCAGTGTTAATCTTTTGCACTGACTGAACGATGCATGTTTTTTCTGGCATTTGCAGGCTGGTCCTGGTACAATTGCAGAGGCGCTTATAAGAGGACTTCCTATTATCCTTAACGACTTCATCCCTGGACAGGTCAGTGTCTCTGTCTGTTGTTTACTTGTTTCGGTATATACCGAGGAATTTACAGCTATCACCTACTACTCCATCAAGTAGCAGTATCACTAATTTGTTTACTGAAATTATTATCAAGTTAGGTGGGCTGACTATATTCTCCAAGTATGTAGGCCACTTGAGAGTGACTATTTCTGTATTCTATTTTTTGAATTTTTTTTTTTTTTTTTGCATTTACCCTAAAGCCTAAACTGTTCACTCACTTTATATAAGCCCATAGCACAGTAAACCTGTTCCTTTTGTGGTGTATAAGCATTGCAAAATCAACAACTTTTGCTTTTATCATTCAGGAAGTTGGAAACGTGCCTTATGTCGTGGACAACGGTGCCGGTGTGTTCTCCAAGGATCCAAGGGAGGCTGCAAGACAGGTTGCCCGATGGTTCAGCACAGATGAGGATGAGCTCAAGAGATACTCACGTAACGCGCTGAAGCTAGCACAACCCGAAGCCGTGTTTCACATCGTCAAGGACATCCACAAGCTCCAGCAACAGCCAGCTACGGTTACCCGGATCCCCTACTCGTTGACCTCGTCATTTCTGTACCATATATGAATTCAAGAATACTATTTCAGTTACATATTCTGCATACTGGATATTATGCCTTGAAACTCATATGCCTAACCTATTGAAGAACCTGTATATATAAGATTGGATTGGGATTATTCCTCAACCTTGGAGTAGCTCTCTGTTCTGTTCATACATGAAGTTATTGAGCTGCCTGAACCATGTAATCTGCTGACATAAGGGTTTGGTATCTTAGGATAGAAATTGTTCCTGGTGGGCGCATGTGGCCTGTAGTGATATATGAGTGATCTTTGTGTAAGTCCCATATAGAACTATCAACTAGCTATATAGCTAACTTGATCCTTTATGTCTGTCCTTGTTATGTAGTATTTGGTGATGATGTGCAATGTATTTCTCGCTACTGAATATTATTTGGAAAGAAGTTGCATATTGTGACTAAGAATGTTACATTTCTATCATTTATCAAGCTTGGTATTGCAATTCTAGAGTTTGAGTTTCTGGTTGCTTTCTACTTGCCATGCAAGTAAAGAAGATGCGTGTATTTTTTTTTTAGATAATATAATGGATATACATCAAAGAGGAATCAGATCAACTTATTATACAAACTTAACACCAGAACTCAATCAAAGACGTTTTAAACAAGTTCAAGCTAGAAGCCAATTCTAAATCTTGAAGGCCATCCATAGGAAGCAAAAGAGCCTCACTGCTTGTCCATCCATACGTTTGTTGCAATTGAGCCCAAAGTCAAAGCTAATGAGTTCCCTTGAATACAACCTGGAAAAAGAGACTTGTTCACCATTTCTGAAAAGTAATCTCATTTCTTGTTATCCAAATTAACCAATCAGTAAAAATGAGCATTACATTTTATCTTTCCAAGAATACCAAACATCAAATAAGTTTTAAGATAGATTTCAAGGTAGATTAATTCTTTGCAACGAAGGGATTGAATTTCACGCAGTTAGTTTTTGTTGAAGGTTTCATGTGAAGTCATTTAGAAAATGTTGGATTTTAATTGGGTTTAATCCATTTTAATTCAATTAAAATCAAATAATTAAGGCTCGTATTAATACATTAATAAATGCTAGGTGCATTAGCATTTTAATCGCGTATGTAACTTTGATGTTGACTCAACTCAAATAGGTGGCTTGTGTGAAGTTGAGAGTGCGCAAGCCAAGCTGAGTCGTGCACGGGCTCAGAGTGGGCTAGTTTCGTCACTTGGGCCGTTTGATGGTGCCACCATCAGATGAGCACGGGAATTACAGCATGCATCAAAGAATTTTTCAGAAGGGGGCGGCCACCGCCGCCAAAGTCCGACACCGTGGCTCCGCTCCCGGACTCTTTCCATGGACGCGCGAGCTCGCCCAGGACAGGACACGAGAGACCATGGGACTGGGTTGCGGCCGCCGTCATCGGAGCTCAGGAGCAGCACGACGCCCTCCATGGCGAGGAGCGCCGCGGCGATGGCCAGCGTCGTCCACGGGCGGCTAACTCCGCTGGCCTCGCGCACTCCGACTCCGACTCCTACTCCAAGTGCCTCAAGTTTCCAAATTCTCCGTCGATCCGATGAATCCGACTCGAGCTGCCGGGCCATAAGGATAAATCCTCCATCCTTCTCGATCCCATCCCCATCCAACGCGCATCCATCCAATGTTTTCTCTCCATCCCTTGCGAAGAAGGCGGCGGCGGCGGCGGCGGCTAAGGTTCACCGCCGGCTAGGTAGCGCCTAGAGCCCTGTTGGTTGCTTGCTTTGCGGCGGATCATGTGCGCTCCTTCTTCGCCTGCCGTCCGCCCTTTCGCCGGCGGCGTCCCTCGTCGCCCCGCCCCTTCTGACGCCAGCGAGCGCGCGTCCGGGAAGAAGCGTCCGCGTGTCGCGCCCGCACGAGAGTCGTCGTCGGCTAATTGCCTCACCGAGATGACCCGTGACCGCAGCAGCGTGGTGGCCGCCGCCGGCACGGAGGCCTTAACCGTCGGCGCCGGCGGCGGCGAGATGCCAGTTCCAGGCGACCCTGCTCAAGAGCATCTGAAGAAGCGCCTGGCGTCCGATCTCGATGCCTTGCGCGGTCCCCTGAAGAAAGCAGAGCTTATATCCCGGCGTGGCGGGGCATGCAAGGGCGGCGGCGCACCGATCGCCGGCAAGAAGGAGCGGTTCTTGGCCTCCTCCAACCAGCGTCCGAAGCCAATCGAGGACGGTGAAGGCAATGCGCCTTTAGCGAAGAGGAGGAAGATTTCAACTCCGGTGGAGCAGAAGCAGGAACAGGCGCCGCGGATGTCGCCGGAAGAGAGGAATCAGGTTGCTGGTCGCCTGTCCGCGCTGTCTGGGGAGCTGCTGGGGCACATCGTCGAGTTCTTGCAGAAGCAGTTCGGCGATGCCGATAGCCATGGTGAGATCGAGATCAACATGGACACGGTCGAAGACTCCGTGCTGTTCCAGTTGAAGACGCGGCTCGACAAGGTCGCCGAGAAGAGCCAAGGCGAAGTCGTTCCGAAGCAGGAGGAAGAGCATATGCACAAGTTCATCGAAACCGGCAACAAGCCGAGGTCAAGCAGCAGCAGCAGCAGCGGTGATTCAGGCGAGTGTGTTCACCGCCCGGCTCAAGTTCTTCCCGAGCAGACCACTGCCACGCCTGCGCAGCCACCACCGTCGTCGGAGCCGGCACAAGTGGTGGTGCAGCAGGGTACCGGAGCAAAGAAGCTCCCAGACGTCCGGCGTGCCGCGCCCAAGGCTGTCTCCATGCGCGGTCTGATCTACAGGGCGAACCTTCGGCGGCAACTGTTGGAGATGGAGAGGGCGGCGCGGGTGCTGCCCGACCAGAGCATCCCCCGCCGGGAACTGCAGCGTCTCGGCATCGCGGAGTATGGCAGCCCCAGCGTCATGCGGCAGATCGGCCTCGTCCTCAAGGCCGACGCGTAGAGCGAGAAGCAGGAGCACGGCAGCTGTAGATTGCAACTTTTTTTTTCTTTTTTTTTAAGAATCGGCAGCTGTGGGTTGCAGTAGAACATAGAAATTGGTGAATTGTGTGCTCGGTAGTTATGTGTAATGGAAGATCGGAAGCTGTAGATTGCTTTTTTTTTTTTTTTTTGAAAGATCGACAGCTGATGTTTTTTGTGTGTGATGATGTAATGACGTACTAGTAATAATGAATTGAAAATCTTCTGTCAAAAAACGAGAATTTTTAAGATAAAGAAAGCAGAAACAAACAAACTTTCACCAATAATTCGAGTATATATAGCCGGCAGGCAAGTACTACTAGTAGGCCCATTTGAGCACTAGCCCTCCTTGACAACCCACCCCACCGCAACCACCAACATTTGCCTCTGCCACCTTCTACGAGCAGAGTGCACTTGTCCTAAGTGTCTAGTGCTGAATGACGACGATGACGGTGATGACTGATGAACCAATCAGCACATTCTTTTGGTCATAGGATAGCTTATATTAGCTGCACTGGTCCAAACCTTAATCAGAAGGCATGCATGTCTATTGCAGATTAGCAGCAGCAACTTTGGGCATCTCCACCAGATGTATGGTGAGGTGTGGTAGGCTGACACAAAATTCTTTTTGGGTTCCATGTAAATGAACAGTCAGATGACCATCAACATAATTACATTCAGGGTTCAAAATTTCGGCCGAATTTCGGGAATTTCGGTGGCGGACGAAAGAAATATCCGAAATTTTATAATACGCTAATACATGTGTTATATAACTCTAGACTCATATTTTCTGTTGTTTATATTGCATATCCTTCTACTCAATAGATGTGTAGCCATAACCATACTAATATTTGTCCAAATTTAATTTTTTAGAAAAAAAATACATACTTCATGTGCTAGTCTCTAAAAAAATTTCGGCAAAATTTCGGCCGAATTTCGCGAAATACGGTAATTTCGCTGCTGACCGAAATTTTGGCGATAACGAAATTGAAAACCCTGATTACATTCCTCCATTTACTTGGTCCACGGTTATCTGTAGCAACTTTGAGCTACCTGTTTTTTTATAAAATTATTTTATAGTCCAGAATATGTAAAATTGTTTAAGTATACGTGATCACAAATCATATGATATGGATATTGCCATATTGAAAGTATCAAAACCAATTTGTAAAAAAGACGATCAAAAGTCAAAACTGCTATCGTTTACAGTCGATGCCACATAAATGAAAACAGAGATGAGCGGTCGTGGATGACACTCACAATAATGGCCCTGTTTTGTAGAACCGCGAGGAAAAACGCTTAGCTGAGATATTGCACAAATGGTGAAAACCCCCTGTCAAAATAAGCTAGCCAAACTTAGTTTCTGCATTTTAAATAATCTTATTTTAGTGATTAACAGTCTATAAGTTATACCGACATCCTCCCCTGCTCCTCAACACCCCTCCGCCCCCCCCCCCCCCCCCCCCAAAAAAATAAAAATAAAGGCCATGTTCGTTTCGTCTAAAAAGCGCTTATTTTTCAGCTCTGGAACAGTGTTTTCCTCTCAAAAAAATCAGCAACAGCCGAAATCAGCTCAGCTTATCAGCTCCAGCGAACAGAGCCAAAAAGGGCCAATATCAGACAAACAATCAAATACTGCTGACACAAAGAACGACAAGATAACAATATCCACAAATCATCAGCGGTCACAAAGGCAAGGCAAAGATTCTGAACCCTAGAAAAAATCCAACTCGCACAGATGAATTCGTCCTGTGGATATCACCTGCACCCTCACCTGTTTTTGTTACCTAGCATCTGTGCTTGGAATATCAGCCGAAAGCTCAACCACCACCATCACAACTGGTCTCTAGAAAGTGGATTCAGAAAGTTCAGAAACTATATTTCAGTTTAAAAATCTCCACAGATGGTGCAGCCTGCAAAGCAGCAGCACAGAAAATTTACACCCAACAGTAATTTTACATGGCTGTACATTTTGTGTTTGTATTACGCGCGCCATGGTGATCGCTGTCAGAGGTCAGAGATATATATATGCATATGCTTTCATGGCTCACCATGGCCATCCGCCAATCTCGCCGTTGCCATTCCTCCCTTCAGAGTTCAGAGCACACGCCAGCAGCAGCAGCAGCAAGCTAGCTCCCTCCGATGTCGTGTGCCGCCGCATTCTCGCTCTTCGTCATGCTCGCCGCCGCCATTACGCCGGCGGCGTCCCAGGGAGCCGGCGACGACGCGGCCGTCCTACGTGCGTTCCTCGGCTCCCTGCCGTCGGTCTCCCAACGCGTCCTCCTCCCGTCGTGGAACGCCACCACCACCACCAACAGCAGCGACAGCCACTGCGCGTTCCTCGGCGTCGAGTGCACCGCCACGGGCGCGGTCGCGGCGGTGAACCTCTCCGAGGCGGGGCTGTCCGGCGCGCTGGCGGCGTCCGCGCCTCGGCTCTGCGCCCTGCCGGCGCTGGCGACGCTGGACCTGAGCCTGAACAGCTTCACCGGCGCCGTGCCGGCCGCGCTCGCCGCGTGCTCCGCGCTCGCCACGCTCGACCTCAGCAACAACTCCCTCTCCGGTGCCATCCCGCCGGAGGTCGCCGCGCTCCCGGCGCTCAGCTACCTGAGCCTCTGCGGGAACAGCCTCTCCGGGCCGGTGCCGGAGTTCCCGGCGCGCTGCGGGCTCCAGTACCTGAGCCTCTACGGCAACCAGATCGCCGGCGAGCTCCCCCGCAGCCTCGGCAACTGCGGTGACCTCACCGTCCTGTTCCTGTCCTCCAACAAGATCGGGGGCACCCTGCCCGACATCTTCGGCTCCCTCACCAAGCTGCAGAAGCTGTACCTCAACAGCAACTTGTTCGCCGGCGAGCTGCCGGCGAGCATCGGCGAGCTCGGGAATCTGGAGACGTTCGTGGCCTCGATGAATGGCTTCAATGGCTCCATCCCTGCGTCCATCGGGAGATGTGGGTCTCTAACGACGCTGCTCCTGCACAATAACCAGTTCACCGGGTCGATTCCGGCGCTCATCGGCAACCTCAGCAGGCTGCAGTGGCTCACCATCAAGGACACGTTCGTCACCGGCGAAATCCCACCGGAGATAGGGAGATGCCAGGAGCTGGTCACCCTTGACCTGCAGAACAACAACCTGACAGGGACGATACCGGCAGAGCTCGCCGATCTCAAGAAGCTGCGGTTCCTCTCCCTGTACCGCAACATGCTCCATGGGCCTGTGCCTGCAGCGCTGTGGCAGATGCCGGAGCTGGAGAAGATGGCGCTCTACAACAACAGCCTAAGTGGAGAGATCCCTGAAGAGATAAATCACATGAGGAACCTGAGAGAGCTCCTCCTGGCATTCAACGACTTCACCGGCGAGCTCCCGCGAGACCTGGGGATGAACACGACACGTGGACTTGTTTGGGTCGACGTCATGGGGAACCGCTTACATGGCGCGATCCCACCAGGTCTCTGTGCTGGAGGTCAGCTCGCCATTCTTGACCTTGCACTGAACAGATTCAGTGGGGGCATTCCAAGTGAGATCATCAAGTGTCAGTCTCTGTGGAGAGCCCGTCTTGCAAACAACCTGCTCAACGGGAGCTTATTGCCTTCAGATTTGGGGATAAACACCGGGTGGTCGTACGTGGAATTGGGCGGCAATCAGTTTGAGGGGAGGATACCAAGCGTGCTCGGTTCATGGCGCAACCTCACGGTGCTTGATCTGTCTAGGAACAGCTTCTCTGGTCCTATACCACCCGAGCTCGGAGCTCTGACCTTTCTTGGCAACCTGAACCTGTCATCGAACAAGCTGTCTGGACCAGTACCACATGAGTTGGGAAACTGCAGCAGACTCATCCGTCTGGATCTTCAGAATAACCGTCTCAATGGAAGCATACCTGCAGAGATCATATCACTCAGTAGCCTGCAGCATCTGGTACTCGGTGGAAACAAGCTCAGTGGAGAGATTCCAGACGCCTTCACCTCAACACAGGGCCTCCTTGAGCTGCAGCTCGGCAGTAACTCTTTGAAAGGAGCTATCCCTTGGAGCTTAGGCAAGCTTCAGTTCATCTCTCAGATCATAAACATCAGCAGCAACATGCTGAGCGGCACGATCCCAAGCAGCCTTGGCAATCTTCGCATGCTGGAAAGGCTTGACCTGTCGAAGAACTCCTTGTCTGGCACGATCCCATCACAGCTGAGCAGCATGATCTCACTCTCTGCGGTGAATGTGTCATTCAACCAGCTCTCTGGTCTGCTCCCCGTTGGCTGGGCTAATAAGCTTCCAGCTGATGGGTTTCTAGGAAATCCTCAGCTATGCATACAGTCTGAAAATGCACCTTGCTCCAAGAACCAGTCCAGGAGGCGTGTAAGAAGGAACACACGCATCATTATAGCATTGCTACTGTCATCTCTGGCCGTCATGGCTTCTGGGCTCTGCGTGATCCACCGCATGGTGAAGAGGTCACGGCGGCGCCTGCTGGCGAAACATGCCTCGGTGCGTGGCCTGGACACGACAGAGGAATTGCCTGAAGACTTGACCTATGATGACATCCTTCGTGCCACTGACAATTGGAGCGAGAAGTATGTGATCGGAAGAGGCCGGCATGGCACGGTCTACCGGACAGAGCTTGCTCCCGGAAGGCGGTGGGCGGTCAAGACGGTCGAACTGACTCAGGTCAAGTTCCCCATCGAGATGAAGATCCTCAACACGGTGAAGCACCGGAACATTGTCAAGATGGAAGGGTACTGCATTCGCGGCAACTTTGGAGTTATTCTTACTGAGTACATGCCTCAAGGGACGCTCTTTGAGCTGCTGCATGGAAGAAAACCTCAGGTGGCTCTCGATTGGAAGCTCCGGCATCAGATCGCCCTCGGCGCGGCCCAGGGCTTGTCCTACCTGCACCATGACTGTGTGCCGATGATTGTTCATAGAGATGTCAAGTCAAGCAACATACTGATGGATGCAGATTTGGTGCCTAAGATCACAGACTTCGGCATGGGGAAGATCGTAGGCGATGAGGATGCAGATGCGACGGTGTCAGTTGTTGTTGGCACCCTTGGCTACATTGCTCCAGGTAACATACATTTCCTCATTTCAAAAATTCACATTATTCCAATGCTGTATCGTCTGCTCTTATGTTAGTCAACTTGTGTTGTCGGAAACTTTTCAGAGCATGGGTACAACACAAGACTGACCGAGAAGAGCGACGTCTACAGCTACGGTGTGGTGCTGCTCGAGCTCCTTTGTAGGAAGATGCCCGTGGACCCTGCTTTCGGAGAGGGCGTTGACATTGTGGCATGGGTGAGACTGAACCTGAAGCATGCTGATTACTGCAGTGTGATGAGCTTTCTAGATGAGGAGATGATTTACTGGCCTGAAGATGAGAAGGCAAAGGCGCTGGACTTGTTGGACCTGGCGATTTCCTGCACTCAGGTGGCTTTCGAATCTAGGCCTTCCATGAGGGAGGTGGTGGGCACCTTGATGAGGATAGATGATTATAACAGATAAAGAGAAGTTCTCAGCAGATGGAACGTCTTCTAATGATGTACACACAAAGTAAAATGGAAACCACAGTTGTAAAAGTTTTGTTGCAGATTAGGCGTCCTGGTTGTTATCATGAAGATTTAGTAAAAGTGTAAAACAGTGACAAACTAGTCCAGCAAATTGCAGTGGGCAGACTTTCACTGTAACTGCAGATTTAACTAACCAAATCAATGTATCTAGTGTAGAGAAATAAGCGAAAACCAAATATGGTTCGAGAGGAGTGCATAAGAGGAAGAAAATTACACAACCAACTCATGGGTTCAAAATGCCATAACCTGAAGTATAGTGGACCTGTAGTGGAAGACAGTATTATACATAGCTAAAGACTGCATACAAAATACTACAGTAAAATGCGGTGGAAAACACATACTGCGTAAAATTAATACTGAATCATCAATGCAAGCTGATAAACCGGGGTTTAATTTCCAGCATTGTCCTTTTCAGTTCGAGCAATGAATTTCCAATCTTAAAAAGATTGGGGGTGCCCAGTTTGGATTGGATGAATTCCCAAGAAAGATCGCAACAATCAAGAAACAGAGGAAAGGAAGCTGAAACGCGCCTTTGGAATGGGGGATTTGAGATTTCCTTTCCTTTGGATTCCCTGACGCCAATTCTACAGAGAAAAAAGAAACCACTGAAATCCCTTCTCTTTCTTTTACTAGTACCTACTGCTTACGAGCTGGTGGCGGGTGTGATGGGCGAGAATAGCATCCTGACTCCTGAGGACCGACGGCGTCCGCCGGCGCAGCTTCAGATGCCGGCGGTGCTCCGTGGTTAGTGTGAAGCCGTACGGCCAGGGGGACAAGGGCAGACACAGGAGAAGAACTGGGCTTTGGTATTGTCCATCAATTGGGCCAATTCAGAGGTGAAGAATCGGGCCAGACCACCAGCCCATTATTTTATTAAATATAACTCCGTGCAGTATAAAGACTGGCGAAAAAATATTAGGCTCCCAACACAACAGCACACCTAGGGTCCGTTTAGTTCCCAAACTTTAGATAAGAATTTTAGATTTTTTGTATTATAGCACTTTCGTTTGTTTTTATATTTTTGTTCAATCATAGACTAACTAGACTTAAAAGATTCGTCTCGATATGTACAGACAAACTGTACAATTCATTATTTTTTTTACCTACATTGAATGTTGTATGTATGTGTCGTAAAATTGATGTGACGAAAAATCTTAGAATTTTTTTTGAGAAGTTGGAGGAACTAAACATGGCCCTAGTTTTTTATGAGTTATTTTTAAAAATTTTGACTGAATATCTATACTAAAATACTAGTATTTAATGTGATAATATTCTCTATAAATCTAGTTAATCTTAAAAGGGTTTAACTTCCAAAAAAACGAGATGTACAGCTCTTTTGGAATGGAGACAGTAATAAAATACAAAACATTCTTCGTCACAAATCATTTTTTTTAGAGTTCAACTTCATCACAAATCATCAATGCATCTATGATGATACGTGACCTCAAAACGAAAAGTCGTACATGATTTGGGCCGCCACAACAAACATCGTCATCCAAATAAGCAGAAGATTCAGTGTAGGTGTAGAGAAGAACTAATCTCTAGTGGCGAGTGGCGTGTCTTGAACCATCACTACCACCCGGTTTCGTCTAACATACATACTGAAGCCATTTCATTCATTCCCTTATCTTGATAGGATAGGACTATCGAATTAACAAGCCAAGAGCCTTTTGAATGTGGTTACCAGTCCCCAAATTTGCACATAAAGCAAGGGTCAAATGTCTCCTAATCCTTGAACAGTCTCCAGGAACTTCTCTTAAACAAACCAAATGCACTCCTACTCATACTACTATTAAACTAAACTTCACACTTTGTGTAGAAAGAAAGCGGTAGTCAGAAGCAAACACAGACATATACACAAACCCGTTTTAAAACTTGTATGGCAACGTCGCAAAACCAAGCAATGAGACCAAAAGGGTCAGGACTGCTGCATATTATTATGAGGCGCCTACCCATCAACAAGTTTTGGTCAAACTAAAACACTAGCTTTAGGTAGCTAACAAGATGTGAAATGGCGCACCAGCCAGCCAGCTGCTACTGTCACGCATGCAGGGTTGCAATTGCAAGCTCACATGTACTGCAGACCACCGATTGGTTATGGATAATACACGAGCGCTATGATGTCCAATGCATCAGAATATAATTGCCAACTGCTGATACACATATGCATAAAGGAATGGTTGGGTGCAATCATATACAGTGTTTTCTAAACTAAATAAGATATACCAGTACATATATATTCCCTCCGTCTCAAATTATAAGTCATTCTAAGAATCTTGGAGAATCAAACCATTTCAACTTTGACCAAGTTTATATAATAAGATAATAATATTTACAACATCAACTAAGTATCACTAGATTATTCACCAAATATATTTTTATAGTACACTTATTTGATGTCATAAATCTTTGTATTGCTCTCAATAATTTTGGTCAAACTTGAGATGCTTTGACTCTCTAAAATTTTTAGAATGACTTACAATTTAGAATAGAGAGAGTAATAAATAAATAAATAAATAAATAAATAAGGAGCTTAACTATAGGTCAGTCCATCAGCATGGATCGTCCACCCGTGCACAGAGTGTCAGAGATTCTAAATTATTTTAAACGATGATTTGTTTTCAATTCAGACAAAAATAAATTTCCGCATGTCATTTAAAAATTCTAGCGCCCGTGGGACGGTGGGAGAGGATGCATTCGAGCCATTGATGTGGTTTTTCTCAACAACCAACAACTCGGAACAACGCAGCAACTGTACGAATCCGATGGGCATGTTTAATATGAGCAACGGCCATGGTGATCGAGTCAACAATTATTGAGGATCTTCTGTCTCAGGCCAGATTAATTAAGCTTGTAAGTTGTAACTAAGCAATAAAACTTTGTCATATACAGTGTACTCACCACTATAGGCCCTGTTCGATGCAGCTCGTTGGGCTACGACTGCAGCTATTCCATACTTGTTGATTTTTTTGCACAGACGCAGCTTCAGATTAAAGAAACCGCAATGACAAATTCTGAGATTCGAGTTCACCAGTAAATTGAACTCAATTTTTAGCTATAATTGGGGCATACTCCATCCATCCCAAATTGTAAGTCATTCCAAAAATTTTGGAGAGTCAAAGCATCCCAACTTTGACCAAAATTATTGAAAAAAATACAAATATTTATGACACCAAACAAGTATACTTTAAAAATATATTTGGTGAAGAATCTAATGATACTTAATTGATATTGTAAATATTATTATCTTATCACATAAACTTGGTCAAAGTTGAGATGGATTGACTCTCCAAAATTCTTGGAATGACTTACAATTTGAAATGGAGGGAGTATATTGGAAAAAACTACTTATATTTTTTTGGTTGTTGTATTTATTATTGTTTGAGCTTTGCTTTGGTGTGGTTATAATGTATATTTCGTGATGACCTTGTTCGTTAGTTTGTCTTTAGTTTTGGCCTAGTGGCTGTTAGTAGTAGAAATAGTGTTCTTTCGTTTTCTTCTCTTATCTTAATATAAAAAAACCAACAAAGGTGAAAGGCTTAGGTCCATTTGGTAGAACTCATTTCTGGTTCTGGCTTCTCTAGAGAAGCTCTACCAAACAGCTTAGTAGGAGAAATATTTTGAAACTATTTTTATTATCGGAAAAGAGGGAGCCTTTGAAGAAATGGTCCACCAAACAAGTCCTTAAACTCCATCTGTTTAATTAGTTTGTACTCTGTTTGTCTCAAATTATAAGTTATTGGAGTGTTAAAATTTCTGAAGTTTGAACAAATTTAAATAATAAGATAATAACATTTAGGATACCAACTAAGTATTACTAGTATATTTTGATGTCATAAATCTTTATATTTTTTGTAATTTAGGATAATAACATTAAGGATTTTTCAGTAGTTATAATTTCATAGTATATCTTTGATGTCATAAATGTATTTTTTTTTATAATTTTAGTTAAATTTAAAATGTTTATACTTCTCAAGATTTTTTACCACTTATAATTTGGAAAGTGAGTACGCTAATTCTCTCGTGAATTCATCATTGCCTACGCTACGTGATGCAAGAGTAAGACTCAAACAAGCAGTAAAATTGGCCCAAGTCAGGTTGTCCTTTTTTTTTCTTCGGTAATCAGGTCATCATCGCTTGCAAGCCAAGCGATAAAATCACACGAAGAAAATGCCTCGAGCGCAGCGCGCGAGCCCACACGTGCGCCAGCCAGCCAGAACCAGCCCTTGTTGCCCTTCCCAAAATGTTTGCACAACCCCACCAACTCTACATCGAATTTACAGAACCATCCCCGTCTCCATGTATGTACAGGCACCCTCGATCCTCTGGTTACAACATAGTAATCTACTGAGGACCAAACCGCAAAAGGCGCTAGTCCGAGCTCAGAACTCCGTCGAGAACTCCGACGAGGACGACTCCGACGCGGACTTGGGAGGCGGTGGCTGGTGAAGGTCCTTGAAGTGGGCCCTCACGTCGAACCCGTCGCCGTCCGCGAGGTCCTCGTCGGCCGGCGGTGGGATGTAGGGCGGCCGGGACACCTCCGTGAGCATGTCCCACGCGACGCCAGCGAAGAACGGGTGGGCGCGGATCTCGTCGGCGCCGCCGGCGTACCCGAGCCTCCTCCTCGGGTCCCGCTCCAGCAGGCCCGAGATGAGGTCCGCGAGCTCCGGCGTCCGCCGCCGGCTGTCCCCCGGGAACTCGAGCTCCTTCTGCAGCACGTTCCGGAACGTCTCCTTGCGGTTGTGGCCCTTGAACGGCGTCCGGCCGAACGCCATCTCGTAGACGAGCACGCCGAGGGCCCACCAGTCGACGGCGAAGCCGTGGCCCTCGCCGCGCACCATCTCCGGCGCCACGTATTCCTCCGTGCCGACGAAGGAGTACGACTTGCCCCACGCGGCGGCGGCGGCGGAGCCGCCACCGAAGCTCGCGGGCTTCCGGCTCACGGCCGGCGACACCCGCGCCGACTTGCTCTTCCTGCCCGCCCCGCCGGCTCCGTCGCCGCCGCCGCCGCCGCCGCCGCCGCCCATGATGTACCGGACCAGGCTCTGGAGCTGCTGCCGCGGCGACGCCGCCGCGGACCAGGGCTGATGAGGGGGCTTGGCGTACGACTTGGCCTGGCCGAGAACCGAGTCGCTCCGCGCGGGGGCGCGCGACCGGCGGTGGTTGTGGTGGCCGCGGGACGACGCGGCCACCGGCGGCGGCGGCGACGACGACAACGAGTCCGCGGACGACCTGCTGGGGTGGAGGAGGCGGGACAGGTCGAAGTCGGTGAGCGTGACGTGGCCGTCGGCGCGGAGGAGCACGTTCTCGGGCTTGAGGTCGCGGTACACGACGCCGGCGGCGTGGAGGTCGGCGACGGCGGAGACGATCTCGGCAATGTAGAAGCGGATGGCGGCGGGGGAGAAGACGCGGTCGGGGAGCGAGTAGCGGAGCTCGTTGAGGTCGCCGCCGGAGCAGTAAGGGACGGCCCAGGCGAGGAGGTCGTCCGTCTCGGTGAAGCCGAGGAGGGATGGAAGGTGCGGGTGCGCGAGGCGGGACAGCACGTTGATCTCCCACCGCGCGCGCCGGTCGGCGGCGTCGGGCTTGGGCTTGCTGCTGCCGCTGCCGGACCGCTTGTCGAACACCTTGAGGGCGTAGCGGCTGGGGCGCGAGGCCGAGGCGGCCGAGGCGCCCTCCGCGACGAGGAACACGGTGCCCATGGCGCCGCGCCCGAGGACGCGCAGCGCGCGCGCCCGGTCGAGGTCGATGTCCATGTCCATGGCTGCTGGCCGGCACGGCACGTAAGGGTGCGCGAGCCGGGGCAGCCGTGTGTCTGCACGCCGCGCGCGCGGCCGCGGGACGTGTTGTCTCTGATGGGCTAAGAATAGCGAGCAGGAGCAGCCGCGCAATGGAGGAGCGCACTGGCTAACTAATGGAGAGGCGAGGAGGGTTTGGAGGGGAAGATATAGGAGGACGACCGCTGTGTTCGGTGAAGCTGAAGTGCTGTAGATAAGCGCTGAAGTGCTGTAGAAGTGCTGAAATCTTGTGAGAGAAAAATACTGCTGAAGTGCTGAAAAATAAGCGCTTATAAGCGCTTATACCCTCAACCGAACGCAGCCGACGACGATAGCAGGCCAGGGAAACACTGGACAGCGCCCTTCTGCTTTTAAAATTGTCTGCTTCTTCTTCATCGTCATCATTTTTAACAATTGTTTTAGTTTTACTTCTCCTCTCAAGGTGCATCGTAGAAGTTTTTGACATATTAAAAAACAAGACAAAAGATACATAAACCTCCACTTTATTTCCAGTCAAATGCTCTCATCAACATGATTAATGATAAATGAAAAGGTATTTAAAGTAAAAATATTTTCTATCCTAGAATCTCTCATGACCGAGTACAATTTTTGAATACTTGTATGTGCTATATTACAGGACATATGGATTATTATATTATTAGGGTCATATTTACGACCCTTGAGCATCTTACCGTCGTCTTTTTTCAGCAGTGATGGAAATAAGGAAGCCTCAAGCGAGAAATTTAGGGTCGACCATACATTGTATGCTTAACTTTAGCGATGACCTTAACATGAAGAGAGAGAGGAAAAGCCTCAACCTTAACCTTAAGACCCAACCCTATATATTGAAATTTTGTTTCTGCTCGGTGTTGTTGGCAAGGCTGATCGGGGACTGAGGAAGAGAGAGCTTTGACTATGATGTCTTCATCGTGCCTTCGTCAACCCTTGACCTCGGCGTCGCGACTGATCGATGGGGAAAGAGGCAACTTTGGCTCTCTCTCGTCTTCCCCAACTATGGCTTTGTTGTCTTCCTTGACCTGTCACCGCCTATGTGATGTCGTCGTGGATTGTTCCGACGATCCTCAACGTCATCAAGGAAGTAGCAGACAGTGGAGAGCAGGCGGGGTGATGACTCTGGCTTAAGACTTATGAACGCTAGGGACATGAGAAGGCCGTGGAGGCAGTGGATCGACAATGGGGAAGACGAACATGAGGGTATTTGTATTTTCAAGTAGTGGCACGGCTTATCCACCTAAAGGCCAGTCCAAGTCTTAAACATAATATAGGGATGGCCTCATGCTTAGTAGGACTCATCTTAAGATTGAAATCGTCATCAAACCTTTCTAATGCCCTTACATCAAGATTCAGTGACTTGGATTCATATCTCTACCTCCACCATTAATTTGGTTTGAGAGAATTGCTGGGAGGTAATAGGAGTTTAGATATATCGGTTTTTAAATATATGATGTTTGGTGGGAGTGAAAGTTTTTACAGCATAAGGAATAAGAGTTTAGGAGGGAGGGATGTAATTTCCACTAGTTCAAGCCACAAAATAAGTATAACATGACGAATCTAATAAGACCTATTTGGTAAATTAATCAGATTCAAAATTATGTTTTGACTAGATACTTGGGTAAAATTGCGTTCCTTTTCTTTTAGACTTGTTTTAACTCTGAAAATTTTGAACATTGTTTTTGTTTGCAAGTAAAGTAGCCTTACTACAAGCTAACTTTACACTTGCGCCAAAGCGAATGTAGGCGGTAGCCTTTTGGCGTGAAGAACTCCTCCCGCTGCCGTTTATTTAGAATTTAGAATATATAAAAAGTTTTTTTTTTCACGCGGGGTTATCGTATCGATCCTTTAATCCTGCGATGAGTTTCGATCTCGCAAAAACAAAGCAAGAAACTGCTGCTATGTGCACTTGTGCAGTAGCTACCCGATAAATTATGGATGCCGAGAAAAGGAAGTCGGCGGGCGCGGAGCTCGAGGAGGCAAAAGCGGAGTTTCCACGTGTGGAAGGCATCAGGAATCGAATAAACCCCATCAATCATATGCATGCATACAAGCTGCAACAATGGATCAGTAGGAGAGGAACGGTGGCGGCAATTTGGACACAAATACGCCATTGACACAGTGGGTGGCTAGTCTAGCTAGGAGCTATGTGTTCATGTTGCAATCGCTACTGACATGAGTTTTTGCTGAAAGAACGCCAAAATGACAAAAGAGACAGAGATTTTGACAGGATTCGTCGCACAGTAATCTCACGGGGTGACGGGGCGTGCGGCTCTCGCTGTTTGTCTGATTGTCTTGATCTCAAATCCTCAATGCGTTCTGTCCCATCCTCAAGCATCTGAAACGGATTGTCACTGTCGAATAATGCCACGGAAATGTTTTTTTTTTCAGGCAGATGGATATAGTATGATAATTAAGTGGCAGACCTTCACAATATTATGCGAGTTCAGGCGAACTGAGATGGCATTCTATTTTGTTAACTGAAGCATGCAGACGTGGATTATTGTTTCGTTTGGCCTGGCACTTGTCTACAGAACAATTCAAGCAGCTGCTGCTATATATAATGCGAGAAGAGTCCAAGACGTACAGGTGGGTATCTCATCGCAACATGTTCTTACAAATACGTCGACGATGGTGACTAGCGAGAGGCCTGAACTCGTTGGCATCGGCGATAACACCAACCTGATCCTTTCTGCTAGCTTCGGTTCTGAAAAATAACCTTATCCCTAATCCATGCATGCATCACAGCGGCTAATATAAATTAATTACTGCTTGTTATATATCTTGGACGACTGCAATTTGTCAAACGGTGCAGAGCCTGTTTGGAATCGATCTGAGTGATCCTCAGCAGCAGCAACTGCAGCTGCCTGGAAGCAGCTAGCTCAGCTACCCTGGGTGCACAGGCACGAGTGCAGTGCAGAGCCTGCAAGGATTTGTTAAGCACAAAGCACTACGTACTGCGCTGGAAATAATAACAAACGATCCGTTGTCAGTGGTTCATCAGCTCACTATCCTGAATAATAATACAGCTAGCAGCAGTAGCAGCTGCCCGTGCAACCTTTCATTCCTCTGATGAATCGCCACCGTGCCGCCCATTGTTTAATCCAAGCGACATTGCATTGGCTGCTCGAGTGATGAGCCGCATGTGAGGAGAATCATAAACCAAGAGCTGGAAATTTATTATTCTTTGCATCGGTGGGGCAGGGCCTGTGTATTACTCCCACTTGTGCAGGTTTAGGTTACTAGTTGCTAGTATGTCTGAGATGCACATCAAGTTGCAACACATGAACATTATTAGTAGCCGGAATTGATTTCAATGAAAATGACAAGAGTTTAGTTTGTGGTGTGTGCGCCGTCAAACCTTCTAGCTTTTTGTGCAGTAAATTCTGCTGGATTCCGCCCCGAATTTGGATGAAGTAGTTCTAGACTAGAATTACATTTGAATCTTGATTCATGGAGTACTATTAAGAACCATAGTGAAAGAGATGAGAGGGAAAAAAAAAACTAAACTCGAATGTTTAATTTTTTGACGTTGACCTCGAATGTTTAATTTATGGGTTGGACAAGAAGCTGATGGGAAATGAATTCTCTTTCCTAAAGTTGGAAGGGTGCAGTTCATCGAGACAACTCTTCAACTCAGCGCAACCGCCTTGATTAATCCAGATCCAATATAAATTTCTGACAGAAATTTCTGAGACTGATCAGTTGATCGGATCTGTGCGTGCATTAGGGTACAGAAGTACACGTGCGACAGGCCATATAATTGTATGTATGCGGACTCATAGAAAACGAAAAAATGCATACTATAGAAAAGTGATATCAATGAGTGGTTCTACTTAAGTCTTGCTAGGTTTCATCTTTTACCAGTAGTTTATAAATTTTAAATAATATTAGAGGAAATGAACAGAACTGTACGTATTATTGCCTTTTCTAGATTAAGTGTACTCCCTCTATCCCAAAATAAATATTGTTTTAGGATTTTGACTATCTCCTTTCGATCATTCTTCTTATTCAAAAATTTTATGAAAAAATTAATTATTTTATTATGAAATGATTAATTATTAAAAGTACTTTAATCTTGATCTGTTTATTTTTACATTTTTGTAAATTTTTTTGAATAAGACAGATGGTCAAACATCGATTTTAAAAAGCCAACAATAACACTTATTTTAGGTACGGAGGGAGTACGTGTGTTGCTGGTCTACCTAATCATTTTAACCTAACAGAGGATTGACTTTCTTAAAAAAATAGAATCGGCGAAGCATCATTGCACTGTCTCGAGAATGGGACCTGGCATCCTTGAGACAAAGAATACCATGATATTATGTAATGTTATTCTAAACCCTAAATGATAAACAGTTGATCACTTACCGTTCAACCATTATTTAGACAAAATGATCGTTTAAACATGATAATAAATGACCAATTCATCAAAAATGGCACAACGTCGTGTAGCTTTTAAATGATGTGTAAATAGGTTAAACGATTGTTTAGACAAACAATATCTATGTATTTATATCTCTTATAAAGCTAATCACATGCCTAACTTCTTAATTGAAAGCGATGGTATCACTTAATTCCATTTCAAATTCTTTGTAATCCACGCAACAAGGCATGAGATATCTTCTCGTAATAACAAATACATACCAAAACCGACATATCAATTGTCCCGAGTAGACATATATACAAAGAAAATAACCCTATTCCAAGCAAAGAAAATCCTGTTGTTGGTATGGAATATCTTCTTCTAGGATGTGAATGTCCGATACGCATGGTTATTGGAGACATGTTTCCGTCGTGACCAACAACATGCTCCTCCATACGCGTTGTTAGTTCTCGGAGATTTTATTGCAGCAACCAACATGCTCTTTCATATACGATTGTTCTGGATTTTGTGCAAGTGCACAATGCACGTACGTCTCTGCTACGCGTTTGAGCACGTATACCGTTGGTGGATTGGTTTTTTCTATATAGTACCGGCCAAAACTATGGCTGGTTTCGCAAACATAACTGAGGAGAAAACAACTCCGTATAGCGAAGGAGATGAAAGAAAAAAAAAAGTTTAAACTCGAAAACTCATGCATATGGACGCATGGTTGCAGGGCTGTTTATTGTGCTTGTATGCATAAATTAATACAATGTAGAAGTAAGCTCTTAAGAAAATGTAACGTGTCGATATATCCTTAACAAAATAACATGACTTCCTTAAAAAAATTAGAATCTGCAATGTATTATTGAACCGTCTCAGAAATGGAAAAAGAAAGGTATTATTAGCAATTTGGAATCCTTGTTGCAGATTTGATGCCTGTGATAAAATCCCAGTTAGATCTTGGTTGACTTTGTAGTAGAGGATATGTGCCTTTTTTTATGTTCTTGGTTTCACTAATTTGGTGCTGCTTCCGTGTAGTAGAGGATATGTGCCTTTTGTTTTTGCTGGAAGAAAGATGAATACCTTGTCTTAATAAATGAAGAGCAGTCAGTCTTTTTAGTCCTATTACTACGTTTTCCCAACTGTATATATAGGCCGAAGATTGGAGATTGTGATTTTCCATCTAATTGAGCTAAGAAATTAGTAGTACCAGTTATTTGTATCTTTATGTTTCACTTAAAATTAAACCAGTAAATCACACTCAGTCAATGCTCAGTGCCTTACTTAGTGTCGTGGTTCTAGTGTTTCACAAGTATTCACAAATTGCAATCGACAATACTACATTTAAATAGAAAGCTAATGCAATAACCCCCTCCCCCCTGAATTTTGATGATTTCTTCACCGGGTAGTAGCATCTATGTCACTTACTGATTATATTCTGTTGAAAATATTTTTGCCACTGAAAGTTCTACTAGTGTTTGTTTACAGAAATTTCATTCCTGAGCTATTGCCACTCAAAGTTCTAGGCTCCTAGTGTTTGTTCAGTTTACTCATAACTAGCAGTAGTGCATCTGCAATTCTTTATCTTGGAGCTATCTAGTTTGGGACATCAGTACTGGACATCATTTTCAGGAGAGCTACATCACACCATTGCCGAGTAGTATTATTGCTCAGAAGCTCTCTTTGCTATGATTCTGGATAGTAGTATTGACCAGGTCCTAATGCAGCCACCTGTAATATTTGATCAGGTTTTGTGAGAGGCAGTAGTATTGGAAAAAAATACTACTATAATCTGTATAGCTAGCGTTAATAAAAGATTTTTGTAAACTTTACAGTGACTGTTCTTTACAATATGAAGTTTAATTTTGAAGATTATGATTACTTGATTCCATGTTGCTGTTCAGAGAAACAGCTTCAGAAGTTTCTCAGTAACTCTACAACTAAGCATCTGTTGCTTGCACTAGTTTCCCAGTAGTTTTGGCGGACATGTATCAGTACATTTGTAAGCAGCTAGCTGTGCAGATTATCTTGTAATGAAGTTGCAGCTTATCTATTTTGTTCACAGGAGTATGTGATGTTTGAAACTTTTTTTTATCTATTTTGTTCCCAGGAGCTAGTCTACATGAAGGAAGGACGTGTGGTATAGCACCAAAGAGTTCCCAGCATGAAGGTAATTGTGGTCTTGGAATCATATAGTGGATTTTCAGATTGGAACATGTTATTGTCGGCTTAATTAATTTAACATGTGAGCTTGTCACAGTGCAGCTTGTCTAACCCTTATATTCTTTCTATCCCATGAAATGTGAATATTGTACTAAGGTTCTATAGCAAACTAGTAACACCACCTTTTGTATCCCATGAAATGTGAATATTGTATGTTACAATGGAACGTAAAAAATAAAAAAGTTGTAATCCTGAGGGTCTTTGGATGGCAATCGGCAAAGTATATTTTTTTTCAAAAATCAGCAATACTTTGCCGAGGGCCTAGATAGGGGCACTCGGCAAATTTTTTTTTTAAAAAAATAAATTTGCATTTTGCCGAGTGCCTGGACAGGGGCACTCGGCAAAGTAATTTTAAAAAAATAAAAAAAATACTTTGCCGAGTGCCTGGAGCAAATGCGCTTGGCAAAGTAAATGTAAAAAATAAAAATAGAAATGCTCTTTGCCGAGTGCCCATGTTGATGGCACTTGGCAAAGTTTTTTTAAAAGAAATTGCCGAGTGCATGGTCTAGCACTCGGCAAAATAACCTTTAACGACCGGCGCCGTAACGGTCCGAAAAATTTTGCCGAGTGCCGCCACAAACACTCAGCAAATTTACATTATAATTTGCCGAGTGCCCCGAAAAAAACACTCGGCAAAGTCCCTTTGCCGAGCGGACTTTGCCGAGTGCTACACTCGGCAAAGTCTTTGCCGAGTGTAATTGGCTCTTTGCCGAGTGTAAAAACACTCGGCAATGCCGCTGCCTGCAGTAGGTATATGCAGTATCTTCTACGACGTGAATGTCCGATCGCTCCATGGTCGTTACTGGAGATTTGGAGACATGCTTCAGTGCTGACCGCCGTCTACAAGATTTTGCACCAACCAACATGCTCCTCCATATGATTGTTCTGGATTCTGTGCAAGTGCACGCACGTACTCCTACGTTTCTGCCACGTTTGAGCACGTACACACCGTTGGTGGATTTGTTTTATAATTAACGGCTGCTTAAAGAACGGCCAAAAATTAAATATGGTTGGTTTCAGAAAGATAATAACTGGAAGGGGAAAAGGGGGAGAAAAACATATCTCCACATGCATCGATCACATTTGCATGAAACAACCATTTAGTAAATGTTTTTCTTGGTGAAGGATGGACAACATATATCACTCTGAGCTCGTGCAACATAGCCACACAGGTTAGTAGTGTAAATAGTGTGGGTATTTTACTCGCGACAGCGTGCCGAAAGGGAACAAGTTCTTGCGTCAGAAAAGGTTCTTCTTCTCATGGCATTACCCGTGTGTTAAAAACAAAACACGACCTTGTTGGATTTGTTGCTAAGTGAGGTACTGACGGGTACATCAGACCCGCATGTGCCTGGGTATCATCATCATCAGTGAGCAAACTAAACCTCTGGTTCTATCAAGCTAGGCAACGCAGAGGACAATGGCCTGACATATTTTATTATCCTCTGCAATTAAAACAATAAACCCTCACCACAGTCACTTCATCAGTATAGTAGTGCTACATTCCTACTGATCGCTAACAATCCAAAAATTAAGGCTAAAACAACTAAACAAGAAGAGTGTTTGGTTTACTCACTAATCCTACAATGTATCTTACCAGCTTGTCTACCAACAACTGAATTCGTCCACTTTCTCTTGAGTCTTTCGGTAGAACATTTGCTTACCATCTCCTTGCTGAAACAAAATTAAACCAACAGATGCAGATGCAAGAAGCCAAATAGCATGGCATACAAGAGGGAGACGAGTAGGACCCCTGCTTAGGTTGCAGTGTTGGACATCATTTGCTCATATAGCCTAACTCACTGCTGCATGCAATGGCCAACTCCCAAGAGACTGCAAAAAGGCTCAAAGCTACTAGAACTGTATTATACTAGCATGGTTGCGAGCATGTTAGCCCACCAGCGCAAAAAGGCCTAAAGCCTAAGCAAGGGTGACCAAATTTTAGAGTTTTGTATGGGTGGCTCGGTCGGCCACTGCACAACAGCCCATGCGACCGTCCATCGCCAAAGCCGGTGCTTAGTAACTGGGAGCCATTTGATTAATCCTCCTTGGCCGTGTAATGGGGGACATGAGTGAGTGCTAAAGGTGCTGATCAGGGCACACCGCACAGTCGTTGTGTGTGTTTTTGGTTCAGTGTGCATTCCCTTTGTCATCTTTTGGTAATGAGGATTATATGTTTCGAAAAGTTGTCCTAGAAAATCATGAAAACCCTTAGGGTTGGATCTCTTTATTTTGGAGGAACTAGAATCTAATGGATGAATTACACTGTTTGGCTTGGAATTTGACATTGCACAACTTTTCTAAGTTTACATGTAAATGTATCTCAAATTCACAGATAGGAAATGAAAATTGATTCTATATAAATGTTATGTTTCTATTCTATAACTTATAGCACAATTCCCAACTCGCTTTTGTACAGCGTAGAAATTGAACACATAAGTATCTCCCCCGTTATGTCTAGTAACAATAGCTTACAAACATATTCCATATACAGCTATATTGGATAACTTAATATGTGTCTAATTTATAATTATTATTAAAAATAGTTTGTTTTCTCTCTATAACGAGTCTACTACGACCTTTTGGTGACGTTGTCGATCACTTTTATATAATAAAACATACGTCACTCAGTGATCGATAAGAAAGTACTGAAACTGTTATGTCAATAATGACAACACGTGGCCTTTTGTTTTGCCGCAATAACAAGCAAAAAAGTAAAATGCATTGCATTTGGATGCCTGCATGCATGCATCGTGTTGCCACTGCGTTTGGTTATGATGAGGCACCTCGTTTCTGACGGCTGCGCGACGAAATGATTCGTGGCATTCGCATGCCCCCGCCATTCATGCATGCATTGCATGGTTCTGGTCCATGTCCATGGCACATTGCTGGTTCGTGTCGATTTCACAGTGGGCGGACGAACCTTGGTTCGCTCGAGTAGCACTGCAGTACAGAGGCAGAGCAGAGGAGGGCGTCTGCAGTCTGCACGCATGCATGCATCTAAGGATGAAAATAAACCGAAAGTATCGTAAAACGGGTATCATAATATAGAAAAACAAACAGACGGAAATAAAATATTTCTATATTTTAGTGATTAAAAAGTATAAAAAATAATTGAAAAATTAAAATTGATAAACTTTTATGTTGCGGGATTTTTGAAAAATTATCAGAAACAATATCATAATACGAAAAACGACTAGATGAAAACGGGATTTTTATCCGTCCGTTTTCATCCTTAAGCATCATGTCCACGGCGAGGCGATGCGTGCACCACCGCCCGCGGCGAAGAGCTAGGCCGCTAGCGTTAACGTTGGCGTTTGCGTAGGTAAGAGCAGGGGCAGTAATTTCAAAAAAAAAAAAAAAGAGCAGGGGCAGTGGCCCAGTCGCCAGACCCACGACGGCCGTCCACGCACGATGCGGCCTGCTGGCCTCTGGAGGAGGGGGAGCCGTATAGCCCACTCAATGCACTTGCACTGGCGTGTTGGGTTTGGTTCCAACATGAGTTTTGTTTTGGGCCCGATCCAGCCCGTAATGAGCAAGCCTTTGTTTTGGGCTCAAAGGCTGACGTGCTACTGGGCTTGGCTGGGCGGGCGGAGGAGCAAGCAGTTTGGCGGGGGTGAAGCAGGGCTGCTGTGAGGATTTATTTGTACGAGTGTGTGTGACGCTTGTTAAAAGAGTCGAGTTTCAACGCTTGTTAAACGTGCTCCCTCCTATATATGCATGCCCTGCTCTCAAATCAATACTGTAGTAATCTATTGTTAGTCGTATGCAGTAAGTACTTGTTGCCACAAGTAAAGTACATTGCTCTGCACCAGCACTACTACTTCTTCTTCATTCGCACTTGGGTACTTCGCTGTGCCAGCGCTCAGCTACAACTTGTGCAAGCTCTGCTAGTGCAGCAAAAGCGAAGTTCGTTGTACCGCAGGACTGCAGGCACGAATGAGCAATGGCACACTGCTGCTCCAACCGGCTAGGCTAAGGTCCGTCCACCAAAAGCCAAAGCCAAAGCCAAAGCCAAGTCGAGGAGAAGCCATTGGTGAATGGCCGCACTGAAACTGAAAGAGCGAGCTCTGGCAAAGTCGAGTCGCAATCCACACGCGACGGCTTTCCGCTCTCCCGCCTCTTCTTCTCTCACAAGTGCCAGTACCTAGTAGCTTATACTATATGCTGTTCGTTTCTAGCAGCATCTAAAGGCTGCGTTCGGTTGCGCTTATAAGCGCTTATAAGCGCTTATTTTTCAGCACTTCAGCAGTATTTTTCTCTCACAAGATTTCAGCACTTCTACAGCACTTCAGCGCTTATCTACAGCACTTCAGCTTCACCGAACACAGCCAAAGCCTTTCCAGTGGCCCTATATTATCTATTCCGGTCAAAAGTAAAGTTGCCCTTGCACTTGCACCAAGCCACCATCTCCTGTTACTAGCCATAGCGATAGCATACCAGTTGGGAAAACACATAGCAGTGGAACATAGCCTCATCATCAAATCAGAGAGGGGCAGGAATGGCGACGGTTGGATGGCAATTGCAATTGGAGAGATGTGAAGCAACAGCAAAGGTTCACTGAACCTGCCTGCCTGCCCTGCCCGTTCGGGGTGTCCGAAAGGCCGAGGTAGCACCGAGCTGAGAGCATCGCATCGTACCCGGCCTCTCTCCGTTGTGGCTGAGGCTGAGCCTCCGTCGCTCGCGGCCTCCCAATCATTGCATTGCACTGATCAAGGCCGACTCAGGTATTTGTTTTCGGCCACCCCCATCATCATCATCACCATCACCATCGCCCCCGGCTCGTCATTGACATGCGAGCGAAAAGATAAGGGTTAGCAGTAGTAGAAAGCTTGTGCTTTGTAGTTGTGCCATGAACGAATACACAGTTAATGGTTGTACTGTACCATTAGGCGCCTCTCTCTCTCTCTCTCATCGAGGACTAATCGCAGAGAGTCTCAGGAGCAGACCATGCATGTTCCTGGTTTGCTCAACTCAAGCTGGGGAATGAATGAATACAGTAATCATCGCAGAGTGTCACGTGATCCTCCCTCGCTCATGTCTTCTGTAAACACATGTGGCACGCTAGCTGGCGGTGGGGAGTTATTTACCGCGTGCTCTCTTCCGTCCTAAATAAAATACTCATCTTTAATACGCCAGATCTTTAGTCCTGAGAGCCGTCGCGAGGTCCAACACTTGCGATTTTTCCCAAGGCCCCTCGCGTCCCCGTCGGAAAACAACAGTGAACCCGGACAAGGCTCGGCGCGCTCGCCAGCAGCCAGACGCGACCAACCGAGGCGGCGCGAGCGTCACGGTGCCGCCCCCGTCGTCTGCCAGCGAAACATCCCTGCCGCATCCCGCACCGATCCAGCCTGGGCCGCGTGGCGTCCACCACGACATCGACGCATGGTGGCATTTGGTTGTGTACCAAAATTTACCCTGCTAAAGATTTAGCAAGCCATAATTTTTACTCTCATTTGATTTGTTATCAAATCTTATTAACTCCTCACATTTAACTTGTCAAATCCATGACAAGTCTTTTTACCTAGCTCGTCAAATCTTGATCAAGCCAAAGCAAGCGCCAAGCTCGGCCACTACGAGACGCTAAGATAAAATAGAATAGAATAAAGAGCGCGCGGCCGCCGACCTGTGCTGCCACTGCGCTGCCGTGCGCGATGATGCTTGCGCATCGCGGCAAGTGGACGCGGCGGCGGATCCATCAGCCGGCCCGGAAGAGATCCTATCCTCCTGCACCGTCACCTCCACGCCATTTTTATCACGGAACAGAGCTTTTCTTTTCCCCTCACACTGAATCAGCTTAAATAACCATTTTTATCACGGAACAGAGCTTTTCTTTTCCCCTCGCACTAGATCAGCACAAATAAAATCAATCAGCACCCGATAAAATCAGCATCTACAACACCTGTTACTGATATAGTATAGTACTACATAGGATTCCTGTTTTGCCCCTGTGTGGACGATGCCCATCAGATTTCGCGTACACCTTTTTCCAGCTCGACTAGTAGTACTAGTACAGCCAGCCTTTTCTTCTTTTGATTACTCGTACACAAGTTGAGACGAAGATAAGCTTCGGAAACAGAGGAGAAAGAATGGCCGTGTAGTGTCTGTGCAGGTGCACGTACCAATCATCAGCTGGTGAGCTAATCCATCCAATCCAACCATAATGCTATGCTATGGTATGGGTAGAGTAGAGCACACCACGCACAAGTCCACAACACCACACATGAATAATGAATGGTTTAGCTGTCATGACAAACCCCCACCACCAATGGAATGGAATGGAATGCAGTAGTAGCTCGAGAAGGGAGACATGGCAAGCTGGCAACCATATAGGATAAATATAGTAGTAAACTAATTTAAATTTAAATAAATAATTTTATACAGGGTAAAAAAAAAATGTGTATATTCCGATTGCAGCTACCAGCACAAAGACACCAGACCGAACGAACCCTATCGCTTCCCGCCCTCATGTCTCAACCACCACCGCTCCTACAATAACATTATCATCACACTGTTGTTTTCTTTTTCTTCCGCTGCCTGCCTCCCATGACCTCTTTTTTTTTTCAGCTCTTTTCTTTGTTTGTGCGTCCTCGTCATGGCCATGGATGGAATAATTCTCAAGATCGAACAAACAGCGTGGCAATCAACAACAACAACCGACACCCTCCACGGATGGATCAATCACCTTCAAATCTTTTTCTTCTCTTGTAATAATAATAATAATAATAAAAAGACAAAGGAAGAAAAGAAAGTAGAGAGGGAGGAACGAATTCTAGAGGGGCAAGGGCCGATGCATCGATGGATGATGGATCTCCGCCGAGACCACCGTACGTGTGTCGTAGCTCCTCCGGCCGCCGCCGCCGGTGGTGGTGGTCGCTCCGGGACGTGATGATGGAAGGCACGTCATCAGAACCTGACGATCTTGGCGGCGCGCACGACGGGGTTGTCCCTGGCGATGGCGTCCCTGGCGACGGCCTTGTAGTCGAAGCAGCAGTGGTGGCGGTCGGAGTAGCGGTGCGCGCCGCAGAAGAGGTCGCCGCAGCGGCAGCGGAAGCCCGTGAGCCCCACCCGCTTCCGGCAGCTCTGGCACCGGTTGACGGACGAGGACGACGAGGACGACGGAGACGTCCGGGCTGGCCTGACAACAGACGGAGGAGACGGCTGCTGCTCCGCGGGGCCCGCCGACGGCCTCGGCTGCTGCTGGTGGCTATCGAACTGGAACACCGGCGGGGACGAGGAGGACGAGGGCGACGGCGGCGAGACGGTGGCGGTGGCGGCCTGGAAGCAGGCCTGGCAGAGGTTGTTGGTTGCCGGGTTGCCCGGGAAGCCGCAGCTGTTGGCGCACAGCGTGAGCTCCGGCGCCCGCAGCTCCGTCGGCTCCTCCACCTTCTTGTCGCGCTGCGCCATACTATATCGGAGTGGGAGGAGAGTAGTAGCTAGCTAGAGAGAGGAGGAGGAGGAGCTGCCCAGTGTCCGTGAGTAACGCGGCAGCGGCCCGGCCGGCGGCAAAGAGCCTCTGCCTCTGCCTCTGCAGAGACGGAAGGGACAGAGAGGCAGGTAGCCTAGCCTGGGAATTTCTGGGGTGGGGAGGGGGAAGGGGAGGCCTTTTTATCGCTGGCGGGGAGAGGAGGAGACGGGCGGCGTACGCGTACGCGTTCGCGTTCGCGTTCGCGTTGTGTGGGCCGGCCGACGCGCGACAGCGACCTGTGGGCTGGCTTTGGCGGTGGGTGGAACGGCACGGCGCACGGGTGGACTTTCATCTAGCTAAGCAACTTTGGTTGGGCGTGCACGGGCCAAGGCGGCAGAGAGATTGTTACAGTATGATGCAAGCGGGTGCGTATGCTGGTCTGGCTGTGGGATACGTACGTACGATCTTGGGACGGTGAGGATTTGGTGCCGTTGTGGGGTTGCGTTGCGTTGGCTCTCTTTCCGTGCTCTCAGCAAAGCCCGTACGGCGGCCGTTGAAGCAGCCGCCTGCGCCCGAGTGCCGAGCAAGCAAGCAAGCGGCCGCCCAAAGCTGACCCGTAAGAAAACCGTAGGCCGGAAAAGTGCGTCCGCGCCGCGCCGAACGAAAAAACCATCGGCCCCTCGGGAGAAGCGCCGAGCTGCTTCCCACCACAACCACATGTCCCGTGTGCGTGCTAGTTGCCAGCACGCCACTGAAGCACGTGACCACCACCGCCGCCGCTGTTGACAGTTTCACACCATGGTTTTAATTAAGGTTTGAGCACGGACCCAGGTTTCCGTTTACCATGGGTGGTTACGTACGTACTAGACAGTACGCTACGCTACAGTGCTACACGCACTCGCGCTCGCGTGGACCGTGTCAGAATAATTTTTCTTTTTTTTTCCAAAGAAAAAGAAAAAAAAATACGCGGCACGGCGCACGGCCGCGCTACCTAACGGACGGTGACGCTGAGTCGCTGAACGCTGCCGATGCAGGAACGGAAGGTGGGATTGATCATGGCGTGATGTGTATATGCAACCATCATATGATATGATTGCGTGCGTGATTAGCGGCCCGAAAGACCTATGATTTGCTCCTCCGGTTGTTGGTTGCTCCTCTTCCTCTCCACCCGCCGCGGCCGAGATGATCCCATCCCACCGTGAAATGCTTACTACTAGTACGTTCCTGCACGTGTGCTGTGCCCGAAGGAAAACACGGTTGCAACTCTGGAACTCTACCCCCTCTCTGTTTTCAATATATATGCTTATGATATTAAATAAATATTATAGCTTTTATTATCAATTTGATCTTTATAGTACACCTATCGATGTCACAGTTTTTTCTATGATTTTAATTAAACTCGAGATGATTTAACTTGTAGCAAAATTAGAATATGACTCATTGACTCCTAATTTAATCTAGAGTGGAGGGAGTACGTAGTACTGTATAACACAAGATGCCATCCATTCTCCTGTGGTACAACGACAAACACTACTACCACCACGTTCTAAACGAGCCAATTTTGCATCCCTGTAAAGTCACTTAGTACACCATAACCACCACCATCGTGTCTCTGAGGGCCGGGGCCCAGCACAAGAGCTGCTAACCTTTTTTCCACGGATGGAGTAGACTAGAAACAGTCCCACGCTGCCGCTTCGTCCAGCTTTATGAACCTGCCGACTTATACTAATTATTATTAATTGTTCCGCTCGACTACTATTATGTGTTTATTCGAGTCATCACCGCAGGATTTGTTTATATAATAGGGGGCGGCGTGGCCTAGTGGGCTGCCCCCACACAGCACGGCAGCAGGATCCAATCCATCACCTTCTGTATTTCACACTATTCACTCATCACATCGATTGTACTTTCTACCTACATGGAGCGTTAAATGAAATAGCAGCTGTTGCATGTTTGTATTTTTTGTCTGACTAAGTTAAGATAAATCTTTTGAGTCTACTTGGACTATGATTGGACAAAAGTTGTCAAATACAAACGAAAGTGTTACAGTGCACTTTTCACCTCTTTTCACCGTCTAAACGGGGCCTAAAACAATTTGGTTTTTATTTTATTTTATCTCTCGTCCTGCTAAAACTCTTTTTTTTTTCCCCACAGGCCAGACTGAGCAGCAGCGAGATTTTTAGACGTCTCCCTATCAGCATCGCATCCTTAAAACGCACCTAAAGGTAGGCTAATAAGCTGTGTCACGCCAGCCAGATCAAATCCAAGGTGATATTATTGTTTTCAATATCCCAGCCACGCCATGTTGGCCGCCGCAAGGGGGAGAATTGTCCCCCCCTTTTTTCTCTTCTTTTGCTTCCCTTCCCTTGCCTCCTTGCAAAATAAAAAAAAGGTAGTACAGAGAGATCAGAGAGATCAGCTGCTAATCATGGTCCCTTTTTATTAGCGCAGCGAATAGCCCTAATTTAAGTTCTGATTTTTGTTGGATTGGTGCTGTCCACGACAACAACTGCTTGCTACTTACAGTGCATTATTTTATATAAAATATAGAAAAACAGGTCTTAATTATTGCATGGGGGTTGAGCCAGTTTCCGGCCGGCTTGTGCCACACGTTAGTTCACGCAGCTGCTAAAAGCTTGTTTAGATGTAATTTTAAATTCCAAAACCCCCTATCACACCTAATGTTTATAATGCATAGAGTATTAAATGTAGACGAAACTTTTACATGTTTGTATAATTTGCAAGTAAATCATGAGACAAATCTTTTAAACCTAATAAGGTATGATTGAATGCTTATTGTAAAAATTAACATGCGTGCTACAGTGTCATTTTTTAAAATTTTTTGCACCCTAAACAGCCCCTAAATGATGTAGCAAACGCACTTGTGCGTTACTAACGAAAGCACTCTCTCTCTCTCTCTCTCTCTCTCTCTCATTTTGTCAAGATTCACCACCAACGTGAAAGGCGAATGTATAGCTTAAGCTCACCTGGATCTTTCCCAAAAAAAAAAAAAGAAAAGCTTAACTCACCTGGTTTGGCTATATATGTTGGTAAAAAAAATCAGCGTGGAAACATTCGTGCTAGCGGTACGTGGTGGTGTTGACCCTCGATATTTTTTTTTTCTAGCACGCGTACCCCGTCAAACAAACCTCAACGGAAAGTAGACCCGTCCCGGAGCAAAATATATACGCAAGCCCTAGCTTGTACGCTGGCGTGTCCGTGATGCAATTAGATGGTCGCATAAGCATAACCTATGCTCCGGTGATGACAGAACGGTGACGCTCGGCTGCGTTGGAGAAGCACTATGATCTGCGGGCGGTTTCTCCTCACCCGATCGATCCAAATGCTAATGCAACACGAATTGAACACGCATTCACGTGCTTAGTGCAGGAACTTTCCACGGTTCAGCACTAAAAAAAAGCCCCAAGCTGAGGGGCGGCCGTGAGCCGTCGCACCTTGTGGACGGCGTCTCTCCTACGGTTTTATATATACGATGATGATAGCAGCTGCATGGGCGAGCTTAGGCGCGGCATAGCTAGGCTACATAGCAAGGGAAACGACCAAGCATCGTGCACATATCAAGTATATCCTGTGTCCATATACTTAAACCTAAAGTGACTCGAATACTTGAGAGTACAGAATTGCATAATGCTTGCTCTTACGCAACCATACCCGCACCATCCGAGAACGAAAAGCTGTCGCCAGTTCGCCACACAAAGCATTGTGATTCTAATTTCACTAGTACACAAAAGCTCTACACCGACGCCACTGTTTTATTTGTACAGGCGGTTCCTGTTACCGAACGTCAGCAGAAAAAACGGTAGGGCCAGAGATAAGAACCGCCAGTGCAAATCAGTTTGCACAGGCGGTTCACTTAAGGAAACCGCCAGTAGAAATGTCCTATTTCTACTTACGGTTCAGTTAAATGAACCACCAGTAAAAATCAGTTTGCACAGACGGTTCACTTAACTGAACCGCCAGTAGAAATAGACATTTCTACTGGCGGTTTCCTTAAGTGAACCGCCTGTAGAAATGGTTTTCTATAGGCGGTTCACTTAAAGAATCGCCAGTACAAAACCTGCTATAAATGCCCCTTTTTCCTCCCCGAGCCGAGCAGTAACTCGCAGCCAACTTTCATAGTTGGCGATTTTGGTGGTCCAGACTATTCCAAATACAAGGGAAGAGGTTTTGATCTTCATTTCTTTGAAGGAGATTGCTAAAAAAGGTTAGTTTACTTACTTTTAACCTCGTTTTAACCATTCTTTGCTCCATTTAGCCAAATTTTGGATCTAAGGTTTCACCATGAGCTAGAGAGAGGAATAGCTTGGTTATTGTCTTTTTTTTTCAAATGAGGTTGCTCAACACGGTTAGATGAAGTTTGCCCTCTCTCCCTATCATGATTGCTTCTTAGTTTAAATAATTTCTCCCCTCTCTCAACATGGTTAGTTCACCTCCATTAATATAAGCATTTAAGCCATATTTGTATGATTTTGCATGTGTAGTATGATTAACATGATTTAATGGAAGATTATAATAGTGAATACCCATTCTTCCTCCCCGATCTAAGCAGAACTCGCAGCCAACTTTCATTGAAGGCGATTTGGAGGTCTACATGCATTTCACCCTCTACAAGGGGAGAGGTTTTCATCTTCATTTCTTGGAAGGAGATTTCTAAAAAAAGGTTAGTTTATACCTCTCACATCTTTTTGAACCATTCTTGCTCTATTTAGCCATTTTTTGGATCTCGGGTTCCACCATTATTGTCTCTCTTTTTATTTAATTTGTTATTTATAGGTAATGATGGAGAGGTCATACTGGATGTATAAGTTACCAAGAGTCGATCCATCATACCTACCTGAGCTCAACAGGTTCATTGATGCCGCTAAGAGCCATGCTAGGAGAACAGACATGAAACACATATATTGTCCATGCAGACTGCAAAAATATTGTTGTGTTCGATGACACGGAGCCAATCCTTTCTCATCTGATCCGTCGAGGATTTATGCAGGACTATTTGATTTGGACTAAGTATGGAGAGGGTTGTTCTGCACCTTATTTAGCTGAAAACCGTGAGAACATCGGCGCCGATGGCCTGGATAAGTTTGTACGAGGGACACATCAGCCTAGTACCCAGAGTGAACATGTAGTGCCAAATGTTACTGATCATGATTTCGTTGGAGGAAATGTAGATGACAGAACTGATCATGTCCTACCAGATGCCGAGGAAGATGCAGAACTCTTAAACGCAATGTTGCGTCGTCATACTGATCCATCAATGTTCTTCGTGAAAGGTATGGAGGCCATGAAGAAGACAGTATAAGAGACTTTTTACGATGAGTCGAAGAGTTATACGAAAGAGTTCACGACCCTGCGGTCCGTGATGAAGTTGTTGATGGTTAAAGCTAGATATGGTCTTTGTGATGCTGGTTTCGATGCGTTCTTGAGTATTCTAGCAGACATGGTTCCAAAGGAGAACAACGTGTCAGCTAATACCTACTACGCAAAGAAGCTAATCAGTCCGCTTACTATGGGTGTCGAAAAGATCCACGCCTGTAGAAATCATTGCATCCTTTATCGAGGTGATAATTATAAAGACTTGGAGAGCTGTCCAAATTATGGCGCAAGTAGGTACAAGACGAACAAAGACTATCGAGAGGAAGAGAACGTAGCCTCTGTGTCTACAGCAGGTAAGAGGAAAAAGAAAACCCAGCAGAGTTCAAAACCCACAAAGAAAGAAAAAGGGGAAGTAGACTACTATGCGCAGAAAAAGATTCCGGCTCTGGTGATGTGGTACCTTCCCGTGGTTGATCGATTGAGGTGTTTGTTTGCAAACCCTGACGATGCCAAGCTTATGGGTTGGCATGCTTCTGAGGAGCACAAGGACGATGGAAAGCTAAGACATCCAGCTGATGGCAAGCAATGGCAAGATTTCAATGCAAATCATCCAGATTTTGCTAATGAGCCAAGAAATATTAGGTTCGCTCTGAGTACGGATGGAATGAATCCATTTGCCGAGAGGAGCAGCAAGCACAGCACATGGCCGGTGATCCTCACCATATACAACCTTCCTCCTTGGTTGATGCAGAAGCGAAAATACCTTTTGCTAACACTTCTTATTTCTGGACCTACACAACCTGGAGTTGACATGGATGTCTTTTTGGAGCCCTTAATGGAGGACATGAAAAAATTATGGGAAGAAGGTGTCAAAGTGTTGGACGAGTACCGCAAAGAGACATTCACACTGAAAGCAATTATATTTGTTACCATCAATGACTACCCTGCTCTATTCGTGCTATCAGGGCAGTTCAAGGGGAAGGTTGGTTGTGTAATATGCATAGATGAAACAGCTTGTGTATACCAAGATGAATCAAACAAGCTAGTTTACATGAGGCACAGACGTTTCTTACCGAAAGGACACAAGTTCCGCTTGCGTAAGATGAATAAGTACTTCGACAATATGGATGAACTACATTCTACTGCTCCATCAGGTAATCTTTTGCTCATTGGTCGGTGATAATGTTGAACTCCAACCATATAGCTAACTTTTCTACTGCTCAATCAGGTAACAGCAAAGGTCAAAGAGTTTTTGAAATTGTCAAAAACATCAAGTTCGCTTTCGGGAAGAAGACAAAAGAAGGGAAGGCCAGAAAGGATGTCAAGCCAACTTCAGGGGCTACATTTAAGAAGATGTCAGTTTTCTTCAAGTATTTGTCATATTGGAAAGAGTTGGACGTACGACACGCGATCGATGGCATGCACGTTCAGAAGAATGTGTTTGAGAGCATAGTTGGCATCTTACTGGACATGAAGAGCAAGACGAAGGAAGGACTGAAATCACATCTAGACATGGTAAACTTAGGCATAAAAAAGAAACTTTACCCTATTCCTCTTGAAAATGGGAAGTACCACCTCCCAGCAGCAAGCTACAACCTCAACAAAGATGAGCAGCATGCGATATGTGTGTGCTGGAAGAATTTGAAAGTTCCATCTGGATTCTGCTCCAACTTAAGGAGTATTGTGTCAATGAAAAACCTTACACTCACCAACTACAACTCACATGATTGTCATGTCATGTTGACTACCTTCCTCCCTCTTGCCATCAGGGCTATAAAGCCAGTGTTCTTAAAGATGGCAATCACAAGGTTGTGCTACTTCTTCAATAAGATCTCACAGAAGGTAATTGACCGCGATGAGTTGCCTTCTCTACAAGAATTCGTAGTGGAGACATTGTCATAACTTGAGATGTGTTTCCCCGCATCTTTTTTCGATATAATGGTACACCTCATGGTGCACTTAGTGGGACAAATAGAAGCATTGGGCCCCATGTATTTGCATGAAATGTGGACATATGAGCGTTTCATGTCAATATTGAATGGCTATGTTTTAACTCGTGCTCGTCCTGAGGCATCCATGATAGAGGGGTACTTGACCGAAGAGGCCATAGAGTCCGGAGGTCCTTTCTGCAATAATGTCCTAAAAGACCAGATTGCAATAGGTTTGCCTCCCACACGACATGAGGGTAGGCTGCATGGACGCGGGAGGATGGGACGAAAATCATTCATCCCTTCAGATTACAAAATAGTCCTTAAGGCACACCACAGCATCCTACAACAGCTATCATTAATTGACCCTTTCATCTAGCAACACATTAATGAGCTTCGAAAACACAATCCTGGATGCACTGATGATTGGGTAATGAAAGAACACAAGCAGCGGTTTACCATATGGCTAAGTGAGAAGAACATTCCAAATGGGGAAACAATTGAGGAAAAAACCATCAAGAAATTGGCATCGGGACCATCATGCCAGGTCACGACATGGCAAACCTATGACATTAGTGGCTTCACGTTTTGTACCAAATCAAAGGACCAAAAGAGTATGTCACAAAACAGTGGTGTTCGGTGCGAGGCCTTAGATGATGGAACTGGTGAAATCACTACTTACTTTGGCTTCATTGAGGACATATGGGAACTAGATTATGGTACATTCCAGATCCCCGTGTTTCGATGCCAATGGGTTGAAGACAAACATGTCACAGTGGATAACTATGGGCTCAGAGTTCTTGATCTAAGTAAAGTAGGTTACAAAGATGACCCATGAATTCTTGCTAACCGTGCTGCACAGGTCTTCTATGCTGAACAGGTCCTTTCCAAGAATGAGAAGAAAAGCACCGACAAGCCGAAACATGTTGTTTTTCCTGGAAAATAACAAGCCATAGGAGTTGACGATGTAACTGATCTGGAGGATTTTAACCAATTCGACGAAATGAGTGTCTTTAAAGACCATCCAATCAAGATAAAGAATGTTGAGCGAAACATCCCATCAACTGCATTGACATGGGTGCGCCACGATGGAGAAGGAAGAACAGTAGCAGGATAGCTTGCTAGCTAGGATCATGTGTCTTGTACCATTTATGAGTCTTGTAATCCATTTGAACATAAATATTACTTTCCCTACCATCATGTGTGATAATATGTCAATCGACGCTATCTTATCGTAACCCTACGTAAACCCTATCTTAACCATAGCTAAACCCTACCTTTACCCTAGGTGAACCACTACTTTTGAAGCTACCAAACCCAAAATATGAATAATTAATAATTGGTTAACCCAAAACTAAGCATTGCATGATTTAAATATAGCATAACTAGTCCAGAATAACATATAGCAACATATTTATATTATTATGTGCAAAATAGAATAAGATTACTTATAAAAATAAAAAATCATTTCTGTAGGCGGTTGTCTTAGAGAACCGCCTGGAGAAATCATTTCTGCAGGTGGTTCTCTAAGTCAACCGCCTGCACTAATAGCTTGTGCAGGCGGTTCCTTAAGAAAACCGCCTGCACAAATGGTTCCCATTTATATTCACTACGCGGGAGCCTGAAATTTTCTAAGTCACGGAGGCGCCTTTCTTCTCTTTGGTACGCCGTCAGGCTGCCGAAATTTTCCGCCGAGCGCGCCGCCGCTGTCTGCCGCGCCCGCCGCCGCCGAGGCCTACTGCGCCCACCGCCGCCGAGGCCTGGTAGGTCGCTCTCTCTCTCTCTGCTTCTCTCTCTTACATCCCTCTCCCTCTCCCTCTCGCGCGCGGTGGCGGGACGCGGCTGTGGCGGGCCGGCGGTGGTGGCACGCGGCGGTGCGGCGGTGGTGGCGCGCGGCGTGGCGGCTGTGGGCCTTAGCGGGCTGGCCGCTGCTATTGGGCCGGCCTGCTAGGGCTCGTTTGTGGTTTTATTTTTTTAAATTAGTTTTTAGTTTTATTAGTTAGATTAGTTATTAGGTTTAGTTAATTAGTTAGATTAGTTAGGTTTAGTTAGGTTTTTTTAGTTAGGGTTTTTAGTTAGGGTTTTTAGTTAATTATAGTTAGGTTTAGTTAATTAATTAGATTAGTTAGGTTTTTTAGTTAGGTTTTTTGAGTTAGGGTTTTTAGTTAGGGTTTTTAGTTAATTATAGTTAATTAGGTTCTTTGAGTTAGGTTATTTAGTTAGGTTTTTAGTTAGGTTTTTTAGTTAGGTTTTTTTAGTTAGGGTTTTTAGTTAGGTTTTTTGAGTTAGGGTTTTTAGTTAGGGGTTTTAGTTAATTATAGTTAGGGGTTTTAGTTAATTATAGTTAGGTTTTTTAGTTAGGTTTTTTTAGTTAGGGTTTTTAGTTAGGGTACATATACATATACATATACATATTCATATACATATACATATACATATTATAAATGATTGTTTCTTTTTGCATTGTAATTTATTGCCTTTGTATATGCTAGAAACATCGCCATGAGTTCTCCAACGACAAGGGTCGCCCCATAATGATGACCAAGGACAAGCACGCCCCTCCCACAACGACAAGAGTGGCTCTACTTCAGAAGACGAAGGATACCACACCCCTAGCGATCCATGCCCTAGCATCGATAGGGTGGCTCGCCGTGAAATGCAGCGTGACCCAAATTACGATCCGGCAAATGACGAGGTAAACGCATCCATGATTTCATGTGTTTACATTACACATGATTAACTTACCATGCATGATTTCATGTGTTTATTATTTTACACTTTACATCTATGATATAAGAGGTGATGTCTCAATTCCGCCAAATTGCTGAAGAAGATACAGTGACACCCGGAGACGCCGCACCAGAACCAACCAAGATGACCACCGAGATTGGTTCAAGGAAAAGGAAGCAGAGTGATCGAGCAAGAGGTGACAGGGGAGCGAACAAGTGGCCGGACAAAACATATCGGGTTACAAAAGTCAATGCCAAAGGACAACCTGTAGCTCCTCAACCAGTGCCAGCTAAGTTTCGGATCGCAGTTGGTTTCTTAGTTAGAGATATGCTAGACTGCACAATATCTAATTGGAAGGATGTGCCAGCTGATACAAAGACGGCCATGTGGAATAAGCTTTGCACGAGGTTTCTTTTTCCTCAGGGTTCAGAAAACCTCGTTAGGGCATATGCCATGAAGCAGATTACGATCTCGTTCTGAGGCTGGAGGTATGAGCTCAATGTAAAATACCTGAAGCTCGGGTTGGACCCGACAATGAAGTACAAGATCACGGCAGGTCAGTGGGCTATTTTTCAAGAGCAGAAGAATCGGCCGGAATTCCTAGCTATGAGCCAAGCCGCTTCAGAACAAGCAAAGAAGAACGTGTACCAGCACCACCTTGGCTCAGGTGGATATGACCGTCAGCTAGAGAAATGGAGAAGAGAAGAGGCTGAAAGGAAGGCGGCGGGGTTGCCTGTGCTGTCTAAGCAAATTGGCGAAAGGAGCGCGAATTGGCTTCGTGCTCGAAAACCTACAGAAATAACAGATACAGGCGCGTCCTTTCATGATCCATTGGTGGAAGAAGCTGCAAAGAACATCTATGCGGTGGCAGCTAAGGAAAAGGAAGGATCATTTAGGCCACAAAGGGAGAAGAACGTCCTGACTGTTGCTCTGGGTAACCCCGAGCATCCTGGACGTGTACGAGGGATCTCATCCAGGAAGGGATGGAAAGAAGGATTTGGTCAGGAGTGGGAGGACATGTACAAGAAACGTGATAGATACAAGGAAGAGATGAAGAGTTATTTCGAGCAAGAGGCCAAGAAGGACTTCAAAGAGATGATGTCTGCAATGCTAGCTAACCCTGATCCTGACTTGGTGTAGCAATTGGTGAGCGTGGTGTCCAATCAACAGATGACGACCACTCAAGCTCCGTCCCAGATGCAGATTGTACCAGCAACTGATCAACAGTTAGCGAGTCCACTGATTAAAAGCAGTGTTGCGTCTACGGCCAACAAGGTTCGCTATCCAGTTGATGACATCACAGGGCCAACACCTTGTTCCCTAGTCATAAGGTACGGTTTCAATAATAATCGTACAAGGGAAGTGGCCAGTGGCTTTGCTATCCCAGGACGCAGGTACCATAACAGCGACATTCCAGATGACTACTGCAAGGTAGAAGTCTCGATGGTCGTCCAAGGATATGAGGACGACATGCTAGACATCCCAGGCTCAGAGGATATTGAGAAACTCGGTCAGGCTGTCAAAAATTTCATCCTGTAGCCTCGATGAGACGTCCTGTTGACTCAGGAGCAGCCACTAACTCAGGAGTCTACACATGCCGAGTCATCACAACCTGACCCATCATCACCTCGTCATCCTGACCCACCATCACCTCGTCTTCCTGACCTACCATCACCTAAGCAACAAACCCCGCCACCACCGCGGCCTCACTCTTCCCCACCAGCCAAAGAATCCGAACAGTTGCTTACGACCCCGCCAGCTCCGTCGCCGCCTAAGAAGAGAAAATTCCCGATATCCAAATTGGTTTCCCCACATGAGCCGAAGAAGAATTTTGCTGGCATGGCTCTGTTTATGAAAGGAATTGGAAAGTCTCGCACGACACGTGTCGTTGACTTGGCTGAGCACGAGAAGGCAGCAAAAGAGGAAGTCATACAGATCAGGAAGCCAACGAAGAAGGATTATGAAGATGTCCCAGAAGAATATGTGTTTACCAAGCCTCTTCTCAGTTGGAAGCGACTAACAAGCATCCCAGCTGGTATAAAAAGGATGCACGACTGGTACATGAGAGCTTCTCACGCTGGCCTCGACTCGATAACTGTAAGTATACCATATGGGGCTTTTCTTTGTACCCAGGGTATGGCCTATCTCAGCTTCGAGGACATCTGGTTGACGATGAACCTCAAAAGACTTGACGTACAGACCGTCACATTGTTTGCATTGTAAGTATATGCTTGTGTGTCGTTATCATGAATTTGTTGTGTTGTGTGAACAAGTTTGATGAGGATCTCTAACATTCAAAAAAATGATCCTCTTGCAGAATGCAATATGATGAGCAGGAGAATTGTGGGAAAGAGACGAAAGCAAGTTGATTGGGTATCTTTCTCCAATGAAACTATGCGAGGAGCAGCATACATTAAGGATCAGGACGGAACATGATAAACTAAAGGGCTTGAGTGAGGAAGAAGCTTCCTTGAAAATAGTGGAGATGCGTAAGGACCTTGAAGCCAAATATGCCATTTATATTGGGAACGCGCTGAAGCAGTGGAGGATCAGACAAGTCATAATGGCCCCGTACCACTTTGGGTAAGTATAATATATATACTGTGTGTGAGCTTAATTGTGTATATTACAATATCATTAATATGGATTCACAAATTTGATTCGTGCAGGGACCACTGGATCTGCTTTTATATTTATCCAAGGGATGGACGGGTGGTGGTCTTTGACTCCGCAAACTACTTGCCCTCAAAATATGCAACTGTCCTGGTTCTCATAGAGCGGTAAGCCAAGTTTTCGTGTATGCATGCATATATATACTTTTGTCGATGTGTGATCAGCTTGAGAGATTAATTAATTTGATGATGATTAATTCGAGTTGTTATATATAGGGCTTGGCGGTGGTCCAAACTAGAAAAGGGAAAGGGAAAGAAAAAGTCGTTGGGGAATATTCCTCCAATGAATATAATTTATGATTACCCGGTATGTATACCTTATTATATATGCTATACACATGACACATATATGACAATATATGAAGTTGGCAACTTAATTATTTGTCTTTTATATATAGTGCCATAAGCAACTATCTGGATCGGTCCACTGTAGATATTACGTGTGCGAGTTCATGAGAGTCAATGGGCGATACGTCAACAACCCTGAGGTAATTAATGCACAAGCAATAATATGTCATTAAAATTCAAATTAATGTGTAATAATCAAGTTAAAAAATTTGATGTTTATACAGAGACAGGGATGTAAGATAGAAAGGGCAAATAACATGTCAGAAGAAACTTTGCTGGGCATCGTCGAGGACATGTGCAATTTCATATTGAAACAAATCATATCATTCGACGGCAACTATCACGATCCTACCGGCGCCTTAGCACAGCCCAAGTATATAGCGCTAACAGATATTGGCAGCCTAAATCTTCAGCGTGAAGATTACTAACTAGGGCACGAACAATATAAAAACACTGATCGATGCATGTGTTTTTGTATATATATATATCTCGATATCGCATGTGATGTAAAAACTTAGAAGTATATATTAAATATGTTTGTACATATAATTAATTAATTAATTACATGTTTGTATATATATGTATTGATAATGACTGTATAATAGAACCTAATATATTCAATATTATATCGTATTATAATATTAAAAAGCAGTGCACAACCTGTTTTGAGAAAAGGCGGGAAAACTAAATACAAGCGGTTAGTTATGTGAACCGCCTGTGGAAAACGTGTTTTAACCGCCTGTAGAAATCAATTTTCTACTGGCGATTCACTTTAGAAACCGCATGTAGAAATATCTTTTCTACAGGCGGTTCACAGGAAACCGCCAGTAGAAATCTTGATTTCTAGTGGCCTTTTCCGCTGGCGGTTTGGAGAAACGCCTGTAGAAATACGTTCCCAACCGCCAGCACAGAGCTTTTGTGTATTAGTGTTTTTAGCCTTTTTATAAGTTATATATAAGCCTCCAACAAATTAGTTTCTCCACTAATGGCTAGCTATATATACAAGCCCTACAGGCTACAACGTCGAGCAGCTCCATCACATGATGACATGTGCGTATCTGCTTCAGTGAATGAAAGCTTCAACCATAGAATGTGCATGAAAGATCAAGACACGTTTGGTAGAAATCTAGTTTTTTCTAAAAACGTTTCAAAGAAACACTAGACCGTTTAGTTACAGAATTAGAATAAGTGTGAAACCAAATTTTCACCGATTCACCATTCATATTCCTTGTGGAAACCGTTTAGTTACAGAATTAGAATAAGTGTGAAACAAATTTTTCACCGATTCACCAATCATATTCCTTGGGGGAAACGGACAATGAATAAGAATCACTACACCGTTTGATAGTTGCAGAATTAGAACAAGTGTGAAACCAAAATTTCACCGATTCACCATTCATATTCTAGGGGAAAAACAGACAATGAATAAGAATCACTACACCGTTTGGTAGTTGCAGAATTAGAATAAGTGTGAAACCAAAATTTCACCGATTCACCATTCATATTCTAGGGGAAAAACGGACAATGAATAACAATCACTACACCGTTTGGCTACAGAATCAAAATCAATGTGAAACCAATTTTCACGGATTCACAATGCACATTCGACCATTTTAGCTGTTTTGGCACCGATTCTTGGATTACATGCAAGAGTGTGAAACGTTTCAATCTTACAAACGGCCCTCAAACAAGTAGGCCCAGCCATAATAATTCTAAAAGAACCATGGCAACACATTCCGAGATTAAACTGCATTCATCAGACAGTACACTGGATTTTGTAACTTAAAACATCAAATGATCGAAATGCAATAGTCAGGGAGCACAGTCAATCTATAGAACAGAAAGAAAAGGTATTGTTTAACTGTTTGACAAAAAAAAATGAATGTCCAACTAAAAAAATCAACTATCAGTACAATAAATAAAATAGTTCATGGAGAAGAAAAAAACAAAAGAGAACACATTTTTTGTGTTGCCTTTTTTTTCACTTTTTTTTTTTGGGGGGGTTGGGAAAGAGATTGATTCAGATAAGGGTACAAATAGATAGGTTAATTCTATACAATTGAGGCTTTACACCAATGACGCCCATATTGTCACTAAATACCTCGTCCAAAATCTGCCCATCTTGTTCTACTTGATCCAACACAACCAAAAAGGTTGTGATTATTTCAAATGTGAATGTGAATCCTCTTTCAGATTGCTGGAGTCCATAGAAGATTGCTCAGGCTGTCAGCCTACTCGCGTATGGCGAAGAGGACCAATCCCGTTTAACAGAATGATAGCCGTATTCTGATGCCAAAGTCCCCCACATTTTCTTATTTTTTGCTCTTTTTTTTGTATTTTCATGCTTTTTTGGACTTCTCTTTTTACAGTGCACACTGCACAGCAGGAAGCAATAATCTTCTCAACTTGCTGTCCATATTCAGCCATTAGGAGCCACGAGTAAGATACCACTCGGTTCTCATTATATCAGCTCAACTATAATATGCTCCCCTATGTTGCAGGTGGGAGCACCTGTTCAGAGGAAAATGGCACACTCATGTCAGTTTTCGCACCTGAACTTGAATCGGTACCTGAAGGCTCCCGTTTCCACTGTAAACTTCTAGCACCAGCTTTCATGGGAGCACGCCCTCTAAAGGAGCCACCGGGGAGAACAGCTCTTGGGTATGCCATCCTACCATGCCTGCCATATAATGATGACCGTCCACTACCAGGCCAACCATAAAAGTGAGCTGCTTCATGAGAACTTCGCCGGACGACCTATGTTAGAAGGAAAAGCAACACAAACATCACCTGAGTCATGAGTTTCTGGGAATCTAAAACTACGCTGAGCGGAGCAACAAAGATGCCAGTATAAGAACATAAACAATTATAAGAGAACTGCCATAAACCTCTACCCGAATACTATGTTAGACAATGTCATGCCTGTTGGTACAAACATGCAAATTTTAGTCTAAAAAAAGTTCAAAAGATAAAGAATAATCATACCTTGAGAATACGAGTCATAAATGATGTGCCATTCAATGACAACGCTCGTTCAGCTGATTCTTTGTGTAAGAACTCCACATAGGCAGACCTGTATGATAGCAGAAAAGGACTCGTTGAGTTCTCTTCAAGAAATATACAAATAGTTCAGAATTAAGTCCCATGTTATTGCTGCATCAATTGCAGACCATAATTCAGCTCAAAAACATCCATTCAAGAATTCAAACTTGAACTGCACAAATTACATCTGCTAAGAGCAATCAAATGGAGGGGCTTATGATAACCAAATATTATAAATTTAATGTTCATTGAAACAATCAGATGTTTAGTGTAGTATGGTACAAAATGTCATGACAGATCGTATTCACATTTTGGCCCATTGGGAAATTATCTACTGTTAAGCACCTATAACTTACAAATGACAAATGTGTCCTATTGAAGGCCTTACAAGTGTCCTAACAAACAACTTACATCCCAAAAATGGAGTATTTTGTTTTGACCCTTTTCCTTTTATTATTGCTTATCAGAAATCTTATTGTTTTGTTATCTATCTAGAGACAAAATGCAGGAGTTAATCTGAGCACGAAACAAGGGTGTTAGCATCATAGAAATTGGTAGATGCGGTGAATGTATAATGTATCAGTTATTCTAAGATCTTCTGTAATTTCACTTTCCTGAAACTAGATATCTTTCTCTGGTACATGTAAAATAAATAGCATGATATAAATCTTAGCTATAATAAACATTAAAAATTAAAATTAAACTGACCCTGTTGGCTGGCCCGTTGCAGCATTAGTGACAATGACTACTTTCAGCACCGCACCAAACTTGTTGAAATGGCGAGACAATGAGTCTTTGGTGGCAGCAAAGTGAACCTTCAAATAATTCGACAGAGGTAAATAAAATAAACCAATGGCAAAAAATAATATAAGGGAGATGAGAATATATAAATACCCACATTGCTAACATAAAGCGTTCTCGAATCTGCATCCTCCGTCGGATGAGCTGTGCTATATGAAACCGGAACTGCATAGAACACAAGATATATTATACCAAGCGACAAATGACAGTCTTCAAGATTAACCATTCCTATTTATGATTGATTGTAATAATGACTTGCACAGCGCATCAAACTAATCTCAATATACCATAAAGGCGACAAATCCTTACAGATTTTGCTGTACTGTCCTAGTAACTGGTTCACAGCCTGTGTGCTGTTACGTCCATTTTGGCATGTAATAAGGATAGTTTTGTTTGCCTGGCTGAATTACTGGTCTGGCTGCGAGCCGAGTACTTTGCAGGTTAACCCTGGTGGTGGTGGTGTTTTGTGCCAGTTGGATGAACCTGTGTGTTCATGCCAGCATAGCTTGGCATTAGGCTCTTTAGTTACTTTTATTGCTTTTGAACAATCGTTTGTAATTTTGTTACTGTCAAGTAATGAAATTCGGCTCCGGCCATTGTGGGAAAAAAGATGGAGAAAGAGCAACAAAGGTGATATTACAACAGGAAAAGCAACAAGGGTTTTCAATCCATGCAAGTTGGGATGTGGTAAAAATAGAAATGGTGGGCTAGCTAGTGTATTACTGCACATATCACTGTTATTAATTATTGAATCAGTTTTATCAATTATCGAAGAAAAGGAAGGACACAAAATCAACAGGAACGATCAGATAGAGTCAACTGGACATGTGTCAATATGCGCAGATCAGCAGATGAAAGGGGAAAAAAAACATAAGTGGATCTTACATCAGAATATATATGTGACATACCAGATGGTGCAGACCGCTGAGAATCCTTTTGAACTTCTGCATGGCCTAATTCCTGAATGTAAGTTGGCATTTATCCAAGGATTAGCCCATACATGTATTAATAGTCGGGGCATATACCCACAAGACAAAGCAAATGATCATAGGAAATAGAAAAGAAACTAACGAGCATCATAATCAACAAGATGCATGGAAGTAGAAAAGATGTGCCATTTGTTTAATGGCTGAGCATATACATTATACAGCAGTAATAGGAGATGCCAACAGCTTTTTTTTTTCATCCAATGTTTCTTTTGCTGGAAGCAAACGCAAACAAGCATTCAACAGCAGTTGTCATCAAGAGATAGGCAGATTAGAAAGATTCTGCACAATGTAACATACCCCAATTTAGTTCAGTAAAAGTACTGGCAAATCAGGTAAACCATTCTAAATTTACATGATTATCCATGCCCCAACTGCTCTGCCATTTCGTTCAAGTAGCATATAAGTGTAACTATTGTTTAGCAAGAAAAGGTTCCAAGAAAAAGCTACAATCTTTGCCTTAGGACTTGATTATGAGCTGTAAAAACCTAATCACAAGTCGAAATGTTAAGCATATATAATACAAGCCTGACCAAAATGCAAGAAAATGGGTGACTCAAGATGTGGGAAGAAATTTAAATATAAAACTTGTTTTTTAACATACAAGGCTGCTTACTTTGGCACTGGTAGCCACACTGGTGGCATTTGAATTCATGGGTGTAACATAAGGCTTCTCCACAACATGAACATCTTTTGGTGTTTCATAACTGGGAGGTTCCACCATATTTACATCAACAGAAGTAGCCACAGCTTTACTTGCTGTTTTTGTTGATGAAGGGACAGGTTGCTCCTCGTCATTCACAGTTGAAGGCCTTATTGCATCGGTCTCTAGTTCAACACTGCATTGTGACGATACAGTTTTCTTCTCTGCAAATGGTGAGAAAGTATCTTCATGTGAAAGAGAAGTTTGGTATCTTGTAATCCCCTCATCTCGATCCATATCATCTTCAGAGCTCGAATCAACATTCATTCCAGCTACCCTATCTGCCATGGTAAGCTCTCCAGATTCCTCTTCAGATTCCTCATTATTGACATATCGATCAGAATCGCGTTCATATGCGGTTGTAACTGGCTCAAAATCTTCATATTCTCTCTTCTCTTCACGAGAACAAGATGGACTGTTTCACAACATTCCCTTGACCCAATCGCTTGAAAACACTTCCAGTAGATCTGGCCTTTGTAGAATCTGCTGCAGCTTCCGCTGCAGCTCTAAGAGCTAAAGCAGCTCCTTGCACATGTAGCATTGGCCTAGCTCTTTCTGATCTTCTGTCACTCAAGTTGTCTTGAGATCTTTCTGATTTTCTGTCGTGCAGGTAGTCCTGAGATCTTTCTGATCTTCTATCACGCATGTTCTCTGCAGAAGTAGTGGCGACCACAGAGCGCAGACGCTTGGATGCTGGTTCAGCAGAGGTGCTGGTTGGCTGTACAGCTTTTACTGCATCTCGAACAGCAAACTGTAGAAGACGACGGGAAGCACCACCACCAAGCATGGGGCGGCATGAGGCGTCTCTCTGTTAACAAAGAAAACAAGCTGATTGTAGAAGTCATATATAGTACCTAAAAAAAGTAGAATAAAATGTTGAAGTAAGAAGCAATAGAATGTGAGTGGACCAATAAAGGGCAAACAAGCAATTTCCTTATCCAAACTTGGTACTCGCTACATTCCACGAACCATTCCAAATTATAAGTTGTTCTGGCTTTTCTGGGTACATAACTTGCATCGCATATAAATCTAGACATATAGAAAAAAAAAAGGACAATGTAGCAAGCATTTTCCTTATCCCACTTCGTACTCGCTCCATTCCAAATTAATAAGTCGTTCCGACTTTTCTGGGTACATAACTTTTATTATGTAGCTAGACATCGCATATAAATCTAGACACAGCAAAAACAATGTACCTAGAAAAGCCAGAACGACTTATAATTTGGAACAGAGGGGATGCAAAATATTCAAAGAAATTCTAGAAGATAAACTAAATGGACTGCCTACTCAGAGTATACTCCAAAATTCAAACTAACAGGAACCACAAGCTTTGTCGGTTGTTTCTAACCGAAGAAACCCCAGCGTACTTACTGAAGATAAAAACTCACATTTTGCACTTTCATGATGAACAAACATTTGGTCTGTCAGTTGCCAATAAATAATTAAATATTGGTAGAGAATTAATTGTTAGGAAAATGGTAACTAATAAATAATTGGTAGGGACCTAATTGTGAGGAAATGGTAATTATATAGCTTCACCACATGTTTGCAAGTTGATTTAGAGCTAACAGAGCCTTGGTAAGTCCGTTCTGGAGAAATATAGACGAACACTTAGGCATTGTGCGTAAAGAATATGTGAGCAAAGGCAGGCCATAAAACAATAGAAGAGATATTGGTAAAGTAAAAAATATATATGAAAGCATAACATTGCCAATTTGCCGTCTGTCAACAACATAAGATGTTATGTAGTTTGCAGTTGTGACCTAGGTAATAGGTAATAAATCACACCTTTGTTTGCTGTGGCTCGTCATCCCTGTCACGCTTTCTGCCGTTCTGTTGTTTCGATGGAGGGTGTCGTATTTCATAGGACTTTTGTGATCTTTTCTCCTCCCCGTGAAGAATATCAGTTAGTACATTTCGAAGTGGAAATTTTTCATTACCCTCCCGACCAATTCCTTTCCATTCCCGCTTATTCTGTCTCCTAGTAGTGGCTGCACTTGATTCAATTGTGTGCTCAGAATGAGTCTGACATTTGCTTCTCGGGAGCACATCTGATGATTTTTCTCTTCCAGATACTTCTTTGGGGGCCTCATTATCCTTAATCTCCTGAGTTTGTTCTTGTGCTTGCACATATAAGTGCATATTTAAAGAAAGATGGTCCCACAACCTACAAAAGAAAAACGATATGAGTAGCAGATTCATATAACACGTTATGAGATGAGATGAGATGAAAGCCACAAACAATATTTTTCTCTGTTCTAGCCATTGCTGATGCCTATGAAATATGATGCTGAATTAACTCAGGAGAGATGCATTACCATGGACTGCTTGCCAAGGAAAGATAAGAGTACGTATTTGGTATTTCTAAGTATTTATGTTAGTTTCAAAAGTAGAAGTAGCTCCGATGTCCTCATTTCTGTTAAAAACTTATAGCAGTCTCCACAATGTGATTTCAATAAATACACTGCATGATTTCAGAAGAAATGTGTGAAAAAGATTTCTTTTGGTTGGGTGAGTGGGTGGGGGTGGAGGATTCGTTCTCATGATTGATGTACTTCTCGTGAGTGGATTTATCAATGATCACAACAACAATCACGCTTATAACTTATAAGGACTGATCTAAAATTCTAAATAACAGATGTGTTTACAAGGCACAGGTACCTAGATTCAACTAAACTTTCAAGCTACGTCATATAAGGAGCCATTCATGTGACCTAACTCTAAAATGTATTCAACGTTTACTAGGCCCTTTAGCGTCACAAATATATAAATACCCTAGAATACCTAATGCAAGGAAGTTGCAGGACGCTGGAGGGGAAGCTGCAGGCCGAGCTGCAACCTGCAAGAGGAGGTGGAGGCTGGGCGGAGCTGAGGCAGATCGCCAGGTGGAGCAGAGGCAGAGCACCAGACGGATCCGAGGCTCTAAGCAGAAGCGAGTAGCCCAGCTCCGACGGGCGGCGGCCGGCGGCTGAGCTGGCCGGTGGCTGAGCGGGAAAGGACGGGAAGCCGAGCGGGAAAGGATAAGGACGGGCGGCTAGCGATGTGCTCCTCTACTCCTCTTCAGTGCCAAAATCATTTATATATAACCCTAATGGGTCAGCCATTGGATGGGCCAAATTCCCCATCCATCCTATATATTTTTGGTCTGGCCCAACTTATCGTCCAGCTACACTTATCGGACGACTAATCGTGATTAGTCGTCCCTTATCGGACGATAAGCCAACTTATCGAATAAACCTTATCGAGAGCCCTAATCGAGCATAAATATACGATAAGGACGACTAATCGCGATTAATCGTGATTAGTCGTCCGATCTGAAAACATTGCAATATATCAATACCATAGAACATCTACTGCAAAGTCTTTAGCAAACACAACTTCGCCAAAACCTATGCTTTTTGCTGCCACCCCAGTTACTTGCTAGTTCCATTCCACATACAGGAAAGGTGCAGAGCCTTATTTTATTATTCTCAGTATAAACATATTTGTCTAGACATCGAATAGTGAATCAAATACTAGGGTATACACAATGTTGCTTGCCATATCTACGTTAAAATTGGGGGTGACCATTTGCTAACCTTTTACCATTATTTATAGCATTCTTATTAGTCAACTATCAATTACAATAAGAAAAGTATTTGCATGTAAAATATATCAAGGACTGGTTCAGGCAGTTGCAAACAAAAGAATACAAGAACAAGGAAGTGCATGCAATCAGTACTAACCAGGAAATGAATACTGCAGTATCATCCCCTAGAAATACATGGAGTTCCTTACTGGCGTGATCCTTGCGTTTTCCATTCCTGAGCATGACAGTAACATATTCCTGCACTTAAGACAGCAACAGAGGTCCACTTATTGTTTCCTTAAAATATCCCAACATAATAAAATGAAAACTAGGATAAGATAATGATGACGAATTAACGAATTGCAAAAGTTGATACATAGCAATCAAAAATATTAATCCCAGTAAATCAAAATACATTGCTTTCGGAGTTGTGCACAAGGATTAAGAAAGTTAGTAGAATGACCTTATTGCCCTTTATATATCTACACTAGAAAATCTTTATTATCTACACTAGAAAATGGGGGTCATTTGTATATGAGAATAATGAGTCTATTTAATAAGATTAAGAAAGGATGAAAAGAGCAAAGGTATCTAGAAAGTTCCAGGAAGAATAAAATGACATCTATTTTCAATCAGAGGAAGTATACACATAAACAATGTAATCCATGTATCGTGATGCTTCCTCAGAAAAGAGGAAACCAGACCTGGATTGTTTCACCATTCACTAAATACAGAGAAAAGCATAACGGCAGACTCTTTCATAGGTTCCCTTTGTTCCACCAGTCAAACTTCATACAGCACTATTTTCTAGGGAAGTTTGGGCGCTCTTGACTAATAGTATAAATTTAAGGCTAAAGGTAGATGAATAGTGCAATTGTGATGAATGGAAAAGGTAGTAAAGACTCATAGCAATAGCATATGCTAACATGCAAGGATAGTAAACTCGCTCAACCTTATTATGATATACCACGCTTCAAATAAGTATCACATTTTAGTTGCATCAAAAACACAGCTGATAACATGCAACACTTGTGAACTGGATAACCACAAACCAATTAGATGATCTTTATTTGTAATGTACATTTGTCCGCCTGAGACAGAGCTAACTCACAAACAAGTTTGCACGCCCAACTAAAAATATTGACTAGTGAAAAGCAACAAATAAGACCCATTCTACGGTATAATAAAAACGGTCATCAAGTAACATGACAGTTACTGAACCAGTACAAACTAAGGCGTGTTTCAATTAGACAAACACTTCCATGTTCATCCTGATTTGAAACTCCTCAGCTTCAGAAGAGGCTTCATAAGTATGAAAACAGTTTGGTGCATAGTGCATATACTGTATAGTGCACCAATCCATTACACTAGTTTAACTCACCTATAAGCAGCTAAATGTACATAGTGAGCACACTAAGTTATACAGCAGTCAGCCTAAGCAAACGGAAACAGCAGCCATCACATAGCCAAAGTTGCAGGACCACGAGATCTAACCACATTAGACTACTGACTGATTCGGGCAATATGTGTCCCGTTATATATGCAGGGCGGCACTGAACAAAAATACAGGACACAGTCGCGTAACTCGCACAAACCATCTTGAAATCCTTCGCGTACTGTTAAGTTCGATTAAAACCCTACAGCTGCAAAGAACCCAAGTCGAACCAGAAGCTACAAGCTAGCGAGTTGGGGGTGGCAGAAGGAAATCGTACCACGAGGGAAACGTCCACGTCCCTCATGAAGCCGCGCAGCTTCTCCGTCACGAGCTCCCGGAACTGCTCCTCTCCGGCGGCGGTGAAGGCGACCTTTAAGGCGCGGGTGGCCTCGTCCGCCTCCTCCATCGCGGCGGAGGCTTCCAGAACCCCTCCCCACGCAACCCTAGATCCAGGCCGAAGCGGTCCCTGGACCGAGACGAGTGGGGGGCGAAAGGAGGGCGGCCGCCTTATCCGAACCGCTGCGGGGTCCGGGAAGCTTCGGCGGCGTGGCGAAGGGGAATAGACTCGCCGGCAAGCGGCGGCGACGCGTGGAGATTGGGGTGGGCGACGGGGCTGGCTGGACTGCGACTCTGCGAGAGGCCAGACGAGATTTTATTGGGTTTTTTGTTTGGGCTTGTCGTGGGTTTGTGTTGCCTTTTGCACTGGGTTCCTTTAGAGCAAGCCGGCAAGGCCATATAGGCCGACATAGACAATTTTACAGCCAAATACAGTAGGTGCTGGATGTTGTTCCTGTTCCTGCTACAGGAACACGAATGGAAATGAATTTAGCTTGCGAGTGTTATCGTGGAAAACATGATCTTTAGACGGCCAAAATCAGTATTTTCTAAATAGTATTTTACTCTCATAAGCTAAAATAAACGTTTATTTTCAGCATAAGCGAACAACGGGGCAAGCACATAGAAAGAGAGAACATTTGAGAACGGAGAGGCTCAGCACATGGGGGTGGAGCATTGGCTTGCGCGCATAGCTAGTGGTTGGATGGAGCACCAAGCTCCGATTCTCTCATGTACGCATCGTTCGCTATGTTAACCTGTTAGACGAATGGCCTACCACCTGCTCTAACGAGTGCTAGCTAGGATGGGTGGTTTGACCACGAAATTACACGGTTTGATGAGCGTCGCTCGTCTTCTTATCTGTCATTCTAGCATTTGATCAAGGTATTTTATTTAGACTATATATATAACACGGATAGACACTCACACATAACAACGGACACGAAAATCCTACTTGTATAATTATCTTTGAAAAGCTACATCGATATATGCTTTAAAAAAGACAAATATATTTCCGGACCTACACGTCTCCCCATACTATTACTTTGATGTAATATTTCGTTGCAATATAAAGAAATTTTCATTTTAGCATATTAGTTCTCTGCAAGTTAAAGATTTTATTTTTTTTTGCTTTACGATGAACTTAGGTGGTGGCTCTATCGGTGCAAGAGTGCAAAGATATAGAAAATGAATTTTATGAAAATAACTCTCCAAATGATGATTTAGAGAATAGGTTTTAGAGAAAAAAATCTTCGAGATGTTTAAGAGTACAACATTTTCAAAAAAAAGTAAAATCATTTTGTCAAATAAGGATCGACTTTTAGCTTTATTGTGGTGGGAACCTGTGGATTTTCGGATGAAAATTCCCGTCCTGGCATGGATACTTAGTTTTTTCTGTGTCCAGTCAATGGTGAGATGATGCTATGCATTCAACGGTATACAATGTATATGTCATATCGTTCTCCTTCAATCCCTTGTCAACAAAGCAAAGCCTCTGAGTCCAATGAAATCGGTTGTATCAAACTATGAAAGTGCATTTGCCCCATCGTGGGTTTTGGTTAGTTGATGACACCCAAATTAGGGACTAATGAACTCTACTAAGACTATGCGCAGATTTAATCCCGTGAGAGCATATTGAAAATCTATTTGGGATTAAACGGTGCCCCTCAATTCGACTTGAACTTCGGCGCTTCGACTCAAGCGGTGATTAGAATCACTTTTATTCTTTTCTTGAGTTAGGAATGACGTACTATTAAGAGGGATGCAAAACTAAGTGGTTTGATGAAGATAGAGTGCTCAGGCTTTAATTTAAAATCAAAAGAGAGACACTCAAAAGCACCGCACAAACACACTTGAGAGCTGTTGGAACTTGACCTGTCGGAAGTTCCGGCTCGGGCCGGAAGTTCCGACGCTCAGCCAACTGGTGGCGTGGCTTAAGTACTGTGAGGTCGGAAGTTCCGGCAGGAGCCGGAAATTCCGACCCTCTCGTATTGAGACCTATTTGAATAGCATGGTCGAAAGTTTCGACACCTCCTGTCGGAAGTTCCAACGCAGATCTGAATGGTTGGATTTGGACTCGACTATAAAAGCTATCTCTCTCACTTCTAACCGTTACTACTCATTCATTGCGACCAAATTCTATCCAAAACAGCTCCTAAGTATTGAAGGCTCTCCTCTCCTCTCCCCTTTGCTCCTAACTTCGATTCCCCAAGGATTTGAGTGAAGAGTGAGTGGATCGAGTGAGAAAATCATCTCTTGAGTTTGAGCACTTGATTCTCCTCGTCTTGTCGGTTGGTTTTGCGTTTGTTACTCTTGGGGATTTTTGCCCCTAACCGGCTAGGCGTTGCCCAAGAGCATCCAAACTTGTGGATTCACCTTGGGAAGTTTGTATTACCCGTGATTTCTAGTGGAAAACTCGAGTTACCTTTGTGGTTTCTTTGAGAGAGGCAAGGAGGTGAAAGAGATTCCGACCTTAGTGGTCACCTCAACAACGAGGACGTAGGGACTCTTTTGTGGGGTTGCCGAACCTCGGGATAAATCCTTGTGTCTCCTTGTACCTGTTGTTGTTGGATTATTTGCTTTGTATTACTCTTATATTTGTCTCTCTCTATCTCCCTCCCTTTCCTAGGGTTTGAGCTATACTTGTGATTTGGAGCTTCTCCGGAGCTGAGGAACTACACCTGCAACATCACTACTACGCTGGGTAAAAGGGTTATAAGATTTCACACACTCAAAAGTTCATTTGGCCATTAAGGCTATCTTTACCTTAGGTGTCGGAACCTTCCGACAGTTTGAGCCGGAACTTCCGACGTCATCGGAAGTTCCGACACAAACTGCCGGAACTTCCGGCTGTTGCTGACTAAACTGAACTAGAGTGTGTGCAGATTTTTAATTAGGCCCATTCATCCCCCTCTATGTCATTGTAGATCCTTTCAAACTAGCACTAAAAAGAGTACAATAATTTAACTCTTCAGATGCTCATCTTCCGTTTCACTCCACCCCCCTCGCATCTGAGCCTTTAAGGACTCCCAAGATCAAAAATTGCCTTGCATTAAACTCACACACCATCGTGGGGTCCCTGATGGTTGAACCGAGTTTTCTAACACGAAACAAATAGAATTATGTGACAACATCCCATATGCATGTAATGTATAATGTAGTGATCGAATTTTGGAATTCTTTATACTCCTCCATTTTAGACATTTTGGTGTTTTTTTTGAATACATAAATTTTTATATACAATGTCAGACATAAATAGTAAAAGTAATGTATTTAAAAAAGTGGAAACATCTTATAGTTTTTTAAAAACTGAGGGAGTAATTAACATGGATCAAAAAGAGCACTGCCGAATTCTGACTCAGTAACCTTGAGCCACCTCGTTGGTCGTGGTGGAGCTAGATAGGAAAATAGAGAGGCAATCTTTCTAAATACGATTCTTGCAACAAAAGCGGGCTAACGGATAGGGCCACGTCGCCCGTTAGCCCGCTGTCCGTTCGATCCGGCGAACTTGCAATAGCGGCCGTCCGATTGCGGATCGGTTGGGCTCTACCCGTTCCTTTGTCGACCCGAAACTTCGGCAACCTTCTCGGGGCTCATCCGTCGAGCGAGCGGCGGCATGGGCGCCAGGCGCCAGGCGCCAGCCACCAGCGAGGCGGCGCAGCTCCGCGGCCGCGGGCGAGCCGAGCGCGGCCCCGCAGGCGCAGGCTAGCGGGACGCGGCCACCACCGCGCGCCATAAGAACGGCCCCCCTCCCTCCTCTGCACTCTGCGAAGATGCCGGCGTCCGCACTCCGCTGGGCGAGCCGAGCGTGGCCCCGCAGGCGCAGGCTAGCCGGACGCGGCCACCACCGCGCGCGTGCCAGTCTCCGGCGGTCCGGCCGCTCGCCGACATCACTCCTCACACCGCCCTCGGCCGACAGCCCCTCCGCCCTCATCCCTCCTCCCAGCTTTCACGCGCGCGGCCTATGCTCCCATGCCGTTCGTGTCGCGGAGTGGCTAGCCTTAGTGTGGTGGAGCGGCTCGCCGGTGCAGCGGCCAGCGATTTGCCGGTGGCTTCCGCCATCCCCGACCTGCTCGGTGGCGCAGCGACCTTTTGCGCGACAATCGACGATTCTGTCGCTTCTTTCCGGAGGCATCGGTGGTAGTGGCCTGCTGCCCCCTCGATGCGGCTTCTACTCGAAGCCTTCCATTCTGCGATGAGCAATGGGGATGCAATTGATTGCCACTACATTATGGGCTTCTGCTGATGCATCGATATTGAGCTCAAGTTGCAGCTCCAGGTCCGTCCGTCCCATGCTCCCTCCCTCCTCTATCTAGCGCTGCTCGTCTCCCTCTCTTTGGTCCTGTCTGCCTTTGATACCCATGCTCTCCCAGCCATTTGATGAAATGCCTGACTGGGCTTGTTTCATTGTTTGTCGATAAAATAACAATACTTATCCTGGAGGTCTAACATTAAATCGTAATGCTTTCCTGGCCATTGTGGGCGCAAATGAAACTGCTACATCAATGTCGTAGATTAACTACACCTTCGATTGGTAAGTTTTATTGAAAGCACTTTTCTTTTCCATTACAAGACTAAGTTTATCTTTCATTATAATCCACTAATCCATAAACAAAGGGGGCTTCTGCTCTAATATTAGGTTCCCAAAATAGTATTCCAGTTATCCAGTGATACTATTACCAAAAGGAACTATGATGGCCCATGATCGCTATTTATTGATCTTGTGCTAGCCTACAGAGTTGCATCACTTTGTCCGAGAGGTGGCAATAATGTTGAAGCCAGGCATACAGAATCAATGGGATGAGAGCTTAGCCTAAATCAGATAAATTGTTCTGCTCAAGGCTACTTAAAATGCTAATCATTTTATTGGGACAAGCACCTTGGGCTCATCCCATTGTTTATTCCTTGCGATGACTTTGTATCTAACTGAAGTTTGAGATTTGAATTAATGTGTCCAACCAAATTAATTCTTTTCAATTGACGCCTTCAAGGATAAATTCTTGTATTAACACAAAGTGCACTATATGTTGCAGCTACGAGATAGCTGTTGGCTTAATTTAAAAACAAAAAGCATTTGATTGTGTTATAAATATAAATAATATTATGGTTACATATTACACAATTATGTTTTCCTACCAGAGACATGCTTACTTAATAGTACCAGTGATTTCTATTATCACAGCTAAAACCTTTTTTACTTCACTTCCTATTTAGGTTTGCACATTGGAGTACAGGTTTAGCCGAACAGTGCTTATTTTGAATTTCCAAGAATCTTTACTCACGATGCTAGCAAACAGATCTTCAGTGTAGCTTTTGTTGCTCTTGCAATAATAGATAACAGTTACACTATTTTGCTGGAGAGAAAGTCAAATCAGTACACTGTCCTCCAGTGGCACTAGCACTTCTTCTGATATACTTGTTTTTTCAAAATCAATCATATGTGTTCATTGTGACCGCTGCCTTTGTAAAACTACTGCTCTATACTTGTTACTTCAAAATCAATTATAGGTGTTCATTGTGACCGCTGCCTGTGGGCAGGCAGAAGTGAACCTTCTGTTGATATGATCGTTATCCGTTCTCAGTCGTGTCTACAAAAAAGACTCAACTAAACTTAATTCGAAGTATTTCATTGCATGCTGTATGCCAATACATGCATATATACCATCGAACTCAAACTGCTCTTTTCCACATCAATAACAATCTACATCATATAGGGCATGGAAGTGTAAAAATTCACCAAAATTAGACTAACCATTCATAAATTCAAGCATAATTACCCAAACTTGCATATCTATTTATAACAATCACATATAATGATAAATAAGTAAACAGCTTTTATAAACGGTTCTTATATACACAACAAGAGTTGTGGGTCATATAGCCAAGTGCTCAAAGGAGGGCGCGGTAAAAGCCGCGAAGCATGCCTACTCTAGTATCTTACCACTACACTATTTTGTCTCTGTGCCAATGTATATACATATGAATATGCTCGATGAGCCAAACTTGACAAATAATCTCCAGTGATCACATACATATGTAAAATGCACTATTGCCGTTAGAACAACATTCTATATATTGTGTTTTCTTTTTCCAAGCATGCCTACTCTAGTATCTTGTTTTTATCATTTATTTACTCTATAGATTCCAAGCACATCGGATATTTTCTATTATCGTGTTTTTTATAATCACAGGTAAGCAATCTCACTACCAGATGTTGAAACCCCCCACGTTGTTTGCTTGTACCTGAGCCATCGTCTTTTGTAATTATCTAGGTTGTCCAGCTTCTTTTGCAACACAATTGTTCCCTTGTTTCTTCTATGTCATGGTAGCTCGCCATCCCAACCTCTCTAAACAAAGAGTTCCGTTCCTGAGATGACAAAGAAGCTTCCAAATTATGTAACTGCCAAGTATGGACTGATTAGGTTAGGTATACATCGTGCTTCCTCTGATTTATGCTTATCCAAAGGACTCCCTGATAATATGGAAGTTTCTGTTATATATATTTTTGCACCAAATGTGTATGTTCATCAGAATGTTCGATTTTGCAGGCAAGAGCTGACAATCAAGCCATCTGCATAATCAAGACCCAGGAAGAGTTTGCTCTAGATCTATGACTAAACTGAAAATATGGAAGTTTCTGTTATATATATATTTGCTCCAAATGTGTATGTTCATCGGAATGCCATGGGAATGGGAATTATGACTTGCACATTTCAATTTATTAGCCAATGGTCATCTAATTTTGTAATTTGCATAAGTACTAGATATGGTAATTTTCTACGTTTGGTTCCATGTCCTTTGGCGATTCAATGAAATGGCGCTTCTGTTGTGAATGAACTTGTGAGATGAATATGTTCCCTCTGCTCTTACACTTTTTTTTTTTCTTCTCCTATCATACAGTCTGCTAGCAAAGAGCATTAGAGATTTTTAAGCCTGATCGACAAAAATATAAGCTTTCACATCATTAGAATCATTCAGAAATTAAATTAACCAGCCGGTCAACAAATCCACTGGCTGGTTTCCTCCAACAAGAGCGCGGCAACGCCGCGCTTGCTTTGTAGTATGACATGAAATGCAATTAGAGGGAGCCATATAATTTTGATAGCACTTCAACGTTTCTTTAAGAAGTGAAAAGTCCAATGTATCTCCCTCAACTATCGTTGTTCGTCTAATTTTCCTCGCTGAAATACAATACCCTCAACTTTCAAAATCTTTTGTTTTTGCATCCTGGGTGGTTTGGATTTTACAATATGACTTGAAATGGCACCACGTCAAAGAGGATAAATCAGACTAAATTGAAATTTAGGGAGGTATAAATCAAACTAGAAATATTTTAAGACCCAAAAATAATAAAAAAAGGTTGTTAAAAGAAATCCAGAAGTAAAACGCTAATAGAAGGCTTTTCTTTTTCTCGTCCCAAAACAAGTAATCCCGCCGACAAGCCCAGCTACAGTTTGAGCCCAACATATACAAACACGAGGATTCCAGGTATAAAATACAGTATTCTGCGGTTTGCGCTCGTGGCTCGTAACCCTGTACATGGGCCGGTTCGAACTCAACCCAAGCCGTAAACCAGCCCAAACAAACCCGCAAATGGAGTCCACACCGGGTTGGTTTCCATCCGGTTTTAGACCGTCGAACCCGTTAGCTCATCTTCTTCCTCCGTGTACCCGTCCTCGACGCAAGACGCGGTCCGCCGGCGCGGCTCAACTTCGCCGACTGAGATCCCCACGGTGGCGCTGTTGGAGAGCGAGGAGCACGCATGCGACTCGGCCAACGGCAGCACGCTGTCCGCGGCATCCATCCGGAAGAAGGCCATCGAGGTGGGGTCCCGCTTGAACGCTCTGCAGACCGGCATAATGGTGGCGCCGCCGCAGCGCACGCCCACGTGGAGGAGGTCCGGCCATGGAAGCAGCCGCCGCAGCGCACGCACAGCGCGCGCGTGGAGGAGGTCTGGCCGCGCAAGAGGCTTCCGCCTCCGGCCTCCCCGTGCGGCGGGCACGAGGCCAGCACGGGAGCTGCAGGGAGATTGGAGGGGCGGAGATTGGAGCCGTCTACGGAAGAAGGTCAGACAGACAAGCAAATCTTCTTGCTTTTCCTCCATTGCTACTACGTCATTCTCTCCGTCGAATCATCAGTCCAATCAGTTCATCGCTGATGATTGCTGCTTTTGTTTGTTCCGTCCATTGATACGGCACACACAGGCGTACATACAGAATCTCGAGACGAGCCGGATGAAGCTGGAGCAGGAGCTCACCATGGCCAGGCGCCAGCAGGTATCGATCGCCACGCCGATGGATGGAACAAGAACAATCCAGGCAGACAGGACGGCTAACCGCAGCCGCCATTGCTGACCAACTCTGCTGCTGCATGCAGCACGGCGGCGTGGGAGGAGGACTCGTCGCACCGGCGGCGGCCGTGGACCCGCGCGTGGCCGCGTTCGAGCTGGAGTACGCGCACTGGATGGAGGAGCAGGGGAGGCAGGCGACGGAGCTGCGGGCGGCGCTGCGCGTCCTCGTCGACGCCGGCCTGGCGCACTAACCCGTCGAACCCGCGCGTTCCAAACCGTCGCGCAGCTGCTCATACGGGTTCGATTGGGTTTTAACCAGAAACCGTATAAGTTACCAAACCATGTACGTACAGGGTTAGTGGCTCGCGAGCGCCAACGTGCCACTGCCATGTCGACGTCGCTTTGGATAAGCCACGGGCCCACGCGATCTCTCCTATCCTCTCGAGTGTCGCCTCCAACACAATGCAAAGCACACGACACGACCACCTCGCGGCCCCGCCCCGACGACGGTCGACGGCGACCATGTTTCCCTCGCTACTCTCGCGCGTGGCGTCCCCTCTCGTCACCACCGCGTCATCGCAGCAGCAGGCGGCAGCCGGAGCTCCTCCCCCGGGCCCGCAGGCGCTGAGGCTCCCGCCGCCGGGGAACAGGTACAGCTACAAGCCCGTCGCCACGACCCTGGTGGCGGCGGCCGCGGCGGGGCTCCTGCTGCTGTCCCCGGCGCGCGCGGACCCCGAGTCGTTCACGGTGTACTACGGCACGGCGGCCAGCGCGGCGAACTACGGCGGGTACGGCGGGAACGCGAGCAAGAAGGACACGGCGGAGTACGTGTACGACGTGCCGGAGGGGTGGAAGGAGCGGCTGGTGTCCAAGGTGGAGAAGGGCACCAACGGCACGGACTCGGAGTTCTTCAACCCGCGGAAGCGCGCGGAGAAGGAGTACCTCACGTTCCTGCCCGGGATCCGCGCGCTGGCGCCGCTCAGCGCCGTGCTCGACAACCTCGCGCTCTCCGACGTCGGCCTGCTGGACCAGATCGCCACCGCCGACGACGTGCGCTCCGCCCAGCGCGCCGACGCCGCCGGCCAGGTGTACTACGAGTACGAGGTGGCGGGCGCCGGCGCGCACAGCCTCATCTCCGTCACCTGCGCGCGGAACAAGCTGTACGCGCACTTCGTCACCGCGCCCAACGCCGAGTGGAGCCGCGACGAGGCCATGCTCCGCCGCCTGCACGACTCCTTCAAGACCATCCAGCCCGGCGCCCCGCCGCCGGCCACCGAGACCTAGCACTTGTCACTTGATCGAGAGAGCAGGCAGGCAGGCAGGCTACTGTGCGGAACAATGCGATTCGCGGTGCATCGTAACTGCTACTAGTAAAAATCATCAGTTTTGTATAGGCTCGAGGAGTAACCAGATGCTTTTCCTTCATTTGGTTCTGTGTATTATTACTCTGCTTTTCTTCACAAAGTTCTTGCATTGGATATCTTTACGAGTTCTTCTCGCCTAGAACAAAGCATCTTTATTCTGCATTGGATATTTGATAATCCCAAAAGGCATTGGTTCTCATCTTTATTATTCTGCAGTTCTGCAAGTCCAAAGATCTATGAGACTAACCTGGATCAAGCATCTCTACTTCTGCTTCCTAACTAATTTCTCTTAGTGACCCAAACTTATTCCCTCATGATATATATAATATAATATATATAAAAAATGCCTACTACGCTAACCCTGTTAGCTGTAGAAAGGGGTAATGAAGATTCAGAAAAAAAAAAAAACACTATAGCACTATATGCATCAGCTAGCCATGTCATCTCCTTGAGCCATTCAAAAAACTCTCGAACCGTGTCCCCTTCAAAAAATTATTAACATCTGCCCAGTTATCGATATGATCACACAATCGTTTGGTGTGGATTTTCACATGTCGACTGAACAGCTTCCTCTTTGGCAATCTTAGAAAATCCAGGACATCCATGAGCATCTGAAGACAGAAATAACACGCTGGTGAGGAAAATGAAGATTGTTTACCCTCAACAGAACGATATGAAGCAACAGCGACTCACCGTGCGATTGCTGACAACATCCTCATAGTACAAAACAACATGCCTGGTGTTCTTGAAATTCACCAAAGCATCGGCTGCCAACTTATCAGACCGTTTTAGTTCAGTAATCAATGTTTCTTTGTCAATGGTTGGTTTATATTGAGCGAGAATTTCAGCCTGCAAGAAGGGGAAAAAGGATCAACAAGATTCTCTTTACTCGACACACATCTGCACCATTTTTAGCAGGTAAAGAAGTTGTAATCATATATGTTTGATATATTTGTGATACCGAAAGATGCATACTTGAATAAAATATGACTCTTTGTGCAGGCAACACAAGGAAAAGTTGTGCACCTCATGTTTGGAGTGCACATGAGCTTTATGAGTTCCATTCAGCTGTTTCATGGCACTATCATGAGCATTTGCTAATATAGAGACATAACGCCGGAGAAGATTTCTTCTTAGTAGAAAAATTGCAGAAACACCCCTTCGGTTGAAGTATTCAACTATCTCTTGATGGTGCTTCATTAGACCCTATAATTTTCACTAGAATAAGCATGTCACTAGATAAAACAGATCAAGAAAGCTGAATATATCTTTCGAAATCGTGAGAGAAGAATAGTTCTATGTGCAAATCATAAAATCAAAGGACAAACTCAATAGATCTTTTGAAGTAAGCATATAAAAGACATCTTAGATAATGAGTCCTTTAACCTGATCTATAATTCTGTGGCAAAAGTTTTTGTACAATGCAAAGGGTCATATCTATCAGTAGCCATTGTCTAGCATAAACACCTTCAGTACATCAAAATCATCTATGTAAAGTTCAAGCAAGTTTGAAACAGGGGGAAACAAATCTTGATGGAGAGATATAATAATAAAATCATTAGTTAATGAGGTTTTTTTTTTTTTTTTGGCTTCGTTCCTTATATTTTAACAGTTTGTTTAAGTTCTGCAGGCAAGCAGTTTTCCATGTAATAAAATTGGCAATCTTGATGGAGGCAGCGCATCAAAACTTGATAGTCTCATTTCCTTGGTTATCAGATAGTCCATAAGTAATCAAACAAATTTCCCCTTAAGGAAACACACAAGTGTGATATAAGAAAAGGAACTAGGTTAGAATTGCAAGATAATCATGGTCTGCCCAGATTTAGTTTCAAAAGGGGAAAAGGTAATAGTAAATTGCAAGTTGTTCTACAATATAAAACTACTCCAAGAATGTTATAAATTTCTACATTGGATATCCATTTACAATATAAATAATCAAGATGAAAAATGTTCTGCGAAATTATCACGTGAGCAAGTTTTTGCTCCACCTACAAGTGCGATGAATATAAGGATTACCTGATTGAGCATCCATTTCAGCCCCACGGCAGCTGTACATTCATTCTTAGCAGCACTGCTATACCAATCCAAATTGTACAATTTATCCAGTGTTTTCGTGATTGCGGTGATATTACTGCGTCTTTCTTTGACAGAGAAGATCTCTCCATTGGAGCTAATATTAGGATGGCTATTCAACAATGTCTCAACCCATCCACTCCCTGACCTCTGCATCGACAAGATAGCAAAGAACCTAACCCCCGTGCACACACATTCTTTCCTAACAGACAAAGAACACACGTCAGTCACTAACCTGAAAGAAAAAAAAAAAAAACAAAATCAGATGACCCAGTATATCTTCATTACCTATCATAAGTATTCGGCATCGGGTAGTGCAAGTAAGGGATTTCTGTGTCTGGAATACTAGGATCATGGCAAGGTTTCTCCCTTTCCTTTTCTATCAAATTTGTCTGCATGAGCCTGAAAAGCATCCCGTTTTGCTTTAGGGACAATGAGAATATGTAGACGCCGACTAGCATTATCAGGCCCAATATGGCTATCCATAACGCAAGTGGGTATCGCTTTGCAGGCTTTGTGTTTACAACTGCTGTATCCTGCAATTAAAAAAAAAATTGAGGGTACTGACATTTAATGAAAGGTCACATGAAGGGACAATGGATTATCATTTGGGAATTCCCTCACAGCAATCTCTCTATCCTTAATTCTTGACTACAAACCCAGCGTCCCAGCCTTATCATTAAGCCACACGATAAACAATTAATAGCCTTTATATTAAACCAAAAGACAAGTATGGTCCCTGAATAACAAATACATGCATCGCAATCTACGCCTGTGAAATGGAAAAGATACAGCAACATTGTTGAGAGCACCAGACTCTCAGTTTATTCTAAAAAAGGAAAATGGCACCCACCCCAAATACTGTGTGAATCCTAGTTATGCAGAGGCCTAGATGCCTTTTTATTTGGTCCAGAGACAAAAAAAACTTTTGATTTTAAGTTTCCCAGGCCGTGTGAATCGTAGTTATGCAGAGGCCGGGAGTGATCTCAGGGTGGTTGTATCATCTTAATGTAATTGTCTTGTTATCAGTAAAACCCTCCTTTCTTATCAATAAAAAGATGGTGTCACTAGCCCAATACTTCATGTTCAAATGCTACCGGGCTTCGCTCAGGTGTCCAAGAAATACAGTACATGCATCTGTCTGAGAAATCAATAACAGCCGGTTGAATGAGGCATGAGCTAATATGCATGTGTTAGCCAGACAAGGGAACGGCAATTAGTAAAAGAGCCTAAAGTGCTGGTGCTCCCCCCCCCCCCCCCCCCCCCCCCCAAAAAAAAAAAAAAAAAAAAAAAAAAAAACCTGTCATGCACCACTGACTTTTGAACGACCGTAAATGGATCTTTACATTTTCAGTTCATGTAGACAGACAGATGAATATCTTCATCATATGCGCTAGCAAGTAATCAGTGAATTAAAGTCAGACAAGATCAACCAATAAAGCTCTGTTTTATACCTAATAATTTGTATTTCACTTCATTTTATATTGATAGTGCCACTTATGATTAAAAAACTTTAAACCAGGACAATGGATAGCTTCACAGGGAAGCATATAGGTGTGTCTGTCTGCTGTTCTAAAAGAACAGAACCACGTACTCCACATGGAGTAGTTCTTTACTGAAACTATTTTTCCGCACCTTTTTATTTGGATTTATATAATCATGAGGTCATCTGGACTAAGAAAGGCTTCTAGGTTAGTTCGAACTTGCTAACACATTTAGTCTACAATTTGTTACCCTGAACAATATATATTAATAATGCTGTAAACCAGTCAGTTAAAATGTTATTTTTCTGCACCCTAGCTAGCTACAACTCATTAATAGATGTTTTTGATAGTTTTTGTAAACGATTAAATTTCCTACATGCCACTGTTACTATGCCAAGCTACAATTGGCAGTAGCATGGCGGATTGGTGCAGTGCGAAACATTAATGTGACAAGAATAAGTTCCCTTCTTTTCAGTCTTTGAAAGAGAGTGCCACTTTGTTTCCAAGTTGTAATATAATGCATCGTAAACGTAAACCATGTTTGTCCACAATCACACAGCAACATGCATGTTATTCCTACAAACAAAGTGTGCATAATGAAAACACCTCACTGGTTAAACGAAGGTTCTTGACTCATCAGGCACGGGCAACGCTGAATATAAAATAAGGTCGATGTTGAGCCATTCCCTATATCAAAAGCAGTTACGTACGTGATTTACACTTATTTCTCATTCTATACTGACAGAGCCAACTTTGAGAACATTTGGCCCCGTTGTAAATTCAGGCAGAGAAACAAGCCGGAACATGGAAGCCTATGTGGAGAATGGACAATCTAAAACGGCAAAGTAATTCTCGAGGGAATTGAACTATTGTTTAATGAATCTATCCAAAGCAATTGGCAGGATGCTAGAGCGGGTGGTATTGTCTGGTAGTACAAGCTAGTTACATCTCAGATATAAACTGCAAAAACGCCGAAACATAATCCGAGGTCAGGGGCACAACAATAATTACACTCCCCCCAAATCCCCAACCAGTAATATAATCTCCTAATCACAAACACTAATAACGGAGAAACAGTAGATTGGCAGGGGGCGGGCAGAGATACCGTTCGCCTGACTGCCTGAGGCCTGACCTTAGTGGCGACGCCGAGATCCCCCGCCGCCCTGTCCCGCTCTCTCCCTGCCTCCTCCATCGGAGAATACCATCAGCAATCAGTCCACCCCGGGCTCCAAATCCACCGAGCCAATAACCCGAGCGGCGGACGCCGGACGCAGGATGACGAGTCGACGCCTCCCTTCTCCTCTCTCTCCGTCCTCCGAGGCGCGCGAAAATGGAGGGCCCGTGGCCGGGGGAGGTAGGCAAGCGGCTCGCCGCGGGAATGTAGCATCGATCGGGGCAAGGGGAAGGGGGAGAGAACGCTGGAGCCGGAGTGGAGGAGGAGGAGAGAGAGGGAGGCCAGGGCGCCCGGCCACCTACTCCGCTGGATGGTGGACGGTCTGGGACTCGTTCCGTTCCGTTGGTGTTTGTCCTTTCCTTTCCTTTCCTTTCGTGGCGCCGCAGGGAACCAGGAGGAAAAAGGAACCACGAAACGGACCGCGATGACGCGCGAAGCGATCGGAACAGGCGAACAGCCAGGGCCTGCCGGCCCATCGTTCACGCTCGGCGCATGAGGCCCATCCCTCAACGGCCTGCTTCGCGGCCTGCCTACCTACGCATCCTATATCTGCCTGCCTCCCAAGATCCGACGGCGAGAAAGCTCCCTCAGCAGCCTTTATAGACAGCACTCCCTTGCGCTGGCCCAAACCCTAGCCGTCACTCCTCTCCAGCGCCCGTCGCCACAGCCGCCGCCGCCGCCGCTCCTCTCGGCCACGCCGTCCGTCGAGCTGAGGTTCGTCTCCAAGTCGCGTTCCCTCCGTTCTCGTCCTCCCGAGCTTTGATTCAGTTCGCCATGAGGTGGTAGAGCGGGTCAGGTGCTGCGTAGCCGGTGTATCGCCAGTCATGCGGGGGGATGCTGGGGTTAGCTTTCGACGATCCACCCCGATGACTCGGGAGCTTTCGTCAATCGGGGATGCGGGTTACCTTTTGCCTATCGGCGGCTTGGCAGCCAGCGCCACGCGGGGAAGCTGGTCTGCGGGCAAGCCGACGCCTGACGCCCCCAAAAGTCTTGCGCGGTTGGGCCCCGTCCTAGATACCATACGCGCTGATTTGCACCTAGTTATTAGTTTTTATCCAGGCAGCTAAATCAGCAGTCGTCAGTTTCACAGATCTTCGCAGGAGTCGTTGCATTAGCAGCTGCTTTTGATGCGCATGGTTTTCTGTGTTGATCCCTGATGCTCTTTTGCGTTCCCATTTAGACTGTGACTGTAATGGGTATCGGGTATTCTGCTTGTACATGATCAGTGAAGCTTGTCTTGTAATTCTATTCTGATATGCTGGCGTGAGGGAATCGAGTGTTTGTTCTGGTCCAGGGAGGCTGTTTATTTAGTTATTGAATAAGTGCATCAGGCAGCAGGTATTGCTGCCTGCTGAGAGATCCCTTACTTTGTGGGTGATCTTTAATGTCAAAAAAATTAACTGCAGTGGGTAGCAGTTTTTTTGCTTTGTCATCAGTGTGTTATCAGTTGAGTTCTGGTAATTAGATTAGATGATGTCGGCGTGGAATACTACTGTTAATTTAATGGCCTGTTGTTTATTTACCATTTATCCTGAACAATCTGATTGATGGAACAAACTAATGCACACGTCATGAGTTACAATCACTAGAACAGATCATGTTTAATCTGCTATTATTGATACATGTTGTTAACTTGTTATATGTTGGGCTGGCTTTGTAGTTATCATTCTGCTGTCTTTTTTATGAGTTCCAACTTTCAATGGTATGGATCATGTGGTTAAGCTCGTTATATCTCCTATAGCAGTAGCTATGCATTTCTCTACATGTTTTCAATACGACACTGGATCCTTTTTTCTCCTGATATTTTAATGCCTGTACTGAATTAGCAAACCTTTACATCATTTTGCATTGATGTAGTGACATTGTTATTTCTGCTGCTGTTACTTGTGCCTTTGGTCGTGTACTCTGTCACTCTGTTACATAGATGTAAATGGCAGTTTCCTATGCTATTATCTCTGGCAGGAGACCCTTACAACTGTATTATTTTCTTCAGGTAAGGTCAGCATGGTGAGGGTCAGTGTGCTCAACGATGCTCTCAAGTCCATGTACAATGCTGAGAAGAGGGGGAAAAGGCAGGTCATGATCAGGCCGTCGTCCAAGGTTATCATCAAGTTCTTGACGGTCATGCAGCGTCATGGTTTGTTCTCAATCTTATGCCCCAACTCAATTGATTCATTCTGTGGATATGCTCGTGATTATTGTTCTGTTATGTAGGCTACATTGGTGAGTTTGAATACGTGGATGATCACCGTGCTGGGAAGATTGTGGTGGAACTCAATGGAAGACTAAACAAATGCGGTGTTATTAGCCCTCGCTTTGATGTTGGTGTAAAGGAGATCGAAGGATGGACTGCGAGGCTGCTCCCATCTCGTCAGGTTAGTCCGTTGAATATAACACTGCTTGCATTGTTTTCCTGCACACAAACTGCTTGGAGTTGTTTGTACGCTCGACTCAAGTGCTAATTTCACTTTCTTTTACTTGGATATGTAGTTTGGCTACATCGTGCTGACGACTTCTGCTGGCATTATGGACCATGAGGAGGCCCGTAGGAAGAATGCTGGAGGCAAGGTTCTAGGTTTCTTCTATTGAAGGAAGTATGGCGAAAGCACTGATGTTTGCAACAAGAAATCATCCGAGCTTCTGTTTTTTTTTTGGTCTGAATAGAGTGCTTTGTTAAGATTGTGGAACATGTTATGTGCTTCAGAAATTTAGAACCTTGTTATGAGCTGTCCCTGCATTTAATTATTATGACCTATATATGCCTGTCTTATGTTTCTTTCTTTCTTTTTTGAACGAACAGTCTTGTGTTTGCCCTCTTTCTATCTCAGAGGAAGACTAAGTTTGGCGTGGGACTAGGCGTGTCAATGATCTAGTTCGGCACCATTCGTTTTTCTATATTTGACCCGACCAACGACAAACATTTGACCCGATTGTTCTGTATTTCTGGAAAAATTCGGAAATGGTACGGAATATGGAAGGGAAGGTTTTTGGAATCACAACAGAAGTAGAAATGGGGTTTTTGCGTATTTAGCTAGAATTTTACTGGATTTGTTCCAGAATTTTATCGGATTTCAGTCACATCCATAACTATTAAGTGCAACATTATCTTTACAACATTTTTTTTGCTAACTATTAAGTGCTAACTCACCAAATAGGAAGAGATTTATGAATTGTGAAATTACACCTAGTTATACGATTGCGGTATTTCCGCTTGAGTTCCTGGCTTCTGACTGTTTCTGTTGAACTCCCGACCATATTGGTTTGTTTCCGTACGTCTGCATATTATGATTCCATTTTTGAACCCGTATTTTCTGAACTGGATTCTGATTCCGCCAAAAAAAAAAGAAACAGAAGTAGAAACGAGATTTTTTCCGTTCGTTTCCATAGCTACTCGGAAACATGAGTCATGCAGAGGATTCATTTTTTCTGCCGCACGTACCTAGCTGTGCGAGATTCTATTGTTCTATGGATGGATAGACTTAATAATTATGTTTCACGCCGTAGCAGCCTAGCAGGGGTCACTAGGTTTTTCGGCAAGACTACTTGTGGCGATGGATGATTTGTAAAGCTGATTTAATATGAGAGAAAAATGTTGTTTCATGGCTAAAAAGTAGGGTTGATTCTGGCTAATAAGTTAAAGCGAACAAATGGCAGTTTCATGTGCTCAATGGTAGAGATGAGATGGAATCTACACTTGTCATGGTTATAACTACTAAATCTCCTTTAATTAAATCATAAAAAGCTGGGATAGTTCATGGGATAGAGGATGGAGATGTAACAAATGTGTCCTTTTTTTTTTTTCCCTAGTAGGGCCATTTGTAGTTTTTACTAAGGGGCTGAGGGCGAGCCAAAAAATATTGGTGGAGCATTCGGATGCCCTCGTCTCACCATCTTGGGCTCACCTCTCGGGTACGCCAATGATTGGATCCAATCCAAACTGATTTTGCCAATGAAGTCAACCACCAACATTTTGGTGGCACACATGACAAATCGACCGTAAACCAAACGAGCCCTAAACATCCTGATGATAAATCACCATGTAATACTTAGAATATATGCAATCATTTTGGGGTCTATTGGTATGTCTTGTAATCATTGTATTTAGCTCTAGATATTTAACAATTTTTTAATCTGCAGCTACTAAACAATTTATAATTCCACAGGGTTCTTTCATCGAGGTGACATTCTAGGAGAGGCATTCTAATGCTTTCAGAGGTTCTACTGGAGTTCGATATGAGGATAAAGACTGGAGAGAAACTGGATGATGACCTCCAGCTGATTGATGGGCTAACGAACTTAGGCATGCTCATGCTGAGTAGACCATTCACACTTCGTTTTGGTGGTGCAGTTGACATGTGTTTAATACTTATGCACCAAGGAATGGAAGCCTTAATAGAAGTGGTCATATCAGAAGTCCATAGCGCTTTTGATTTATCTCCCAGTTCCTTTGTCTCTTTGCAGAGGAGGAGGAGCATACAGAAATTTGAATTTTTCATGGCACGTATTGACGCCTGCTCTGGTCAACACCAGATCTACATGAACCCATTTGGCTAGGGTTGGGTAGATCGGTTAGGGTAACCAAGATCTCCAAGTTCCCCATCAGAGTTGCCAAAAATGTGCTGATGCCTGATTTGTCCAACACACAAAAAACTTGTGCTAGATCGCACAGATTCACAACAAATTGATCACACAGCACACCCACACAAACCAGTCAGTCCCGTTTGGGAAACTTGTCAGATTGGTTTCTTAGGGTTTGTTGCGTCTAGGGCTGGACGAAAAACCTAAAGTTCGTTAGCTCGCTCGGCTCGTGGCTGGCTCGGCTCGTGTTGGCTCGGCTCGTTAGGATAACGAGCCGAGCCGAGACAAGATTTTAGCTCGTTAGATATACAGCGCCGCTCGCGAGTCAAATGAGTTAGAACATTCAGTATAATCCCAACCAAAATTAACCCACTAGCCTAATATATTTGTTACTTGTAACTTTAAGTCACCTCTTTAAGATGTATTCCACTTCAAACTTGTCTATGTAAGACGAACTGTCGGTGCTAGGGTCATTGGGTGCTAACACCGGCTAGTAAATTTGTGATTTGCAGTTGAGGTCACGGATGGTGTGCAAGGGGGAACACAGAGAGTTATACTGGTTCGGGCTAGCAATGCTCTACGTCCAGTGTGAGTCGGGTCGTATTGCCTTGCACCGGGGTGCTTGTAGTAGGAGTTACAAGCCTAGGCGAGAGAGGGAGAGGCTCCCAAGTCTCTTGTGCGTATGAGTTGCATGTATGTGCAATCTATTGCAGTAGGGGGTTGTGGGTCGACGCGAAGTCTCTCTGAGATTGGTCTCTGCCCTCCTTTTTATAGTTACAAGGGAGAGGCAAGAATTACATGTGTTTTGCTGTAGTTACAGTGCTCGATGTGGCGGTGGCCGTGAAGACGGATGCCCGGTGTCAGCCACGATCGCAACTTGGTACTTTGGAGGCATGGCTGTGGTCATTCAAATGATCTTCCACAGTTTCGTTGGTGAGTTCCGAGGTGGCACACAGTCCTGGACGTGGCCGCTGCGTGGCGAGGCGTTGTGGCGTTGTACCCGACTGCTGTTCACCCTGCACAGTGTGATGAGAAAATGGGTTGACCCCCATGTACTGACTTCCGAGGCTCGGGAGCCTCTTGCTCCATCGGGAGCGAGATGGGATGGAACGGTGGGAATCTTCTCCCTCGGGCGCATTCCCCTCCCACTTGCAGTACTTCCCAAGGGGTAGGCGGGCCCCGTCGTAAGCTTTGCCCATTCTCCCGGATTGGCCGAACAGTAGACGCCTCTCCTGCCCCTGCGCAGTTCGTGCGCCAGGGGTAAGAGCTGTCGCTGTCGTAGTTGGAGAATCTCTCCGTCAGCGTGGAGCTCCACTGTAGACCGTCCTCGGGACGGTGTGGAGGGAGTGGGGTCGTCAGATCGGTTGTCAGAGGAGATGTGGCAGTTGGTACAGCGGACGTGCGCGTGTGAGGCACAGTCGTGTTGAGGGGTCCACTCGATGGGACCATGCTCGTGAAGTGGTCAGGGAGGTCGCTTGGACTGCAAGATTGCGTTGCTGGCGTCGGCATGGCTCGGGCGAATCGGAGAGCTGCGCCCGAGCGAGGTTGCATATGGCAGGGAGCTCGGACGAATCGGAAGTTGGTCGTCCGAGACTGCTGCATTTGGTAGTAGGCTTCGGGCGAATCGAAAGGTATCGCCCGAGGGCCCTGCTTCCCCAAGCCCTGTTATGGAGGCTCGGACGAATCAGAGAATCCGGCCCGAGGGGTGACTTGTCGTCACAGCGTCGTTGCCTACGGGCCTTTTATAGGTAGCATTGTCATGGGCCTCTCCTGGGCTTGTCCGGGCCAGGCCTTATCTGGGGAATATGTTTTTGCGTTAAAATTGGGTACCCTATTCTTTGGTACCCGACAGTAGCCCCCGAGCCTGTGGTGGAGTAAAGACACTCCTCCAGAGGCTCATGTTAGTCTCTCCCGTCGGGTTAGTAGGGTTTGGTTATTTTATCCGGTGGGTGCGCGCGAGCACACCCACCGGGTGTAGTCCCCGAGGCCTTGGAGGGATGGTGTATCCCTTCAAGGGCTTGAAATCGCGCTTGCAGGACCTCGGGTGCCTTTTTGCTTACTTGCTGATGATTCGTCCCTTGGTAGGGTCTTTTTGGTACTGGAGCCCCCGAGCCTCTGCCATGGGTAGGTGGTCGTCCTGGAAGCATCCTTCATCCTGCCAAGGTGCAAGGAGAGTTCCCGAGCCTCCGTTTTTGTATCGGGGGTCGATCGGGTTTTTCCTTGTCTTTTTCGTTAGTTCGACCTTCACGGTCTTTTTCGAGAAGAGGAAGGTTAGGTCGTGCTCAACTTCCCATGGTGGGCGCGAGTCGGCATTTCCGGTGAGCTGCAAGCGGGTTTTTTCGAGTGGAGGTCCCTGCCCCGTTCGTTGGGGGTCAGCTAGTGGCCTGAGCGCACTCCAAATACTTCCTGAGGGTCAACTTGTGGGTCCTAGGTCCCTTCGACGGGTCCCAAGGGCCTGATGCCTCCCGCGAGGGGATTTCACACCGTCAACTCGCTACTGGGACTCGGACACAGCACGGGATGTCCCTTGTGACGCTTAGGCGTCGGGATATTGACCGTTTAGTGGTCCATCTGCCAGCTGTCCCTAACTCGATTCCCCTAGGGCGACTGTTCGAGCCACTGTAGGGCCAGTCTTCGATCCCCTGGGAACATAATGGGCACCCGAGCCCGGGATTCCTTCATCGAGAAGGAGAGTATCGGCGGAACCGAGGCGGAAAAATGTAATGATTCGGCGTACCTTTTGAGGCGCGAAGCCTGAAGAACGCGACGGTTCGGGGCAGTCGAGGCGGTTGCATGCGTAAGGCCGGCGGCGATGCAGAGAGTCCTGGCGGGCCCCACGCGATCAATGCGGTGGATTTACCACATCCGTTTCGATTCGTGGCTTAGGTATATAACGGAAATCCGCACCTTTTTTCTTTTTTACCTTATCCGTTCGCCGCAGCCATTCGCCTCTCGCCTCCTCGTCTCCGTCGTCCTGGGTTTTTTGCTAGTTCCTCGCCCTCGCCGCCGTCGCCTTCTTCTGTCTTCTCGCGTTCTTTCCCTCTCGCCATGGCTGCTCCCGCACCTTCTGATGCCGCCGCCACTGTCGCTGCCCCACTCGAGGTGGAGCCTTGGCTCCCATCCTCGGTGACGGAGGAACAGCTCGAGGATCTCGTGAAGTTGGGACTCCTGCACCCCCGCACCGACCCGCAGCGTCTGGAGTGGATCGTGCCGTCGCGCGACCACCAGGAGCCACGGCCCCTCGCGGGGTACGTGTTCAGCTTCATCGCCTTCCACGAGCGTGGGCTCGGGTCGCCGCCGAGCCGGTTCTACCGGGCGCTCCTCTTTTCCAACGAGCTGGAGCTGCACAACCTCACCCCCAACTCCGTCTCGCAGCTGGCGATTTTTGCCGCCCTCTGCAAGGGCTACCTCGGGGTGGCGCCGCACTGGACCTCTGGCGGCACCTCTTCCGCGTCGACGTGTACACCAAGTCGTTCGGCGTGAAGAATCTGCGAAAGCTCGTGAGCGCCGGGGCTGCAACTTCTCGCTGCGTTCCGCCGACTACATTCCTTGTAAGGCCCCTTCCTCCAATAAGGGGTGGCATGACGGCTGGTTCTACCTGCGCAACTGTTGACGTTTCCTAACGCAAACAAATTAATCCGCAAGCTCATGGATACCGCTGTAGCTTTCACCCAAGAGTATTTTAGGGTATCGATTTCCACGGGGAACGCGAAGTGTACTAATTAGGTCTCAAGATCGCCCAAGGATAAATATAAATGTTTTTGTAGGGAGAGAGAGAGAAAGATTTCCTAAGCTCTCCAGATAATCTATGAATCAAGGTTACTATGAGTGTAATTATTTTGGGACATCAAAACACTAGCCTCAGACTGAGATGAGAATGGGACTAGGAAGTTCTGACTACGGTCCTACAAACTCTAACCCGAACGTGGTGGAATACGTCGGCCGTCAGGGCCGTCACCACCTGGGGCTACCACAACTATACGTAGGGCTAGGTGTAATTCCAGGTAATTGCAAGACTAAGCACCATGCCCAATTTATTAATTACTGCTCTAGCGTTGCAAAGACTAGAGCACTTGATGCAAGCGGGAAACTAATAAATAACTTAAAAGTAAATACTGAAAGTAAATAAAGAACTCAGGAATTAAGAATTGAAGAACCTGGAGATTGTTGAAAGACGAACCAGATACTGCAAAAGTACAATGTTGAGGAAGATCCGACAGACCTGGCTCCTCCTCCACTCTCTCCTTCTCTCTCCCTCTTCTAAATTACAACTAGAAAAACTAGAACTAGAACTAGAAGTAGATGAACTAGAACTAGATCAACTAGAGGGACCCTACTAGCCCTAATTTATGTAGAGAATATGAAGCACCGCGATGTAGAATGCCCTCTGGAGAGGGCCTGGGGCGTCCTTATATAGACCGAGGTGGAGTAGGGGGCAAGGAATTGCCACATCATCGATCCGTGTCACATTTTACGTGCACCGTCCGATCAAACCGACCTATATTGGATGGTGGAGGATGTTACTTGATCACCAATTAATCTCCCTACTGACCTGTGCAGAAAACCGAAGAAGAACCGGCCTAAAAGGCCTCGAACCGGAGCCAAACTGAAGAAACCGCGCGTCTGCAGCGTTTCTGGAGAAATCTGGACTCTTCCGGCCAGCTGGACCGGGCGGCTTGGCCGGTCCAACTGCCCCTCCTGCGCAAACCACTGAAAAATCGGCCTCCTGACCTCCCCTGACGCGCCACCTATCCCTGGTCCCGCCGTGCGGCCCGCCTCCTCACACCCGCGCGTGAGCGCGCGCCTGCATGCGCGGCAGCGCCACGTGGCGCCCAGCCATAGGCTGGTGCGGTCGCCTGTTTCCCCAACGGGGACAGCTGCTGCTGCGTGTTAGGCCCGCGGCCAGCGCCTGTCTCCCCATCCACGCGCATACGCGCGTGTCCCCCGCTGCTGTGCGCTGTTCCGGTGGGGCCTGCCTGCATGGGACTGTGTAGGTGGGTCCCACCTATATTTATATAGATTTTCTGAAATGCATATCTTTTTATTCCGGCGTTCAAATGTAACAAACTATATATCCATTTCGATCAGCACAATGAGACCTCCACAATGGTGTAGTCCAATTCACCTTTTGAGATACTTTTATTTGGTGCAAAATTAAATATTCCTACAAAACATCGGGAAAAAGCAAAACTCGTGGAACTCGTTAGTCTTAAACTCTACAACTATTGTTTATAATTTGTTTTAGGTTTTTTTCATGCAATAGTTGATGGTTATATTTAGTGTTTAATGACCGTCAACAGCAACGGCGGGGGCGCCCTCCCCGGGTACACAGGAAAGGTGATCTCCGTCCCCCTCCTGCAGTGGAAGCGGGGGTGTCTGTCGCGGGACGCCAAGCACCTGGAGCCTTACCTCGTCGTGTTGTAGACGCTACATGACCGGGGCTTGACGGCGGCCGGAGTCGTGGCGCACTTCCATGCGCGGACAATGCTGCCCCTGATGGAACGTCGCCTGGCCTTGTACGAGATTGTGGAGGGAGCGCCGAAGGCGGGCACGGCGATGTTGACCCAGGGGATCAACCCTGAGGAGGTCATGCGCCATGTCAAGTACACGGTGGGCGGTCACCTCACCTGGGATGACCTCAAGAGGGTGGCCATGCACCCGCGTCCGGGCTACATCTCGCTGGCGAGTATCCGACCTTTCGCCGATCGTTCGCACTTTTGCCCTTTTCCGACCCCTTTTTTCTCCCTTTGGCGTATGGCCTTTCGAGGGAGGGAAAGCCCTCCTTGCCCCCTATCCCGAAGGATGCCGTCCCATGGGCTCGGAACCACCTCCAGGGTGAGCAGTAGAAGGCGGAGAAGGACAAGAAGACTGCAGAGAGGAGGAAGAAAGCCCGGGAGGCCCACAGGCACGTTCAGCTTCGCCGCCGCCAGCGGGAGGCTGGGTAGCCGGAAGAGGAGTCGCCTTTCGAGGAGGATGAGGAAGAAGATGATGATGATGGTGATGACACTTGGCCCATAGTGGCCACAAAGCCCGCGGTGGGCGTCGACGAGCTGGGGAAAGCTCCTGTGTCGGTGCTCATCGGCGAAAGTGCCGGGGGCCGTAGCCCGAGCCCTTGTAAGTGCATCTAGCCCTTTAGTGGGTTTTGGTGAATTGAATGACAAGGCAATTAAAGGTCTAATAAGTTTGCTAAGTGTATCAAAGGTTTAACAAGAAGGCAAACGTGGTGGTATTCCACAAAGTGTTCAAAAGAAGGCCAATATTGTGTATTGTTGTGTTGAAAGATCATTGATACAATCTAGTTCAAGTGAAAGGCAACAATGCAAATGGAATTGATGAGATGGCTTATATGGTGGGATATCATAGCATTATGAGAAAGCAAGCATATTTGGCAAATAGCAAAAGAGACATGAGTTGATAGTCTTGAATTGTTCTCAATCATGACTTGCTTTTTATGAAACAAGAAGAGTTGATAATGGATTAGTTGTGATCAAGCTAAAAGTATAAAGATAGATATTGAAGTGAGTGTTTGGAGTGTCAAGCCAAAATGAAGAGGATATAAGGAATCGTGAATTGGCTTGACCATATTGATGTTAATTTATATGTCACTCTATGTGAAGCTTGATTGATCTCAACATTCATATCTAGAAGATATTCAAGCAAGGATCATAATATTGAAGAAATGGTTTTTAATGGATGCTTAATATGATGTGACTTGAGTATGGCTTGATAAGGTGAAGATAGTAAGGAAAGGGCTTCGAGGGACTAAGCGGAGGTGAAGGGTAAGCAATGGCTTGGACCGAGGTACCATGGCTACAGTGAAGAAGAGAGTACTTGCATTTAGTCGAGGAACTAATCAAGCTATGAGGAGTCATATTGTGTTGAGGATCAAATCTTTAGTGAAAGTGATTTGAAGCCATGAATTGAATTCACATGTGTTGAATGGTTCAAGTCACATTCTCAAGATGGATTGGCTCGAAGGGATAAGACAAGGATGATTGCAAACCATTATGGAGAGAGTTTGAGAAAGAGGACAATACGATTGATGGTGGAATCCCCAAATTGTAAAGTGCAGCGGCAACAAGCTCAAAGGAGTTTAAATTCTTCTATGTTTTGAATTTGAGTTTAGGAAAAGCCGTACTATAAAGGGGGATACAATGCGCAAGCTTAAACATGTGACCAAGTGCTTTAGTCTCCACCAAACATCCTAATTTCCACTACCAAAACCAGCCACAAAATTCTATATCATTCTGATCTGTTTTGGCAGCGCGGCACTGCCGGCCTTGTAACAACCCTAAAAATCCACACAATCTAAAAATCCCAAACAATTAAAATTTTTCATTTATTTATTGTGAAAACCCATTTTTCTTGTGCAAGCATATAGGTTTCATTATGAAATTGGTAAATAATGGAGTGTAGTTTGCATTTTAATTCCATTCACATAGAATAATAACTTATGCATCACATTTGGGATTTATTGCAACTTATGTTTGTATTTACTCAATAATTAAAATGGGCAATATATGTATATATACACTAAACTGAAAATAGAAAAGGAGAAAGAGAGTTAGGCCAGCCATTCGTTTCGGCCAGCCGGGTCGCTAAGCCAGCCCCAGGCCCGCCCGACCTTCCTCTCCTCATCTCACCGTGCGCGGCCCACGTCGCGGCTCGGCACACACGCGCTCGCTGCCAACCCGGCCCCGCCTGTCAGCCGCTCTCGCCCCCCCACTGTTCTTCTTCCTCACGAAGGCGACGCGCCTGCCGGGGGTGTCGCGCGAATGGCGTGACCCCGGTCCCACAGCCGACAGCATGGCAGAGCCCTGACCCCGCTGTCCCCCTCCTGTCCCCTCCTTTCTTGGCCGCCAAGCGAACCCGCACCCATCCGGAGCCCTAGATCCACTCGAGCCACGGCCCTTCGATCGGCCGAGCGCAATCAGGACCGTTCGCCATTGGAGCTGGCCAAGCTCGCCTATAAATTGGAGCACCCCGAAGCCTTACCCTCATTTCCCCTCGCCGCCACCGCAGCACAGACCGGCACACCGCACCAAACCGAGAGAGAGAGCGTAGGAGAAGGGCGGATCAGAGGAGGAGAAGCTGCCGGAGCGCCGCCGCCGCGGAGCACGCCGGAGCCGGACACGGAGGAGAAGCCCGAGCTGCGGACGAGGAGCGGCACGGCACTGCGATCGCTCTGCACGGCTCCGACTCGCCACTGCACCGCCATCCTAGTTTCACCGACACCACGGTGAGCCACCGCACGCCATGTCCGAACCTTGCCCTGCTTTTGCCATGGCGTTCCACCCTCGGGACGCGCAGGCACGAGCCTTTACCGGCTCGGGAAGATCACCTGCACCATGCACTCATTCGACCGGCCGAAACCCCCGGACTACAAGCTTGCTAGACCGAGAACGCAGCACGACGCGTTCTCGGCGGAGCGCGCTCACCACCGACGCGTTCCGACGCCGAATCACCCGTTCCGAGCAATCCGTCTAGCAACCGTATAGGTTAGAGCGTCGTGGAGCACCGCCACGACCCCCCTCGAGCTAGCTACGCGGATCTAAGCGCTAGAGGAAGCCTGAATCGCCTTGGCCGCGTGCGCCGCGACCTTACCGGAGCGCCGCCGCGAGCCGTCGCCAGAAGAAGGTCATGCCATGGCTAAGTTCGCCACCAGAGTGTTGTATGCCTCTCTGGCCTCACCAATTTGACAAGACCGCATTCGATTGAACCAATACTTGGTCGTAGCCGCGATGCCGCTTTCCGCCACCGTCGGCGACACGCCGCCGCCACAACCGAGCACCTTGGAAAGCTCGGTAGCCAAAATTGGTAGTTGGTATACCATCGCCATAGACCCTAGACGCGTATACACCTCCTAGAAGACCTCCTTAGCCCCGCCGGAACCTCACAGTCGCGACGACATCGCCGCCGACACGTTCCGCCTCGCCTAAATCCGTTCCGAGTACCCCCGGTCGCCTCGCGCTGCAGAGAAAGGCCACCGAGGTTCGCCAAGTCTGCCTCGGCACCGCCGCTAGATAGCCGAGCCCTGCCTTGCCGAAATATGGTCATCGCTGCCCTGTCATCGTCCGCCGCACCGGAGAGACACCGCCGCCTTGAACAGACGCCCTGGAACCCTGCTAGCACCGAAATGTCCGATTCGCCCGAGCCTCCGCGGGAGACCTCGGGAGAACGGCACCCTCGGGCGCCCAAATTTCCGATTCGCCCGAGCCTCACCGGGAGAGCTCGGGAGAGCAGCCCCCTCGGCGCCCAAATTTCCGATTCGCCCGAGCCTCACCGGGAGAGCTCGGGTGAGCAGCACCCTCAGGCGCCCAAATTTCCGATTCGCCCGAGCCTCCGCGGGAGACCTCGGGAGAACGGCACCCTCGGGCGCACCAAATCTCCGATTCGCGCGAGCCCCCCGGGAGAGCTCGGAAGAGCGGCACCCTCGGCGCCGCGAATTTCCGATTCACCCGAGCCCGCCGAGGTACGCCGAACTATGCCGAGCCCCGCCGAGCTACCCCCGACCACCGCCGAGCTCCGCCGAGATACCCCCAACCACAGCCGAGCTACCACCGACCACCGCCGAGCCACGCCGAGCTACGCCAACTCCGGCAACTCTCTGGGAACCAGCATCGAACACCTGGTGGGCGACCATCGGGTCTGTGTTCTGTTGAGGCGCCACTTGCCGCACTACTGGACCCGCGCGCCACGTGGACCAATCCCGAGCTGCCCCTATTAACCAAACAGTTTTCTCATTTTCAGAAAATAGGATAATCTTCGGAAATTCATAACTTATTCATACGAAGTCCAAAAATTGCGCACCATATATCAAAATTCTCAGAAAAATGAGATCTACAATCTAAGACTGTGTTTGTGTGCATTTGACTCTTTATTTTATTGGATTTTTCTGAAATACTCTATAGGAGTCGCTGACGCGACTATTTCGTGTTCGATTTCAGAGACGGAGGAGGATCTGACTAAGGAAGACGACCACGAGTACTTCCAAGAGCTAGGAGACGACTACGAAGGTGCCACGTCCCACCAAATCCTTAGATCCTATTACGCATTGCAAATGACATTGTTGCTATTGCTTTATGATTATGTATGGATTGGTTGCATGGTAGTATATTTGAATTCCCTGCCTTGATAAGACTTTACCCTGCTATCCGCTGTTAGGTTAGCTGCTGCTTATTTTACTGTTACTCTTCCACTACTTACTACTTGCTATATGCTATGTGGTGGAATTGGGACGGTGTATAACTGATTATAACTACTGGGAGAGAGTGCTGCGTGCGTCTTGGGTGCGTGGTAAGGGTTGATGTCAACCAAGTGGGATGTGAGACGAGCCCATGGGGCAAGTCGTGCCGGGGGTGCAACCTGGGCATCCCCAAGCGAGATACCTGTGGCGGGTAAAGTTGTTGAGGAGGTTCCGGGTGGGATAGCCTTGGTGGTTTGAAGCCCGTGGACGGAGGTGCTGTGATAGCACGGGGAGAGTATCCCCTAAGTGGAGATGGCTGCTTGGTCAAACCTAGGATGGACTAGTTTCAGGTTCATGGGAATCCTTTTCTACTCACTCGCTTCTGATGGGCGGGAGACGGCTGGACTACTTGGTAGGACGGTGCCACTACTGCTAGGTTGAAAGGTGATAAGGGTGGGCGGAGACGGTCGATGGGTTCCCGTTCCGTTCTAGATGCACAGTACCACTGGATGGGCCCGGTACTGTGTCTCCCAGTCTCAGCATAACGGTGTAGGATCCGGAATATCCCAGGGCTGAGTGGTAGGGTGGCATCGACCTAGGCAAGCAAGCATCCGGAATTCTGCCTAGGTGTTTGCGCAACACCTATGATGGCTAATCTTGTGAGTAGTGAAACCTCTGCAGAGTGTATGGTTGATCGATCGATACATATGCCAACCTGTTGGCTATGGACCTTTCCTGTGAAGCTTCTACTAGTGTAGTGAGTGTTCTCTTCTCCCCCTGGATAACATTTTTCCGGCAGTGTACCCGTTGTGGTAGTGTGTCGCTGAGATAGGCCCGAGAGGGAGTTGGGCCTGTCGAATGAGAGTGAGGTGTGGGTATGTGAGGTGTGGTGATGGGAAAAGGGAAAATGGTGTTAACTGGTGATAAAACTTGACTAATTAAACATTGATTACAGCTGCATAGGAAAACCTCAGCCTATAGGTCTGCTTGTATAGCCTTGCATCCACTTTCCACAAAGCAAATGCTGCATAGGTGGGCTCCGTGGCCAGTACAAATCGTACTGATAAATTTGCTGTCAGGTGACGAGAATGAGTACGACTTCGAGGGAGATGATGACGAGGAATAGGGTCACGTGCTACACTCAAGTTGGCCGTGAAGGATGAATCGCTTCCGCATCTTCTAAAGCTTCTCTGATTGATGATTCCGCCAGTGTGGCGATGTAATAAATATTTATGTAAGACTTATTTACCGCTGTATGGATCCTGGTGGCAACTGAGATATGGGTAATTTCATGGATTGTCCCAAGCAATCTGTTGAATTACAATTCGAGCCTGTGGATTTCCCTTCGTGGGAATCGAGGTCGTTTCAGGCCTTAGGCGCGGCACTGCCGGGGTCTGGCACTGCCGGCCTCTGGCCCGGCACTGCCGCGACTTAAAATCTGACCGTTGGTAGAAAAGGGTATATCTTCCACCTCTCGTCGCCCCCAACGGCTAATTCGGCCATTCCCTCTCCCAGGTGCAACCAGAGAAGCTCTCTCTTCCTCTCTCTCTCACTCCATTGGAGCCCCTCAAGCTTCTCCACTTGATTCCTCTCCGATTTCTTGAGTGTTTGAGCCTCCAAACCATATTAGAGAGCAGCCCCAACTGTTCTTCATCTCCTAGAGCACTTGGTTCGCGTTCAAGCCGGTGGATTGTGTTCATTACTCTTGGAGCAAGGCTCCTAGCCGGCTAGGCGTCGCCCGGGAGCTTCCAACTCGATTGTGGCAGCCCCGGGACGTTTGTTATCACCCTCTACATCTAGTGGAACACCCTCATCTCAAGAGTTTACTCTCTTGACTTGAGAATGAGGTCAAGGTTGAAAGAGACCAAAGCCTTTGTGGCTACCTCAACAACGTGGACATAGGCAAGCCTTAGTGGCGAGTTGAACCACGGGATAAATCGGTGTCTCACTCGTGTTCTTGTGATTTGCATTGCTTACTCATATTTTGTGGTGATTTTAGGGATTGGTCCTGATCTACTTGTGTGCAAGCTTCCGCTAACATCCAGGTGGTGGAATAGGCTCTACACAGTCCCAGGAAGCTCACAAATTTACGCGATCCATTTTTCGTTGGATAGTTTTTGAATTGTGAGCTTCGGAGGTCTGCCAGGGCAGCAGTACCGCTCTGAGGAGCAGCAGTGCCGGGCTATGTTCTGATATTTGTTTGAGCTAAAATTTTACAGGCCTATTCACCCCCCTCTAGGCCCCTCTTGGTGACATCAAGGTCCTTACAGCCCTCAAGCAAAATTTTCAGGGGCCGTGTCCGGAGGCATGGCCTCGGGTAGTAGGGCCCTTGGGGCCAGCGCTTCGATGGCTAGCGGCCACGAGGGGCTGTTGGAGGGGCCGGGAATGGGCTCAGGCCCAGCGCCCGAGGCGGCGAAGGATGCTCCTTCAGCTGCATCCAGTGGTAGGGTCCAAGGACCCCTGTTTAAGCGAACCCTTCCCCCCGACGCATCGCAGGTTGCCAGGACGACAGAGGGCGGAGGGAGCAGGGAGAGGATGCCGCCTGCTTTGGAGTTGGGCGAGGCCGGCACCCCAAATCTCGAGCTGGGGTCCACCCGAACCAAGGCGTCTCCGCTAAGGGATAGCGGCGTGGAGGGTACCCCTGGCGACCAGGCAGGACCCCCACCATCGGAGGCGTCTCTGGGCGCGGCCAACCGCGAGATCGAGGCGCTGCCTACCCCGCCGCCGACGATGCGGCCCGCGTCGTCCGTTGGGCCTGTCGTTCTGGCGAGCGCCGGTGCGACGAGGAAGATGTCGCTCCCCAAAACCAGGTGGGTCGTGTCTCCAATCATTCCCTTTCTGATTCTTGTTCTTTGTGCCACAAACACCCATTCCTCCCTATCCTGTTCCAGGAAGCGTCCGGGGTCGGCTCTCCAGGTTTCGCATCAGAAGGTCCTGAAGGTGCAGGCCCAGAGCACTGCTGGAGGAGAAGGCCACCTGGCGACCGAGGAGGTTCCCTCGGTGGAGACCCATCCGTCCGGGGGCTTGGTGGCGCCGGAAGCGGTCCCTTCTCCTGAAGTCATTGTGACAGCGGCCGCCGCCGAGGAAGCGGCCTCGGCTCCGGCTCCCGAGGCTCCCGTCATCGCTTTCGGGGATACCTCGGGAGCGCTGACCACCGTTCCTGTGCCGAAGCCGACCGACGCCAGTGCCACGCGGCCATGGACGTCGATGTCCCGCTGCCATCCAAAGCCGTGACTCCACCCCCCGCGGACTCCATGGCGCTGGTTGTTCGGGGGGCGCCTTCCCGGGTGCTGACAAACTCCCGCATCGAGTGGACCGACCGAGTTAACCGCGAAGCTCCGCTGGTCTTCTCGTTGTGGGATGATGTTGAGGCTACTCGCTAGGACGGGCTCTAGGACCTCAAGTCGTCATGGTCAGAGAGCCTGCGTCTCCTTGCGGACCCCATCGACTCGGAATTCCAGGAGCGACTCCAGGTGAATGCGCGTGCTCTGCTTTTTTCGTTGCTTCGGTGGTTCAGGCTGGCGCCTCCGCTTGATCCATTTGCTTTTGGTTCTTCCTTAGGAGCTCATGATGACCTCTCATGAGAAGTCCTGGTTCCTCCGCCAGGGTCTTGGTCTCTGGAAGCAGCTGGAGCTCAAGAGCCAGGCCCTCACTCGCTCCCAAGAAGAGCTCACCCGCGTGACCGCCCGGCTGGCCGACCTTAGCCTTGACCGCGACGCTCCAAAGAATGAGGTCATGGAGGCTCAGGGTTGGGTCGCTCCCCTAGAGGAGCACGTTCAGCAGCCGGAGGCCGCCATGGCCGAGGCCGCTCGGGAGCGGGACGCCGCGCGAACACTCGCCGCTGAGAAGGAGGCCACCGCCGAAACCTTAACCACGGATCTGGGGCAGACTCAGGCAGCCCTGAGCCAGGTGGTGGGCGAGGTCGACACCGTCGGGAGGAAGCGAGGAAGGTGCGGGAGGAAATCGAAGGTAAGTCCTACCTTTTTGTTTTCCGCCTGCTCTGGTTATCTGTCGTTCTTCGTCTTCTCTGTCTAACTGGTCTTCCGCCATAGCTCTGAAGGTGGAGGCCGTCAGTGCCCAGGAGACCATTGCCGCCCTCAACGCTGCTCATGACGCCGAGGTCGCCGACCATCAAGACTTGCAAATGGTGGCGCGCGCGTTGTGCGACGCCCTTGGGGTTGTATTTTTAACATCACTTCATGTTAAGTTGTCATGCCTAACATGATGCCAAAAACCAAAGGTAAAATAATCTTCACTTGCCTCCTAAAAATAATACTATAGAATATATCCGCAAGCGCACAGATAATTCTCCCAATGTAGCACTTCGCCCGGTAAGTATTCCGAGTATCGTTGATTTGTTTTATGCCAAAAGGATAAAGGTGGCATTCTACTCATTAGGATAATCTACTATAATAATTGGAAAGGTAATTGTGCAGACCCATGATAACCCATAACTCTAGTGCTTTAGCGATAAATAAGTCAATGATAAATGGTAAATGATAACCGAGTAAATGAGGAAAATGGTATTCCAGAAATAGAATATAGAGACTCACTAATGTAGAAAAGACAATCTCGACATTCGGCTAAAGTAAAGAAAACCTATGTAATTATTAAATACAAAGTCTACAGCCTATGCCACATTACACATCTTCATTTATAGCATAATCAACTCAGAAAACATCATAAGGAGCATCATCTAATGAGGATATTAAGACACAAGGGTCACCTCCTTCGCGACCGCGCTCTGCTAGTCCTACGTACGGGGGGTCGACTGCAGAGGAACCAACGCAGCTGTCACCTACACGGACTACCACATGATCCGGCACGTCAGGGTGCCACCGTAGGTACACAATATATCTAGACACCACGTCTACATAATGCATACCACCTAACTCACTCGAGTACTGAATTAGGCGCTTTACGATCATACGATAATAATCATCACCAATCATAACTATATCGAATATGCAACTAAAATAAATTAAGAACTGAATAAGTAGCAATATATTAAAATAAAGTAAAGTCATAATGAGATACAAGATAATATTACCGATCTCCAGACGAACGGATCTTGAATCCCGAGCGTAGCGCCCAACTCTACTTAAACCTTGCTAGACGCCTAAACTATGAACTTCAAGAACTAGAGCCCTATTTCTAATCTCTGGAAACCCTAACTTCTGTCTACTCTTGACGAATGAAGCAGGAGGAATGAATTGGTGCTCTGGGAGGGGGGTCTGCCCCTTTATTTATAGCCCGGTGGGATGAACGTGCGCCGTGGGATCAAACCGACTTGAACAAAGGGCCCAGATGACTCTAGAGAGGCGGTGGAAGAAGACTCCAGAAGGTGGGACCAAACCCTAGAGGGGGGCGCCGGCCGGCCCCACCTTGGTGGGTCTCGGGCCCCGGTGCTTCGGGTGTGTTCTGGATCCTTCTAACTTGCTGATGAAGTATGTTTCCGTCACGATCAAGTTTCGTGGTAATTATGCTCTTTAATCCTTCTTTTAAGCCTTTCTGGAATAATCCCTGGAGAATACACAATTCACCAAAACTCGTAGAATTCGTCAGTAATAACCCCTATGCTTCTATTATTGATCTTCCCTAGGCATTAGTTGACGGTATAAAATTGGTACTTAACGACCGTCAACACTTGGCGCTGATGAGGAGCCCTCGTGGAGTTCACTCCGGAGCCGCCTCGAGGCTCTTCACAAGCGGATGGGCGACCAGCTCAAGGAAGCTCTGCTGTCAGGAGTCCAGAAGACGCTGGCGGTGGTGAAGTCTCACTACGAGACTTTTGACGCCGTGGCCGTCAGCGAAGGCTTCCTCGAGGCTTCCGACAACGAGCTCCTTGCGCTGATCCGGTCGATGGAGGTCCCTGAGCTGGCAACTCTCCTCCAGGATGACGTGGAGCTCCCCCCTGAACCTGGACTGAAGACTGGGCCATCGTGCCCATTGAAAAAACAATGTGTGAGAAACAAACATGCGACCCTTCGTGGCCTTAATATTTTATGTAAATATTCGTTGCACATTTGTTTTTCGATTCGTTTTTCGTTTGGCTTTTCTCTAAGCGTTCTCTCCAATGGCGTCGAGCCCGAGTCATCGAACTTCGGGGGCCTTCTGGGCATCGTAGCATTAGTGGCGTAGATGCGACCACAACCCGAAGGGTTCCGATGGAGCGGAGACTTAGAAAGGGTTCGGTCGATTGTTGGTATAAATTAACTGCACTCTATTAAATATTGTTATTATCAAAGTATCCGCAAGTGCACAGATAAAACACCGATGTAGCACTTCACCAGACAATCCCGGTTTTAATATCGAACCCAAAGGAACAGTAGGTGATACTGACTAAGTCTATTGATTTTTAACCCGATAACACAATCAATCCAGAGAATATCAAGAATGAGGAGATAACTAATGATTATCTAGATCTGACAACCGGTAAACTTTGAATAATATCGTTCTAATCGGGCAGTGAAATGAATAAGAGCGGAAATCAGAGTTCCCTCCTACCAAACACTTATACACCTATCGATCCTATCAACGGGAAGTGGACTACAGAGGAATCAACGCAGCTATCACCTACGTGAACTACCACTATCCGGCCAATCAAGGGACATTCACAAGTAATTATAGCCCGGACACCACGTCTACACTACAAACTATTACTTCAGCCAAGGAGCTACCACGATCAAAGCACTCAAATGGAGTTGTAAACTTAAGAACGAATAAGAACAAATGCTTACTTGAATCAGGATGTTGAACACAAAAGTACCTCAGAACGCAACTCCGGGAGAGGGAGCCGAATCCAGATGAATACAGCTACGAAGAAGCTCTGACAGGCCGGGACTCCTCCGAATCTCTACTCATCCACTCTATCTCTCTAATCTCTCTCTTGATTGCTAGCCTAGATCTAGTGGATACCTATCTAATGCTTCAGGGTCTTCATCTCTTGATCTGGCTCTGCTCCAGGGGGTCTGGCCCTATATTTATAGCCCGGTGGGATGAACGCGTGCCATTAGATCAAACCGACTTAACCAAGGGCCCAGATGACTCCTCAAAGGCGATGGTAGAAGACTCCAGATGGGGGAGGGTGGAAACCCTAGGGGGCGCCGCCCGTCCCCCCTTGGGGCCGGCCAGCCCTACCTTGGCAGGTGCGGGTCTCCGGTTGCTTCAGGTGCCTTCTACACTCTTCCAGGGTCCTCGTTATGATGTTTCCTTCGCGGTCAAGTTTCGTGTCTTTTATGTACTTTAATCCCTCTTTTATGCTTTTCTGGAATAATCCCTGGAAAAAATACAATTCACCAAAACTTATGGAAATTATTAGTAATAACCCTATTCTACTGGATATTCATGTTTAATGCAGGGATAATTGATAATAAAATTTAGACGATAACAAGTGTCAACATCGATTCTGTCCGAGCCTCTTGCCTTTACCGACGCCATTCTTATTAGTACTCTTCTGAGCGCAAGTTACATTCAGGCGTAGAGTGGCGAGTGGGGATGCCGTATCCTGGAGGCGTAGCCGGCCTCGCGGCTCTGCCTTCTGTGGTTTCTTTTGTTTTTCTCAGTCTTATAAGTTTGCGTTCGGCTTGGGCAAGAGGTGAACTCGGGAGACATGAATTTTTCGAAATTTTTTGAAAATTTCGTTTTCGTTTTTGCAGAGGCTCGGAGGAGTCCAGGGGTTCCCCCCTGTCCTAAGCCCCGAGGGAGGGTCAGTCCTACCTAAGGTAGGGCGGAGCCTCACTTATGCTTGCGCGGTCGTTCGTAAGCTCGTAAAATCTTAAAATCATACGCAAAAGGGAAGGATGGGTCCTTTATTGATCTCAAGATTTTACTGAATGTACAATGCTTGGAATCTTAAGGGTAGAAGCGACGTAGCTGTTCGATGTTCCAAGCGTTGTTGTAGACTTCGCCCTTCTCGTTCGCTGAGCTTGTACGTTCCGGGCCGTAGCACCTCGGCGATGACGAATGACCCTTCCCATGGCGGCGTTAGCTTGTGGCGTCCCTTGTCCTGCTTGAGCCGCAGTACCAAGTTGCCTACATTGAAGGCTCGGCCTCGGATGTGCCGAGCGTGGTACCTGCGTAGGGATTGCTGGTACTTGGCGGAGTGCAGCAAGGCAATGTCCCGAGCCTCGTTGACCTGGTCCAGCGCGTCCTCTCGAGAGTTCTGATTGCCCTGTTCGTCATAAGCTCGGAATATCGGGGCGCCATACTCCAAATCTATAGGGAGGACGGCTTCGACACCGTATACCAGGAAGAAGGGTGTAAACTCCGTGTCTCGGCTCGGCGTAGTTCTTAAGCTCCATATCACCGCGGGAATCTCGGTCAGCCACCTTTTGCCGAACTTGTTCAACCTGTTAAAAATTCTCGGCTTGAGGCCCTGGAGGATCATGCCGTTGGCACGCTCCACCTGGCCACTCGTCCTTGGGTGAGCGACCGCTGCCCAATCCACTCGTATGTGTTGTTCGTCGCAGAATGCCAGGAACTTTTTTTCAGTAAACTGCGTGCCGTTGTTGGTGATGATGGAGTTTGGGACGCTGAATCGATGGACGATGTCGGTGAAAAATAGCATCGATTTGGTCGAGCTGATCTGGGTATTTGACCGGGTTTCGATCCACTTTGAAAACTTGTCGATAGCGACAAGCAGGTGGGTAAAGCTTGCAGACGCCTTTTGGAGGGGCCCGACAAGATCCAGCCCCACACGGCAAAGGGCCAAGTGATGGGGATCGCATAGAGAGCTTGAGCTGGGAGGTGTGTTTGCCGAGCGTAGTATTGGCATCCTTCGCAGGTGCGTACTACCTCGGTCGCGTCGGCCACGGCAGTTTGCCAGTAGAAGCCTTGTCGAAAGGCGTTGCCGACGAGCGTCCTCGGCGTGGCGTGGTGACCACCGGCCCTGGTGTGTATCTCCTCGACCAGACGTTTGCCTTGACTGAAGGGGATGCAGCGCTGCAAGACCCCCGAGGGACTACGTCGGTAGAGCTCGCCGTCGATCATCGTGAAGGACTTTAGCTCTGCGCGCTAACCGTCGAGCCTTGGTTTTGTCTGAGGGCAAGATCCCTCGAATAAGCCAACTGATTAATGGCTCGCGCCAGTCTGGCTCGTCATCGTCCATCTCAGCCTCGATCTCCATAGCCTCGGCTTCGTCGTCGGCTTCCGCCTCAGGGTCGGGCAGCTCCTCTTCACTAGAGGGGTCACCAGCCCCTAAGGGACTTCCGGGGTCCGAAGATGCTTCGAGCCCTCCCGGGGGCTCAGGGATCTCGTTCCCCTCGCCTCCCGAGGGTCCAACGTTGACCGAAGGCTTATGCAGATCATTGGCAAACACGCCTGTGGGGACCGAGGCCCTTTCATACGGGATTTTTGCCAGTTCATCGGCCTCTTCGTTGTATCTGCGTGCAACATGGTTGAGCTCGAGGCCATCGAATTTTTCCTCAAGCAGCCACATCAGCTTGCAGTAGGCGGCCATCTTGGGGTTGTGGCATGTCGACTCTTTCATCACCTGGTCACGATGAGCTGGGAATCCCCATGAACCTCGAGGCGCTTAATTCCCAGTTCAACGGCGATGTGGAGTCCATTGATGAGAGCCTCGTACTCAGCCACGTTGTTGGAAGTTGCAAAGTGCAGCCGCAGGAGATACTTGAATCGGACCCCGAGAGGTGAGACGAAGACTATGCCCGCGCCGGCACCTGTCTTCATCATCGACCGTCAAAGTACATGACCCAGTATTCCTCTTGGCCGGGGAGCGGTGGCAGCTGTGTCTCGGTCCACTCTGCCACAAAGTTTGCCAGCACCTGGGATTTGATTGCCTTGCGCGGTGCGTAGGTGATGCCATCGCCCATGAGCTCGATTGCCCATTTAGCGATCCTTCCAGTCGTCTCCCGATTCTGGATCACCTCCCCGAGGGGAAAGGATGATACCACGGTCACGGGGTGGGACTCGAAGTAATGCCGCAGCTTGCGCCGAGCGAGGACAATCGCATAAACCAGCTTCTGGATCTAGGGATAACGCGTCTTGGTTTCGGACAAGACTTCGCTAATGAAGTAGACCGGCCGTTCTACGACGATTGCTGTGCTCACAACTTTGTTAGTGGCGATGACGTATAGCAGGAGGTCCTCCCTTTTGGTGGGCGGAACGAGAACCGGAGCTTCCGAAAGCAGAGCCTTAAGTCTGTCGAGGGCTTCCTGGGCCTCGGGTGTCCAGGTGAACTGCTCCGTTTTCTTCAGCAACCGATACAGAGGCAACCCCTTTTCGCCGAGTCATGAGATGAATCGGCTCAGGGCCGCGAGGCACCCCATCAGCTTCTGTACGCCTTTGAAATTGCGGATCGGCCCCATTCGCGTGATGGCCGATATCTTCTCCGGGTTGGCTTCGATGCCGCGCTCGGAAACGATAAACCCGAGGAGCATGCCTCGGGGAACCCCGAAGACGCATTGCTCAGGATGAAGTTTTATGTTTCTTTTCTTGAGGCATTCGAACGTCTCTTCTAGGTCGGCTACCAGGTCGTCCATCTTCCTAGATTTGATCACAATATCGTCTACGTAAACCTCAACGGTCCGCCCGATGAGGTTCCGAAAAACTTTGAGCATGCAATGTTGATACGTCGCGCCCATGTTTTTGAGGCCAAAAGGCATGGTTACGTAGCAATATGTGCCAAAAGGAGTGATGAAAGAAGTTGCTAACTCATCGGATTCTTTCATGCGAATTTGATGGTAACCGGAATATGCATAAGAAAACAAAGTCGTTTGCAACCAGCAGTGGAGTCAACTATTTGATCAATACGAGGTAATGGAAATGGATACTTGGGGCAAGCTTTATTTAAACTAGTGTAATCTACACACATTCTCCCTTTGCCATTTTTCTTCTTAACTAAGATAGGATTAGCTAACCACTCTGGATGGAAGACGTCCTTGATGAATCCGGCCGCCAAAAGCTTTCGCACATCCTCTCCGATGGCCCGGCGCTTTTCTTCGTCGAATCGGCACAGGCGCTTCTTTACCGGCTTGGACTCGGCCCGGATGTCCAAGGAGTGCTCGGCGACCTCCCTCGGGATGCCTGGCATGTCCGAGGGACTCCAAGCAACGGCGTGAGTGCAGAGGAAGTCGACGAGCATGGCTTCCTATTTCGGGTCGAGGGTGGCGCTGATGTTTAGCACCTTGCCATCGGAAGATCCGGGGTTGAGGGACACCTCCTTCACCCCTTCGACGGGCTCAAAGGTGCCCGTGGCTTTCTTGGGGTCGGGGACCTCCTTGGCCAGCTCCTCGAGGTCGGCGATGAGGGCCTCGGACTCTACCAGTGTGTTGGCGTAATCGCAGTACTCAACGTCGCACTGGTAGGCGTGCTGCTAGGAGGCGCCGACAGTGATGACTCCCTTGGGCCCCGACATCTTGAGCTTGAGGTAGGTGTAGTTCGGTACTGCCATGAACTTGGCGTAGCATGGCCTCCCGAGGATGGCGTGAGAGGTGCCGTGGAAGGCTACCACCTTGAACGTGAGGATCTCCTTCCTGAAGTTGTCAGGAGTCCCAAAGTAAACGGGCAGATCAATCTACCCAAGTGACTGTACGCTCTTCCCGGGCACTATCCCGTGGAACGGGGATGTCGTTGCCCGGAGAAGAGAGCGGCTGATCCCCATTGAGTCCAGGGTCTCAGCGTACAGAATGTTGAGGCCGCTGCCTCCGTCCATAAGGACCTTGGTGAGCCGTGCGTTGCCGACGACTGGGTCAACAACGAGCGGGTAACGTCCCGGCGACGGGATGCGATCCGGGTCATCGTCCCGGCTGAAGGTGATGGCGTCGAGGGACCAGTCAAGGAAGCGTGGCGTTGCTGGTCCGACGGTGTAGACCTCCCGACGCTCGCGCTTTCACTGACGCGGCGTGGGAGCGGTCCCGGGCCCGTCGAAGATCATGAGGCATTTATCGACAGGTGGGAACTTGTCGTCCTTCCCACCCTTGTCCTCCTTGTCCTCCGCGGGGTTCTTCCCGGCGTCGCCTCTGAACGCCTGAGGCCCATAGTGCTTCTTGAGCATCACACACTCTCCGAGTGTGTGATTTACCGGACTCTTGTGATAAGGGTATGGCTTGGAGAGCATCTCGTCGAAGCGTCCACGGTGTGGTTGAGCTTCCTTGGGCTCGGCGGCCGCGACCAGGGACTCATTGCGGAGGGGGGTCTTCTCCTTCCCCTTCTTCTTCTTGCTGTTGGGGGCTCGGGAGGAGGTGCCCTCGGGGGCTTCCTCCTTCCGCTTCCCCTTGGGGTCAGAGAAGAGGGCTCCCACCGCCTCGTCGCCCGAGACGAAGCTGGTAGCTATCTTCATGAGCTCGGCGATGCTTGTGGGGGTTTGGCGCCCTAGCTCGCGAACAAGCTCCTTGCAGGTCTGCCTGTAGCGAAGGCTCTGACGACGTCGGATGTGGCAGAACCACCTGAATTAACACACTAATAGAGGCACTTGTCTTCCATTAGACACTAAATACCCCAAAAGTAGGCTAATTCAAACAGTTCTGTCGAGCACACCCCAGAAGGAGAACACGAAAGTCCACATTTTCTAGCAGGATCATAAATGAGGGAATAAAACTTACAACATTCTAAATCATTTCTTACGTCACAGGATTACAAGAATATCATAGTTATTCATGACATTTAATTTTAATAGCGGAAATAACATTTATTGCATAATGAATAAAAGTTAGTATTGCAAGTTTACATATTTTATCTTGCAACAATAATGAACAAGGGAATAAAGTTGCAACAGAAATAAACATTTATTTAGAGACTTATTTAGCATTTAACATGATAAGAAATTATACAAGATGTGATTGTTACATATGTAAAACTTTTCTTTATAAAATGTTTTTGTGAGAGTTATAAAATAAACTACAATCACAGCGTAAGGAAATCCTCTCTGAGCCCACCAGAAGGTCTCCACACACAAGAGTCAGCTTTAGCTTTCACCTGTTACCTGCAACAGGGGAAATAAAACCCTGAGTACTCAATTATACTCAACAAGACTTACCCGTCAGGAGGAATAAAAGACTCTCAAGGATATGCAAGCCTTTTTTATTTGCTGGGGTAAACTTGCGAGAAAGCATTACTAATAGTTCATCCCTATTTTTAACTTTTATTAGCAGCCATATTAGCTCATTAACCTACAAAACTAGATTTGCACCTGGGCTACTTTCAAGCGGTAAGCAATCAGATCCATTTTATCCCTTTCCAGTTCCAATTCTTACTACGACACTAGATAATAGCCAAGTCGTTACCGGCTCAAAAGAGACGGCGATTCGTGAACCAGTATCCCAGCTGGGTACCCCGAAACACACGTCTCGCATATCCTGTCCGGGGCACACAGATCCCTGTCCAACTCGGACTCTAAACCCCCACCTGCCGGCATTATTCCTCGACAGTGGTGCTTAGACCTCCACCTTTCCCACCTCCACACAGCCGGTCCAGAAGAGTCAGAACCCAAGACAAGATAGAGCTCGCTTTCCAAGCTCTCATACGCAAATATGTGCTCGTGATAAATTTGTGACAAGGACTAACATCTAGCCCGAACAGTTCCTAATCGACACAGGCGGAAACAACTGCAACCAGAGCCTCGCTCAGGTGCCAAACCAAGTCCAATCCAACATACCGTTCCGCCCGATCTCCAATTATTATCCACCTGTAATATCTCATGTGATAATATAAGATAATAATAACAATAATCTTTTCCTGTCTCTCGCGAGTGACAGGCAATCACTCGACTTCTACCGTAGCCCTACAACATAGCATTCTACATGATCCTGTCATACTAGTAGGACCTCATAGGATAAGGATATATATGCATGTGGGTTTCATTCAACTCCTCAAAACATAATGCACAACAATTCTATTAAAGGTGCAGAAAGTAGGGGTTATGAACCGGGGCTTGACTGGGTAAATAATAATAATATATAAAGCAAGTTAGCATTTTCGTCTCCAAGATATGAGCTCCATGACATGACCACCATTGCACCAGCTTTTGGATCAACACCAAGTTCTCCGATCAAACCATCCATCAATACGTCGTCGTTCCTATTATGAATGCATAAATGCATATGCATGCTTTAATCAAACGAGCATGGCAACAACAACTTTTAAAATAAGGCCACACATTAATATAGTAGCTACCCTAGCATAATACTTCACACAGAGCTACAAAAATTACAGATAATTCATAACAATATCAGAAGGCTACTATAATATTTTTAGCATTTTGTCATGTACCAAATCAGCATGATAATTCCTACAATAATTGAATAAAGCATATTAACCATTTTAAAAAGGATTTATTGCACCAAAATATTATTAAAAACGTGCATATATAATTATACTAACTGATAGATAATAATTTTAGGAACCTAATAAAAATGGTTTCATAATGTTTGGACACTCACACAATATTTTATGAATCAATGAAACTCAGCTCAGAAAATAAAATAGAAAAGCCACTTAGAATTCAGAAATAAAAGGAAAACGCCAAATGGCCCGAGCCGGCCCAACAGCAGGCCAAGCAGCCCACGCACGCGCGAGCCCGAGCGCTCCGGTGCTTTTTCCGAAAACCCCTTGGAAGAAAAAGAATAAACCCGCGCTCTTTTTATTATTTACCCACTCACAAACTAATCCACTTAACCCCCTGGGTTAAGTCAAATTCTCCGACCGAGACCCCGACCCAAACCAGAAAGACAGAGCGGCGGCGGCGGCACATGATGGTTACGCCGGCCAGTCTAGCCCCACGCGAAGCTATCCATCGGGCCGAAAAGCACCTAGGGACCTATAGCTTACCAAGAACGAGATCTGGAAGGCGGCGGACAGGCGAGGAGGCACGGCCACGACGCGCTGCCGTTCACAGCGGCGGCGCCGACGTTCCGGCGAGCACAAGCAGCTGGAAGCCGAATGGGAAATCCCCTAAGTATCAGAAACTTACCCAGGTTATAGAAGTGAGGGCTTTTTGGAGTGAGGAAGACGGTAGAGGTCTGGCCGCGTGCGACCCGACACGCACAACGGAGCTCCACGGCGGCAAGGTGGTGGCAGCGATGTCAAGAGGGAGGAAGAGGCTCAGTGAGCGTGCGCAGATGATAGGGAAGATCGAGTAAAATCTGGTGGCGCAGACGGTTAGACATGAACGGTCTCACGGAAGGAGTATTTCTCTTTGACTCGGTCACGGTCCAACCATGACCGACGACCAGGAAACTCCAAAATTGGAGCAGTGAAGGCTGTAGCAGAGGACGGTGTGGAGCCTAGTTGAGTTTCTGACGCCAAGAAGGACCCCAAGGCACGACAAAACGGATTAATAAGTCTTCTTGCTGCCAGCCACCATGATGGCAGCTCTGCGCGCCGAGCACGTGCTCCCGATGGCGAGCACGACGTTCGGGACGCACAGCGACGCAGAGAAGACAGTGCTTGCAGACGAGAAAGCGTTGGTGATTCAGTTTGCTTGGAGACGAAAACAGGGCACGGCAAGAGGATGAAACGACCCTTCGCTGCGGCTAGACGATGCCGACTCGCAGACGCGTCCAGAGCGCGCACGCGCGGCGTCCGCTCGGCAACCAAGGCAAACATAGCTCGGGGCCAACCTTTGCAGCGACGACCGCGCTACAACGACGACGGAGACACGCTTACCCGCTCGCGACGAAGAGAGGGGGCAGAGGTTAGGCAGCAGCAGCGACAACACGATGAAGCCTGCCCACGGCCACATGGCCAAACTGCTCCTGACTCGACGGCGAACTTCCCGAGCTGCTAGACGACTGGACGCTACGAACAGCGACAAGGTGCAGCACAGCGAGCACGACTGAGCCAAGGGAAAGGTGGAACACTGCAGACACTCGACACGGAGAAAGGAAAGCGGCAGCAGTAACAACAGCAACGTGCACTGGGCAGAGCCCTCGGTAACATGGCCGATCTACTCCCAGGTACCAACTCGTGCACGAATTTTAAAGCGAGCAGAACAAGCAAGTCGTGAAGGAAAAGACCAAACCAGCTACACTAACACACGGAAGATATGCTGAATTGCAAGTAGAAGCAAAAACATGCGGCTAGTGTTTAATTGGATTAGTGAAAATAAATTCCCAAACATAGCTACATCACACTGTTTGCAGCCTTAAGAAATCGGCTAAGTCGCGAATAGCGGAAGTTTCCAAAACATTTTTCAACAACCAGCACTGCATCGCCAAAGCTTACATTTAAATCTTTATTTAGAGATAACACATATGTTTTATAACATTTTTATGAGAGTAAAAATTAATTTACGAGCTTAACTAATATTGCATGAAATGCCAATCACATCTTTATTTCAATTGCTTCCAGAGACAGACAACATATATTTTAGATTTTTCTCTAATGCAATGGCACAAAATATAATACTAATGACAAGATTTACTAAGTGGTTTAGCGCGTAACACCGGGGGTGTTACATCGGAGTCGGCGACCTCGTTGTACTGCTTGGAGAATCGCCGAATGTAGTCCCTGAGGGACTCGCCCGGCTTCTCCTTGCAGCTCCGGAGGTCCCAGGAGTTGCCAGGGCGCACGTAAGTGCTCTGGAAGTTCCCCACGAAGATCTTGACTAGATCGCTCCAGTCAAAGATTAGTAGAGGGGGCAGGTGTTCCAGCCAGGCTCTCGCGGAGTCGGCAAGGAACAGGGGGAGGTTGCAGATGATGATGAGATCATCCTGCGCGCCGCCCAGCTGGCACGCAAGATGATAATCCGCCAGCCAGAGCTCGGGGTTGGTCTCCCCCGAGTACTTGGCGACGTTGGCCGGTTGCCTGGAACCGGGGCGGGAACTTGACCCTCCGGATGGCCTCGCTGAAGACGCGATGACCCGGTGGCTCGGGTGAGGGCACACGGTCCTCGTCGAAGTCATAGCGCCCACCCCGATGGATGTTGTAGCCCCGTGCGGCTCCATCGGTCTTCCGTCTCCCGCGGGCCTGTAGGATGGCTCGGACGTCGACGTCCTTACCAAGCCGTTGGTGGACTGAGGGAGCCCTCGGGACCTCGGGGTGCACCGAGGCTTCTCGTTCATGGCGTGCTGGGCCGCCATGCTGGTACTCTTCGGCGCCGCGGTGCCGCGATGCCGAACTTTCCGCCTGGAGGACAGCGGCGTCCTCCAGGAGGTCTTTTAACGGGTCCCTGAGCTGTCGGGCCTCCGTAGTGGAGGGTTCGGGCATGCTCCGGAGAAGCATCGCTGCCTCCGTGAGCTTCCGGCTAGCTCGGGGCGTGGCCCCGGATGTCCCAGCCCCATCATCGGTGATCATACGGGCCTAGACGTCGCGGGCTTGGCGTCGCGCTGCTCCACTGAGTCCTCGCTCCTCCTTCGCGCTCCAGCACGGCGCGCAGCTGGGTGAGGCGCCGGCGATCCTCATCCATCCGCGCCTCGAGCTCCCGAAGCTGCTCTAGCTCCGGGGATCGGTGGATGGGGCGAGACGTCCCAGCCCCCGCGTCCCGCGGAAGGGCGGACTGCGGAGCTCGTGGTGTTGTTGGAGGCAGGGTGTGTTGTTGAAGCTGCGGCTCCGGCGGAGGAACCTCATCCTCATTCTCCCCGGAGTGGACTTCCTCCAGCATGCCCTCCTCAGGGTGCACCAGGTGGAAGCACTCCCGGGAGGGGTGAAAGGATCTTATTTGGTTTTGGTAATTGAGTGACAAGTTAGGTGGACTAATATGTGTTTAAGTGTTGATTACACAGGTGATTAGTCCACAGGTACATGTGTGTGAGCATCTATGCCATGGAGGTGTATGTGGCTTGGAAGTGATGCTTAGCTCACACATATGGTATGCAGGAGGCTAAATGCACATGAGACATGACATGGAGTCATGTGGCTAGGTGGAGAAGATCAATACGGAGGCTTGGCTTGATGGACTCGTTGCAAGGGCAAAGGGACAAGTTGGGGGCTTTGAAGCCGTTGGTACCGAGTGTCGAGAGGCTTAAGCAATACTTGGTGCCGGAGGCCGAAGCAAGGGTAAAGAGCAAGTGAAGTCAAGGATTAATGGACCAAAAGCCACGTGATGATATGAAGTGGATCATATCATTGTTGAGGTGTTTGTGCATGTGTTGCATCGGCATCGACCAAGGTGTTGGAGAAGGTGATCGAAACGGAAAGCGCAAGGCAAAGGCATAACCATAGGGCATTTCCATTTCACCGGTCTAAGGTTGAGTAGAGAAGTGCTTGACCGGATTTAGGATAGATGGCTGTACTATCAAGAGGGGCAAACTTGTTTGCATATCGGTCATCTAGTGCCACTTGAGCAATCTATCTTTGCATACGTTACTACGATCGAGTGGCGCGGTGAAAAGAGAGAAAATCCTTTGTGAAAATGATTGTGAAAAACTAACACAATTGCACATGAGGTTGTACACTTGTGGTATTAGCACATTTGCCAAAGGAGTTGAAGGTTGAGAGGTTTGGGTTCTTTTTTCCTCCTGCCGAGCTTGCGAGGCAGGATTCAGAGCTTTTCAGGTGGTGTTTCAGTGAACAAACACGCACCGAACGCTGCACCGGAAACTGAGGCGCGTGTCCCGGTGAAGGTGGCCGAGGACAGCGTGTTCGGGCAGTGTTGCACTGGACGCAGGTTTGACGGCACCGGACACGGAGCAGTTACTGTTCCCGTGTTCGGTGGTTGTGCCGTGGCAGTGCGTGAGAGAGCAGAGGCACACCGGACACTATGGTCTGTTCGGTGGTTGCACACCGGACGCGTCCGGTGGCACTTGGGTGCTCTCGGGTGTTCTCTGGTCGCGCACCGGACACTAAGCTCCGCGCGTCCGGTGTGACGGCGGACGTCCGGTATGACGGCGGACGCGTCCGGTGTGGACAGAGAAGGCGCGAGCTAAGTTAGCCGTTGGCACGTAACGGTTGCTTTCAAACGGCTAGCTGATGTGGCGTTCTGTGGTGCACCGGACGCATCCGGTGCTCCTGTCTGCGCGTCCGGTGTGACAGTTTTCAGTGGAGTGAAAGGGTAACGGCTCTAGTTGTCTTGTGGACTATAAATAGAGCTGAGGGCCGGCCAAGGCAAATGGTTGAGCACCTTGGGAATGTGTTTCCCTTGCTTGTGCTTGGCTTAGTGCTCTCCAACTCACTTGTGCTCATCTAATTCACATCCGATAAGTGAGAGATCGATCGCTAGTGTATTGCGTTGAGAGATTGCATCGAGGCACTAGGTGATCGTGTTGCAAGCCGGTGTGCTTGTTACTCTTAGAGGTTGCCACCTCCTAGACGGCTTGGTGGCTCATGGCTCCGTCGAAGCAAGCAAAGGAGATTGTGCTTGGCTCCGGAGAGGTGCTTGTGAGGGGTTGGTGCTCACCCCGCGGGAGATCGCAAAGAGCAACACTAGTTGATCGTGTCACTCAACATCTCACTCGTCGGGTAGGTTCTTGTGGCGCCCTTTTGTAGAGCTTGATCTTGGTGATCGATTAGCCACGGAACCACGGAGTATAGGTGGACACAACGGAGGACGTAGCTTGTGGCAACAAGTGAACCTCCGGGAAATAAATCACCGTGTCATCCTCTACATCATCCTTCGCGGTGGTTTGCATTTCCCTACACAAGTTGTTATTGTTGTTCTTTACTCTACTTGTGTAGTTGTAGCTCTTGTGAGGTCGGTTAGCTTGTATAGCGTGCCACTCGCGTTCTTTGCTTGTGTAGCTTAGAACCAGTGTTTTGTTTAGTTTGTGTAACTAAGCAAGTTACGCTCCTTGATTAGGATTGTGTATCCTTGTCATTGAGCACTTAGTGGGCTTAGGTGCTTAGTGCGCTTTTACTTGCTAGTTGGTAGGAGCTCCCCGGTGCTTGAAGTACTAGCGCTTAGGTTTGTGTGATCTTGCGCTAGAACGGTTTAGGGAAGCTCAAACTAGGCTAGCACCTTTGTTTCTTGTTAGGATCTTTTACAAGGTGCTTAGAGACTTTGTTAGAGGGGTCAATCGTTGCTAGAAACGAATTAGGTTTTATTCCACTGTGATTAATTGTTAAAAAGGACTATTCACCCCCCTCTAGTCCGCCATCTCGACCTTTCAAGGAGTCGACATCGGACTCGTCGGAGTCGGTAATGATGCTGAGGGCATTGTTCCATGAGTCGACGAGGTGGAGGAGAGCCTGGGGGTCACGGACGCTGGTGAAGTCCGCGTTCTCCCAGAACTCGTCGTCATCGCTTCCAAGGTCCCACGGTGATGACGAGATGCGGCCATAGCGATCCCACCCCTCCGGGTACTCCGGAAGGGCGAAGCTGGCGCCGGAGTCCATTTCCCCGCTGCTACACGCCCTGGGAGTACTCCCGGGGGACAATGGCGGGGAGACGACTTGGTCGCCAAGGAGGTCGTCCATGCGTTCGAGGTGATGGATGGGCATCATCACCAGGTCGTGCTGCAGAGCATGAATGGCATGGACGTGAGCGTCGAGGGCGTTGCGGAGCCCAAGAGGAAATGGTGAAGGCGCTGTCGGTCTCTCCCACTGAGGGCGGAGAGATACGGCGGACAACGCCATAGACCCACCCCCACCCATTCGCGGGGCAGCAGGTGGGTCCAGCAGATGCCACATCCGAGAGACTGGGCCAGCGGCTAGTGCAACGAAGGTGCCCTCTATTGAGGGCACCGGGCGGGCCGTGTTTCCCACGACTGGTTATGGGTTGGCCCGGGGATGCCACTCTCGCTTGGCTCGGCAAGAGCGACGCGCAGCGTCCCCTTCGCTTCTAGGCGCGGGTGGAGGGGTCGTCAGAGTCCCTTCCCCGGCCTCCTGCTGGGCTGGGATCGGAACGACTGTGGCACGGGGCTCGGCAGAACGGATGTCCATCTCGTAGCCGTGGCCAGTCGCCACGTACTCGAGGCTCCCGAACCAGAGCACCGCACCACGAGGGAGCGCAGGGAATCCGTCAGCCATCAGTGACGTAGATCAACACGCAAAAGGCCCCTACCTGGCGCGCCAACTGTCGGTGCTAGGGTCAGTGGGTGCTAACACCGGCTAGTAAACTTGTGATTTGCGGTTGAGGTCACGGATGGTGTGCAAGGAGGAACACAGAGAGTTATACTAGGTTCGGGCTAAAAATGCCCTACGTTCAGTGTGAGTCGGGTCGTGTTGCCTTGCACCGGGGTGCTTGTAGTAGGGGTTACAAGCCTAGGCGAGAGAGGGAGAGGCTCCCAAGTCTCTTGTGCATATGAGTTGTGTGTATGTGCGTTCTATTGCAGTAGGGAGTTGTGGGTCGACGAGAAGTCTCTCTGAGATTGGCCTCTGCCCTCCCTTTTATAGTTACAAGAGAGAGGCAAGAATTACATGTGTTTTTGTTGGTGCGAAATGTGGTTTGCACTCAGCACACCAGTGAAGCCGGAACGGTCTTGCGAAGCACGGAGCGAACAGACCCAGCTAGTTTCGACAATCGGCGTGGATGAGCACCGATGAATCTCCAAGCGTGCCAGTCAATTTGACTTGCAATTGACAAGGAAACAGAGTTAGTAACACAATGCGGAACCACTGGTGTGTCCCGAGTGGTTCCAGATATCCGGCCCAATGGGCCTTCTCAGCAGGCCATCAGCTAGAGAGCCGACATCCGATCGCATTAATCGATCGCATAGGGTAGGCAGAAACATCCGATTCCTTATTTAATCGATTCAGAGATAAACATAAATAAAGACAAATTATATTAAACAGATCTAAATCATACATTGCCTTGTGCGTCGAAACATATCTTAATCTATCACATCTATTAATTAGGATCGACCAGATCGTTGCAGCTAATTAACACTTGAATCAATCTTGACATGAATCAAAACACAAGACAATGCATGAAAGAGATCGGAAGAATACAACGTGCAGCAAGCAAGCGCAAGCAGTGTCGGCTAAACAACCGATCTGAAGTATAGGCACCATACAAGCCTATAAAGTAAACGATGTTTTGACTCTCTGATTAATTTACCTAACCCGTCGCTTATGTTAAGGGAATCGACCTGATCGTTGCAGCCCATGACGTAAGCTAATGGTTAGATCTGTTAATCAAAGACTTTCCACGCAGTTTACTTTGTTACTTGAGTGCGACCTATACACAATCAAGATCTGAACTAACTGGCTAATGACAAACAGATCTACTCATCTAAACATGATAATCAATTGATATTCAATTAGGCAAGATAGATACAAAGATTTAACCCGACAAGAACAGATCAAGATTGGACAGATTGATGATGCTTAAAATAAATAAATAATAAATAAAAATCAATCATCGTTGGTAACTTAATGAATCTAACTAAAGTGTCAAATTAGTTAGAGCCGATAACTAATCCATGCCCATTAACCATCTTAATCTAAGTCTCCGTCTACCGGATGACGCTAAACATAAATTAATCAAGGAAATAAACATGAATCGATAACTAATTCTTATTTGATCTGAGCCCACATCCACCGGATGACGCTAAACCTATGCCAAATAAGAATCAACCTCGACCTACTATGCTCTTATGTCCACCGGATGACATTAAAGAAACAAAACTTAGCGAGGTGTGACGATACTTATAAGTAAGCCCGCGTCCACCGGATGACACCCAGCCCGTTCGAAGAAACTCGTGGAGAAACTACATTACTCCTACTCCTAAGGTTTTAGCCGGAGCCGAAAGGTTTGTTATATTGATGGATTGATTGGGGATCCCTTTACAAGTGCCGCACCTCCTTCTTATATAGGCAAAGGTTGTACGGACTTTGGGAACGGAACAGATTTCCGGAACAAATATTCCTATTCTTACTCTAGGTGCTTGCCTTTACGCGTAACCATATCTGAAGTCAAACACGTTCGGTATATGCATGAGGTGTATTCAACTCGGACTTTGATTCCTATACATCAATGACCATCTGCCGAGAGAAAGAGTCCGCCTTGATGCACGCACTTCTTGTTGACACCAGCCTTTACCATATCCAAACTTAGCAATTTCAGATTCTGCCAATGCACGTGCATATAATTACTCCCATTCCTTTAGTTTCCATGAGGGAAAGCTTCTGGACGTATTGGCTTCCCCGAATATAGTAAATAATACTCGGCTTGCAAATATTCTTCAATAAGGAGATTTTCTTGCTTTTTGACACCATCAGCCGATCCCTTGCTTTGTACAATAAGCTTACCAAATTACGGTATAAACAGTTTTGCTGTAGTTACAGTGCTTGGTGTGACGGTGACCGTGAAGATGGATGCCCGGCGTCAGCCACTGATCGCAACTTGGTACTTTGGATGCATGGCTGTGGTCATTCGAATGATCTTTCACTGTTTTGTTGGTGAGTTCCGAGGTGGCGCACAGTCCTAGACGTGGCCGTTGCATGGCGAGGCGTCGTGGCGTTGTACCCGACTGCTGTTCACCCTGCACAATGTGATGAGAAGACGGGTTGACCCCCATGTACTGACTTCCGAGGCTCGATCGGGAGCCTCTTGCTCCGTCGGGAGCGAGATGGGACGGAACAGTGGGAGTGTCCTCCCTCGGGTGCATTCCCCTCCCACTTGCGGTACTTCCCGAGGGGTAGGCGGGCCCCGTCGTAAGCTTTGCCCATTCTCTCGGGTTAGCCGAATAGTAGACGCCTCTCCTGCACCTGCGCAGTTCGTGCGCTAGGGGTAAGAGCTGTCGCTGTCGTAGTTGGAAAATCTCTCCGTCAGCGTGGCGCTCCACTGTAGATCGTCCTCGGGACGGTGTGGAGGGAATGGGGTCGTCAGATCGGTTGTCAAAGGAGGCAGTTGGTACGGCGGACGTGCGCGTGCGATGAGGGGTCCACTCGATGGGACCGTGCTCGTGAAGTGGTCAGGGAGGTCCCTTGGACTGCAAGATTGCGTTGCTGACGTCGGCATGGCTCGGGCGAATCGGAGAGCTGCGCCCGAGCGAGGTTGCATATGGCAGGGAGCTCGGGCGAATTGGAAGTTGGTCACCCGAGACTGCTGCATTGATAGTAGGCTTCGAGCGAATCGGAAGGTATCACCCGAGGGCCCTGCTTCCCCGAGCCCTATCTGGAGGCTCGGGCGAATCGGAGAATCCAGCCCGAGGGGGTGACTTGTCATCACAGCGTCGTTGCCTACGGGTCTTTTACAGGTAGCATTGTCATGGGCCTCTGCTGGGCTTGTCTGAGCCAGGCCTTATCTGGGGAATATGTTTTTGCGTTGAAATTGGGTACCCCATTCTTTGGTACCCAACACGAACCATCTAATGTTTATTTATTTATAGACTTTGTTTTGCTCTCAAGATTTCAAAAAATATATTTTTGTGTTTTTTATCTCTAGCTCGAGAGCCAAATAAGCCAGCTCGAGCTCGTAAACGAGCCGAGCCGAGCCGAGCTGGCTTTCTGGCTCGTTAAGATAACGAGCCGAGCCGAGCTGGATCGTTATCTTAACGAGACAGAACGAGCCGAGCCGAACTGGCTCGTTATCCAGCCCTAGTTGCGTCGACCTACAAACACCTACCAGGGGGAGATCCGTTGGGGCTGGCTCACCTAGGGTTACTTTGAGACACACTCAAGAATGCCGTCAATCGCCATGAAGACAGATAACGAACAACAAAAGAGGTTGGAAAAGCTAAGGTTTGAGAGAGACAAAAAGTGAAAGGTATATTTGATTGGTCGATTGGATTAACCCTCAATTGCGCGTGGCCCTTTATATTCTCTATATTTATTGGGTCGAGGGCCTCGTCCCGCAAGGAAATCCTTTAGGCTAGTCTCAGTGGAGAGTTTTATTTCGTTGTTTCCAAAATTGCCACGTCATATACAATGAAATGAAACTCGGATAAAACTTTGCATTGAGAGTGGGTATTTCATCCTAGAGTTTCATTCACATTAAATTTCATGACTCATGGAGAGTTGGTAATCGTGTCAAGTGAGTTTCATTTAGATGAAACCCTATTTCTTCTCTCTCTTCTTAAATACACTGCCATGTCATCGAATATATCTATGTGGCAACGTATTTAATGCAAATGAAACTCAGTTGAAACCCCCACTGAGACTGGCCTTACAAATTGTAATCTCCAAGGATTGCTCAATCCTAGGGAGATTGGAACTAAACCGATCAGACTAGTTTGGCAAACCAGTTAGACCAGTTGGTGTTGCTAGATCGGCCACAGGACCAAACCGGTTTGACCGCTTTTGGAAACTGGTCAGACGGGTTTGCCCAGTCAGAATGGCACCGTGCCAATTTTGGCCACCAACAACGCGGTTGGTGAGTTTTGTGGAAAAGGGTTCATGGTTGCTATCTCAGTGGATACTATGATGCATTGGAGGTTTAGGGTTTGTAAAAATGGCTCTCAAGGTGATAGCCTATATTTTTGCTCCTTCGATGTTAATCAGCATGGAAGTGCACATTGGCAGATTAAGTTTGAGGCATCTTGCATACCATTGAAGGTGACTGTGTCACCTCCCATGTAGGGAATTTTTTTTTTTTTGGCGGCAAGGGGGGTACCTCCCATGTAGGGTAGGGATGTGAGTACCAAATGATGTTATTTGGGTCAGCTGATTAGTTATGGCGAAAGGGCATGTAGCCTAGTGGTTATAAGAGCCTCAGTAGCACCTCAGGTCCTGGGTTTGACTCCCCATGAGAGCGATTTTTTCAGGATTTAATAGCATCGTGCTTTCGGTGATAGGTGATATCCTCGTCGACAGCGAGACGCCTATGATGATTTCGTCAAACTCAAGGATTTTCCAGCCCAACCTTCGAAGATGCATAGCATAGGGGTAGGTTTTGTGTGCGTGCGTTGACAGGGAGTGAATGTGCTTGATTGTCGACGTTTACTGTGTAATTTGCATAAACAAAGCTGATTAGTTATGATAGTATGTTACTCTGGTTCATTTCTCCTTCCAAATTAATTACGTGAAATGCCATTCAAGTTCATTTTATTAAGTTTTTGAGTTGACCCAATGATCTAAAGTAATTATGACTGCTTGCATCCTAGATTTGAATTTGCTGGTCTTTTCATGGTTCGGTAGTTAGGTGTGTTGGTCGACCATGCACTAGATGGGTGTGTACTTGAATAAAAATTTCTTTTGTGCTGGAGCAGGGTTCTCATTTCTGTTAAACCTGAGCCCTATTTGATTGACTAGTAGAGGATGTATCTGCACGTTTTAAGCTTTGTTTATATGAAGGACTATTTTACTACATTGTATCATGTTATGTAAATATTCTTTTTATCCCATTGGACGTTACACATATACTAAAATAGGCCTTCACAAACTTGTGCAATTTTCTGATCACGTTTGATGAAACCCAAAGCCGCAAGAGCCAGTGCTGGTGTGAACTTGGAAACTCCCATTAATGTTTATCTTCAGATACCCATCCCTCGGAGGTCCCCATCTAGCACCACTGAATTGGTGGCAATGGAAGTATGGAACTACAGAAGTTCAGCAGGTGTGTGTTGTGTTTAAGGGGTCGTTACTCTGAATACTTTTATCATGATCATTGCTCTTATTTGACCGAGCTTATATATGTAAATATAAGGCAGTAAGCTTTACTTATCCTATATATATTTTACTAGTATGCCAGCTCTTTGGCTTACAAAATAATTAAATCCTCAAATGAATATGGTTTCTTATGTCCAAAAATCAGCAGATGAAATTAGAAACGTTGCCACGCCATATGGATCCCTCCAATTTTGGTATTTTACAAACAATCCAATAACAATCCAAAATCAGACACATTGTGTATGTATGAATTGTGAAAATCATTGAGAACCAAACCACTAAACACCCTTTATAACGGTGCTTAATGATATCAAATGCTCCGATTGTATAAAAAACTAATTTTGTCCTTAAATAAGCTCGTACCAAAACTCGAACCTGGACCAGCAACAAGGATTTCATTGATCCATGGAGTTCAACACATCGTAACGCTACAAGAATGTTTGGTACAGCCTAGCATATCAAAAGCCATTATATATTATTGTCTCACCGTTACAAATTTATAATTATTTCAGAGGTAGGAGGAGACCCTTGAGTGGAGAAAAAAGTTATCTCAACATGATCTGAATGAAATTTGAAAACTACCTCCCACATAGGGTAGATATTGTAACATCAGCACTAGATGGATCAACCACAGCAGACGCTTCTTCAATTCCCATTCTTACATGAAAATATGCTGGGTGCTTAGGTTCAGGCAGGGCCATACTGTCACTAGATAGCATCGTTGCCACTTCAGACATGGTGGGTCTATCCACCGCATTCTCTTGCACACATAGCAATGCAATATTAAAACATCTCCTCATCTGTAGAGTATGGCACTCAGCACCTAACAAAGTGTCTACCAATTGAAGCCATAATTCGTCTTTCCACAACTGCCATGACTGCAACAAAATGATTAAAATACATGAAGATTTTTTTGGGATATGGAAGTAAATCTCTGCCATCAATGTCAACCAGTAACCAACATAAAGGAAAATCAAACACCTAAGAAAAAAGAATATTACTAAATATTTTGTGCTCTCATAAAATAAGGGCATAATATTGGTGTAGATCAGTAGATGGTGGTTAAAACCAAGGCTAGCTTCAATACTTTACATCATGTATTCAAATATTGAAAAAACTCACATGTCCAAGAAGGTTGATGAACTCCCCATATTGATGGAAACTTGATGTTTTTTTTCCACTAATGATTTCAAGAGTCAGCACACCGAAGCTAAATACATCAGATTTGATTGAGAAGAGGCCCTCAGAAGCATACTCAGGAGCCATATAACCACTGAAAGAAAGTATATAAAAAACTTAGATGTTAAGCTTTTGTACGCATTAGGTTTTATAAGCTAGGATGGAGTGATTTGTAAGAAACTTACTATGTCCCAACGATCCTTTTAGTGTTCCCTTCAGTATCATCTAAGCTAAAAATCTTTGCGAGCCCGAAATCTGAAATTTTAGGATTCATTTCATGGTCTAGGAGTATGTTGCTTGCTTTAAGATCTCTATGAATGACACGTAACCGAGAGTGCTTATGTAGGTATAGAATTCCTTGCGCTATGCCTTCTATTATGGCTAAGCGTTTATTCCAATCTAGTAAAACTCTTTGTATTTCATCTGCAAATTAGTTAATCATATACATATATATAAGATAAAACCTTTAACATTCAGCATTGAACAAAGCTTGTACTATGATATGTTTGAGAAGTGTTACCAAAAATATAGAAGTCCAAGCTTTTATTTGGCATATACTCATAGATTAGTAATCTCTCGTCTCCCTGGAAGGAACATCCCAAGAGCCTAACCAGATTTGTGTGCTGGAGCTTGGCTATGAGTTCGATTTCATTTTTGAACTCTCTAAACCCTTGCCCTGAATGTGAAGCTAGTCTCTTAACGGCTATCTCCAATCCATCACGAAATCGGCCCTAGAGAGAAGTTCAAAAGAGTTTTGTGAATGAGTTCAGTTGTCTCCTGACTACTGATTATCCTGCTCACGAAGGTAGTGAGAAAAGTACAATTACTTGCATAAGTCCTATTTGGAATCATAAATTTTGCAGATCCGTAAGAGAAAGTATTAGGGAAAGCTTCCCTTTCATCCCAAACATGGCCTATGACTAGTCCTATACTTGGTTTGTTTTCTATCTCCTTTTGTGTTCTCAATACCATATGTTTAGTTCTATCTCTTACCTTATATACTGGACCGAATCCCCCTTGTCCAAGTTTACTTTCCTGTGAGAAGTTATTTGTAGCCTCCAATACTTGGAAAAAGTCATAAACCCTGAATTCAGAACTCCTTTCTATCACCTGGAATAGTGCTTCATCTTCTTCCTTCACATCCATCTTACCCGTACCTTTTGAACCTTTATCTAGAATCAGTGTTAGGTCTGATGGTTTCAGTTAAAGTTGATGATGCTATAACATTAGAACAAAACAGAAGCTCACTATCTTGAGAGAGAAGTATTTTAATAGCATTTTTGGTAGATTGCTGACCTTTTCTGTGCCTTTTGATGAATTTGAAGGAAACAATGCCGCAGATAAACAAGGCAAGTATAGAAGCAGCCATGGCGATGGCAAGAACTGTTCTCGTGCGCCCTAATATGACAATTAACCAAAAAAATTGGTTAATTTATTAGATAATTTGAACGTACTTTTGGCTTGCAAATAGAGTTAGACCAAACTTTTAATGTTAGACCCAAGAAAACTAGTATAAGGGGCAAATCACATGACAAATTGGTCTACCTATCTTTGGAAATCGATGTCCAAATATAGACTCAATACTTTGTGCAAAATACTTGCTGTTTAGTAGGTAAAAACTTCCAAAGTTGACAAGTTTGACGCAAAATAGTTTCACTGGACTATTGTATTTAACCTTCTTTTGCTTCTATGGGTATTGATTAGAATCCTAAAATTCTGTTTCCACGAATGAAAGACCTTTGGAAGTGTTTTTTTTCCTAATAAAATTGATGTATATATGCATGCAGGAAGCGATGATAATATTGATTTCCATGTTAAACACATAGCTTAAACTAAGGGTTCAATCAAACATATATGAAGCATATATGAATGAAGGTATTATGCAAAATTTAATGTGGATGAAAGGAATACGTAGTAATTGCAAACTAAAGTGTAACACAACTAGATAAGAGAAGTACATATCTATATGAGTATTTGCTAGCGATTTAACAAACGAGAGAGAGAGAGAGAGAGAGAGAGAGAGAGAGAGAGAGGTGAGCAATTTTGATTATTAGCCACGGGTCCTATTTTTTCATTAGTTTCTAATGTAATCAGTCTGTTTGGCAAGCTAATTTTTAGCTACTGTTGTTACTGATTTGTTGCGAGAGAAAAACAATGTTCCATGATTGACCGAATGTCTATGGAAGTTGTTAGCCTGTGCGAATTAAGCACGGCTTCATAGACTAGTTTGTTGCTAATTTACTTTCACCTAGGGTATATCTAATTTAGACTATATAATAAGAGCATCCATCGACCAATTGAGAACATTATGACGAAAGATAATAGTCCTAGCTATTTAAAAAAAAAAATCGGAAAAAGTCTTAAGTAGAATATAGTGACCTTTCCGTAAAAGGCCCAAAAAGAAAAACCGATATTTAGTGCATGCAGTGCACCATACCTTTACGTGGTGTCGGAGCGGCAAAAGTGGAGTTGAAGGACCATGTGAGTATCTGATGGCGCTCAACGTATTTACCGGTGGACGCTGCAAACCCCACTGCCACTTGCGGCGGCAGCAATGACTTTGGATCTTGCAACTCAAAACTGACCACGACGGGTTCAATAGAGGGATGGTCATGAAACAAAAGGGATGCAGCCAGCATCCCGGTGATGCTGTCAAAAGTGATTGTGGCTGTCATGGTGCCATTCAGGGTAAGGTTATTAGGCAAGCTTGTGGTGTTGGACGAGGCGATGGATCTGATGTCGATGCCTATGTGTTTGGCGTCGGGGTCCCATTCGTTTCTGTAGGTGTCAAATTCGACGGCGATGAACTGTGCTGCAGGGGCGCTAAGATTAAAGAGGCCGAGATTTCCCCCGCCAGAACCCATGATTGATGGGTAACCGGAGAGGAAGAACGCCATGCCGTCGCCTGGATAACGGTCAGGCACCATCTGAAAGGTGAAGCGCGTGCTGAAGCTCGTTAGGTTGTAGAACGGCACCGGGTGGTTGTACGTCATCCGCCCCGTGGTACGGCCGCTCCCATTGTCGATGTTGAGCTCGATCACATTGCCGCTCCGCGACGCGTCGCCCTGGAGCCGCAAGTCCCTTTTTAGAGCATCGTAGCTGGAGTTGTCGGAGAAGTTGAAGCTGAAGGTGATCGGTGGAGGTACTACAGTGTTATTGTTAGTTTCCTGAGCATCTAAGGAGAAGGGTAGGAGAAAGCAGCAAGTGGAAATGAGGAGGATGAGCTGCGCGCTTATGCTTGCGGCCAAGCCCATGGCGACGTGCTTGCTAGGTTGGTTTCTCGCTGGCTACTCCTTGTGTGTGTGTGTGTATATATCCCTGAGTCAGCCAGCCCAATTAACGGCGTCCATGCAAACACAGCCCCTCAAGACACGGCAATACGGCATGTACTAGTAGCCATGTGTGGTGGTGGTGGATGGAGTAATTTGGATGATTGGCCGGATCATGGGACGAATGCGTAGCCCTGCTAACGGGACGGGTTGAAACGGGTTTTTCGGAGCGGGTTTTATTCGGGTGGTGTGTATACGGGTGGAAACGGGTTTTCCTACCTTACGGATCGGGGCGGATCGGGTTCATAGACAAACGGGTTGGCACGGGTTGTATTGTGAATAACAGTTATGCTGCAAGTTGTGTTAGTTGGGTAGTTGAGTGGTGGAACGGGGCGGGTCGGGACGGGTTGGTGAGGTATAATTTCAGGTCGGTTCGGGTTAATAAATTATCTAATAAATAACGGGGCGGGACAGGTTTGGAGCGGGTTTAGCCCCGTTAGCAGGCTTACGAATGCGTGTGGGCGTGGGAGATCAGTGAGCCGCCGGTTCCGTTGTAATCAGTGCGTGACATGTTAGTTAGCAAAGCGGTCGCGATTTGTTGATTTGAGTCGTTCGTTCTTGGTGGTCGCGAAAGCGGAAAGTTGAAAGCTGAAACCAGAAGGCTCAAAGCTAAAAACTGATTTCTTGTGAGGAAAAAATACGATTTCAGAAAGCTGAAATAAGTTGCTTATAAGCTGAAGAGAACACTTTTGTGGCTTTGGTTCTTACCACTTTCCCTGTGATTCTGGTTTCTGTACTATCTAAGGTTCTTTTATAGTTGCATTGCGTAAGCTGTACTTTCAGCAACCTTTCTCCTTAGACTCCGTTTGGATGCTTAAAATTAAATTCATTTTAAAAATAATGATTTATAAATTTATTAGTGAACTTAATATGATATGTATATATTATATTTATATATTATTGTTGGCTACAGGATAGAGATACTTATATGTTTTATTTTTATCATGTGGAAGTAAGTTAAAGAGCATGTTATAAATTGTAAAGTAGAAATATACCATGATGATCTATATAATCAAATTCTACATCTCACCATATGAATTTGATGTAGGCTAATATGTGAACCTTTAAAAGTGGTGGAATGTTATATTTTAAATGAAGTAGTCTAAGTTGTTAACTAAATTTCAATTTCTCTAATTATAAGAATCCAAACGGGGTCTTAATGAAATACTCCCTCCATATTAGAAAAAGATGACGTTTTGAAAAAGGTCTTAGTCAAATATTTGAAAATATAAATCATGAATAACTTTTAAATTGTAGATTTAAAAATATGAAAACTATATAAATAGATTTGTCTTCAAATATATTTTCATAAATATATATATATATATATCACTTTTTAATAAATATTTTTATATAAATATAAAATTAAAGTTATGTATTGAAGATTATATCATTGTCTCAACATTACCTTTTACCAAAATATAGAGGAAGTATCCTAAATACGCGTACTGAAAAAAAAATAGTGGCGGTCGGCTGCCTTTTTGAGTCACCGAGTCACCGCCAACCTGGTTGCTCGGCTTTTTTGCCCCGTGCGGTCCAGCTCCGGCAGCTCCTGCAATTAATTATGCAAAAGCCGTTCAGAGCTTAGGCTCTATTTAGTTTAAAAAGTGAGAATTTTTTTTCGTCACATCAATTGTCCTTTACGTATATAAAGACCATTAAATAAAGTAGTAGTTGTTGCATGTTTCCATATAATCAAATTCTACATCTCACCATATAAATTTGATGTAAGCTAATATGTGAACCTTTAAAAGTGGTGGAATGTTATATTTTAAATGAAGTAGTCTAAGTTGTTAACTAAATTTTAATTCCTCTAATTATAAGAATCCAAACGGGTCTTAATGAAATACTCCCTCCGTATTAGAAAAAAATAACGTTTTGAAAAAGGTCTTAGTCAAATATTTGAAAATATAAATCATGAATAACTTTTAAATTGTACATTTAAAAATATGAAAACTATATAAATAGATTTGTCTTCAAATATATTTTCATAAATATATATATATATCACTTTTTAATAAATATTTTTATATAAATATAAAATTAAAGTTATGTATTGAAGATTATATCATTGTCTAAACATTATTTTTTACCAATATAGAGGAAGTATCCTAAATACGCGTACTGAAAAAAAAAATAGTGGTGGTCGGCTGCCTTTTTGAGTCACCGAGTCACCGCCAACCTGGTTGCTCGGCTTTTTTGCCCCGTGCGGTCCAGCTCCGGCAGCTCCTGCAATTAATTATGCAAAAGCCGTTGAGAGCTCAGGCTCTATTTAGTTTAAAAAGTGAGAATTTTTTTCGTCACATCAATTATCCTTTACGTATGTATAGACCATTAAATAAAGTAGTTGTTGTTGTATGTTTCTATTTTTTATCTGACTTTCTCGATATAAATCTTTTGAATCTACTTAAACTATGATTAGATATTTATTAGAAAAAAATTTCTCAACTACTACAATAACTTTTTACCTCACTTTTCGGCAACTAAACGGCTACTCAACAAGAAAAGCCGCAGGAGCCGTGGTGGTCGCTGGAGGAGGCGTCGACCACATAATATTTGAGAGGTTTATTTACATTGGTTGCAATCACTAATATTTTCTTGACTTGACTCGGTTTCCGTTTACTACTCCTACGACTGAATATATTTTCAATAATTTTTTCTTATATTATGAACACTACTTTTCATGCTCTTTATAACTGTTTATTTATTTATTAATAACATTTTTTGTATACATATATCAATATTGAGTGTTATTATTCTACTAGCAAAAAAAAAAACATGGGCGTTGTAGCAGGACGTTATTTTCACTCTTAAGTTGTTAATAACATCTTCTTCACCCATACAATTTTATCATTTGAATCTATCGATGACAATAAATATAGACACCATCGATGACAACGTGTATTGGTACCCTTAAAGCATCTTGCAATTAGTCATCTATCTTTATCAGGAGAATGTGCATGGGCCATGGGAGGTTCTCCATTGCACACGCTAGTGGCTTCATCAATGTTTTGGACTGATGTTCGTCCTTTTTCTTAGTCACACAACAAATCCGTGCTAAGTGGGCCTAGCTCGTTCATAGAAAAAACTAAAATCATCCACAAAAGTTAATGTGTTAACATTATTTTCTACTAGCAATACATTGCCAACGAGTTCTATGACTTTCCTTGTGACCCATAATCAAATGACTGTCCAATTCTCTCATGATTATGACAGGGACATATCTCTCAATTTTCAGACGATAGTTAACCCTCATCTAGGATTTGCACGGATACATGTGTATAGAGACAAATTTATTTAGGCCGGATTGATAACAATTTGGTCAAGATTTCAGTTCACAATTAGATTGGTTAGACCAAAAGCTGAACCAATCATAATTAGAGAAATTTAATATCTAATCAAAACTGCACTATAAAATTTTTTTTTTTCCTTAAGAAAGATCAATAATTCAAAGAACTATTATTTATTAACTAGCATAAGTGCCCGTGCGTTGCAACGGGAGAATTTACAGATTATGCATCTTCAAGAGTTTGGTAAAATTTACTTGATAAATCTTATGATTTGACAATTCTCTAAAATATATATTAAGTAAAAATATAGACTCTCTCCAAGATTTTGTCATTTTAACTTGGTAAAATTAAAAAAAGTAGCCCCACATTCTACCGGAACCAATTCACATAGAGCGATTCAATTGCCTGCTCGATTGGAAGCTTCACATATTGTCAACAATAACAAAAAAGAAAAAAAAATTCCCTGTCAAGGTCGGAGCCGCAGACTTCACCAGCGAGTGAAGATGGCAGGGATCATGCCCATCTCGGTCATGCCGAGGAGCTGGAAGGAGTCGCTGCTCATCTCCGCCTCGAAGAGGCCCATATTGGACATGGCGGCGGTGGCCTGGATTCACAAGCGCAGCCATGGCCAACCAATCCGCTGACTGATCTCGGAGATGAAGGCGTCGGTCCACTCGGCCGCCGTCTCTGACGGCAGCACGCCGGTACCAGCCAGCAGCGGAATGAGGTAGGTGATCTTGGAGGCCCCGGTAGTTGAGGTAGGTGAGTGCGTCCGTGAGCGCGAGGGTCGCCAGCGAGCGGACCGGCGGCGGCAGCGCGAGGATCAAGCGAGCGGACCTATGAGACGGGCTCCCGATGCGATGCGAAGTGGTATGCGCGCGTAAAGATAAGCACGCGGAGAGGATGGATGGTAAGTTACTAAAAATCCTAAGTTTATTTGCCAATCCTTTAGAGAGTAAATTTTTACGTTTTACTAAATTTTTAAGGATAACAAACTCATTTAGTAAAATCTTGAAGATGCTCTAACACAGATAATACATGTCAATGACCAATTCAACCTGCTGTGACTAAGATTGAACATCAATAAGAGAGAGAGATTACAGTATCTTTGAATTGTGTTACCACATTTTTTTTCTCAACCTTTTGAGTAGTATTCCATACTTTTTATATAAACAAATAGTTGCCATCATCAATAGAAGAAAGTACCTACTCATTTTCTAATGATCTGTTGGAAAGCAGCGCATTAAGAAACACACCAATCGTCCTTGCCGGTACAACGACAGAGCAAAGCAGCTCTTTTCCTCCAAGCAAGTTCCTTCGATTGCTATTAAAAAGGAGAAAATGTTGTTAATTCCCTTTTTTTTTGCCTAGCCTTTTCTCTTTTCTCCCTTTTTCTTTCTTAATTTTTTCTTCCCTAACCTTATCCATGTATACATGCGTACGCTACTTTCTTCACATGTGCATACCTCTGCATCGCTGCCGTCTTGACGCTGCCGTCTTGACTTCTTGACGTCGCAGAATGTGGTCCGCGGCCGAACTGAGCCTAACCGCCGTCGCTAGTCCCACGTTCTACATCGCCGTCGTGGCCAGCGCTTGAGCTTCGTGTCATCGTCGCCACGCACGAGCTCCACCTCTCCTTGCGCCCTGTGTCGGCGACCAAGATTTGCATCGCCCTCGTGGCTCACATTCAGGCTTTGCCTCGCCGCCGTCGTTGGGCCGTGACCAGCATCATCGTCCTCGTGCTTGAGCTCCACCTCCTCATTGTCGCCCATGCGAGTGCTCCTCCTCGCTTGTGCAGGCGACCAGGCGTGCAGCCCGCGACCAAGCACGCCATCATGCACCACCCTTTTTGCCGATGCCGACATGGCTGGGTTCAAATCAGATTGACTCGGAGCAGGAGCCACATCTTATGACCGACCGGAGCGAGAGCCGTACGTTGAGGCCGAGCTTAAAGAACCAGACGAACCAGGGTGTAGCGGCATTGGTGAAGCTAGCGCTAGCGAAGGGACCCTGTTGGCGTTGTTCTGTCTCCGTAACGGGAGCCTCAACACGGTGCGCCTCCGCCTCGTGTGTTCGACCACGATGGGGATAGCGCTGCATATATAGCACTTCTCACGGAAGTGCGTGAAGATAATAGACTCGATCTAGCTGGTAAATATACTTTGCATGTATATACGTATATACATGGTAAATTAGAGAAAAGACAGGAAGAGTCCAAGGAAGATTTTGCACCTGCTATAATTGGAACAGCAACCGACGGACAGGGATGCCGCCGTGTGGGTGCTTGCCGCGATGATGGCTGGACGAAAAAAAGATTGAAGTATTGCCGTTTTATTTCAGAAGAATAAATATTTAAACTAAAACAAAAGTAAATTTGTTTCGACAACCTGTCCTCAAGTGACTAATCAAGACACGGCGTATAATAATTAAATAATTAAATCATCCCTGCTTAAAATAATTATTTCAAGGACACAAGGCTGGAGATGAGAAAACCGCGCGCTCACGCTGAAGCTTCACGGCATGAAGAAGATGCTAGAGAACCACTCGGACGTGCACGATCAGGTTGCACATCAACAACACGGCGCGCAGCTGTGGGCGCGATGTTGACGACGTCTGTGGCGGACATAGCAGATACTGCCGCGCATCAACGCGCGCTGCGTGAGGGCCGCCGAGATGGCGCCTCCGCCGGTGGGAGGCGACGGCTTTGGCGTGGCCGGCGAGCGCAGGGCACGGCAAAGGAAGACCTGGCTAAAATCCTCTTCGATTCTTTTCTCGATTCAATTCTCTTTGTTTTACTCTTCGGTCGATTCGTAGATGGATGGAGTTGATTCGCCGGCAACTACATGCAGCTCCGTCGAGGGTTCCTTGCTGATGCCCAGGTGGACCTCGTCTGCGGGAACCATCGTCGCGGCGGCGGCGTTTCCTTTATATTTAGCGAGCACATGATTTAACTCGATCTGCATGTTCAATTTTGATTATGTAGTCTGGTATATTGTGCAATTGTATTTGAGTTGGAGTTCCTGGCCGTGCAGGTACCTGTTTAGCGGCCGGTTAGCGATCGAAGTGGAGGACGCGGAAACAGTGTGGACTGGCAGAGTCCAAGTGGCCCACAATAAAGCTTGACGAAAATTTTAGTGGAGAAACTTTGCCTCTTTGATCGTCCTTGTAGAGCGCCGCCTTGCCCTCCAGGCTGTGTTCAAGAACAATGATCCAGACATTGTGAGAGGCAAGTGTTAACCGGCTCTCAAGCTCAGGGAGATTGAGGTCGGCCAAGAACGCCGCGAGCTCATTGCCCTCAGCATAAAGACGAGCGCTAGCTGATGGACGCGATATGATGAGCTCGGAGCGCTAGCTGCTATAGTTCATCACATACCGAGTGAGTGGGTGGATGGTACCGCCAGGCACCGCGGCCTTGGTTGGGTCACGGAGCACGGCGTTCTCGAACTCCGAGAGTATCCCTCTGACGGCATCGGCGAAGCGCGACCAGATCTCAACGGCGTGCACGTATATGAACTCCGCGACCTTGGAGGCAGAGAAGATGTCAGAGATGTTGGTGGGGACATCCGAGAGCGCGTCGTGGACGTCTATGATCTTGAAGAGCTTCTTAGGGGAGCGGTGACCGCGTGCGCCCTTGACGGCCACGGCGAAGGGGCTGTCGTGCGTGGTGGGCGTTGAGGCGGCGGCGATGGTGGCGCTGGAGATGGGAAGATCGTGGAAGATATGGAAGCAGAGGCGGTGCTCGGACGACGGCGTGGGCTGCACGGATCCACCGGCGGATCTTGGCCTCGAGGCATGGGCGTTGCCGATGCGGTTTGGATTTGGTCTCAATCTGGTTATTATACGTGGGATTTATTCTTGTTATGGAAGCAGAGGTGCTAGGACGACAGCGTGGGCGGCGCGGACCCACCGGCGGATCTTAGCCTGGAGGCAGATTGGAATTGCAGTATGCATCCGTGAGCACGTTGGACAGGGCTGGACGAAAAAAAAAAGCCAGAAATCTTCTCATTTTATTAGTAGATATAGATATGGATCTGTTCTGCCGGACGACACTTTAGGGTAAATCATACAACAAAAGATGAAAAGACCATTTCAGCCACTATGTACATAGTATTCCAGTAGCTAAGCACGTCTAGTCTATAACCCTGGAGGTTGACAACTTTTTATAGTCCTTTCAAATAAAAAACTGATTTGATATAGCCCATTTAAAAATAAAATTGATTGTAGCGTTCATAAGTTTTTGAGAGCAGGCTTTTTACCGGCGACCCCCCAAAAAAAAAGGAATTGATTCAAGGAACTCTTTGGAGACCCTCTTAGCTTCAGCTCTCTACGTTTCGTACGTGCAAGGCAAATGCGCTGCAATTCACAAGTAAGGGCAAGCGAAATCCCGAGTCGACGTAGCTTAGGCTGCAATCTGGGAGGAAATTTCCTACGGATCACGTCCCGAAGACCTGTGGAGAATGCAGCCTCCACGGTTCATACTTGCCAATGTTGAATCGTTCATCCAAACTTGCCTCCTGTCTTGGAATCACATAGGGTGAAAACTAACACCAATTAGGTTACCCTCCAAACCTCTTTAGCTTAACAAAATGAACTAACTTTACAAAATCTCCTATACTTTTGATAAGCTAGTTCATTTCTTTGAGCTAAAGAGGTTCACAGGTTAACCTTAGGTGCACCTATTAACACCCCTAGAATCACAGGCAGCAACAGCCAACAATAATAATAATATCCAGCACGGATGTTTCCACAGCACACCGGGAAGACTGAAGTGTGGGGCCCAGGAACCATCTAAGAAGATCTCGGTAAAATCACAGGACGGCGAGAAACCGACGCCACCAGACTCTTAAATAATCAACTCTAATTCTTGTTTTGTTTATCAAATAAATATATTATCAGCCACCTTGGCATGCTTTGTTCACACAAGCACTTCCAATCACTACACTTATCCATTTTCCTATGTAGTCAAGCCCATCGTTCCAGAGTCTACTGCGAAAAAGAAAGGGAAGAAGCCAGACCTGTCCAATTGTCCAAGCAACCAGTCTTTGAGATCCCGCACAAGCCAAACTCTTCGTGCTATTTCGCCGAAACAAACTGCCGGACGCAGCAAACACACTAACTTGAGACAGGCATGAGCTGGAGATCATGCCTGCAATTCCCTGCACTTCGGTTGGCATTAATGGGGAGACTGCACCCAATTCCAAGAACCTCATGGACTCCCCCCTCTCCTGCCGCCATACCCTTCATTTCCCTTATATAAACATAAACACCTACCACCTCCATTACCCATCACCATAGTCCACAATCCCACGCATAAATCTTGCCAACCATTGCCAGGTCTTCAGTCTTTGCCATGATCTCGCGGGATAATTCCAGCATGGACTCAGACAATGGCTCCTCCGTGCAGTTTCAGGACTTCCTGCCATTGATGGCGAGGAAGCTCGGCGTGGAGGGCCTGATCCAGGAGCTCTGCAAGGGGTTCCAGCTGCTCATGGAGCCCAGGGCAGGAAAGATCACCTTTCGGAGCCTGAAGCAGAACGCGGCCAGGCTCGGGCTTGGCCAGCTCCGGGATGATGAACTCCTGGAAATGATGAAGGAAGGCGACCTGGACGGGGACGGGGCGCTGGATCAGATGGAGTTTTGCATCCTCATGGTCAGACTGAGCCCTGAGCTGATGGAAGAAGAGGCACACAGGATGTTTCAGCATTGATGTAATTTGATCCTTGTTACTTGGTACAACAGAATACAGTGATATTTTGCTAGTTCAACTCCAATTTGATACTGCGTTCAGAAATATTAATGTGGACAGGCTGACACTCTCAGATTATAATACTAACAAAAGCTGAAAATTGAACTACAAAGTGCCGCAAGCATTCACTTTGCAGTTTCTACATGTAAGACCACTTCATCTCTAGGGCATATCAAAAAAGAAGATACTTGCCTGATGAATAAGACTGTGTTCCGTTACCAGCGAAGGGAAGTTATTTATTGCAAACTGTGTGCAAATACGCAGAACAAAAAAAAGTTTTGTGATAAACCACATTACATGAGTGTCTTGTTCCCTCAAATGCACTACTCTCCATCCAACCTAGATGTGTGGCATTTCCCGTACTTTATGAAAGTTCCACTGGAGTACCACAGAGCTCACCAATCTCCTTCTCCAGAAGCTGCACAAGATTCACTCCAGTCCTCTTGTATATCCAACCATTAGTTGTTGCATCCCAATCAAACCTAGAAGGTCCACTGCAGATAAAAATGGCATACAAGTTCAGCAAAGCGCTTTGGGTATTGTACAAACTACCCAAGCGTGGGTCTATTTGATTGGAAATAAAAGTATGAATAAGCTTCACATCAACATCATAAGACAAATAACCATATTGAATAAACTGAACCACATATCACAAAGGGTGACCATATACAATATTCGACAAATGACATGTGCTCAGTACTCCTAAGTCCTTACACAGCAAAAGGTTCACGATACTAGTAAAATTAGCTATTAGTGTAATACAAGATGCATCTACATTCTACTTTGAGAAAGGAGGATAATACAACATGGCAGACAAGATGATGGCAATCAAATTCGGGTCTCTATTACGTAGAATGAAACAAAAACAATTGAGATACCAAGATAGCATTACTGTACCTCACAGGTGAAGATAGCCATATCTGTTTGTTTGGCGTTTGCTTGTTTATAACATATGTCCCCAAATCCCCAAACCTTAATGTCAATACCTGATTCTAAAATGTCCAATAAAAGAAGGATGCATCAATAATCACATACATGAAAAAGAAAAAACATTCTAGCAAGGATTCCACTATTCTCTATCGCGAGTTGCAACTAACCCCATACTCTATGTCGAAACCATCCATCTGAATGGAGTCACCATACTCCTATAAAACACATGAAGAATAGTATTAGTCAGCGGTATGATGACTTAACATGTTGTTCGAGATATTTGAAGGCCATAACAAAGAGGATTCACTACCTCAAGTTTTTCAAGCAAATCATGAATCGTCTCATCTGCTAATTTGTGGAACTCATCCTCTTGTATTGCCAACCTATTCAATGTACACAATCATAATCACCGTTCACCGACTACCCCATGTGGCAAAAAAAACTATATAAGAAAAGTCCAAATAACCAAACTGTAAAGTAGAAAACAGTTAAACATACTGAAGATCAAATTTTATTCTATACATTGTTGGAATCAAATAATATCAGCAGCTAGCCAAACATTCTACATTTCAGTTTGTTGATTCGAGCAACTGTAGTCTCTTCTAAGTTCTAATGACCTTTTGGAAAACTACAGAATGTTTGGAGTACCTAATTTAGGGTGACCTGATTGACACAGGGGGAGACAACAACTATTACAACAAAGCTTCGTCCCAAGCAAGTTGGGATTTGTAGAGAATGTCAAATGACTCAAATCTAAACGGAAATTGATCTACCAAACACCCTACATGTATGCTCTGTTCAATTTCTCCATTGTTCTGATTCATACTTGAAAGCAATCCAAATTACACAAAAGAATACATTAATGGATCAACGTGCTTAGAATGCAAGGTCGAGAAACAAACTTGTGATCCACTGCAGATGGGCCAGAGCCAGACACATCTCTGGCGGACTGTGTCACGGGCTGCGTCGACGAGACAGTCCTTGAAGAGAAGAGAAAAGCAGCTGAAGACCTGCCCAATGGCTGCGCCATTGCAGCGGCCATCATGATGGACCCAGAGGTGGTAGCTTCAGGGAGACTGGCCATCCAGAAGTGCTGCAGAATGCGGGATTGTAGCCATCTCCTGGCTGTGAGGCCCATGAGAAGCTTACGCGATGCCATGTGCGCCTGTGTGTGTGTCTATGCACCAGCCTATGGTGCTCAGAGATGTGGCACAACCCTGCTCCTGTGTGCCCTCAAGGCTGCAATCAAGTCACGCAGAGAGATGGCGGCTTGAGGCTGAATTGATGTCGCCGCCTAAATCAGAATAAATAACAACACAAGAAAATTACAACAAAATATAGTTCAACATAAGATCAGAGGAACCATTAGAAAATTGAAAGCACTATGGTTTACATTACAAGACAGAAGGAACTAAAAACTAAACAAGTTCATTCTAACTGATCCTTTCTTATAAGGCCTGCGAGCCTGTAACTGAGCAATAACATGTCAATTATTTATTTATTTATTAAAAGAGTTAAGCATGTCACAATGGAACCCTACTAATCTGGCAAAATAATTACAAGGAAGGCTTGCCACTTAGGCAGGCATGTTCATGTCAGATCAAATAGGAGCTATACATCTGAGCATATGTGAGGCAAATGAAAACTAGCCAGCACCTTCTTTAGAGAGAGAAAAAAGAAGCTAACATAACTAGCTTCTGCTAAACATAGGAGCCAGTCTAGAGCTCAGAAGCTTCAGGTAAGACACATATCTATCTCAAACTTACTTCCTTAAATTAGCTCTGCAGTTTTTTCAGTAGCAAAACCAGAGAAGAGATGCATACTCACCTAAAAATTTGCTAACTTATCTGGAACTATAGTCACAAGGCAAGGCAAGTTCCCCTAAGACAGCAGACCAAATTAATTCTGAACCTGAAGATGCATTACAACCTGATGTACTAATTGCACAAATATTGGGTTTGGCCTCAGTAAGCATTTAAGTAACTAGATCTGCAACAAGTTTGAACAAGAAAGGATGCACATCGTCAGTAGTCACTGGGACCTCGAGATTCAGCACTGCAATTTGTGGGTCAGGAGGGTGTGATGTCCCCTTCTCTATTCTATGAGAGGAGCACTACCTTGCGCCAAATTGATTATGATTTAAAAAAAAGGATGATATGCTCTGCTGTAACTGGAAATCTACTGCAGCAAGGTGAAAATGTATTGCGGTTGGCGGAGCTGGTGAATTTCTCCGCGTAGGGCCACTATCCAATGGTCTAAAATCACCCGCAGGTTACATTACAGATACAGATTTAAACAACAAGCGTGCTGGAAATTAAGGACAGACAGGGCAGCAATTTTGAAGTTTGAAAGCAAATGCGAAATAGTACTTCTCAGTTACTCAAATGCCAAATACCTGCTGTGTTGGTGCCGCCAGATGCCCAGACAACCGGGCTCCCGCTGGCGGCGGCCGCACGACGGCGCTATGGCTTGCCGGCGCGCCCGCCTCCCGAGCCGATTCGCGGCGGCGCCCCTCGATTTGCTAGCGCCGGGAACCACCGCCCAGGCGAGTCGGCGACAGGGGAAGGCGAGCTGGTGAAGGGGCGAAGCACACGACACGAGAGGGCGAGCAGGCTGCCGCCCGACGGCGCTAGCCTCTTCGCTGGCTGGCTGGCCCGATCTTACTGGGCTGGTAGGTGTTGGTGGGCCGGCGCATGGAGCTTTGCTAGATTTCCTAGGCCCAAATCCGGCATAGGTTTGAAAGTTTACTTTTCCTCCCTCAATTTGTAGGAAAGTTTTTTTTTTTTTTCTCTCTGAACCGAAAAAAAACAACAATCTATCTTCCTCAACTTTTAAAACAATGCGATTTATCTCCCTGGTCCAGTTATAAATGGTTTTGAAGGTGATTTTATCTTTTTCATTTTTATTTATTTCATCTAACTCTTTAAAAATCATAGTAAATCACAGACAAATAATAAAACAGAAAATCAAATTTTGTTGGACTCCACATAAGTAGATATACATGGTTAACATATAATATGGTATATTAAAGCATAAAGTTTTTACTGTAGATTTAGATCTATTCTTTTCTATAATTAATTAGAATAATTCATAACTGTAGTTTCTATGGTCCAATTTTGGTGAAATTTTTATAGTGGATTAACTATTGTATGCTTCAACTATGGTAAAACTTTCATACTCATTGGATCATATGTAAATTAGTTATAGATTTATTTAGATTTAGCAAGCATAAGCCCTAAAGAATCATTCATTCAGACTGATTCGCTGGAGCTAAAAAGCTGAGCTGATTTTGTCTGAACCTGATTTGTTGTTAGAGAAAATACTGTTTTAGAGCTGAAAAATTTAGTGCTGTTAACTGAAGCGAACGGAGCCTGTTCACTAATCATTCAGTGCTACAAGCCTACAATCTACATCTTGGGGAACAGCAGAATCATTCAGCACCGCGATGCGCGACTAGTCGCCACGCCTACGCGAGCGCCTAGCTGAAGAGAGGTACACCGACTGGCTTGGTCTGATAGACGACTTAGACCAGCACTCCTAGTTTTCTAAATTTCTCCTCTAAAAAGAATATTTTGTCCTGATCATTGAGATTCTCTCCTCAATATTACTTTCTCCCGCACTCATTCATCCTCTATATTTCTACTCTATATTTCTTTTTCATTTTTTTATTCCTTCCCACCCCCGGTGCGGGTCGAGGTCGGCCCCCTGGCCATGGCGCGAGGCGAGCCGGCGGCGAGCGGGCGGCAACCTCCTGTCCGCGGCTCCGACGAGCGGCACGCGGCCCCGGCGAGCAGCCACAGCGCGTGGCCCGGCCCTGGCTCCGGCGCTCGGCCCCGGCGAGCGCAGCCGGCCAGCTCCGGGGCGACGAGCGGCGGCAGCTCCCCTCGCCCCTCTCTCTCCTGTCTCCCTCCGGCCCCGGCGCGGGATCCGGCGAGCGTCGACGGCGGCGGTCCGGCGACTCTCTGGCGATCCCCTCCGCGTCTCCCACTCTCTCCCCCCCCCCCCCACTCTCTCTTCCGGTCCCACGCGGGCCCCGGGCGCGTGCGTAGCGGAGGTCCGGCACGGCCGTATTCTGCCCGGACGATCGTTCCATTCGGAAGTTGTACAGGACACCGGTGTAGCTCTCCCTTCGGGTATCTCTCTTACGTGGCATCGTTCCGGACGGTGGAGCAAATCGCGTTGCGGTTGGTCTTAGGTGTGTACTGAAATCTTCAGCCCTCTACAGTTTTAATTGGTTTCACAACCATTTTTAATTATTTTTTATACTCTTTAATCACTAAAATGTAGAAATATCTTGTTTCCGTCCGTCTGTTCTTCTATATTATGATATCCGTTTTCGTATTATGATATCGTTTTCGTCCGTTTTCAGCTGTGGTTTGCTGTGCACCTAGCTAGCGAGGAGATGTTTCTCTATTATCCTAGGAATAAACTGTGCTTATTATTTGCTTCACTGGCCCTGACCCTCCATGGCTCCATGTATACATGTAGCATCCGCCAAAGCCAATTGAAGTCAGCACTAGTTAAAAAAAGCTTTACGTAGGCGTCACGTTTTTATTTTTACAGGCGGTTTTGATTAACGGACGTCAATACAAATAAAACGGTGTGGACAGATTTAGAACCGCTTGTAGAAATCAATTTCTACAGGTGGTTTTCTTAATAAAACCGCCTGTAGAAATGGGGCATTTCTACAGGCGGTTCACTTAAGTGATCCGCCTGTAGAAATCGATGCCAATTTTAAAAATTTGATTTTTCAAATGACTTTAAATGAAAAAACTGTCTACATTAAAGTTGTATATCTCAAAAAGTTACGAAACTTTGTAGTTGAAATTTTTTTATTTGAAATCATCTTGATGCTGTAAATTATGGTCAAAATTTGAAATTTGACTTTTTGAAAAAAGCTTCGGATGGAAAAACTGTCTACATGAGAGTTGTAGAATTCGAAAAGTTATGCAACTTTGTAGTTGGTAACTTTTTCATTTGACTTCGTTTAGAGCCTCAAACAGTTGATTTTCTATCGGTTGTGTATAATATGTGGCGAAGCTAATGCAACTCGAACAACTGTGAGTGTTGGGTGGAGTGATTAGAGGGGTTACCCGCGAGGCCGAGGTCGCGGGTTCGAATCCCACCGGCCGCGTAGCGCGCGAATTTTGCGCGAAAAATGCCGTGACTTGCTATTTTTGTTTTGCTATTTTTAAAACCTGATTTCCGCAAAAACATTTGTACAAGCGGTTCCTTATGTGAACCGCCAGCATAAATCGATTTGTGCTGGTGGTTCACACACAACCGATAGTACAAATGGTTGATTTATACTGGCCCTAGACACAGGCGGTTCACAAAACCGTCAGTAGAAATGCTTTTAGAGCCGTCAGGATTGAGCTTCTGTGTACGTGCAGGTCGTACCAAAGAAGGCCTAAAGCTGAATGAAAAATTCAAGGAACCCGATGGTGAATGGTCTACAGGAACACACGCTGCTATTGAACTCAAAAAAAAGGAACACGCTGCTATTATGTGTAATTGTGTATAGATAGACCCCCTTGTTATTGTCTGACAAAGTGACAATCGCAGAACGTGATCACCGACCGCATCAAGAATAAAACAGGACAACAAAGCCAGCCAGCCAGCCAGCCTCTAAATCCAATCCGTACCCGTCCGTGGTCACCTAGGCTGGATGCCGCCCCTAACCCTCAGCCTCTCCCTGGCGAACTCGCCGGAGACCGGCGCTCGCCTGTATCGCGGCTGCTGCGGTTCGTCGTGGACCGTGTGTTTCGCAGGCGGTGGTGGTGCTTCGTCGTCTGCTGCTGATTCATGTGCCGTCGCGCTGCTGTCCTCCACCGTGCAGCTGCTGCTCCAGGCGAACTCCCCCATGCTCTGCTGGTAGCACTTCATGGCCACGACCAGCATGAACACCGCCCAGACGCGCGCCACCGTGGACGACACGTTCCACACCAGGGTGAAGACGGCTGCCACCACTGCCTTCTTGTGGGAGCAAGACTCCCAGGCGTCCCTCAATCTCTCCAGCCAAAACTTGCCTGCACGACATGGAAATCATATATCAACCAAAAAGCAGTCCAAATTAAATCTCACCTACTTTGAAAAGGGGGGTGAAAACAAAGAAAAATAAAGCCATCATATTCTCCGTATGTCCTCCCACGTCTACATTACTCTACTTATTTCTTGGCAGAAAACGTTGCTGTACTTTTTTAAGAAGTTGAGTAGTAGTACTAGACTAGAGCATTATGGTTTGTGGCATTTCTCCCTTCATGGATGGTCAGGTGGTGAGGTGCCATATATCATGGCCAACTTATTATTGCCGTTTGCTTCCTGCCTGTGGTCAGCAAGGTTCCTGATGTGTGTACTTTTAGCCTTTGCCCATGCTATCATGGAGCTAGCTAGGTTATTAAGTCCGACATGTGCTGCGTCATTTCTTTTACTGAGCTTGCCCTCTTTCTTTTACAATCACAAGTGATACCACCGATAATATGGCACAAGAATGTACTGTACTTCTAAGCTACATTATTATAGCCCTGTTTGGTTCCTTGCTACTAAAATCTTGTCACTTTGATGACTAAAATGCCAAACAAACTGATTAAAAAGAGACTAAAGTGGTTTAGTCCAACTAGTCACCCAAGAGGTGCTAAAAGAGGCTAAAATACCTCCTTTAGTGCACTTTAGTCACTAGAACCAAACAGAGGCGGCTAAAATTTAGTCATTCAGTTTAGTAGCTAAATTTTAGTACTTGGGAACCAAACAGGGACTATGATCGGTTCAAAGGAATACTATGAAATACAGGAATTTCAAAGGAACTAGTTCTATATATATATATATATAGAAGTGGGGTTTGTGAGAAAAAAAACCAAGGAAGCCTTTGGACGGTGACGAGCCATCTACCCATCTTCACTTACTAACGTGATGGGATTTGATGACTACTATGACTCTGATAGGTGACCACTAGTGGCGGACTTAATGGAATTCCTTATCACAATGATCAACTTCGTTCTTAAACACATGATGATGCTTCCACTTTATTATCTCTAATCTAACTATTAAGGACAACTCAACGTACGGTTTTTCTCAAAATTATCGCTCAAAAAAAGTGAAGGGCATCGCTAGGCGCTAAATAAATAATCAAGTAGCAGACATGGTAGCGCAACAGCATCACACGGGAAACAACTGCGTGGGCATGCATGTGGTTGTTGAGATGGCAGGCAGCAAATATGTCACGCACGCACGACTCACGAGCCTAATTGTTGTTTACTTTATATCTTTTGTGTGGACCAAATGCTGATGGGTTGGTGAACAAACACCAAACAGATGACCCTACAAACAGAGGGGACACAGACAGCTAGCGAGGATTAGGACAAAGCTAGGAAGGGCAAAAGCTAGGATGTGTAATGCACTATGTACTGTGTTTACAACTGCAAAAGGGCAAAGCTAGGAAGGTTTGGTACTGACAGTAAATATCATGCACTGTGGCTATGGGTGAAAGAATTCTGAACAATAGCACTATTTTCATAGTATTGCTAGCAAAGGGAATTCAAGACTGCATTTTGGTTATGTAACAATAACAGTTTTGTCCTGTAAATATCGCTACACAAAGATTGCGCATTACTGATGCTACCATTATAGCAAACAAGTCTTCAACATCAGCGGGCTAGATTGTACGGCTGGCTGACTGATTGTTGTGAGACAAAAACACTGCTGAATGGTTAGCTGATGCTGACTGATAAATTCAAGGCCATGTATTCCCCCAAGATTGACAAGGTAGCAAGGGTGATGCACCCAGCACCTGCTTTACATGTACCTAACTGTCCATAAAGTAATTTTAAAACTACTCTACTAGATATGAGAATGTCACTACTGTAGTGCAGTCGTTTGGAAAGATTCTCCTTCTTTTTTGCCCCATATAAACAAAAGAATACGAAAAGGGAAGGACACAAGGAGGTGTGTGGTCACTAGGGACAGCATCCATCATTTGCATACCGTTCGAGCATGGGCCACAGCGTAAAATGAAAATCAAGCCCTCCTTGACCAGTGGAATGCTCGCACGTGCAAAAGGTTGGAGGAATAATCATACACGCTCCCCACCAGGCGCCAGCTACTACGGGAAAGTTACTTGGCTAATATACTTTTTACTTTGCCTCGGATCTGAACAAGTGATCATTTACTTTTACCAACAATGCCAAGGCCTACACTGTCACTTCTGCTAGTTTATTAGCTAACAAGTCATGATTCCCTTTGGAAATGGTAAACATTAAGTGTAGTCCCTCAGTCCTTACAAAAGTGTAGCCGTGAAAAATATGACGTCTACCTATTTTTAAATTTAACTAGGTTTGTAAAAAAGATTAGCAATATTGATATTAATGAAAATTTAGCACTTTGTTCTAGTGAAAATTAAAGATGAACTTGAGAGCTTTATCAGACAATTACCGTATCGTGCCAGCTGCGTGGAGTAAGAGGAGCACACCTTCGGGATGATGAAGACTCCAAAGAATACTGCAAACGCGGCAAGAACAAAAAGTCAGTGGCTGCAGTGCTTCTCCCTGCACCTTTATCTGCACATGTAGGTCCTGTTCTTTTGGCTGAAAAATAAGCGCTGATTTTGGCTCGTGCTGATTTGTTATGAGAGAAAAATACTATTTCGTGGCTAAAAATAAGCGCTGATTGGTTAAAAGAACAAGCTCGTAAAGTTGCTGACGCTCCTGGTCCCAACAAACATTTCCTATGGGCTATGGTTAAAGCTAAAGTTACTGCATCATGACTTCAACACAAACCATAACTCGTCCTGAAATCCTGAAATGGAGATAGTTGGGATCTTTTGGTGTCTTGTTGAAATGAAGAAACAGAAGAAGGTTCGAAGGAATTACAGAGAAGAGAGTGGAAGATGTTGCATAAGGAGATGGTGGTGCAGTACTATGTACTCCTATCTATCAGTTGCAGTTTCTACTTACCCAGTTTAGCCAGTGTCCAGAGGGTGACAAAATTGCCACACCGGGCCATCGCAAACAGTAGCAGTGCCAGCTGCAGACCAGAGCACATGTGTCTACTTGTCAGTACAAATCCAGAGATGCGTGTCTATGCATTGCAGGCATCTGTATGCCAGATACTATGTACTACCAGATAGTACAGAATTTTTCTTCTTTTTGCCTAAAATATTCACATGAACGAATTCTCTGTGTTTTACCTACCTTCATGGTGGTCGCGGGCTCACCGGAGAAGAGAGACCTCAGATTCAGGAACACCTCGTTGATGTATGGCAGCACCAGCCTGAGCAGCCAGATGGCCTCCTCCTCCCCAACCAGGTAGCACCTCTCGCCAATGCCTTCATCATCACACTCCACATTTTCACCCCTGCATTTTTACCCCAAGTTACCATGGTTAATGACACAAGAAATAATTTACTTTTGAATTTGCTTGCGCGTGATTATGCTGGTCCTTTGAGGAGGAGATTAATTAGCCTTTTTTTTACCTGTTCAGTATGGACTTCCGCAGGAACCGTAGACCAAGGTAGATTAGGCCTGCATATGACGCTGCCGTGATTGAGCTGCAGAACGCACAAGTTTTGTTACTGCCAATGCTTTTAGTTTCTGGTACCTTCAGAATTAGTTACAGGTGCAGCAAAAGTTGAACAGCGAGCGACTTGAAATTTAGGTCTTTGGCGTAGGAGGAGGAGATGAGCAAGAAAGTTCCTAATCCAAACACCAGTGCAGATTTTGACACATCTCTCCACATCACCAAATTCACTGGGAAACCAAGGGGCAGAAAGGAAAGGAAAGAACCATCAGTCAGACCCTGATTCTTGAAGTAGCATATATATCAGATTCTTCTGTGTTTGTTGTTGGGCACAAAAGCATATCAGTTGGTGTCATGCATGGAGGGCTAGTAAGAGACATTACCAATATTCTGCATTCTTGCTTGACTTTTGCTGGGTTGATGAGATGGTCTTCCTTGAATCTCCTCAAACTCTTCATCTTCAAACCAACAAGAACAGGAAACTCGAATTTAATCGAAAAATGGTAAAAACATGACGACAAACAGGTAAGGTAAATTAAATGCTACTCACCTGCAGGACAGGTGGCAGGCTCTGCCTTTGGAATCCGGCGACCGATCGCTGGCAAAGCTTTCTTCTCTGAATAAGCAATAGATTGCAAAAATTACATCTAGACTGACATTTTAGGCTCTGTTCGCTTCAGCTCAAAAGCACAGAATTAAAAAAAGTCTCTACGTACCTGGACAAGGTTTTGCCGGCTCGAAGTTGGTGATGCGGTGAACCACTATTGGTGTGGTCGCCTTCTCGACTGTAATGCATTTTGGGAGGATCGATCGGGGCAGCAAGTGGATGTGAGACAGAGATTATTGACCTGAATTATAGTGAGTACAGTAGTTTGGAATTCGATGATGGGATAGAGATTCACCTGGAGCAGCAGGTTGGGTCATGGGTTCCGGGTTGATTGCTCGGAGATCGACCGCCGAGGCTAGTTTCTTCCCTGCACCATCCACTGCAATACGGCAGCAATTGAAGACATTATTAGTTCGTCGTCGTCAATGGCATAGGCACTTGGACAGTGGGGGATTGGAATTCTTGCCTTGGTCCAGAGCAGTTTGTTGTTCGTCGTCGTCAGTGGCCATGTGATCCTGATCCATCAGCATCTCCTTCTCCTCTTCCTCATCTGTCTCGTCGTCCGACAACTCGTCCTCCGCGCCGTCGCCGTCAAACAACTCCTCCTCGTCTCTACGCACCACGTCGTTGCTGGCGTCCGCCGGCGCCTCGGGCCTGTGCACTTCCACGACCACCACCTCCTTGACCTCGCCGGCGGCGGGCGCCGGCGCCACCTTCTTCTCGGGCGTGGAGACCCGCGCCACGGCCCGCCTGGTGGTGGTGGCGGCCGTCGTCGTCACGGCGGCGTCGGAGCGCGACTTGCGGAGGTCCCCGATCGCAGTGACCGGCTCAGAAGCCTTCCAGCTGCGCCTCTTCTTGGAACCGGCACCGCCACCGGCGGCGCCCGCGACGCTGCCGGCCCCCTCGCTCTGGTTGCGGCGCAGGCGGCGGTAGACCCGGACGCCATCCTCGTCCGCCGGCTGCTCGTCGTCGGCGGCGGCGGCGCTGAAGACCTTGACGCCGCCCTTGACCTCGTCCATCTTCATCCGCGCCTCCCACACCGACGATGTCCTCCTGGTGGACTGCTGCACCGACACGCGCCTCCGTCCGCCGGTGGCGGTAGTAGTGCTCCTGGCAGCCGTGCCCCCCGGCTGCATTGTTGCTTTATGCCCTGCTGCTGGATGGGATGGCCGTCGTGGGTATGCCTGTGCGGTGCTCCGGGTGGTGCTCCGATGTCCGATCCCTTCTTCTGGATCGATCTGGTACGGTGGTGCTGCGGGGTTTCTCTCTGTCCCCTTCCGAAACTGCTTCCCCTGCCTTCTGCTGCACTCAAGACTCAACCAAGGAGCAGGCAGGCTGCCGTTCCGCTGTGAATCCGAGGGAGGGTTCCCTTTGCTTTTCTATCTCTTTTGTGGAGATAGAGGATGGGGAAGCAGGGAGGACCGTAGAGGAAGCTTTGGTTGGGCGCTTCTGGTTTGGTGGAGCGCAGCGGAGATGCGCGCATCAGTTTCCTTTTCCGACTCCAGCAGCCAGCGGCCAGCCTACAGATGCAGACACGGATTGCGGCCGTCAGTTGGGGCAGGTTTTCAGTCCGCGTGGATGTTTTCAGTGTCAACAAAGATATCTGCCTCTGTGTCGGAGTAGATACCTGTATCTGTATTTGATGTTAATTAATATATAGAACTGGATAGTCGGATAGAATTAACATATCTCATTATAGGTTAGAAGGAAACTTAAATATCTGTTATAAATGACACCAATCTTGTGCCACCAAGATTGGTGCCATTTATAGGATAGAACTGGATACCTGTTTTTGCTGCCCACCAAGAAGTCTTTTATCCTGCTCATTTCTTGCGCAATCTTGTGCTGTTTCGGTTTTTTCGAATATGCTTGTTCCCCTGTACTATGTGGTGCAGGGAGTCAACGAAGAGGAGTGGTTATTTGTAGCAAATCCATTGCGCACAGTGGTAAGATTTGAAGGTGTGTTGGTCAGTTCCTTTCCTCATGACTGCTGTATCTTCCTTCCTGTCTTTTTAGATATGTAGCATGCTGTCTGGTGGTGTGTCTCTACTATATGCGTCCTGCTACTTATAGGTGTTCATCCTGATCAAAGGACCGTAATGTATCTGTACTATATGCGTTGATCTTATAGCTGTTGCTACTTATAGGTGTTCATCCTGATCATGGGACCATAAAGGCGGTCCTGCACAAAATAAATTTGAATTCATTAGAATTATGTCCAGTCCCTTTCAGTGGGTGATAATCGGTATATATTGTCCATAACAATCCACACGCCCTTTTTTCCCACATGTGAGGTGACACGGACTGATCTCCTAATCGGCTAATCAGCAGTGCTTCTGCTCACACATGTTGGCTTTATAATAATAATAATAGTAACACAGAGTAAACAAATATATGTGCTTCAGATTGTAGTCCACAACTATTTCTATTGCCAGCCCCTTTGTACCCCTTCTTACATATTGTTTTCTGTTCAGAACTGATACCAACCCAAACCCCCATGGTAAAACCACCGGACATATAGGGGCTCTGTGAGTAACAGAAGTAAAAAAAAGGCTCCTACAAATATATCGTTCTATGTTTTTATGGACTTTCGTCTAGAGTTCCGAGTAATGCTCGCCTCCATCCTTGTGGCTAATGAGTGCTTTCTTTTCTGTTCTTATCAGTTTGGCCTCCATCCTTCATGATGGACCGAGAGGTGGTAGCTTCAGGGAGACTGGGCATCTAGAAGTGTTGCTGAGTGCGGGATTGTAGCCGTCTCCTGGCTGTGAGGCCCATGAGAAGCTTACACGATGCCATGGGCGCCTGTGTGTGTGTGTGCACCAGCCTATGGCACTCAGAGATGTGGGAGAACCCTGCTCCCGTGCTGTGCCCTCAAGACTGCAATCAAGTCACGCAGCGAGATGGTGGCTTGAGGCCGAGTTGATGTCGCCGCCTAAATCAGGATAAATAACAACACAAGAAAATTACAACAAAATATAGTTCAACATAAGATCAGAGGAACCATTAGAAAATTAAATTCGAATGCAAGAAAGTACTATGGTTTACATTACAAGACAGAAGGAACTAAAAATTAAACAAGTTCATTCTAACTGATCCTTTCTTATAAGGCCTGCAAGCCTGTAACTGAGCAATAACATGCCAATTTATTTATTTATTTTTTTAAAAGAGTTAAGCATGTCACAAGGGAACCCTACTAATCTGGCAACGTAATTACAAGGAAGGCTTGCCACTTAGGCAGGCATGTTCATGTCAGATCAAATAGAAGCTTCTTTAGAGAGAGAGAGAGAGAGAGAAGGCTAACATAACTAGCTTCTGCTAAACATAGGAGCACCAGTCTAGAGCTCAGAAGCTTCAGGTAAGACACATATAATCTCAAACTTACTTCCTTAAATTAGCTCTGCAGTTTTTTCAGTAGCAAAACCAGCGAAGAGATGCATACTCACCTAAAAATTTGCTAACATATCTCGAACTACAGTCACAGGACAAGGCAAGTTCCCCTAAGACAGCAGACCAAATTGATTCTAAACCTGAAGATGCATTACAACCTGATGTACTAATTAGTCTTCACAAATCTTGGGTTTGGCCTCAGTAAGCATTTAAAGTAACTAGATCCGCAAAAAGTTTGAAGAAGAAAGGATGCACATCGTCAGTAGTCGCTGGGACCCCGAGATCCAGCAAGAGAGCACCAATATTTCAAGTATGGAAGCCTCACTTCATCAGTTACTCAAATGCCAAATACCTGCTGTGTTGGTGCTGCCAGATGCCCAGACCGCCGGGCTTCCGCTGGCGGCAGCCGCACGACGGCGCTATGGCTTGCCGGCGCGCCCGCCTCCCGAGCCGATTCGCGGCGGCGCCCCTCGATTTGCTAGCGCCGGGAACCACGATTCGGCGATAGGGGTGGAGGCGAGCTGGTGAGGGGGCGAAGCACACGAGTAGGAGTACACGACACGAGAGGGCGAGCAGGCCGCCGCCCGACTGGGCCGATCTTACTGGGCTGGTAGGTGTTGGTGGGCCGGCGCATGGAGCTTTGCTGGATTTCCTAGGCCCAAATCCGGCATAGGTTGGTTTTCAAAGTACCCCTGAGATGTTATTGAACGGTGAAAAGATACTGTAGGATAAGACAAGGTTCAAATTTTATTGACATGTTTTTCATCAAAAAAAAAGTATGATTATGCTTATTGCTCACCGACCAGTGCCAGTACAGCGTTTGGGCTACTGGGCTAAATGAAGTCCTTATCTGGATGGGCTTTCTACCTTGGGCTGGTCCAGTGCTGTGCAGTCCAGTACGGCATTTAGCCCATATAGAAAAGGGGCCTAACAGGCAGCGGCTGGCTTCCAACGGCCCAAGAATGTACTAGTACTAGTACTCTATCCGGAGATGCAATTTGTTGTAGAAAAAACAAGATATCGGCTCTGTTTGCTTCAGCTGAAAAGCTGAGCTGATTTGGGCTAAGGCTAATTTATTGTGAGAGAAAATACTATTCTAAAGCTAAAAAATATGTGCTGTTTAGTTGAAACAAACAAAGCTCATATCTGGAGATACAATCACAAATCGGTAATGCTTAGGCCCAGGCGTCCGGACTGCGCCGGACGGCTCGCCTCCACCCACCCCTGCTGACGCGCGAGCCGCATGCAGCTCGCCCCCGCGCGCTGCGTGTTTTTTTTCGTTTTTCTTTTTTCTTTTTTTCTTTTTTCTTTTTATTTTTATTTCCATTTTCTTGAAAAAAAGTTATATATATATTTTTTATTTCTTTGTGTATGTGATAAAAGTAGATTGGTGATGTTACATGTGTTACGATTGTTTCAGATACATATTACCAGCGCTACTTAAAATTTTTCATCTTTTTTAGACGTATACGCTTTGATCGTCCAGCTAGAGGCGTGTCCCGCTCGCGTGACTCCTAGCACATGGGCAGCTCACCCCCTGCGCCTTTTTTTTTCTTTTTCGTTTTGTTTCTTTCATTTTCTTTTTCTTTTTCTTTCTTTTTGTTTTATTTTCTTTTCTCGTTTTTCCTATTTCTTTCTTATCCTTTTATTTTTTAGCATTTATTTTTTTCTTTCTTTATAGGTATGTTATATAAGTAGATAAAAATATTGCGTATGTTGCAAGTGTTTTAAAATACATGTTGCAAGTATTGTTCAAAATATTTTATTTTTTTCGGACCTATGTTTTAAATGTATGTTTATAATGTTTCATCTCATTTTCTAAGTGAATGTTTGCAAGTGTATTTTTTTTGGATGTTGCATATGTTTCATATGTATTGTTGTAACTATTTTATCTGAATGTTGTGTATATTTATAAATGGTTTTCAAGTGTTTTCAGGTTTTTTTCCAAATGTTTCATACACATGTATTCGAGTGTTTCAGTAGTTTCATACATATATTACAATTGTTGTACCTGGATGTTTTAAAATTAGATCTGGTGTTGCCGCTAGGTTTCATATGCATGTTTCATGCCCATTAGTCGGATTGAGAGGTCCGCCACCGGCAGTGACCATTCTCTGCCCCAGCCAGCGCGACCTCGATCTTTCCATCAACCGTCATTGCCCCTCTGCTCGCATGTTCATCTTTCTTACCTTCTTGTTTGCTTCATAGCGGTTTCATTGGTTTTAGACGTATGTTACAGGTGTTTCATAAGAGTGTTGCAAAAGTATATCGGGATGTTATATATGTTGAAATTTTTTATCAAAATATATCTATGTGGGGTCTTGTTTTAAAGAATTAATTGTAAGAAACATAATGGTGCAATCGAATTTTAATTAGGGTGCTTGGTTTAAGAGATCTAGCCTTTTAAACTCTAAAAATCATAGGTATACATGCACTAGAGCAGTCCGACATACTCTAAAGCAGTCCGGCGTCCGGACCAGCGTGTCCGTCCGGTCCGGACGGAGGCACAGCCCATCACAAATAAACAACTCATCATCACAGGGTAATAATCTGAAAGCGACTTTCACAGAAGGACGACAGCACGAGCGGTAGAATTCGACAAGCTTCCGATCTGCTGCCTGGCTAGCTAGCTGCTGCTGCAAACAGCATACTAGACAATAAACGGATGAACAATTATTCCTGCGATCGAGCTGCTGCTACATGCTGCATGCGGCGACACTCCAAACTGTTTGCTCACAGGAGTGCGTGTCCTGTGATGATGAGCTAGCGAGCATTAAGATGATGCAGCAAGAGTGCATTTATGAGTGTATGTAGAATAAAACTAGCGAGGCCTGGTGGTCCTCAGATCTACTACTACTACTCGAGCGATCGTATCACTAGAATTGCAGTTACTAGTTAGCAGAGAAGTGATCCCATATGCATGCTGCGGCAGCGCCCCAAATCTGCCGAGGCGATGCGATCTGCCGATCTGGGGACTGGGACGGAATTGAAGCAGCCGGACCAGCGGGAACAGTCAGCATCAGTGCCCGGGCCTGCAGTGCACACACGCTTCCTAGGTTTGCTCTCTCACGCACACGCCACTTCGATGATGGAGCTGGATGAGCTGGTTGCTGTCAGCTTTTCTCTTCCATCTCTCTCGCGCTCGTCGTCAATCTGCTGCACACTGCTCACTGCACCATGGATGGATCGTCTACTCGCCGTCTGCCGGCCAGTGCAGTGGCCATTAATTCGCATGCCGCGCGCGCGAGAGCTGCTGGAGCAGAGCTGCAATTCTGGGCTGTAGCATGTTTGTTTGTATTTGACAACTTTTATCCAATCATAGCTCAAGTAGGTTTAAAAGATTCGTCTCGTGATGTACATGTAAAAAGTATAAACATGTAAATATTTCGTCTATATTTAATACTATATATATATATGACACAACATTGATGTAACTAGTTGCAATTGTAATTTACAGTGCATCTGAACAGGGCCGACGTACCTGACCTGACGACCGGCCAGCCAGTATTGTACTACAGTACATGCTGTATTTTGGCGCAATCGTCTGCCATGGCAGTGACAATGCCACCACGGATGGATGGATGACCACGCGACGCGATGACCTCGCGCCGGTGGAGACAGAAGGGTAGTAAAGGTGGCGGGCATTTATTAGGAGGCTCCTCCTCCTCCGATCTGTCTTTCTCCTCCACTCCATCCGTCCCTGCGGTGCCTGCGCGCGCGCCGGCCGGTCTCGCTCGTTCGTTCTCTGCATCAGCATGCGGATGCAGATGCAGATGCAGATGCAGATGCAGATGCAGTGCCCTCCCTGTGCCTGTGCCTGTGCCTGTGCCTGTGCCTGTGCCCTTCCTTCTTTCCTTCTTCTCCTTGGCTAGCTAGGCACTGTCACTGTTCCAGTACAACCAGTGCACTACTGCTACCATCCTCTTTGCTGAGACGTACTACGGGCATTTATTCCACCTCATCTGCCTCCCTCCCCGCTCCCATTACCCCCATACCGTGCGTGCATGCGACGACTATGCCGATGCCGGTGAAGCGCCGTGAACGTACCGACGTACGGCGCGGCGTGCGACGTAGTGATGTTCCGTCGTCGTCGTCGTCTGCTGCTAATCCATCTAGCCACCAAATGCATGCAGGCAATCTCCTGTATTCCATCCCCATCGATCTACCGGAGCAGTGCCTGCATTCACACTATTAAAAAAAATGATTTTTGAGGTGCTGCTCCAAACATTAACCGAGACCGTTTTTACAACATCCAACTGTCGCCTAGCTAGTGATTAGCAGAGGAGGCGGTCGTTTTATGATTTGGCAAAAACATGACCGTCTCGCAAAATCAATTAATAGAGATTATATTGTTGTTTTATTTACCGAGCCAGCCTGCTCCGTCCGGCGGCGGCGCGTGGGACCTGGCAGCAGTTCGTGGAGTGGCTCTAGGCAGCGGAGGCGCCGATCCGGCGCAAGAGACCTTGGCAGCGGCTCTCCGTGTAGCGAAGAGTAAAAGTTATAAAATGATTTGAGGAGAAGCAACCTTCTCGGTTAACCGACGCGGCCAAAAGCAACCGCCTCAGATAGGTCACAGATTGCATTGTCATCCATTCAGTAGTGCCACTAATCCACTATACTATTCGATCCATTTAATTAGCTAGGGTTTAACTTTCGCATGTGATGGCTCTGCATATGGCCGGTGTTGGGGACCTGCGATGGGACGATCTATTCTGGGGTAGGGCTAGCTAGATCGATCTGCGTAGGTGTGTCTACTTGAAAAGTGCCTCGTCGACCTGATCGGGCCGAGGACACACAACAGAACACAAGAGAACAGAGCTGTTGGTTCCTGTGTACAGTATGCGCTAGCTAGCTACTCGTAGCTGCTGGGACCGACGTGCGAGGGAACAGCGCGTCACTTGTTTAATCATTCCTCCTCTGCTTCTCCTGGTGTGAGCGGTCCCAGCTCCCAGACATAAGTACTCATCTGCTTCTCCCGGCTAGCGGCTAATTAACCCCATCGATTATTGCCACTAATCATCTACAAAATCTACCACATGCAGCACCCAGACGCAGCAGGGCCCTAGGCGCAGGTAACCCGGTGGTGGTGTATCCGCGCGCATTTCGGCATGCTGTGTAGTACGTGCATGCATGTCTCAGCTAGTTTCGAGGCATCTGCCGGCACAAGGATATCACCATGACTAGCTTGTTTTCTGTGTGCGCGCAGAAAGGTTTGACGACGGCATCACCACCCTCCCTGCAGGCATGTGGTGTACTATAGTATCTTATAATCCTAAATCTCTCTGTAATATCATGTTTCAACAACGCAAATCATCCACATTAGCAATTAAACTGGCACACACATGCAATTATATTAGACCACTCCCAATAGGATTTTTATGAGAATTTCATGACATTGAATAAGCTGGCATGACATGGAATCGACAAAAGAAAGTTTAATGGGATGAAGTGACTTTCATGAGGATGAAACTCATATATACACTGTTTTTCAATATATTAAGTTTTGTAAACTAAAACATATGAAACCTATCTAATCATACAAGCTATCTAAATCAGCAAGCTATAGTATCTACTGATACACATTATTTATTTATCTATGTCACCGTACTACACCATCCAAAAAAATCATTTATACTTACTCCGTCCGAGAAAATAATGTAAATTTATGTGCATTCTTTTATTAAAGCATCTAAAGTTTAACCAAATACAAAATATAGTACAAAGTTTAATCTTTATCACTAGTAGAGAGCAGACTTTTGATCCACTATCGATTTTGGCTTTAGTACCGGAATTTTTTGCGTCCCGGAAGAAAGAAACCTTTAATCCCGGCTAGATATAGCAGCCGGTACTAAATCCTCCTTCCCAACGGCTCGCAACGGCTAGGGAGCTTTTAGTCCCGGTTGGTGATCAAAACCGGGACTAAAAGTCTATCTTTAGTCCCGGTTTTGATCATCAACCGGGACTAAAAGTTTAACTACGGTTTATGGGCAGAACCGGGACTAAACCTTAACTTTTAGCCCGGGTTTGTAGCCTAAACCGGGACTAATGTTCCTCCCTTCCAATTTAAATCTTTTCTTCCCCCCGAGCCCGAGGCCCTGAGCTATTCATGCTGTTCTTGCTTCTGCTCGTGCATGTTCTTGCTTCTTCTCAGCTCAAGTGTGGAGCTTTTGGCTAGGTTACTCCTCCAACTTCTTCAATTCTACGGTTGCAAAGGTTATTATCTTTATTCTCTCTTGTTTAATCACTAGGATATTTCTATGGTTATTTCTCCAATAATTTATATTTTAAGGTCAAAATCACTTGATATTTCTCCAATAATTTATATTTCAAGCTCAAAATCATTTGATATTTCTCCAATAATTTATATTTCAAGCTCAAAATCACTTGATAGTTTGTATATTTGGTTGAAGGAAGATTTATAGTATGCATAGCTCACATTTGTTACTCAAATGTTGTATGTATATATTTGTGATTTTAATTTTAGGAGTTTTATTTTTTGTTTCACTTGTTAAAATACATTATTAGGAATTTAAGTGCTGTACAAATTTGAGTATAGAGAATAAAGAGTAGATGACGAATGCTTCCGGGTCGTCGGCCTATCATCCGGTTCAAAAGAGGCTGAGACCAGACCTCCCTCTCATTGAGTGCGGCGAGTGCAAGAAAAAGAATGTGCTTGAGTTTCGAGTGAAGAAGGAGGGTCCTAACAGGGGCGCATATTCTACAAGTGTCCGGATCGTAATGTGAGTTATTCCATCGCATTTGATGATTATATATAATAAATTATGTATTTTTTTTACTAAACTTAAGTATTTTTGTCTTAATTTCAGTGGGATGGCAGTGGATGTTCAGGGTGGTACTGGGAAGAAGAGTATGCCAAACACGTGTTTGGAACTCTTGCAGAGGCGGCTGCGGTGGGTGATGAGCTAGCTGATGAGGCACTGAGCCCGCGAACGAAGACCATTGATGTTGAACAGACGAATGATTTGTCTATTTTAGTTGAGATCGGTCGTGATATGCTTAGACTGTTGAAGTGTATTTTAGGTTTAATTAGTTTAGTGCTAGTTGTGACTGTCTACATTGCAGCGAGGCTTCCATAAATTAATTAATGTCCAGTATTGTGATATATGTTCGTTTGTCTTGTAATGTAGATGAGTCGGCATTGGATGTACAACACTGATCGTCGCTCCAAAGATTTCATTGAGGGCGTGCATATTTTCTTAAATGTGGCCGAGTCAAACAAGCGGGATGGATTCATGTGCTGCCCATGTGCTGTATGTAAGAACTTGAAGGAATATTCTTGCTCAAGGATTCTTCATTCTCACTTGTTCAAGTCGAGTTTCATGCCAAACTACATCTGCTGGACCAAACACGGAGAAAGAGGCGTTATAATGGAAGAAGACGAAGAAGAACAATGGGACGATGGTGACACTATTGCTGACTATGACAATGATATACTAATGGAGGAAGCTGAAGAAGGGGTACCAGCACAAGATGATCCCGTTGATGATCTTGCTCAGGCTATTTGCGATGCAAAGAGAGAATGCGAAAGTGAAAAGGAGAAGATCAAGTTCGAGCGTATACTAGAGGATCACAAGAAGTTGCTATACCCAACTTGTGATGCAGGACAGAAAAAATTGGGTAGCACACTAGACTTGTTGCAATGAAAGGCAAAGAATGGTGTATCCGACAAGGGATTTGGGGAGTTGCTTACAAAAATAAAGAAGATTCTTTCAAAGGATAATGAATTACCAGCCACTACCTATGAAGCCAAACAGGTTGTCTGCCCTCTGGGATTGGAAATCACAAAGATACATGCATGTCCTAATGATTGCATCCTCTACCGTGGCGAGGAGTACGAGGAGTTGGATTCTTGCCCGGTATGCCATGCATCATGGTATAAGATCAGGCGAGATGACTCTGGTGATGTTGAGGATGAAAGAACCAGAAAGAAAATCCCTGCCAAGGTTATGTGGTATGCTCCTATAATACCACGCTTGAAACTTTGTTCAGAAACAAAGAGCATGCAAAGTTAATGTGGTGGCACAAAGAAGACCGTAAGATAGACAATATGCTGAGACACCCGGCTGATGGGTCTCAATGGAGAGCAATCGATCGAGAGTTCCCAGATTTTGCATGGGACGCAAGAAACATAAGGTTTTCTTTAAGCACGGATGGTATGAATCCTTTCGGGGAGCAGAATAGTAGTCATAGCACTTGGCCTGTTACACTATGTATCTATAACCTCCCTCCATGGTTATGCATGAAGAGAAAGTTCATTATGATGCCCGTGCTAATCCAAGGACCAAGACAGCCTGGCAATGATATCGATGTGTACCTGAGGCCACTAATTGAAGAGCTACTGCTTTTGTGGAACAAACCAGGTATACGTGTTTGAGATGAGCACAAACAGGAGCACTTTGACCTCCGTGTATTGTTGTTCGTAACAATCAATGATTGGCCTGCTCTAAGTAATCTTTCAGGACAGTCGAACAAGGGATATAATGCATGTGTGCACTGTTTCACGGACATTAAAGGTATATTATTGAAAAAATGTAGAAAGGTTGTCTACCTTGGGCATCGTCGATTCCTGCCTGCGAATCACCCTGCAAGAAAGAAAGGCAAGCATTTTAAAGGTAAGGTGGACCACAAGTCCAAGCCTATCAACCGCACCGGTGAGGACGTACTCGATATGGTCAAGGACGTGAAAGTAGTCTTCGGAAAGGGACCTGGCAGTGAACCCGTTCCGAACGACGCTAGTGGTCATGCACCTATGTGGAAGAAGAGGTCCATATTTTGGGAGCTACCATATTGGAAAGTTCTAGAGGTCCGCAATGCGATTGACGTGATGCACCTAACAAAGAATCTTTGTGTGAACCTGCTTGGCTTTATGGGTGTGTACGGGAAGAGCAAGGACACACCTAAAGCACGAGAGGACCTGCAGCGTTTGAATGAGAAGACAGCTGATGGACGCTAATACTTAGGACCTGCTAGTTACAGTCTTAGCAAAGAAGAGAAGGAGAGCCTGTTTGAATACCTAGACAGCATCAAGGTACCATCCGGATACTTCTCATATATAAAAGGTATAATAAACGTGCCAGAGAAGAAATTCCAAAACTTAAAGTCCCATGACTGCCATGTGCTCATGACACAATTGCTTCCAGTTGCATTAAGAGGAATTCTACCTCCAAATGTACGTCTAGCCACCGTGAAGCTATGTGCATTCCTCAACTCAATTTCTCAGAAGGCAATCAATCCTCTAGATCTTGCTAAGCTACAGAATGACGTGGTTCAGTGACTTGTCAGCTTCGAGTTTGTTTTCCCTCTATCCTTCTTCAATATCATGACGCACCTCCTAGTTCACCTGGTCAAGGAGATTATTATTCTAGGTCCTGTGTTCCTACACAACATGTTCCCCTTTGAGAGGTTTATGGGAGTCCTAAAGAAATACGTTCACAACCGTGCTCGGCCAGAAGGAAGCATCGCGAAGGGCTACGGAACCGAGGAGGTCATTGAGTTCTGTGTTGACTTTATTCCTGATCTAGACCCAATTGGTGTTCCAGAATCACGACATGAGGGGAGGCTAAGTGGAAAGGGGACACTAGGGAAGAAAACATATATCGGTCAGGTGACGATTATTTCAATAAAGCACACTACACAGTTTTGCAAAACTCCACCTTGGTGGAGCCATATATGGACAGACACAAGGAATTCCTACTATCACAGTTTCCAGGCAAGTCTGAAGCTTGGATTTCGCGTCATCACATGGAATCTTTTAGCGGTTGGTTACGAAAAGAATGTCAGGGTGATGAGAGTATTCCGGAGCAACTGTGTTTGTTGGCTAGGCAACCATCATGGCATATCCTCACATACAAAGGGTACGAAATAAATGAAAATACATTCTACACAGTAGCCCAAGATAAAAGGAGCACCAACCAAAACAGTGGTATCCGCATAGATGCCACAGACCCGAACGGGATTAAGCAAACATACTATGGCCGTATAGAGGAGATATGGGAACTAGACTATGGACCTACTTTTAAAGTTCCTTTGTTCAAGTGCCAGTGGGTAAAGGTGTCCGGAGGCGGGGTAACAGTGGACAACCAGTATGGAATGACAATAGTGCACCTCAATAACAGTGGGTTCAAAGACGAACCATTTGTGCTTGCCAAGGATGTCAACCAGGTATTCTATGTCAATGATATGTCTTCGAAACCGAAAAAAGGGAAAAACGATAAGAACCCATTTAGCAATGAGCCAAAGCGTCATATAGTTCTTTCAGGAAAAAGAAACATTGTGGGAATTGAAGATAAGACAGACACATCAGAAGATTATGAGAAGGATGATCGAATCCCACCCTTCAAGGTCAACAAAGACCCAAGCATCCTATTAAACAATGAAGACACCCCATGGCTACGTCGATTATGATCAAGGGACATATATTTGAAAAAAGTTCACTGTTGTGATTGCTTAGAGCGAATTTAGCTATTATGTATTAATTGTGAGACATTAGATCCATGAATTTACGTTGAAATAAATTGAAAACAATTTTTCTGTCAAATACCAACCATTTTATTTATATTTGTTGAGCACTACATTTTTGCATTAATGAATTAATGATTATTATCGTATATTACTATTAATATTTGTAAAGAAATCAAGAAATACAGATAAAAGATTTTCTTCTGTGTAGTATACAGTAAAATAAAGTAGGAACCTTTTTTTTAAAAAAAATTGTCAATATTTCCATTTACTATTGAATTAGTAAGGTTTATAAGTATTATAAAGTAAGACAAAAAGAAATGATCCAGTTGGCGGGAGGTGAACAAAAAATTTCACTTTTAGTCCTGGTTGTAGGCTGCAACCGGGACTAAAAGTATGAGCTTTAGTCCCGATTCCTGGTTGGAACCGGGACTAAAAGGTTTTGGTCCCGGTTTTGGATTAGACCCGGGACTAAAAGTCCCGACCTATATATTGAACTCGCCTTCAAGCTCGATCCATCGGACTTCTTCTTTTCACGCCGTTCGCCCTCGACGCCGCCGCCGCCTCTCGGGCCGCTCCAACCGACGCCTGCCGCCAGTGCACCGCCGGCGCGACGCCCGCCCGCCCGCGCGCCGCCCTGACCTTCTCGAGCTCGCCACCGCCTCGCGCGGGATCTCGACACCCGGCCTGCCACCGCCTCGCGCGGGATCGACGCCCGGCCCGCCACCGCCGCGCGCCCGTCCGCCTCCTCGACCGCCGCACGCAGCCTCCGTGTTGCCGGCCGCCGCCGCGGACTGCCCCTCTGCGGGCCTCGACGCCGGCCCCCACGCGCGATCCGCCGCGGGCCCTCTCTCCTCTGCTCACCGCGCGCGCCTCGTCCTACAGCCGAGGTATTTAGTTTATTTTATTTTTAGTTAGTTAATTAATTTAGTTTAGTTTAGATAGTTTAATTAGTTAATTAGTTAGTAAATTAGTTTTAGATTAGTTTAGGTTAATATATTAGTAATTAATTAGTAAATTAGTTTTAGTTTAGTTATTAGCTTATACTAATTAATTGTATTATTTTTAGTTGGTTCATTAATTTAGTTTAGTTTAGGTAGTTTAATTAGTTAATTAGTTAGTAAATTAGTTTTAGTTTAGTTTAGGTTAACATATTAGTAATTAATTAGTAAATTAGTTTTAGTTTAGTTTTTCTAGTTAGTTTAGTTATTAGCTTATACTAATTAATTGTATTATTTTTAGTTTAGTGTTAGGGCTAGGGATAGGGTATAGTGTAAGGGCTTAGGGCTACGGTTTAATTAGTGTTAGGGCTAGGGTTTATGTTTTCTGTCTCTTTTGTTCCACATGTAATATTAACATTAATAATTTTTCTTCTCTAGATGGCCGGAGATAGAGCCAATATGGAACAAGAAATGATGGACATTATCAACACTAGCAGTCAACACTGGTCGGAGGGAGAAGACGACGGGAGTCAGTACTTAGTGGATGATGGGAATGTGCAGCAAGACAATGTTGCAGATAATACTACTGGCGAGGTATTTATTTATTGCGAACACATAGTTACGAAATCATTATATGCGTGGTTACCGATACTTATTAAATATTTGTTTCTTAACTTAATTTTGTAGCCATCTGGAACGACGACATCTACGGGCAAGAGCAAAGGAGTCCGGGGCCCGAAGAAGCCATTAGAGGGTCGCTTTGTGATCACAGAGTTCAACACAGATATGGGCGAACCATTAGGACCACATGCAAAGAAATTCATGAACCATTGTGGATACCTTGTAAGGGACAGGATCCTGATCAGTGCACGAGAATGGAAGACAAAGCCTAGTGCTCCTGATGTCAGCTTTGTTTCTGATGTTGACAAGAATCTAGTGTGGAATGATATTCTTCAACATTTCACGCTAGAAACGGATAATTATCCAGAGTTCAACAGCGAAGACTTGAAGTCGCTAGTTAGGCGCTGGGCAATGAAGAAGATGGCCACATAGTTTCAGAGTTGGAAAAAAAGTCTCTACAAGACATATGTGAAGGAGAACAAGACGCCAGATTTTGACCGAGCCACTGGTCCGATCACAAAGTGTAGGCCCTACTGGGATGAATTTGTACAGTACAAGTTATCGGAAGAGGGTGAGACACGGGTCAGAAGGAACACTGAGAATGCTCGCAAAAAGGAATACCACCATCACTTGGGATCAGGTGATTACCCTTCTTTCATTCCCAAGTGGAAAAAATTGGAAGCTGATATTTTTGCCAAGGGGCTCATACCAGAATCAGCTGCATGGCCTGTACGTGCGAAACAATGGTTTTTTGGTCATGGGGGAAGTCTTGACCTGCAGACCAGGAAGGTAGTTCATGGCCAGAAACTTGTAGACGCAGTAGAAAGATTGCAATATATTATGACGCTAAAGAGAAAGGGGTATTCAGGTCGAATAGAGAGAAGGACGAACTGACATATGCCATTGGTACCGCTGAGCACCCTGGCCGAACCAGAGGCTTGGGACCGGGTGTGACTTGGGAACATGGTTTTCCTGAGAACAAAGATAGCTACAGAAGCCATCGAAGAAGGAAGGAAGAGGAGGCAGAGCGGATGCGCAAGTTAGAAGAATATGTTCTCAAATCACGTGAAGCGCTACGTCAGTCTCATGAACGTGAGAAACAACTTGAAGTAAGAATGCAAGAGGAAATAGCAAGGCAGTTGGAATTAGCATTGAGTAGACATACATCAGAAGGAGTTAGCCAACCAGAAAATCTTGCAAAAAGCAGTTGTGCTTCTACTGAGGTGCCAAATCAGGAAGATGACGGAGCGTTGCGCTTCCCCGTAGATGATATCACTAATCCACTTACACCGTGTGAGCTGCACATTGCACAGGGGAACTCCACAGTCATGGTTGCTACCAGTATTGTAAACCCGGTAGACCCGACCAAGACACCCACTATCCATGGGAGAAGAATACCACCTGGATATGCTAGCGTCTCGGTGGATAGAGTTACCAAAGGTTTTGGTAATGTGCCTCTTGAAATTGAAGGAGGTGATGGGGAGAAGACACTAGGAGAAGCTGAGAGGACATTCATTGTATGGCGCAAGCGATACATTATTATTCCAGGGGCGCCACCGCCGCCTCGTCCTGAAGAACAGAAGTAAAGGCCAAGTCCAATAATCCGTTCCCCAGACCATCAGAGTGCTCTGGGCTACGAGTACGAAGATGTGTTTACACTAGGCAGGGCGCCATCACCTCCACCAACAGCAAAGCCATCATCGCCGCCACGACTTCCAACACCTCCCCCACCTACCAAGCCATCTACTAAGAGGCCTCCACCGCAGGTGGTGCAACCAACCCCGCCCGCAAAGAAGAAAGCCACCAGGCAAACAAAACAACCCATTCCTCAGAAACTGCCCGGTGAAAAGACTAAACAGGAGTTAGATATTGCGGTGAAAAAACAAGTCGCGGATTTTTTCACAAGAAAACCAAAGGAGACAGAAGAGATGAAGAAAAAGAAAGCGCAACCGTACTACTATCTACCTCGCGATGCTTTAAGGCAGAAAAGGATGGAGCACGAAAAGAAGTTGAGAGAAGCTAAACAGCCCCTGTTACTATCGGACTATGACCGCTCTCTCACGAAGTCTATTGACAAACAGAAGAAGGCAGGAAAGATGTTCTGCAACTCGGCAAACAAGACAAGCAAGCAATCCCCCCGCTAATTGTTAGTGATCAGATACCAAATCAATATGGCTCATTTATGGACCGCATCCAGGTACCTGGTGAGGTCAATTTAAACGAGTTTGAAGCTTTCATGACGGAAACTGGTATGAACCTTGCCCAAATGGTTGGATGGGAGCAAGTGGAGGAAGCGCAAGTAGTTGACGAGTGGAGGAAATATCAACATGGTCGGAATCTATGGAATCCAAAAACCCTCAGTCAACTAGGTACGCAAATGTACTTGCTAAACAAGTGGTACCTTGGGGCATGTACACGAGGTGAGTCTTGTATTTCTGTCCGAATTAGAAACCAACATTGGTTCCGTGGCGATGATATTATGTTTCTTGACTTTGCTGAATTACATCAACTATGCCACATGGACTCCCTCGACAAAACAATAATGAGCTGCTATTGTCTGTAAGTGTACTTTCTTTCTGCAATTCAAATCTTTCTCTCTCTCTCTATATATATATCCTTACTCTCTCTATATATATGCAGCTATGAGATGCAAATGTGCAAACAGAGAGGGTCTAATGAAGTTGGTTTCATTGATCCACATATTGTATTCAAACACCCTACACCCAACCCAACATGGAAAGAAGACACAGAGAAGAATCTCATGAAGTTCTTAGTAAAACAACGCGGCAAGAAACATATACTCTTCCCCTACAACTTTAACGATCATTGGATATTGATCGTCATCGATCTTCAACAAAGCCACATGGAGATCTTAGATTCTATGAGAAAGAGCCTGGACCAAATCCAAGATATGATAGATATTTTTCAGAGGTAATTTATTTCTCCTTACCTTCTTCAATTGCAGTGTTAGGAAAATATTCACATCGATCATTGGATATTTTTATTTTGATTGGCAGTGTTTGAAAAAGATTCATTGAGAAATACGACCTCAAACATTGCAAAGCACCACTGACTATAATCCCACACATGGTAAGTATATATACTTAGAGGCCATTCATGTTATATATGTATCTATATATATCTATTGTCCAGATCGGATGACAATCTTTTTTGTCTTGTAAAGTGGGTTCTGCGGCAACAACCCGGGAATAACACTTGTGAATACTATGTCTGCGAGTTCATGAGGGTGTACTCAGTCAAAACTGACCGGGAGAAGCTAAAACTACGTTAAATCGATCTCATATTAACTCACACAAATGTATATATACATATATATATATAATCATATATATTAATACCTTTCCCTTTGACTCTGTTTGAAGACTGATTATTTAAAGAAAAAGGTCCTAGTAAAAGACGAACTCAAGGCAATTCAAGAGACCATAGCAGGGTTTCTTAATGATCAAGTTTTGAATTTCTCCGGAGAATTTTACAATGACCCTAATGAATCTTGGAAGCCGGGCAATGGTGGTGATGAAGATGACTGAAGGGCATATATATATGTTGGAGTGAAAACTTTTGGAGAGGAATTTGGAGTGAAAAAAGTGTTAAACTCTCTAGTATATATATATGTATATGTATATGTATATATATATATATATATATATATATATATATATATATATATATATGTAGTTTGTAATATATATATATATGTCTTATGTCGTATTGTGCCCTTTGTCAAAACCGATACACACACATATAATATATATATACCTATATATATTTTACATATATATATGTAAAATATATATATATGTATATATATATGTAATATGTGTGTGTACAGATAATTTTAAATCGAAACCATAATTAAAAAACAAAATGAATAATGAACTGAAAAAACACGAAAAACAAAAAAAAGTAAGGCTTTAGTCCCGGTTGTTGATACAAATCGGGACTAAAAGGTTCTACAGACCCGAGGACACGTGGTCTGGGCTGCAGACCTTTTAGTCCCGGTTTGTGTTGGTCCACTTTTAATCCCGGTTCTGGACCCGGGATTAAAAGGGGTGACATTTACTCCCGGAAGCTTGTTCCCGGTTGGGAAACCGGGGCTAAAGGGGTTTCCCAACCGGGAACAAAGCCCATTTCTGTACCAGTGTATGACACTAAATATGTATATATCTCATTACAAATCTAATAGTACTTACTTGATATCATAAATATTTGATATTTCTTATGTAGTATATATTTAAGATACTTTTAATTGTTGCCTCATGCTAGAATTGTAAGTTTTTGTGAGATAGACGATGGAAACAAGGCCAATCCCAATAGAAGATTTCATGTCCCAGTTTTCAACACATCCTATTTTGGAGACAGCGTAGAAGAGTTTTATTCCCATGAAACTATCTCTACTCCTATAAAACTTTTGTCATCTCTATATCGACATATTTAATGTTCATGAAACTCTGATGAAATGACAATGAAACTGGTTTAGTACTCCCTCCGTCCCATTGATTATGTAATTCTAGCACAGTAGCATGTTTCAGTGTACCAACTTTAACCAATTATAAATAAAAAACTATAAATATTTATAATGTCAAATAAACGCCAATAGATTAGTTATAAAATGTATTTTCATAATATATTAATTTGGAGCTATAAATATGAATACTATTCAGTAAAAACTTGGTCAAACATGAACTACTTTATCTGACATGTAACACGGAGTTACATGTTTAAAGGGACGGAGGGAGTACATGCATGAAATACTAGTACCCAGGTGGCTAGCTAGAGCCAGGCTACCTAAACCCTGGAACGGTACGGTGGAACCAAGCACCTGCCGTTCTCCGGAAGCGTGGAGTCTAAGTCACGCTGCTGGGCTGTCTGTGAAGCCGACCCACATGTCAGCCCACCAGCTGCTCGATCATCAGCAGGTCTCACCCAGCCCACTGGTGATGCTAGATTGATTGACGGACGGACGGATTGTTCCTATGAGGTGACCCTTCAAGCAGCCAGTTTGCCGCGGGCCCCAATGGCACACTTACACACCAAATTGACACAATGTGCAGATTAAATTTTTTTAGTTCGAATAGATTTATAAAAAAACAATTGTAATGTTTATATCTTTAGATAAATAATTTATTACAAAAATATTTTCCACAATTAATCTAATAATAACTGCTATGCACCATACATAATAATAAATTTTTACATACATTAGATCACAGTTAAAACATTATTTCGAATCTTTAAGAAGTAAGAATCACATTTATTTTGGATAAAGTGAGTAATGCTACTTCGAGCCCATTGTGCTAAACAGTTTTCATGGTGGATCAAACACGGTGACTCCCACATTTAGATTCATATTTTACCATGACGAATCCTCGCCAAACAGGTCCAAAGTATCAGTTAATTAAGGCCTCGTAGCTAATAGGAACCCTACTATCTCATTATTAGCGTTTAACCCAGCAAAAACCCATTTAAAAGTGTCCCCTATACATTTTTTTTCTGTATCCATGCGCTCACCTTTTTCTGCACGCGACCCTGACCTTAGCCTTCCCCGTGCCTACCCTCCATGGCTGCTCCAGCCCTGGCCATAAGCTCCGGCCTCAACGTCGGTCGTGCCGCAGAAGATCCTCCTCGCAGTGCCACGCCTAGCCTGTCGTGCCACACAGGATCCATCTCCGCCGCGGCGGATCCTTCCCCACAGTGCAAGGATCTACCCTACTTTCATGACCGTGCCTGGCCATGGTTGCTCGTCATGGCCGCGGCGTCATCCTCCCATGCGCGCCTTGGGAAGAAGAAGAAGAGCCCATGTCTTTCTTTGTGCAGTTTTTTTTTTTCATTATGCTCACCTAAACAGGGTCTTAATGAGGGGTGACATTGGCGGAGCCAAGGCCCGGCCACCCTGGGCCGTTGCCCGGGCTCTCACCCTGGATAGGCTGTATATATGTATGTACGTGTGCACACAGTAACCGAGGGGCTTTGTAGGCACTGAACAAGCGCACAGTAGAAACTCTTCTTTCTTGTGTAGGCACTGAACAAGCGGTAGTTAGTATAGTAATAGATGGATCTGTTTAATATAGTTTGGTTATCTAATTTTACTTTCATATACATAGCTCTATATTATGTGTTAGGTCTTGGTTCACGGGGCTTTGGCTCCGGCTTCTCACAGCTCCTTGCAATGAGCTTTGCTAAATCGGAATTAAAAAAATGGCTCCTTAAAAGAAGCCTGGATGAGGTAGAGCCACTTTTTCTTGTAGAAAAGTAGAAGCCATAAAATATGGCTTCTCTCAATTCCTCCTTACAAACCTAATACAAATTATTATAAAACTGTCAATAGAGTTGTTTTCATCAAACATTTTCCAAAATGACTTTAGCTCCATCAAAAAACTATTGCACCTAAGGACCAGGGCCATCATATAAGTTGAGACCTTGCCAAACGGTTTCTTAGTATTACGTTGTGCATCACCCAGGCTCAGAAAAAATCCTAGCTCCGCCACTGGGAAACAAGGTTCATTGTCTTTTGCTAGCTTGAAGATTTTTTTTCTCAAGAACGCGCTTAGGCACGTGTTGCTTTAAGGGAAAAAGGAGTTCTTACAAATGTCCTGCCGAGGGCAACTGCGAGATGCCAAAGCCCCCAGCAAGAAGACACACGACAGAAGGCACCGGCTAGAACGGTGGAGTAAGGGGAGGATGACCTAAAAGGAAACAATTGCGTGACTAAGCGAAAAACCTACAAGCTACACAAGCACCACAAACAGGGGGGCGAGCTTGCTGAAGCCGGACGCGATCCAGGAGTCACCCTCGTCGCGGATCCTGCAAAGAAGCAGCGTCGTCGAAACACACTTCCCGTCGAATGTCCTACGGTTGCGCTCCTTCCAAATCTCCCAGGAGACGAGCAGAACGAGCGAGTCAAAACCGCGGCGGAAGATGCCCGGTACCTGGCTCCTTGTGCGTAGCCACCAATCTCCAACGCGCGCCGAGTCATCCGGAGGCAAGTGCCGAAGTCCGGCGCAATACAAGATGCGAAACCAAATTTCCATGAAGAAGACGCACGCGGCCAGGAGGTGGTCGCAGGTCTTGGCATCTTGGCAACAGAGCGCACAGTCTGCGAGCGGCTGAAGGCCATGGCGCTGCCTGCCCGCCGTCCACAGACGCCCGCGCAGTGCAAGCCAGAAAAAGAGCTTGACCTTGGGCGGGGTGCAGGCCTGCCAAACCTCCTTCGCCCCCGCAAGCCTGGTGCCCCCCAGGAAGAAGGCGCGATAGGCCGAGGAGCTGGAGTACTCGCCCCCGGCCGTCCACTTCCAAATGAAGCGGTCAGGGACGCCGGGCTACAGGTGAACGCCCTGGACCACCTCCCAAAGCGCGGCGTATTCGGTGAGAACCGCAGCAGTGCGGGCACCTGTGATGTCCGCCATCCACTGCCCATTCAGCAGCGTCTCCTGAACAGAACGTCCTCTCCGCCGAGAGCCCACCGCCCAGAAGAGAGCTGGGGCAAAGAGGCAGATTGGACTGTCGGGGAGCCAAGCGTCCGTCCAGAAGCGAGCACGAGTCCCATCCCCCACCATAACAAGGACCGAAGCACTGAACACGGCCTCCGTGATGCGATCGATCTTGCACGGGAGTTTGGCCCAGGTGGCGGCTGAATCCGTGCGTCTGATCCACTCCCACCGCAGGCGAAGCGCGAAATCCATGACCTTAAGGTCGGTCAGGCCGAGACCTCCAAATTAAACTCCAGGGGCTTTGCAAGCGATCGGCCATGCCACCCGGCACTTGACCCCCGCTAGCTTGAAGATTCAAACATCAGCTAATATTATAATCTCTGTGGCAAATTGCTGCCTGCTGGTGGGACCCCTTTTTTTTTTGAGAGCTGGATATAGGCGCCTGATACGACGAGAACGAGAAGGATCGAAGTGCCTGGGTGAAGACAGCGCTGTTTCCTGCGCTGCTGGGCCTGGGGCGTGCGAGGGACAGACAGCGTCCCGCTTATTTATTCCTCGTCTGCTTCTCCTGGTCTCCCAGATGCAGATGGTGTGTTCTGTGCTGTTTGTTAGCTAGCGTAAGGATTAATTAACCCGGTTGTACAAGATCAGAGAATTTAAGAAAGGGATGTGTGTTGGTAGGGTGGCCGGTCTCGTACACGAGCATGTTGCCATGTTGGTATATGCGACGCACGCGTGCACCTCGGCATGCATGCGTGTGCCTGCAATGCACATCGCAGCTTCGAGGCATCTGCTGCTGCCGAAGTACTCCTAGTTCGTGTGCAGAAAAAGGTTTGACTCTCTCTCTGCAGGCATGTGGGGGAGATTAGGGAAAGGACAAGCCCATCGTTATTATTCACTGATTAATCCACATGAGTGTGTAATCTCAGGCAGTTTCGAGGTGATCGCGCGCTGCTAGCTGCATGCAGATGTGTCGCCTCTTCTCCGTCGTCCATGCCTAGTTTAATTTGTGCGTCGGGAATCCAAATGCCCCACCTGATCACCAGCGTGCACGTACGTACGTACGTAAGCTGGCTCATTTTTTACTGCCTTGGCTACTCTTTTTTTTGTTTACACATCCACGGAAGTTTCGTGAGATACAATTAATTTCAGCTTTCGGGTGAATAAAACTTATCTACATTGATTTTAAAACTGTAAAATGAAAACCATCACTGAAACTGGCCTTTGTAAAAAAAAATCCTGACAAACGAGTGGTGGTTCCTATCATGTGATCGAAATGCCACTATATAAATTGTTCCAAACAAGGTTTAAATTAAATTTAAAGGAACAGTTATCTTGCATTGTTGCCATATTTGAAAGCGAATAGGAATTATGGAATACGCAATAGATCACTCAGGAACCACTGTTGTGTAGTACACATAGGCACGATGGGAGTCGGGTACGGCAAGCCCATGGGCCGAGACACGTTTACAATCTAACATTTCCCCGTAATCGGAACTGGGAATACCGCGAACTTTAAAGAGTGGACCTAAACTCCACAAAGATGAAAGCGAATAAGAATTGTGGAATACGCAATATATTACTCAGGAACCACTGTTGTGTATATATAGGCACGATGGGGAGCCAGGTACGGCAAGCCTATGGGTCGAGGCGCGTTTACAATCTATAATAGTAACAACTCTTTGGTGGGATCCATGGTACGAAAGCCTCGTGTCTTATGGTATATATACTAGAAAATTAATGTTATTTTGGGATGTTCTTTTACATTTGTATTTGTACTTGTTCAACTGTGAAAACACACTTGTACTCCGGGGAAAACACGTACGTGGGTTCAATGGCTGAAATCCACTACAAAACTAGGAACAAAGGTTGCTACAACCTACTCCCTCCGTCCCAAAATAAGTGTCATTTTTTCCTTTCTGAAATCGGCGTTTAACCATCCGTCTTATTTAAAAAATTTATGAAAAAATAAAAATAAACAAATTAAGATGAAAGTACTTCTAATAATGAATCATTTCATAATAAAATAATTAATTTTTTCACAAAACTTTTGAATAAGACGAATGATTAAAAGGAGATAGCAAAAATTCTAAAACGATACTTATTTTGGGATGGAGGGGTACAGTGATTAAATATTGACTGTGATGTCATGCCACAGACCTGCAATGCGAAATAACTTCAGGTAACAAAAACAAAACATCTACAGTTGGACACATCAGAATTCATTGTTTTCCGATGGCATGTTCCTGCAATATACCTTTACCTCTGGCCCTGTATGTGTGGCCAACCGTCAGTAGTAAAAACCTAGAGTTTGCTTGGCATATATATACTATATATGCAGCTTTGACTTGAATCAAATCTGGTTACATGTTATATAGTATAACTGTGTTTGTTACTGAGGCCCTGATTATAGTTCCCACCGCAAAAGCTTTATGCCATTAGGCCATCATATACGATGTTTGGACATATATATGGACTATTAAATATATATAAAAATAACTAATTACATATAGATTGCATGTAAAAGCCATACAAATCTTTTAAACCTAATTAGTTTATAATTTGACAATGTTGTTCTACAGTAAATATTTTGCTAATGATGGATTAATTAGGTTTAATAAATTTCTCTCGTGGTAGTTTACAAGCGAGTTATGTAATTAGTTTTTTTATTAGTATTCGAAAAATCCTAGCAACATCATATGGAACATCCGATGTGACATGCAAAAACTTTACACCCCAAATTTAAACACTCCCATAGATAAATTAATTTCTAGAAATCTCCATCGTCTTAATAAGTGGAACTCAATTATATATATATATGAATTTGACCAAGTTTATAGAAAATAACCACAAATATTTATAACACCAAATAAACACCTTATAAAAATATAGTTTTTTCTGGAAACAAGAAAAGATCACAAATGTTTATAAAAAAAATAGTTTATGGTGTATCTAACAATACTAATTTGGTTTTATAAATCTTAGCGCTTTTTTTAACAAATTTAGTCAGACTTAAAAAGGTTTAACTTACGATAACTATGAAATGGATTTAATCTGGGATAGAGAGTGCACTGTACTACAGTAGCATATGGTTCTTTTTTTTTCTCTCCATAATCCGATCAGACAGAGAAAGGCTGCTAGTTCTCCATGCTTCCAGCCGTTAAGGAGGTACACATATGCACAGTATATATATATAGATAGCCCACTTTAATTTAATTTAACTCAGTAATAGGTACAACTAAGAGCATTTAATTTTTCTATATGAAATAAAAAGCTGTGGTGTGTTGAGCTCATCCCTATCCATCTTTGTTCTTTCTATCCGGCCGATGTGAGAAAAAGCACATCATTTGACACGAACTTCTCATGGTATATGAGATGTTCCATCCATCAAACTTTGGCTATGTATACTTTGGTCGGCCATGCACATGCATGCCCCCCACAATCTCTCAAGTGCGCCCAAAAAGTTGATCCTCTCGCGGAAAGCAGCAAACGACCACGGGTGATGATCGGAGCACCTGAATAATTTTTCTCTACTATTTCCAGAGAATTTCAACTTTTGAAAACGAACACAGTGTCTCATGAAAATCGCTGTAGAGTTGCTGTGGCTAATAATTCTGGAGCTAATGCCTCATTAGCTTATTTGCATTCTTCTCTTCTTACTTTATTTTATAAAAGGACGGCAAGAGATTTGCTGTAATTTTTATTATTAGACATAGAAAATGGTTACAAATACATCTCAAATAAAAGAAAATATAAAAGGCAACTTCAGCCAGGGTCGAAAGAAACACCGAAACAAGACAGTTGCTTTAATTTTTGGATTAGTTAAAAAGTTAGATGAGTTTTGAGCTGACCTAATAACACCGAGAGATGACAAAACGTGCATCCCTAGCTCTTACGTTGCGAAAACTAGAATATACTAGTCTTAAGTCTTAACGATTTTCTTAAATAAATTACTACAAAGGAGGCGATAGTAGTTAGCTAGGGGCAGAAAGTGGTACCCGTACAGTACTAGTACATATCCTATTCCTATCTCTACAGCTGAGTCCCTATCAGCGCCTTTTCTGGTTTCTCCCTTTTCTGGTTTCTTCTTGCAGGGCATACAAACCTGGAACGCCGGAGTGTGTGTCCTACTCCTGCTAGCTACTGCAGGGACCTGGAGGCAGGCTGCAAAAAACATGGTTGGTCTATGTGTTTGCACAGAAAGGGGCATGTCGATTCATAGTAAAAACTTGACTGGGACAGAGGAGAGATGATGGGCATGGGCTCAGTTTTTCCACATGCAGCAACGAGCTAGCTATCGGTGATCGATGTCAATGGCGACGACGATCGATCTGGCGTGCGTAAGTTGCCAATTCCGAGGAGATGGAGATCCCAGTGGTCGCTCTCCATTATACTACTGCACCGTTACACTGCTTGTACATGATGCATGCAGCTGATGAGTAGGTTAGCTGAATGGGGAAAATTTCCCGTTTTGGTTTGCAGCAAACAGCATCGATCCATCGACGTAGTCATTCATGCATCGATCCCCTGCCACTGACGCCATGCGTATCGATCAATCGGCAGTATCCACAAATTCCTCATGCATGTACTACAGCAGCAGCAGTTATTATTAATAGTGGCATGCATGATGATCTGCCGAGAAAATTTAAGGTTTAAGAGAAACACCAAACATGAAATCATATGAGAGGCCGGATATACTGTTTTTCCATCATGACTTAATTAATATGGCATGATCATCTGTCGAGATCATCATGCACACCCAACAACAGCAATTAGTCCTGCAGCATTCTACTACTAGCTAATACTGTAATAACAGTGGAGCCCTGTCGATCGATCAGCACGAACGAACATACAGGATCACAATTCACAAACTAACCTTCATGTTTATAGCTAGCTTAGAGATGGATAGAGATCAACATGACGACGACCTCCACAACCCTAATTAACAGAGACTACTAGATGGACCAAAATTAAAGCAGACAACGATGGGCCGGCCGGCGTCGACGGCAACACAGCAGCAACTAACAATGCAAGAACAACAACACGGCCGGCCAGCTAGCCGGGGTAGCAGTAGCACTAGAGCTAGCTATCTAGCTATACGGTGAACGATCGATCGCACCATGGATTGATGGATATGGGTGGATCATCACCGCGCGGCGGCGGCGGACCTGCTGCTGCAGGCGGCGGCGGTGGCGGCGCACAAGTCTTGCTCGATCTCGGAGACGGCGCCGTCGTCGTCGTCGTCGAGGCCGTCGGCGCCGCTGCCGCCGTCGAGGTTGCAGCCGAAGGCGCCGTGGCCGTGGCCGAAGGCGCGCGCGTGGTCCTTGAGCGAGCGCTTGTGCTTGAACTCGGAGCCGCAGAGGCAGTACCAGAGCTTGCCGCAGTTCTTCTCGTGCGTGCGCCAGTCGCCCTTGACGGCGAACGCCTTGCCGCACTTGCGGCACAGGAAGGGCTTCAGCCCGTGCTTGCGCTTGTAGTGTGTCTGCAGCGTCCGGAAGTCCTTGAGCGGCCGCGCCCGCGGGTGGTCGATGTTGTTGCGGCACCCCGGCGCGCAGCAGTAGCACGGCAGCCGGAGCATCGCCGTCGGCTGCACGCCGCGGAGCGACTCCGGGCCCTTGCGGTACTGCGAACCGTGCCCCCACATGTGCATCTGCATGCCATTAATGTCATATTGCTTAATTTGCTTGTTAGGAAGAATAATCCCTTAATTAAACGAGCGAATGTTTCTATCTTGCTAACAAGTTCATCTACTGTACGGAGTATCTATCTATCACTGATCCTTGTAGTACTACTGAGCATATATGCTGATCGAGAGCATACATTAGATCGATTGATGGCATTGATGTCAATGTGGAAATGTATGAAGCAAAATTAAATACCTATCATATCATATGCTGATTTTTTTTTCGTTTATTACATAAGCAGTGTTTGGTGGCATAATAATCATGTGAGTCTACTTGCTAGCTATTAATGCACTGAGCCGGCCACTGATGTGTTAGAAGAAGAGTATAGTGTACATGCATGTTTGACACACATTGTGCATTTGTGCATGCCTCCAAGCTACTAGCTTGCTTGGAGTTGGAGTTGTATGATGACCAAAAGTCCAAAGGTGACCTGACTGAACCTACCCACCACTGTTCCAATTCCAGGCAGCTCTCTAGACATTTTTCATGCAGCAGTGGTAATCAGTTGCAACCAGAGATCGAAGGTGCATGTGTGACTTGCGAGGTGTGGTGATCTTTTGAGAGTCTCTGGCAGCTCCGAGCTAGCCTTTGCTAGTGTGTGTTTTGTGTTGGTGTTGCTCCTTTAAGAGATCAGCCAGAGTGACTGTGGCCGGCTACAGGAAGAACACTGCAGATCTCTTTGTGTTATTGGGAGGAGTACATGCAGGAGATGCCGCAGGTCGGGTCATGATGCCACACAATCTTATGCTTTCCAAACCATGAAAGCCTGCCCTGAAACAAACCAGTGTAGTGTATCTGCTGGCCAATCTCATGAGCCATATGACGAGTCGTGAGTGCATCAGATCAGCACCGGGTGCTGCTAGTGGTGGCCTGGGCTTGTGGTAGTACTACTTGGAGACTACTCCTAGAAAGTAACCAGATGGATAATACTACTCCTACTACTCCAAAAGAAAAAAAAACAGATGATGGATCTTCAGAAGTAAGATAGAGAGAAGCAAAGGTGAAATCTTCCCTGGGATCTCCACTGATAGTGCTCCCACACCACACTACTAGCTCATATGAATCTTCAAAAGGCAAGCACTCACCCAAGGAAATAAAGCATAAAGATGCATGGTTGCATGCATGGCTGCCCCTGGCATGCCAGTCTAGTTCAATCACGCGAAAGGCAGCCACTGTGCATCAGCATCTGGGCTTGAGTCTGTTTCATGGCATGCAGCTAGCTCCAAAGATAGCTAGCTTGCCGGCCAGAGAACATGCATTATTGGTGACCAATCAATCAAATAATACAAGAACCAAACTACTCTAGCTAGCTCAAGGAGAAGAAGAACAAGAAAACAGCAAGCAAAGAGAAGAAAAAGAATATACTAGACATATATGTGTGTGTGGGTGAGCGAGCATGGCCATGGCATGGCACTGATCTGACCTGCATGTTGTTGTATCGGTTGAAGGTCTTGTAGCAGACGGGGCAGGAGAATTGTGTAGGCCCGATGAGGATCTGCGCCGGCGTCGGGATCCAGTACTGCCCCTTGTTCAGCCTCCCGATGGGCGTCGACGCGAACCCTAACGGCACCACCTCGTCGCCGTCGCCGGCGTCCATCTTGCACTCGTCCTCGTCCTCCTCAGCCTCCATGCCACCGCAGGCGGCGGCACCCCTGCCGGTGAGCCCGGACAGGAGGTCCGCCTCCGCACCACCGCCGCAGCCGTTGACGGGAGCCGGTGGCAGGCCGATGCGCAGCGCGACGGCGGCGTCGGCGTCGTCGTCGTCCGTGGGCGCCGTGGCCTCCAGGTCCATCGGGTCGCCGTCGCCGTCGCAGCAGGAGGGCATGCAGTTGAGGTCGGCGAAGAGCGGCAGGCGGGTAGAGGTCGAGGAGGGGGTCACGGAGCTGCCGACGACGACCTCGCGTAGGAAGCAGTCGTCGGCGTCATCGTCGGAGTCGTAGTCCACCGCCGCTACGTGCGGGTGCGGCGGCGGCCGGGACCGGGAGGCGGCGGCGGCGCGCGTAGGCGACTGGGACAGGAGAGGCAGCGCCTCGCGTAGCGGCGGCGAGGGTGGGCTGTCGTGAAGAGGCGGCAGCGTCGTCGGCGGCGGCGGCTGGAAGAAGCACGCAGGGTACTGAGACGCGGCGGCGGCCGGGTAGAGGGTGGTGTAGGGTTGGAGGGCAGGAGGCAGATGGTGAGGAGCTGGGGCAGCAGCGGGGTAGGAGGAGGCGTAGTAGTAGTAGCTGTTCTTGAAGAAGCTCGTGTAGGGGTCTTCCATGGATGGATGGATGGATGGTTTCTTGGTTCTCCTTTGCAGCTTTGCTTCTGTTCTTGGCTACTGCTTGCTTTGGGGCGAGGGTGCCGTGGTTGGCAAGGGGTAGTTATAGTGCGAGAGGGAGGAGACAGCAGGCACAAGAGCACGGGTTAAATTATGTGGACTAGCAGTAGCGTTGTTTCTCCTGGCATGGCAGGGTAGCCAAAACGAGTTGGAATGCAGATAGTGCTCAGGCCAGGGTGCGGCAAAATTAGGACACACATTTCCTTTCCTTGCAGGGTACAGAGGAAATTATTGTAAATTTCTAATGTAGTTAAAAGTATTTATTTATAATTATGATGTAGAGTTAAAAAAAACTTGACCTGCGGGGGATAAGACAGCACCCGGACATTGTGCGATAGAGAAGACTTCTCACGCAAGTCAAGAAAACCCCCGAACCTCCGCCCCACCCATACCAGCGGTCCGTAGCCCCTGTGAGACTGGGCCGGACTTCAGACCTGGCTTTGGACATGGGGCAGACGAAGGGATTTTTTTAACCTCAGCCTGAAAATTCGCTCCCACGGGGAGTCAAACCCAGGACCTGAGGAGTGCCGCTGGGATCCTCTAACCAACTAGACTAGAGGCCATCACATGATTTTGTCCAGGTCTGCATACGTCTGTGAAAGGGCCTAGCTTGGGTGGGGACAGGTTCCAACGTAAGGAACCTAATCAATACTTAAGCTTGACATAGAGTAGTTTGCAACGCACCTACTTACGTCTCTAGAAAACCCAAAAAGACTACCAATTTAACTCATAAGCACTATTCTACCAAAATCAAATCATAACGCCACCTTATAATCGGGAGATAGGGTGGGAGAAAAGAGTACAATGAATGCTTATGGATATTGATTAGACATTTAGGAATTAAGATTGTCCTTAGCTCCTCTCTCCATGGGCGCTTTTAAGCAAAAAAAAATTTTGGAAAAAAGAGTAGAGATGATTCTATGGGGTAACTATAGGCATCTGTCGTGGATTTATGACACGTGTGGATGCACAATTATCCAACACATGAGAGGGATGTAATATTTCGTTCCAACTCCTGAATTTATGTAGTAGCCACATGTATTGGATGATTACACATGCACACATGTTGTGAACCTACATCAGATGCCCCATGGAACTGTCTCCCATGATTTCCCCCCTTTTTATTTGTGTCCACAAATTCACTAATGTTATGATTGGATCGATCGCACCAGCTTCATTCTATAGTCTCGCTTGGACAATCCCACAAATTCACTAATGCACATGGATTCAACACATACTCAGTTCAGCCACTTCATCCATTTTGCTCAATGGTGTCCCTGGTAAGGATTTTCACTGTAAAAGGGCTGTCAGGCAGGGAGATCCTCTATCACCGCTTCTATTTGTCTTGGTAGCAGATCTGTTACAGAGCATAGTAAATAAAGCCTATCAATATTGGGGTTATTTGGTTTGCCTATCCCTAATAGAGATATTGAGCACTTTCCAATTATACAGTATGCAGATGATATACTTTTGGTCATGCAAGCTGATGCTCGACAACTTTTCTGTCTTAAAGCCTTGCTAAACAGTTTTGCCACCTCATCTGGTTTGAAAGTTAATTATCATAAATCGTGCCTAGTGCCAATAAATGTGCCAAGGGAAAAAATTCCTCTATTAACAGGTGTCTTTGGTTGCACTGAAGGGCAGTTTCCTTTCACCTACCTGGGCATCCCATTAGGCACTACCAAACCTTTGGTCAAAGATTTTGCTCCGCTGATCTACAGAATAGAAAGGAAATTATCAGCTAGTTCTGTTTTCTTGTTATACTCAGGAAGATTGCAGCCTATCAACTCGGTCATCTTTTCTATCCCCACCTATCAAATGTGCACCATCAAGTTGTCAAAAACAGTGATCCAAGCAATTGATAAGATTAGGAAGAAATGCCTCTGGCGGGGTTCAGACATTAATTCTAAAGGATATAATTTAGTCGCTTGGAAAAAGGTTACAGTCCCAAAGGTTAAAGGAGGCCTGGGTATATTAAATCTATACATTCAGAATGATGCACTGCTCTTAAAGCACCTTCACAAGTTCTATAATAAAGTGGATGTGCCCTGGGTTGGGCTTGTTTGGGATTCATATTATACTCGAAAGGTACCAAATCTAGCTCCCCCCCCCAAGGGATCCTTTTGGTGGAAAGACATTCTAAAGCTTCATGGTAAGTTTAAGGGTACTGCTCATTGCCTACCAGGAATTGGTGACACTGTGAGTATCTAGGATGACAATCTGCAACAGCATCCTTTCTCCCATACATTCCCTAACCTTTACTCCTATGCTTCCAACAAGAAGATCTCGGTTAAATTGGCCCTTGAGCATAACAGTCTTTTGGACTTATTCAACCTGCCAATGTCTAGAGCAGCTTATAATGAGTTTCTAAGTTTTCAAGATGAAGTGGAAGTTCTACGAGGAGACATGGATCAAGACATTTGGATCTGCAATTGGAACCAGGGGATTTATAAGTCGAGGAAATTCTATTTCACAAATTTTACAGCTGTGAATCCATCAAAATCCTTTCGTTGGATATGGGCTAGCAAATGCATGCCGAAAATCAAATTTTTCAGTTGGCTCTTATTGTCTGATAGGCTGAATACTAGAGAGATTCTTAGGAGAAGAAATATGCATCCGGATGAAGGTTACAATTGTGCTCTGTGCTTTGATAATACAGATGAAACTACACAGCACCTTTTCTTTGACTGTGCCTCTGCAACTACAAGGTGGTTTGCAATAGGTATCCAATGGTTATCCCAGGGGGACGTTATCCAAAAGATTGAACACCAGCATGATCGCTTCTTGGGACCTTACTTTATGGATCTATTTATGATTGCAGCTTGGTGCATTTGGAAGGAGAGAAACAATTATATTTTCAATGCAACGCTCCCGTCGGTTAGGACTTGGAAGGCTTCCTTCAAGCTTGAAGTTAAACTTCAGCTGTGTAGATTACCTATCTCTCATAGACATATAATTATGAATTGGGTCAACTCATTATAATTTTGTATACTCTTGTTGTAAGTAGGGTCTAGGTAAGTCCCTTATGCTCAGTTGGTTAGCTGTCGGCTAACCACCCCTGTACTCTGCTTGTTTAATATATCTACCAGGGAGCAATGCTCCATGGTTTTTCTTCAAAAAAAATATGGTGTGCATCAAAATATGTCATAAGTTGATTGAGTTTGAGTTTGTGGTGTGTACAACCAATTAGTTGAATGCCGTCACACTTATATGAAAAATATAGCCAGCTTATTTGGTGCCCCAACGCATAAAGGATTGTAACCGATTACAAACCCTACTTCACAAGCCATCTTTTTCAAGGCATATGCAAAGAATACAAAATTAAGTTACAGTTTCCATATAGTTGTATACCGTACCTAACATGCCATGAGCATAGATAAGACCAATGTCATCATATATATTGCTCGACATGGCACCAAAAAGCATATGCATCGTCCTAGCTACCAGACCATCCATCGGAGATGTAAATGATGATGGTGAAGTGGAGAGAAGATGGTGGAAGCACAGTACAAGATTTCAAATCTAGCTCTCATATATATTCTCTCTCACGATCACAACAATGTTGATGTGGATGGTTGCAACTAGATTTGAAGTCTTGTACCATGCTTTCACCGTCAAGGAGCTTCATATACTCAATGGATCATTCGATGAAGATTAGAGCCATGGCAATGGTGAAGACCAACAATCCGATCATTATTGAGGACCACCTAGCAGATCACTCGTTAGTACGCAAAAAATTTGCTAGATTTTTTCCAACGGTTCTTTGAGGGGGGGGGGTGTCCTATATAGATGAGGTTTGCTCACTTACTTGAGTGTCTAAAATTTAAAGTGCTCCAAGGCTGTTAAAAGCTAGGTAAGTTTCATCTATACTCAATCCATCCTCTCAGAACATACAAAACCACATCAAAGGTTAGGATAGATAATAAAGTACATCCTTATGAGGTTTAGGTCTTAAAGCTGGAGTTTCGAGTGTTTGGACTGTTATTCGCTTGTATTTTGGCAATTTGGAGTTCTTGATATGTTTGTGACCTTCGGTAAAGGTGTAGTGGCCTTCAAGGCGGTGACCATATGTTCTTTGGTGTGGAGCAACGTTATATCCGTATACAGGGGATGAAGAGACTCCCTTTCTTGTGTGGAGAAACTCCGTAATGGACACGATGTCAAGGTGTGTAGAAGAGTCAATGGCAGTGGTGAGATTGTGTGACTCTCATACTAGCCATTGGTTGGTGGAAGCCTAATGTGGCAAATACAACACTGTGACTAGAAGTGACTTGCTGACTGGGAGTATACCTCAGTGGATCTCCAATGCAGACAAGGGTCTACGATTTAGCCACTGATTTGATCGGATGCATCACCATATAGATGGAAATTTTCCCTCTCTATCCTTATCTTTTTACTTAGTGTGCTTATTGATTCTGCATGTGCATTGCTTGTTGTGTGAACTAGTTGATAGGATTGACTCTAGGTTGCAAAAGTCTTTGTGGGCTAAAGGGTAAGCTAGTTTTGCATAGAAAACTCTAAAGCGAATCCTTTACAATGATAAAACTCCTATCTGGCGCATTGAGGTTGTGTGGTCAGATGAGTCTCTTCGATATGGCTGACCAAGCTTAGAGGCTCCATACTTTGTACCATTGGCGGTGTGGTTTCATCTTTATTTGTAACATTAGTAACAAGGAATAAGCAAGAAGGATGCAAGTATAAATAGATATATGATTTTTTTTCCCCCGGTTTGTCCCTTTCCTCAGCACAATGGAGAAATATCTAGACCATAAAAAAGGGCAACCACAGTTAGGAAAGCAAGGATTTGACAACTGAAATTGTCAAAAAGAGAAAATCCTAGACTTGCTAGATGAAATCGGCCTAGACTAGTTTCTAACTTTGCAAAAAAGTTGCACAATGGACTCCATCTTCAGGTTCCTCTCGTCGAAACGAATAAACATAGAACGCTAATTTTGTAGCCTGAATGAAGAAATCATGCTCCTGGAAGTTTCGCCTTTCTAAAAGTAGCCTGAGTCGACTTTGATGGTTTTAAACTAGCCGAGGCAAATCATTTGCAGGTAAAGTTTCTTGGGAGCGCAATTTGTTCATTTGGAATCTAAATTTAACGTTGTACATATTTCTTTTATCATCTCAATAAGTAGTGGAGTTTGTTATTCATTTTGACAATGAAGACACTGGTTCTATCTCTAAATAAATCAACTCCTGGAGCTGTTGTAGGTTAGACCTTTATTATTTTTAATTCTGGCCAATTTATATATAAAAAGAAGGTAATGACATCTAAAAAAAGTATAATATAAAAATATATTTCATGCTATGTCTAACTATGTTAATTTTCTATCATAAATATTAGTATCTTTTATATAAAAAATCAAATGAATTTTTTAAAAAGTGAGTTAAAGCCATTTCGCTTTAGCTTATCGGTTATTCAAAATATTCTGAGATTGGCCATGGGGTCGTTGACTTGTGGCTGATGCCAAATAGTACACTGAAGTAGTACTAGTACTCAGCATGGAGTACACTCGTGCATGCATGCGTGTCCACACGTGCTCACGACTAGGAATATAACCAGGCAAGAAACGGCTCAAAGGAAGTGACAACAGGCGGCAGGCGCGCGCATGCAAAACGGAACGAACTGCCGCCGATCGAGAGCCAAGCCAACACACGCATGCAGATGCAGCACTAAACAAATCCACACCTTTTCCAATCCAGACATTACATGGTTGATGATCGATCGGCTCGCGCTCCGGAATCCGTATCTACACCCCGCATGTGCCGCGTCTGTTGACGAGGCGCGGTGTGCATGGTGTGCGATCTGCTTCGTGCGCCGCGCGCGGCGACAGGGCGCCTGATCTGTGCTCGCAGGCCGGGGCTTCCACCGGCACCCGCCTCGGGACGCGCGGCGCTGCTCCCCCACGCCACCGCCGGAGCGAGGCGAGGCTCGATCGTGTCGAGCGCGGGGACGCATGCATGCACGCAGCGACGACGACGACCGCACGCGCGTGCGCGGAGACGGCGTCGTCGGTCTGCCCCGGCGCGCGCGGCAGGGGGTTCCGCTCCTTCGATTCCTCTGGTTTGATCTAGGAATTTGCCTCCCTGCTGCCTGCCTGCCTCGTAGTTTGCCGGCTGCTGCTATCACGCCCGCTTTTCACACCGGGTGCCATCGTCCGCGGCGGTGCCGTGCGTGCTTGTTCGGGAGCCGGGAGGTGGTGGAATGCTGCGTTGGAAGCGGGTTTTCAGGGGGTCCCAACCGCCCGTGCGCTTGCTTGCTTGCATCGGGGCTTCGTTGGAATTAGGAGCAGTGGTCCTTGTTGCCTCCCTGCTCGTCCAAACATCAAACCTCTCCACTGACTCGATCGTTTACAGCAGCAATTTTTGAGTAGTATGTGGCTAGCCGGCCCTCCGTATAGGATTTAGAAGTCGTTTAGAATAACGACACGGTCTTCGAAATATGACTTTGACTTCATATTTTCATAAAAACATTTATTGAAAATTGATATATACATACTTTTATGAAAGAATATTTACATAGTTTTCAAACTCAATAATTTAAAAGCTATCCCTGATTTATACTCCTAGTGTTTAACCAAATCCTTATCCAAAACGACTTTCTTTTCCTATACAGAGAGAGTACTAATAAAGGACTATGTGAGTAAACTCTTTAAGGTCAGCTTCGGTATACTAAGTTTCATTAGATTTTGTTTGCATTTAATATCTTGTCGTATAGGTATTTTTGTGACGTGACAATGTTTTTATACGGGAAAAAAGAAGAGAATTTTATTGGGACGAAACTCTCTTTGCACGATTGTCAACTCTATATGAGTCAAAATATACGCTTAAGGAAAAAAGTATAAGTCCAAACCTATTCTAATACAAAATGATTTATGTCCAATTCTATTGCTCTTAAGTTTTAAATCCATCTAATGTGATCCAATAACCCTAGTAGAGAAAAGAATTTTGATCAAGTTTTTCTTTAGTCTCGGTGTTTGTTTGCATTCGGGACAAAATCTTTAGTCCCAGTTCGTATTACCAACTAGGACTAACCAGGACTAAAAGGTCACCTATGCGTTAGTTTAAAAGGAAAACATCCTGTCTATAGTAAAATTTGCTGTGTAGGTGAGGTGATAAGTCATGCGCAAGGCTATGCATGAGATCTGGGGTTCGAATCTCACGGGGTGCAGCATCAATACATTATTTGTTTTTTAATCTGAGGTAGTCCAGGACTAAAGGCATAATAACAAATATTATAACTACCTATTAATTATGTGTCAAAAGCTAGACCTTAGAATTTAAAATTTTAGTAAAATTGATTAAAAGTTGTTACATATGAGATAGTGATTGTCCATGGCTTTGTCCATACATATATAACTACAAATGGGCATTTTTTGACCTTCTCCGTAAATTTTGACCCGTTTTGTAAATAAAATATATCTGCCTTCGAAAAACCTTAGGTATTTTAGTAGACAATAAATTTTGTGACCATCTCCTTTATTGATTAGGCAGTGTGGTCTCAAAATCAATGTAGTAGAGCTTACCAATGCACTCGATCTAATGAGTATGCAATGTTAGATCCGATTTAGTGACACTAAATAACTACGTGTATTGGCAAGGAACTTTCCACTCTATATATAGGCAGTGAAAGAAGCCCTATGCGTGTATACCTTCGCCTTGTGCTTTGCTTTCATCTCCATGACTCCATCCATCCATCCATCCATCAATCATCTTCAACCTTCTCATGTTGGGCATGCATGTGCATTTCATGGTCCTTGCAACTTTAAATCCATGGCTCCATGTATAGCTCAACCGTGCTTGTGGGCTAAAATACTTATTCCTTCATCTCATATGAAACATACATATTAGTTCACTAATTAATGTTGTCATTCAAATATCAAAGCTCAAACGAATATTTGAGTTGTGCATGAGGTGTTAAAATGTTTGCCGACTTGCTTAATAATTTTCATATACAGGATGCAGACGACATTGTAATTTCTAAAAAAAAAGTGTATGTAATGATGGTGTGGCGGTGACATTGTCCATCAAGGACGCTTTGCTTACATCACGAAGAAATGAACTAGTGAATAATGCATGGCAATGAAGTCCGCTTGGCCTCTTGTAGTCTGGGGTTCATGCACCATCGATCACAGTCGTGTCGATTCTTTTCTAGATCTGAAGTAGTATATGTGGAGGTGTCAATGCAATGCAGTATGTGGAGGTGTCAATGCAATGCAGGAGGCAAGGCAAACAGCACATTGATGTAACACTATAGCTAGCAGATTCCTGTAGTACGATCTCTGTGTGTGACTGTGGTTACCTAAGCATTTCCACTGGGGTAGCTGCAGCCTGCAGGCTTAGAAAATCTACTGCATTCATGCATGCAATATATGCTGGCTGCCGGGTGCAAACTGCATATATGTAGGTCAGTAGGTGTGTTTACATGCACCATGCACACATCACGGTCGGAACTGCATACACATACATGCATACCGTCACATATAAAGATGGCAACGGAGAATTCCCCGTCGGGGGATGACCTCCCATCCCGTCCCCGCGGGGGAGAAAATTCCCCGTCCCCACGATCCTATTTGGTCAAATACCTAACGAAAAATTCCTATTTTCCTTTCATTAAGGTACGAGGGCTTCTTATTCCACAAGAATGAGGCCCTATCAACGCTCGTGGGGGAAGGTTTCACCCCATCCCCGGCCCCGTCCGGGGAATTTGTCCCCGTCGGGGTCTCCGTCCCCGCGAACACGGATGAAAATCAGTCACAGAGATGCATTTTCGGAAACCATCTCAAATTACATTAATCAGGCAAACATCATCAAATTTGCAACACAACAGCCATGATAGGAACAACACTTTACAAGAATTCAAATACAATTCCTGTTTCTAAAATTCTGAAGCTAATTAAAGAGGAAAAACGGAGGATGAACATTGAAGCCAACTAAACGCTCGTACTTTCGAATCTGTACCTACTAGTCATGGATACGGAGCTAGCAGTCATGGATTTGTCGCTCGGTGCGTGGCTGTGTGCTCGATCTGAACCTCCAGCAACAGCGGTCGTCTTGCACGCTCCCACGGTGGTGTGCCGCGTGGGGAACTGGGGATGCGCCGCGGCGGGCGAGAAAGGCTGGTGGGGGCAGGCGGACTGCTTGCAGCAGGACGGACTCGAGCTATAGCATGGACTATTGGAGTGTTGGACGGAGGTAGACGAAGGTCCGTTGAATGCAGTCGAATGGATAGCGTCGCCACGTCGGCGGCTCTACGGGTTGGAGATTGGGGCAGTGATGTCTTACGACCGTGTTGACTTAGGGTTTGTGGACACAATATATACTAAAGCTGTTGTTGGGCCTTTATATGGGCCTAAAGCGTGGTGTGAAGTACCTACGCACTCCTATGTATCGACTACAACATGCTGCGGCGGGGCGGGGATCGGGAAATCGGGATCGGGGACATGGCAACCATCCTCGTCCCCGCCATCCCCGACGGGGACACAGTTTCTACTAAATTAATCCCCGTGGGGGATAATTTTACTCCATCCCCATCCCCTAATAGGTGAATTCCCCGTGGGGAATCGGGGATCGGGACTCCATTGCTATCTTTAGTCACATATGCAGAGATCAGAGATATCAGGTACTGCAATCTGTGTTTTCTCCAAGATCACACTTGCTTATATAAGTATTCTAAACCTAGCTACAAAAAGACGTATAACCAAAATCTCAAAACCCATGCATGACAGTAGGTTTTAAAAAAATTGTATAGTACCTAACTGATGTACTATATATTGTCAGTGTCAGTTAATTAGGTGCAAATTAAAGGCTGTCGTCACTATAGTTTTTCACCATGCTTGCTTGGATCGATTTCGCTTTCAGTGTCGATCGAGCAATGCAATGCAACTACATGGTGCACACATACAGTCATTCATGGACCTACGCCTGACGAGAAAATGACGCAGAGGAGCGATGTGTATGCAGTACCCTAGCTAGCATGCGATGCAAGTAGCAATGTGTGGTTAGACAGCATTGAAGCCGTGCCCTGTGCGTGCATGCCTTGTTGTTGGCTGCCCATTTCGGCACAGGTGAAGGCCCTCCGGGAGCGTTCAAATCAAGTATGCTAGCTGCTCACTTGTACAGTGCACCGTAGTGGCCGTCCTCATCCATCGGACGGCCAACCGCCCACTGTTTCAATTCATTACCGCATCCGTCCCTCCGTACGTCGTCTAGAGGAGATGCAACTCTCGAATTTCAGTATTAAATCAAACTCTCTTATAAATTGAACTAAACTTTATATAAATCTATACTAATATTTATCATACAATTATAGGTTTATCATACAATTGTAGGTTTATCATACAATATGTTTTCGTAGATGGTGTATATAATTATTTAGAGTTATAAATGTTGAGACTATCTTATATAATATGTTTCATTGTGTATGATAAAATAGTAGTTCAAATCTGCTACTACCAGCCGGATTTTAACTTTACTTCCTCTATTAAAAAAAGTTAGAACTATGAGATATGTGTTAGATAAACTAGATTAATTTTGACCATCAACTTTATAGTGGATAGTATTATTAACATTTATACCTTCAACTAGGTTTTATAATAAGCCAATACTCCCTTTGTTTCAAATTATAAGACATTTAATTTTTTGACCCCAAGTTTGATCACTAGTGTCTTATTCATAAACTTTATGCAAACATAATTAAATTTAAGTTATTATTGAACAACATTTCATAATAAAACGAGCCAAAACAAAAAAGTAATACTTTGCACAATTTTTTGAATAATATGAGTGATCAAATTTTTGGTAAAAAAAGGATAAACGGTTTATAATTTAGAATGGATAAAATAATATTTATTTTATAGCATAAATGTTAGTATTCTTATATAATTTTGTTCAAACTATAAATATTTGACTTTTCTCGAAGATTGTGAATTGATTTTTATTTTTAAACGGGGGAAGTATACCTAAGTATTTTCACATCTTCTTGATGAGACCAAGGGTGGAGTAGTTAGCTAGCCGGCCGGCGGCGGTCCAGCCAACAGAGATCCTAATATACGGCCGAGCTAGGGACAGCCTACTTAGTCACTTCAGTTGCAAATAAGTACCATTTTAGAATTTTAAGCTGTGCATTTGTTACCAAATATTTGTTAATATCATTTTTAAATATCCAAAATTATTAATGCATGCATCAAAAGCCTTTGCAATCGGAGTACTGATGACCAGTTGTCACACCCAAAGTTGGCCATGCCATCGTTTTTTCGATAATCGTTTAGTACGATGCCACTACTATAGTATATCACACTTTCTTAGCACTCTATCCCATGTGTCATAGACTCCATAAGTGTGACTTAAATTTTGCTCATCAAACTTTTTATGGCAGCAACAATTAGCTGAAGGTCACGGCAAACTACGACACCAACCAAAAATAGCCCCTGAATAATTCCAAAACATCATTAATTTATTTCTGGTTTGAGTCCTTTAATCTTGCTACTTTTTTTCTTTTGGGGTTTTTTGTAAGCCCTGTAATTTGTACAAACTAATTTTCTCCTTTTTTATATGTATAAAAAATAGGTACGGGCTCCCTTGGGCCCTCTAAAAAAATAATACTCCATCCGACAATAGAATTTTCACTTTACGAGAAGTCAGCTAATTTTAACTTTGACCAAAATACATAATAATTACTAATATTTATGATACAAATAAATACTATTAAATTAATTATAGGATATATTTTCATAATAAGTTTATTTAGAGATGTAGATGCCAATACTATTGACTATAAATTGATCAAGTTTAAATAAATCTGACTGACATAAATCACATAATTACATTCTTTCTGAGAGAGATGGAGCATATTAGCTGCCTTCTAGAAATATTTCTGAGCATCGAATAACAAGCCTTATTATTTCCACTGAAAGGCGATGGCGTCCAAATGATCCTTTGCCATTGTGGACCCACATGCAAGTGAGACAGTGCACAAAGTCACTGTGATAATACATGGTGTGGTGTGGACATTATATTGCACTGGGAGTGCCAAGCTAGAGAAAGAAGGTATGGTGTGGACATTGCGCGTTGTACGTTGCCTGATTTATATCTTAGAAGGTACAAGAGGATATACATACATGCATGGTAGAGGATGTCCGGGCAGACAGAGTGGGTTCAAGGTATAATCATAATCTCCAAACAGTGAAGCCATTGAATTGGGAATAGTGGCCAGAGAACAAGCCACTGGTGACGTGATGCACACATAGTGTTGTGGTTGCACGAGAGGACAAGAGGCAGACTAGCATTTATATACTCCTATGTGTGCATGAGAGAGAATGCAAGGTTCCAGGTTTTCTATAGGTTAAATAATTTAACTATCTTCTAAAAATTTATTAACATTTATAATAATTACTAAATAAATATACATTATCAAGATATGTTTCATGGTGATTACAGTAGATAGGTAACTTATTTCGCCTTATAAAAAAGAATATGTAGAGGGAGTACTAAATATTTTTGCTTCATCAAACTACAATTTTCTGTAGCGTCCCAACTGATCCCAGAACTGAATTCGCGTGCGTGTGGGGAATGAATTGCAGTTGCAGCTGCTTGCTCGCCGGTCGCCGCGCTTCAAGCTCAGGTGTACCGCATATGTCTGTTGTGAGGTGAGCATCTGCCGCGTTCCTAGTCTGCAAAAGGTTCATACACTACGTACCGGTTCTAGTCTGCAAAATCTTCATATACTACCGTTTCTAGTCTGCAAAAGGTTCATCAAACTACAGTTCCTGTCCTTTCTTGGTCTGCGGCAAAAGGTTCATTCATACCGTGTTCACCCGAGTATCCGACCACCCGGCCTTCCTATGCATGTCTCGTTCGTGACGTCGGGACATGCCGTCGACGAAAAAACATGTATGTTGACTTTATCAATTTTGAAATTATATAAATCTATCAATTCGGCCTTTTAAATGTGCTCATATGAACAGCCTATGTGCACGGGTTTATAGTTTATACCGATGATTGCCTTTGCTTGTATTATGATTAAGCAAACTGTGTCCAATGTCCGAAACCGACAAACATGTCGACACCACCGAATGAAACTATATACTGTATGAAACGACCTCGATTCCCGCGAAGGGAAATCCACAGGCTCGAATTGTAATTCAACAGATTGCTTGGGACAATCCATGAAATTACCCATAGCTCAGTTGACACCAGGATCCATACAACGGTAATTAAGTCTTACATAAACACTTATTACATCGCCACACTGGCGGAATCAACATTCAGAGAAGCTTTAGAAGATGCGGAAACGTTTCATCCTTCACGGCCAACTTGAGTGTAGCACGTGACCCTATTCCTCGCCATCGTCTTCCTCGAAGTCGTACTCATTCTCGTCACCTGACAGCAAATTTATCAGTACGATTTGTACTGGCCATGGAGCCCACCTATGCAGCATTTGCTTTGTGGAAAGTGGATGCAAGGCTATACAAGCAGACCTATAGGCTGAGGTTTCCTATGCAGCTGTAATCAATGTTTAATTAGTCAAGTTTTATCTCCAGTTAACACCATCATCCCTTTTCCCATCACCACATCTCACTTACCCACACCTCGCTCTCATTCGACAGGCCCAACTCCCTCTCGGGCCTATCTCAGCGGCACGCTACCACAGCGGGTACACTGCTAGAAAAATGTCATCCAAGGGGAGAAAAGAACACCCACTACACTAGTAGAAGCTTCACAGGAAAGGTCCATAGCCAACAAGTTGGCATATGTATCGATCGATCAACCGTACATACTGCAGAGGTTTCACTACCCACAAGATTAGCCATCATAAGTGTTGCGCAACACCTAGACAGAATTCCGGGTGCTTGCTTGCCTAGGTCGATGCCACCCTACCACTCAGCCCTGGGATATTCCGGATCATACACCGTTTTGCTGAAACTGGGAGACACAGTACCGGGCCCATCCAGTGGTTCTGCGCATCTAGAACGGAACAGGAACCCATCGACCGTCTCCGCCCACCCTTATCACCTCTCAACCTAGCAGTAGTGGCACCGTCCTACCAAGTAGTCTAGCCGTCTCCCGCCCATCAGAAGCGAGTGAGTAGAAAAGGATTTCCATGAACCTGAAACTAGTCCGTCCTAAGTTTGACCAAGCAGGCATCTTCACTTAGGGGATACTCTCCCCGTGCCATCACAGCACCTCCGTCCACGGGCTTCAAACCACCAAGGCTATCCCACCCGGATCCTCCTCAACAACTTTACCCGCCACAGGTATCTCGCTTGGGGATGCCCAGGTTGCACCCCCGGCACGACTTGCCCCACGGGCTTGTCTCACATCCCACTTGGTCAACATCAACCCTTACCACGCACCCAAGACGCACGCAACACTCTCTCCCAGTGGTTATAATCAGTTATACACCGTCCCAATTCCACCACATAGCATATAGCAAGTAGAAAGTAGTTGGAAGAGTAACAGTAAATTAAGCAGCAGCTAACCTAGCAGCGGATAGCAAGGTAAAGTCTTATCAAGGCAGGGAATTCAAATACACTATCATGCAACCAATCCATACATAATCATAAAGCAATAGCAACAATGTCATTTGCAATGCGTAAATAGGATCTAAGGATTTGGTGGGACGTGGCACCTTCGTAGTCGTCTCCTAGCTCCTGAAGGTACTCGTGGTCGTCTTCCTTAGTCAGATCCTCCTCCGGCTCTGAAATCGAACACGGAATAGTCGCGTCAGCGACTCCTATAGAGTATTTCAGAAAAATCCAATAAAATAAAGAGCCAAATGTACACAAACATAGTCTTAGATTGTAGATCTCATTTTTCTGAGAATTTTGATATATGGTGCGCAATTTTTGGACATCGTATGAATAAGTTATGAATTTCCAAAGATTATCCTATTTTCTAAAAATGGAAAATGGTTGATTAATCAGGGGCAGCTCGTGATTGGTCCACGTGGCGTGCGGGTCCAGTAGTGCGGCATGTGGCGCCTCATCAGAACACAGACCCGATGGTCGCCCACCAGGTGTTCGATGCTGGTTCCCAGAGAGTCGCCGGCGTCGGCGTAGCTCGGCGGAGCTCGGCGGCGCTCGGCGTAGCTCGGCGGCGCTCGGCGTAGCTCGGCGGAGCTCGGCGTAGCTCGGCGAATCGGAGATTCGGGGCGCCGAGGGTGCCGCTCTCCCGAGCTCTCCCGGGGAGGCTCGGGCGAATCGGACATTTGGGCGCCGAGGGTGCCGCTCTCCCGAGCTCTCCCGGGGAGGCTCGGGCGAATCGGAATTTTGGGCGCCGAGGGTGCCGCCCTCCCGAGGGTTGGCTGTCATTAGTGAAATGATGTCGTGGGCCTCCTTCTCTCCCACGGCATACGGCGGTTCTCCGACGAGGTGGAGGCGCACGTAGCCAAGGCGACAGACATGGTTCGGGGCTCGGCTATCTTCGCGACGGTGCCGAGGCAGACTTGGCGAACCTCGTCGTCTTTTCTCCGCAGCGCGAGGCGATCGGGGGTACTCGGAACGGATTTTAGACGAGGCGGAACGTGTCGGCGGCGATCACGTTTCTGCGAGAACGCACCTCTCGGTGTTCCGGGCTATGGAGGTTCGATCTTCCGCAACTAAACTTGTCCGAGGTGGTCGGTGAGTTGGTGGTCACGCTAGCGGGTCGCGTCGGCGGTTTCACGGCTTGTGCGCGGGAACGCCGTCGAGGTGGCGGTGCTCCGAGCACATGTGACGGTGATGCCCGTTGGAAGTGGCCTGGCGTCCATAGCCGATGTCCAGTGGTTTGATGGCCGGTCTTGTGCGCGTGTTGTGCGAAGTGTTAAGGGGCCGGAAACAGCCCGCGGCCTACACGCTCGTGATGCCGAGCGCCATGACCGTAGCACGGCGAGGTTGGATGAGGTGCTCGGTGGCTCACCGTGGGGCTGGTGAGGTAAGGATGGCGGTGCAGTGACGAGGTGACGCTGTGCAGAGTGATCGCAGTGCCGTGCCGCTCCTCGTCCGCAGCTCGGGCTTCTCCTCCGTGTCCGGCTCCGGCGTGCTCCGCGGCGGCGGCGCTCCGGCAGCTTCTCCTCCTCTGCTCCGCCCTTCTCCCTTCTACCTCTCCCTCTATTGTGCGGTGTGGTGTAGTGGTTGTGCCGCAGCGCGGCGGCGGCGAGTGGGACGAGGTCTAGGGCTTCGGGGCGACTCCTTTTATAGACGGCCAGGGCATGGCGTGGCGGCGGACGATGATTAGCGGCGAAGGGGGCACGTGGAGACCATCGGTGCTCCCGAGCTAGGGTTTCCCAGTGCGCGCGGCTTCTTGGCGAGCAAGGCAGGGGACAGGCGAGGGACAGCGGGGTCAGGGCTCTGCCATGCGTGGCGCTGTCGGTCACGCCATTTGCGTGACTCTGTCGGCCACCGTCTTTCGCGAGGTGAGAAGAAGAACAGTAGCGAGAGCGGCTGACAGGCGGGACCGGGCGGTCAGCGGCTACGGGGGAGTGGGTGAAATGGTCGCGCGCGCTTGCTCGGTTGGGCCGCAGCTGGGCCGACAGGCTGGTTTCCTTTCTTCCTCTCTTCTCTTTTCTTTTTCTTTTTCTATTTTCACTTAAGTGTATTTATATACATATATTACCCTTTTTAAATATTGAGTAAATACAAACATAAATTGCAATAAATCCCAATTGTGATGCATAAGCTATTATTTTATGTGAATGGAATTAAAATGCAAGCTATACTCCTTTATTTACCAAATTCATAATGAAACCTATATGCTTGCACAAGAAAAATAGGTTTTCATAATAAATAAATGAAAAATTTTAATTGGTTAGGATTTTTAGGTTGTGTGGGTTTTTTGGGTTGTTACACTGTATTAGGTAAAGCATCTCTATTAGGTTCCCAATAATAATCTTGTCGGCTTTTTATATATACAGGCAGTATTCGGTTCTTGAAGAGCCCTGCTTGGTACGAAGACCAATAACAGTAGAGACACGAGATTTATATTAGTCCTGACCCTAACAGTAGAGACACGAGATTTATATTAGTCCTGACCCTAAGCGAGCAAAAGCCATACGTCCAGTTTGCTACTTGTTTGTATTATGATCTCGTCGGAATGATGAGATATCGATTACAAGATGCCTATGCCTATGAGAGTTTCGATATGATGTTGGATGCGATCCTAGCTTACCATCCTCGCTATTTATATTCTGGATAGCTTGGAGGGTATAAGATAAAATAGTCTAAGCCTATCAGGACTCTGTCTTCCAATTTTCTATCTTCTCGGACGTCTCCTTCCTTGCATAGGTTGTCGTATTTTGCTTGGAGTTCTTTAGCCAAGAGTCGTTTATCGAGAATCCTCGTAGTTAGGGTACTTGGACGGTGGTACTCTCTCCATTCTAAATTATAATTCGTTTTGGCATATTTAGATACAAAATTTTTACTATGTTTCTAGTAACTTATATCTAGATGTGTAACAAAACTAAAAATCTAGAAAAAGTCAAAACGTCTTATAATTTAAAATATAGGAAGTAGTTGGGATGATCCTCATGCTTTTGGGAGAGATACAACCTCCCATGTTTTTAGGGGAAATGAAGAAATGATATGACTGCTCTTAAAGGTGCAAATGCACCTCTAAATATGTAAAAACTATGACTCTGAGTCCATAACTGAAATTGCACTATATATACATTTCTAAGTTACACATGTCTATGTATTCACGAAGCAAGTAACATACCTCCTCTGATTTCTTATTTTTTTTGAAGAATCCTCCTCTGATTTACTCTAGATTATATTCACCACGCAACACCACTAAAAACGGTGAGGGCATGATACACTACTAGGCCAACTTGTTGAGGCAAAACAGCAAAGCACCCAACTATTATGCGCCGGCCAAAACTTATAATGTGCGACGGTTATCCTAATCCACATTATATAGAATGTTGAACCAATAAAACAATTCGTTTGTGATTTGAACTATTTACTGCGAAATCTTGCAAACTCCTGTTCCAAGAATGTAAAAGGGCCCCAGATATTATGCCTCCGCAGTTCCTAGTGGCGATACCAATCAATCAGCGAACAACTGTAGTTTGGTATCGGCCGGGAGAGCTACTTCCAACCATGCCCATTCTCACGCCCATAAACAAGAGGGCCCACAAAACAACGGCCCAATTCATTCATACCCTCTCCGGGTCCAGGATGCAAGTCAGCAGTAGATGGTGAGCCATGTTTAAAAAAATGGTTTTTTTCGACGGAAGAAGAATTTTATTATATGGTAGCTGTGTATATCAATACGTTACAAGCACTTTAAATCATAAAAAAATACCCATATTATGAATAGCACAATTCAAAACCTAACCAGTTTGATGCTTTGCAGTGTGGATAACCGCACAGGCAAACACTCGGCAAATGGCCTGAGAACAGATACCCAACGAACGACGGCCAACATTCCTGTAAGTGGAATCGAGGAAATTCTTCTTTGTGGCGTCTTCCTTCTTCTTCTTTCTACCACCGAAGAATGAGGAAGACTGATTTGAAACTTGTTCTCCTTAGTCTTTCATTATGGACAGATCTAACCATAACAAAACGGAGAAAAGACTGAAGAAAATTATTCTATGGCGATGACATCATCCCCGTCTCAATGCCGCCGTCGGGAAACAAAGGTCTCCATGTCGTCATGTTGATGAAGATGCTGACGCCGAGGTTGCCGTCCTCATCTTCAACGAAGCTGCCATGCAGAAGATGATTCCACTCTTCTCCTTCGCTGTCGCCGGAGAAGAGAAGAAGGAGGAGATAAAACTCCAATACCAAAAACTTTGGCATGAAGAGACACTAACCCTAATAACTCGATCTACTTGGAAAAACTTATTAAAAACAATGGATCCCCACTCCCTTCAACCCTCGGCAAGATGCCGGAGGAGAAGGGAGGGGGATCAACGGTGATGGATAGGGGAGAGGCGGCGGTGTTGGCGGCGGTGGCGGCTCTAGGGCACAAGCAACATCCCGTCCTGGTGATCCCCACACCTGACGTGCCCTGCTCCTGCAGCGGCTCCTCCCCGACACGAGGTAGGCCCCCCTCCTCCTCCTCCTCTTCTCCTGGATCTAGGGTTCCGGCGAGCTCACCTCTCTCCCTTGCAACTCCGGTGGTTTTAGAAAAAGGTGGGCCCCAGAGAGACAGAGAGGTAGGCAGGATAGGCGGTGGGGATGGTGGAGGGCGGTTTAGGAGCTCTGGCAGCGGTGAAGGCGCCCAGGAAGGTCGGGGCGGGGGACCTCCAGCGAGAGGGGTGCGGTGGAAAGGCGGTCGCCGTGTGCGCGCTAGGGCTTGGCCAGAGCTCTGTGGCCATAACCGTGGCCGCAGAGCCCTAGCGCGCCCACGGTGGGGGCGGTGGTTGGCGGCGAGGGCGAGCGTTGGAGGAGGAAGATGAATAGTGACTGCCTGACATCCGTCGGTTGAGGATCTAACGTGGAAAATCATCGCCTGAACGGGAGCTCGATTTCAGGCGTCGGAAGAATAGCAAATCCCTTTCTTCACATATCGAATGTCTATGTAGAATATTAAATATAAAAAACTAATTACATAGTTTAAATATAAATCATAAGATGAATATTTGAAATTTACTTAAATTATAATTAGATATTTATCGTAAAAGTTAGCACATGTGTTTTCTAATTGTACAACATCCGAACACAGATACGAAGGTACAGAAATACAGATGCAAGATCTTTACTTCTTGGCGCCAATTTTCAAAAAAAAAAAGGGGCAACTTCTTGGCGCCAATCCACAATATTTTGGCGCGAATGGTTGCCAAAATGCTCCGTTAACGCCGTATAGTATAGGCCACCGGCAATTGATGCTCCCAATGCCGCCCAAATCCCGAATCCAAGCATCCACTTCTCTCGCGTCTGGAGCAATGGAGGAAATGCCGGAGGTAACCGGTGCCTCTGGCGCCAAGAGGGCAAAGACGTCGCCGGCGCCGCCGGTAGCCTCCCTCGGCGTCGACCTCCTCGGCCAGATCCTCCTCCGGCTCCCCGACATGGCGTCGCTCGCCAGCGCCGCTCTCGTCTGCAAGCTCTGGCACCGCGTGGCCTCCGACCCCACCGTCTTCCGTCGCTTCGACGCCCTCCGCCGGCCCCCACTCGTCGGGCTCATCCTAACCGACCGCGGTGATATGCCTTTCCCCCACCGTTCCCCTAACATGCTCTTCCTGTGGGGCACCCGCAACCCCAATCTGGCCGCGGCGGCAGCAGACGGGGATTTCCTCTGTGAGGACCTCCCTGCTGTCGATTCGTACGCCGAGGAGAATGGGTACAAGTGGGACGAGTGGCGCCTCCGCGGCTGTGACGGCGGTCTCCAACTCCTCTCCCGTGGCTGGGCCGGGATCGACCTCGCCGTCTACGACCCCATCGCACGGACCGCCGTGTTCTTCAGGGCTTCCAGTGTGTTCCGCGCTTCGACGCACGTGGTCCGTTATGCCATTGTTGTCGACGAGTCCGACGGCTCGTTCCTGGTCATCGGGATAGATTGTTCCGGAGCTATCTTCTCCTCCCGCACTGGCAAGTCGACTAGACTGGAATCCCGCGCGCTGGATAAGTTTTACCCGTGCTAGGCATGAGTGCTGGGCGGTTCGTGTACTGGCAATCCAACACGAAGAAACGCCGATGCCACAATCCCGTTGAGAGGATCCTGGTGCTGGACACGACCACCATGGAATGGTCTGTCATCAAGGCTCCTTTTCCTGCCGGGGAGTCCTATTGTGTGGCTGACATGCCGGAGCATGGCGGGCTGTGCCTCGTCTCCAGCAAGGAGCAATGCTTGCAGCTCTGGTTCCGCAACAGCATAGGTGAATGGGTGCTCATGAAAAGTATCTCTTTGCTGAATGACTGGATGAAGAAGATGCGCCGTGATGAATGGATGAAAAGGCTGCACATACTTGCTGTGAGGGCCAGCTATGTCTACATGGAATTCTGGTCAATAAGGAAGCCTAATTCCTACTTTCTTGTGTTTAATCTGAGAACCAAGAAGATAACAGTGGTCCGCAATGACGCAGAAGACCCTCATAGAGGTCCTGCATTTCCAGTTTTCATGCGCTTGGAGCCTCTGCTTGGACCAGATGAGGGTCAGAATGTTCATCTTAACGGTGTTTGATGCAACGTAGTTGGTAATCTTCAATCGGTTCATTATCTTTGTTTTTGTTCTTCTGTTCTAATCTATTGATCACGCTATTTAAATATTAACATATATTGAATCTTTGTGAATTCCACAAATGTTGGTGTAAATATGTTTACTTCTGACAGGAGTCAAATTATATTTTCTAACATCTCACCCTCATGTAAACGAACTAGGCTGTTTAGTTTCTTTAATCGTGACTTTGTACCAAAATGGTTGGGCTCAAGTTAGCTACTATCTTGAATTTTGAGTCATTTGTAATGTTGGTAGATTCAGTAATAAATACTCTGTTGATTGTCTTCAGTTCATTTCTCAAACTTATTGCAAATCTGATGCTCCAGTCAAACACAATAAATTTTCTAGGTGAGAATTAATATTTGATTATTCAAGTGCTATGTGGGAAATAATTGTTTTTTGTTGTTAATACACAGATGACTCAGTCATTTGAAAGTTGAGCTTACAATCTGCCGTCAGCTGCCACATTATTCTCTGAAACAGTTGCACTTTAGTTCAGATGGCTTTCAGGAGGTTAATCTATATGGAAGTTTTAATTGTTAGTATTTGATCATAACTATCTGTCCTATGATTTGAACTTATATATTATATCTAGTTATCTCGCTGAAGTGCCCCTTGTTTTGTCTTAACAAAACATTTTTGCAAAATTCACCAAGTAAGTTCAACTGCTTAGTGTATGTTGACTCCTTTCTTTTTTTAAAAAAACATGACTTCATGTGTAGCGTATATGGACTCCTTCACTTTAGCATATGTTTAACCATGAGATCTTTCATCTTAACGTATTTAGTACTGAACGCTGATGCATTTTTGTATTGTGCGAGTTTCAGGTGACAGTTGATTTGTTCTATTTTGTGGTGGCATAGCTTTCTACAGGTACTTCAGCAATTCATAGTACTTGTGACCTTAACATTCTGATTCATGACTGTAAATGTTTCACTTTGCTTGCTGCTCTGGCATAAACTAAAGAAACTCCCTTGCATTTCAGGTTAAGTTATTACTTCTAAGCTTTGCTAAGCCATCTAAGATATCCTTTGGACTTGGAACTTGCTGCAGCTGGTTTAATAATAACTAAACCATCCATGCCTTCTGATATCTTTGGAACCTTCTCCAAGTTTTACATGGAAGTGCAGCTTTATTTAGATCCATATAAACTTTGTTTTTCAGCAAAAGCTTTCATGTAATCTGGGATCACTTATTTCCAATATTTTGAATTTAGTTAAACTTCTATGTGAACCTAGATTGGTTAATTTAATTTCAGTTTCAGTTTTATGTGTACTTCTTGTCTGTGAGATCGCAACAACATAATTCAGCTGAAATGTTGGATATATGATCCATTCTTGATGATGACCGTGATGTAGTAGAGTACATGCTACTTATGCAGTTGCTTAACCTATTTATTTTGGTGCATCATTAAAGCACAAAACTGAACATCAGGTTCAGCACCCTGAAACGAAGGTGATCTGTTTTTATCAGTCCCATGGTATTATGTCTTCGAGTTTGCCTTGCAAACCTCTGATCACTCCATATTGTAATCACCAATGATTTAACTGCCGAAATAGATTGCAATACACTGATTAACCAGTCTGGCGTCTCTCCCGACCCTGACACCGATTCCCGGCCAAAACCCCACGCAACCCGCACAACATCGCCCAAATAGGGTGGAGAAGGGAGCGACCTGGGGGTGGTGAACGACGAGGTTAGGTCCGTAGACTTTGAGGCAGCGCACTGCCTCCTCTTCCGTCAATCCGGTCGCTTCGTCGGTGCAGAGACAGCGCAATACCTCCGCCTCTGGCAGTAGATCCTGCATTGGGGTTGTCAGCAAACTTCACCGGTAAAGGAGAACATATAGACCATTAATTAAGCTCTCAAGTTCACCAGATCAGCCATGGCTCATGGTTTTTAGCGGCAGGGCCAACATCGTGGCCGAAATTTTATTTAAATAATATCATTTTTTAAATAAATGATTACAGAATTAGTTATTGTTATAGAGAAATTGCAAGTATAGGAGCCTATCAGTATTTGAATAGCCAACTGGAGGCTGATCCGTAATTCAACTGCCAATGTACTGAGTACATCTTTCTAAAATTTATTTATTCTCTAAATCATCATTTAGCATATCATTTGAGAAAAAATGGTTTTCTATATCTACCCTCCAGTAGATTTTTGTACTCTAGAGAGTCATAGTCACTGTCCAAGTTACGGTAGTGGTAAATTCAGAATAAAGGTCTATATTTAGAGATCCAATTAGAGGAGTGTATTTTTCACCAAAATCTCCGTTGCGATAAATTACAAATAATATAGTCTCTTAGAGTTGCTCTAAAGCCACATGTAAGTCCAAGGGCAAAAATTGGTTAATCAAAATAAAATATTTGGATATGTGCTTAGCACAGTTTTTGTGCGAAGTAGCACAAACTCACCTTATGCCATATTTGTTCTTTGCATCTTGGAATTGGAAGTGCACCTTTCTTCTCAGAACTCTACTCTCGTATGTGTTTCTGTTAACTAGTTGGTCTTTTCTCTCTTCTTTTCACATTTGACTGGACGTATAACAATATATATATGAGAAAAAAGAAACATAGTAAGCTAGTGCAAGTGCATTTTGAGTCACTGACGGCATTTCGTTTCATTTTCCCCCTCAAATACTATTTCATTCATGTTACAAAACGATCAGGCCAGCGGCATAATGTTGCTGCCCTTGGACTTGGCGACCTTGCTTCTGTGGGTTCACAAAACTGAGTAAATCATACACCATGCACAAAGGAGGAACCTATGCCGTTTTCTATCAGGCAGTTCTCAACAGCTGAACAATGCGAAAGTACTCAACAATCAAACGTGTAACATACAAAAGATATGCTAATCTATAAACAAGAAAAGAACATAGTTTGGTCAAGATTGTGGTCCTAGAATCATGTCCAAAACTAGGTTGGATTACGTGTTAATATTTGCTGTCAGAAACCAGACAGAGGATTGCTTTCTTGGCTTTCTGCATTTGGCAGCATAATAAAATTCTTTGCTGGAAACTGGGGATGATTCGGTTCTTGGCACTGTGGTCGAAATAATCTGTGAAACACTCCCCTCAAATCAAAACTCATGCATCGATGAAGTAGACAAGTTATCCATTCTGCATGGCTTGTGGTGGCTTTGATGAGTACCTTTGTTTCAGCATCCGAGACCTTCCAGTATTTTACTCAACTCACTGATGACATCCGTGATGCTTGCATATGACCCAGGGAGATTTATGGCATGGTACTCTAAAGACTTCCAGTGTGAGATCAGTGCAAAATGCGGGCGCCGGTACATGCTGCTGATAATTTCAAGAACCTTTGTATCAGGAGTTGCAGAAACTAAGTGTGTTAGACCGGCCCCATGAGCCCCTATTACCACTGAAGCTTCCAGGATAGCACGGAGTTGCTCCTTCATGGTCATGTGGGCGAAAAGACCGTTGACGACATTCACTTTGCATTTCAGGCCTTGTGCCCACTTGTCAATTGCATCATACACCTCCTGCTCATTGCTTAGTCTGGATTCAACCTTACCAGTGTGGCGTGGGTGGGCCAAGTAGTCTTCTCGCCGAACAAAGAGAACATTGAGCCCATCCGATTTTTTGGATGACATGATGTCATCCTGCAGAAGATCAAAAGAAGCTACAATCATTTCCCCAAATTCAGATAACCGTGCAGTTTTCTCATAGTCTGGTTTTTCTCGGAGAGACTCTGCGGAGGCACCTTCACAGCTGAAGCTCTCACTAAGGCCCTTAAACATGGCAGTCTCATAGCCCAATGGTGAAAGAATAGCATGTCGGAAACAAACAGGACCAGAGAAGTTCTTAGCATATGTCACACTTGAGAAAAGTGCTTCCCATGTTTCCTCCAATTGTGCCTGTGGAAATCAGGTCACATATCACTTGACAAGAATATACAAGAGAGGGAAAAGAAACATAAATCATCGTGTAGACAAATAAGTTGGCTGCTACCTAGCAATAGAATATCATATTAAGTCATGCTAAATATAGCAAGGGCTGTGAGGCATCAGGGCTAGCTGCCAAAAATATAGCAAGGGTGCTGTTTGCCTCAAATGTAGAACAAAAGGAACTGATACATTGGCATACAATAGAGAACTGCTTCTGATTAATTTGTTCTCCAAACATGAGCAACAGACATGACAGAATAGATGAGGAAAAAACAGGAAGATCACCATGCTGTGTTATCATTGCACGATAAAAAATAAAGAACAAGCATACAAATGTTGTTTACCCCAGTAATAGCTGAAGAAAGAGTTGTTGGCCATAACAACTCAAGCAACAAACAGAATGAACTAAACCAATAACAGAATACACCGTGCATGACATACCTTGCAATGCCCATCCACAAATATAACATTAGGACGGTTTGGTAAATTCGTGACTCTGGAACTAACATATGCACTGTACCAGTCTGTAATTGTGTGGAAAAGGTTTGCATATTCAAAACGAGTGACCAGAAGTGTCGGTTCTTCAACCCACTGCAATTACAGGTGTGATAATACAGTTAAGAAGGGACTACTGAATTCCAGAGTTAAAGGAATGTAAGAAGAAAACATAAATAAAAAGTTGAATAAGAAACCTCTAATCCAATAAGAGCCTAAAAAGACTTTTGAGTCTCAGAAAGGTATAAACAAGGACACTCATTTTGTTCAATGATACAGTTACAATAGCTATTCTGACAAAACTGCAACATTGCAATCAACTCACATTCAAAGTAACTGAAATGATTATATGATAGAATCACCAGATAACTGCACAGCATTAATTGAACAAATTCAAAATAAACCAAATAACCAAAAGCGGAATCTATATACCAATGCTATACTCCCCCGATGCTCTATTTTGGATATAAATTGGACACAGACATCAGTCATAGATCCTATTTCTTCTCTTAATCTTCTTAAAACACAAATAAAAATTCATACGATTGCTCAGTATATCCAGCATGAAGGCCGGTTCAAACAGACTTTCATTACTCATCCTATTCGAACACTGAGCTGACTCTACTCTTCCTAATTATTGGATTTCAGAAATTAATTAACAAACCACATGCCATCAATGAGCAAATCAAGTACTACTCTACTAGTAGATAGCAAGGCAAAGAATACCTGGGAGCAGTGCAGCTCACCGGGCGGCACAACGCGCGCCGACTCGAGCAGCGCCCTCATAGTGTGCATCCCGATCCCGCCGGTGGGCACGTAGTCGTTGAGGAACGCAGCGTCCACCAGGGGCGCCGTCGTCCTACCCGGCGCCGGCCCCTCAACCTGCAGCGCGCCGGGCTCGTACTTGGGCAGCTCCTCCTCCTCGGCGCGGCCCATCACCTGCTGCAGCGGCTCCCCGCCTCGCGACATCGCGATGAGCGCCGGGTCAAGCCGCACCCTGGCGCCCTCGCAGATGGAGCTTCCCAGCGTCTCGCTGTGGTGGCACCGGAACCAGCCGCCGCCGCCGCCGCCGCGGCCCGCGGGGAGGACGTCCACGCGGCGGGAGAAGCCGTTGCCGAAGTAGGCCTCGCAGGAGTGCGGCGGCGGCGGGGGCGCGGCACTGGACACCCAGGGTAGGAAGGAGGGGAGGCGCGGCCACGGCTTCTGCGAGGACGGCGGCGCTCCGACGACGCCGTCATGGGCATCGGTCCTCCTCGGGGTGGGGTCCGGCGGCGACTGGTGGTGGGACTGGGACTGGGACTGGGACTGCAGGAGGAGGAGGTAGATCGCGAAGGAGGCGGCGTAGACGGCGAAGACGACGAGGAGAAGCCGCGGGATGAGGCGGCGGAGGCCGTTGTTTCTGTGGCCATGAGCTCGGCCAGCCATCATCGCCGCCGCTGGCGCTGGGGTCCGTCACGCGCAGATCGAGGGGGTCGCGACGGGGAAAGGGGCCGGTGTGCTTGGTTGGTCGGATCGGACGGTTGGCATCTCGGGTGGTTGTACTATGGACGGCCCAGATGCTCTGTTCCTCACCCTGCCTCCTTGTCTTCTTCTTCCCTGCAAAGCGAGGGACTCGTCGCCGATCTCGCCGCCGGCGGAATCGTCACGTTGTGGCTGGGATGGGATCGCTGCATCCGCTTGACCATAGCGCTCTCAGTGGCGAGCTATGCATTGCCAGTGCGAGTCAAGCCACGGTGCCGGCCGGCCGGCCGGCGGCCGGGGACGGCCATCTCTCTAATTCTCTATTGCCCGAGCCGACGCATTGGTCGTTAAACTAGTGGCCCCGGCGGGCCGGCGGTGAGTTCATGTAACAACCCTAAAAATCCACACAACCTAAAAATCCCAACCAATTAAAATTTTTCATTTATTTATTATAAAAATCCATTTTTCTTGTACAAGCATATATGTTTCATTATGAATTTAGCAATAAAGAAGTATAGCTTGCATTTAAATTCTATTCACATAGAATAATATCTTATGCATCACATTTGGGATTTATTGTAATTTATGTTTATGTTTACTCACAAATACTTAAAATGGGTAATATATGTATTTATACACTTATGTGTAAATAGAAAAAGAAAAAGAAAAAAAGAAGAGAGAAAGAGGAAGAGCAGATTCGGCCTAGCCACCCGGCCCATCTCTGAGCCAAACCACCACGCGCGCGCAGCGCCTTTCGCAGCCGCTGCCAACCGGAACCCGCTTGTCAGTCACTCTTTCTTTTCCCCTGTTTCTCTTCTTCGCGAAAGACGGTGGCCGACAGTGTCATGCAAATGGCGTGACCGACAGCGCCACGCATGGCAGAGCCCTGACCCCGTTGTCCCCTGCCTGTCCCCTGCCTTGCTCGCCAAGAAGCCCGCGCGCACCACCGGAACCCTAGCTCGCACAAGCCGCAGCCCTCCGATCAGCCCGAGCAGATCAGAGCCGCCCGCCATAGGTAGCCACCCGAGCTCCGCTATAAATTGGAGCACCTCACGGCGCCCTAGCCTCGTTCCACTCGCCGCCGCCACTGGTGGCACCAACCACACCACAACACCACACCGTGTGAGAGAGGAAGAAGGCAGAAGGGCGGAGCAGAGAGAGGGGAGCACCGCCGAAGCGCTGCCGCCGCGGAGCACGCCGGAGCCGGACACGGAGGAGAAGCCCGAGCTGCGGACGAGGAGCGGCACGGCACTGCGATCGCTCTGCACGGCTCCGACTCGCCACTGCACCGCCATCCAAACTTCACCGACACCACGGTGAGCCACCGCACGCCATGTCCGAACCTCGCCCTGCTTTTGCCATGGCGTTCCGTCCACAGGACGCGCAGGCACGAGCCTTTACCGGCTCAGGAAGATCACCTGCACCATGCACTCATGCGACCGGCCGAAACCCCCGGACTACAAGCTTTGCTTGACCGAGAACGCAGCACGACGCGTTCTCGGCGGAGCGCGCTCGCCACCGACGCGTTCCGACGCCGAATCACCCGTTCCGAGCAATCCGACTAGCACCCGTATAGGTTAGAGCGTCGTGGAGCACCGCCACGACCCCTTGAGCTAGCTACGCGGATCTAAGCGCTAGAGAAAGTCTCGTCCGCCCTGCTCGAGTGCGCCGCGACCTCGCCGAAGCTCCGCCGCGTGCCGAAGGCAGGAGGAGACCCTGCTGTGACACCAAGTTGCCACCAACGACCCGAGGGCCTTACTGACTATGTCAATAGAAGGGAACCACACCCGTTCATGCCAAAAACCGAACCCCGGCCACCACACCGCCGCCCGCCTCGCCGGAGAAGCGCCTGTGCCGTGGCCGAGCACCAAAAGGGACCCTGTTAGCCAAATTGGATCCCTTAGAAACGAATATTGGGGCCCGGAAGGGAGAAATTGCCTCGCTGTGGGCTGCAACGTAGCCTACCGGATCTTTAGCCCTGCGGCAGCTCGCCGCCAGCCGCCATGACACGCCGAATGGTCGGCCAAGGTCACAAACCACCCCCGACCACCGCCGAGCTACGCCGAGTTACGCCGAGCTCGTCCGACCACCGCCGAGCTACGCCAACGCCCCCCGACCTCTGAGAACCATCCCCGACCTCTGAGAACCACCCCCGACCACCGTCTAGCTCTCCCGACCACCGCCGAGCTACGCCGACGCCCCCCGACCAACGTCGAGCTCGCCCGACCACCGCCGAGCTACGCCGACGCCCCCGACCAACGTCGAGCTCGCCCGACCAACCGCCGAGCTACGCCGACGCCGGCGACTCTCTGGGAACCAGCATGGAACACCTGGTAGGCGACCATCGGGTCTGTGTTCTGTTGAGGCGCCACATGCCGCACTACTGGACCCGCGCGCCACGTGGACCAATCCTGAGCTGTCATCCCCTGATTAATCGGCCATTTTCCATTTTCAGAAAATAGGATAATTTTCGGAAATTCATAACTTATTCATACGATGTCCAAAAATTGCGTACCATATATCAAAATTCTCAGAAAAATGAGATCTACAATCTAAGACTATATTTGTGTGCATTTGGCTCTTTATTTTATTGGATTTTTCTGATATACTCTATAGCAGTCGCTGACGCGACTATTTCGTGTTCGATTTCAGAGCCGGAGGAGGATCTGACTAAGGAAGACGACCACGAGTACTTTCAGGAGCTAGGAGACGACTACGAATGTGCCACGTCCCACCAAATCCTTAGATCCTATTTACGCATTGCAAATGACATTGTTGCTATTGCTTTATGATTATGTATGGATTGGTTGCATGGTAGTATATTTGAATTCCCTGCCTTGATAAGACTTTACCCTGCTGTCCGCTGCTAGGATAGCTGCTGCTTAATTTACTGTTACTCTTTCACTACTTACTACTTGCTATATGCTGTGTGGTGGAATTGGGACGGTGTATAACTGATTATAACCACTGTGAGAGAGTGCTGCGTGCGTCTTGGGTGCGTGGTAAGGGTTGATGTCGACCAAGTGGGATGTGAGACAAGCCCATGGGGCAAGTCGTGCCGGGGGTGCAACCTGGGCATCCCCAAGCGAGATACCTGTGGCGGGTAAAGTTGTTGAGGAGGTTCCGGGTGGGATAGCCTTGGTGGTTTAAAGCCGTGGACGGAGGTGCTGTGATGGCACGGGGAGAGTATCCCCTAAGTGAAGATGCCTGCTTGGTCAAAACCTAGGACGGACTAGTTTCAGGTTCATGAAAATCCTTTTCTACTCACTCGCTTCTGGTGGGCGGGAGACGGCTGGACGCTCACGGCTGGACTACTTGGTAGGACGGTGCCACTACTGCTAGGTTGAGAGGTGATAAGGGTGGACGGAGACGGTCGATCGATTCCCGTTCCGTTCTAGATGCGCAGTACCACTGGATGGGCCCGGTACTGTGTTTTCCAGTCTCAGCATAACGGTGTAGGATCCGGAATATCCCAGGGCTGAGTGGTAGGGTGGCATCGACCTAGGCAAGCAAGCACCCGGAGTTCTGCCTAGGTGTTGCGCAACACCTATGATAGCTAATATTGTGGGTAGTGAAACCTCTGCAGAGTGTACGGTTGATCGATCGATACATATGCCAACCTGTTGGCTATGGACCTTTCCTGTGAAGCTTCTACTAGTGTAGTGAGTGTTCTTTTCTCCCCCTGGATGACATTTTTCCGGCAGTGTACCCGTTGTGGTAGTGTGCCGCTGAGATAGGCCCGAGAGGGAGTTGGGCCTGTCGAATGAGAGTGAGGTGTGGGTATGTGAGATGTGGTGATGGGAAAAGGGATGGTGGTGTAATTGGAGATAAAACATGACTACTTAAACATTGATTACAGCTGCATAGGAAACCTCAGCCTATAGGTCTGCTTGTATAGCCTTGCATCCACTTTCCACAAAGCAAATACTGCATAGGTGGGCTCCGTGGCCAGTACATATCGTACTGATAAATTTGCTGTCAGGTGACGAGAATGAGTACGACTTCGAGGAAGATGATGGCGAGGAATAGGGTCACGTGCTACACTCAAGTTGGCCGTGAAGGATGAAATGTTTCCGCATCTTCTAAAGCTTCTCTGAATGTTGATTCCGCCAGTGTGGCGATGTAATAAATGTTTATGTAAGACTTAATTACCGTTGTATGGATCCTGGTGTCAATTGAGATATGGGTAATTTCATGGATTGTCCCAAGCAATCTGTTGAATTACAATTCGAGCCTGTGGATTTCCCTTCGTGGAAATCGAGGTCGTTTCAGTTGGTATCAGAGCCATACTTGACTGTAGGACGAGTCCCATAGAAAATGGACGCTAGAATAGGAAGCCAGACTCTCTTTCTTACCGACCTTGCATTCACTTTTTATGCAATGGCTTATCTAATACAAGGACCTGCTAATCCGTTTCTTGCAAAATTGGCAGATGACCAGCCTTGGACCACCACTTCATCCACTGCACGATGGCACTATTGAGATCCCGATCAATGGGAGGAACCATGGCGGATTTGCCATGGTGCTACGCCAGGTATTGGAGGAGCTGGGAGCACCGTCAGACCAGATCCAATACTTCAGCCGAGGGAAGCTTGTCGAGGCTGAGAGGTTTGAAGGACCTGTCACTACCAGAGTTGAGACACCCGTCAGCCCGACCCTTCCAGGGATGCCGGTTTTTACTGACTACACTGCTGGAGAGACTGTGGAGGACGGAGTACAGTCCGTCTCCCGTAAGGTACTACGCGCAGTTGTGTACACAGCATACGAGTACCTTAAGGGAACCCATTTCCGTCTGCTACCTCAGGCTTTGGAGCTGCACCCTGACCCCATCCAGAGGATTCTGTACACTAGCCAGATCGTTCAGGCCGAGACTGACCCTTGCCTACGCACAGTGGCACACCACCTCCAGGAGCAGGACGAGTTCATCAGCTCATTGGAGCAAAGGAGGCAGCGTGACCAAGGACGCATGGCAGAGGTCGAGGACAGTTTGCAGAAAGGGACTCAGACCCTGGAGAGTTTGAGCAGAGCAGTCACTGACTTGCAGCTGGAGATGCAGCGCCGTGATGAGTTACACCGAGCCGAGATCGCCGACTTGCGAGACAAGATCGGGGATTTTGGGTTACGCAATGACTACCTGAACAGCAGAGTATTGGGATTACAGAGGAGGCTGCACGACAAGGAGAGAGCGCTTGCTGAGAGGGAGCAGAGGAGCAGAGACAGAGGAGTCGAGATGAGCACGTTGCGCTCCAGGATCAGGGAGTTGGAGAAGCAGTTGGAGAAAGCCGAGGAGAAGTCCACCCGCAACCAAGGGATTCTGATCGACCGCGTGAAGATGGTGGAGTTCTTAAAGGACAAGCTACGGAGGACAGAGACAGCTTGGAAGCAGTCCGATGCCAAGAGAGCTATTGAGGTCCGGAAGGTGCAGAGTTCGCTTCCCCCACTGGAGATGGTGAAGCCCCGGGAGGGAGACTTCCGCATACCACCCACTACGCTCAACCTGGGAGCGTGTCCGTCTCTAAGGATGCAGGAGATTGAGGCCACTCCAGAGCTAGCAGTAGCACTCGACTACGTCAAGCGCCTGACCATGACTGATGACGAGATCGAGGCAGAGGACAGCCGCATCCTCGACGCCATACTCGACCTTATGCACCAGTAGCTTATGGGACCCTGCGTGGCCCTTAGACTAGTGATACCATGAGTTGTCCTGTCATTGGCTATCTGCGCATAGCACGATCTTCTTAGCAGCTAGGAACATCCTTTATGTAATAATAACCATGTGATGAGTGACATTTGGATCTTATGTTTCTTATGGTTCTCTATGCTTCTTTGGTTGAGTGTAGGATAGCATGAAAAATGTTTTAATTCATTTAAATCGTTGAAAACATCTAACTCCTACTTAAACCACTACAAGATAATTACTGCACTAAGCACGTACCTAATAATTTCAGATGTTGATGAGACGTTCCGCGCGTCTGGAGAACCGCCAGCCCTTCCCCGCACCTGCGCCAGGACGCGGGCGTGGTCGCAACCATGGACGCCCAGCTGGCCGACGTGCTGGAGTTAACCTGGAAGAAGAGCTGCGCCGGGCAGAGGATGCACCGCCGGTGAACGATCCGCCACCACAGGGCGAGAACGTGCCTCCGCCACCGCCACCGCCGCCGCCACCAACGTTGGTGGAAGTGATGGCACAGCAGACCCAGCTGCTGAATGCCATAGCTACTGGGATGAACAGGCACCATGGGCCACCCCAGAATGACTTCCAAAGGAAACTGGAGGGTTTCCTGAAGCTGAGGCCACCTACCTTCGACGGGACCGACAGCGATCCCCTCGCTGTCGACGATTGGCTTAAGGAGATGGAGAAGAAGCTGGACCTGACCACTTGCTCCAACGAGGAGTGTGTTGGGATTGCTAGCCACCAGCTGACCGGTGCTGCACGAGCATGGTGGGACAACTACACCAGCGCTCACGAGGACCCAGCCCGCATTGACTGGAATGAGTTCACCGAGGCTTTCCGTGACCACCACATTCCTGAGGGAGTCATGGAGGCCAAGGAGAACGAGTTTCGCAACATCTCCTAGGGAGCTGACCGGATCCACGAGTACACCACCCGCTTCAACTGTTTGCTCTGCTACGCACCTGCGTCTTGCGTGAGTTCTGAGAAGGAAAAGATGTACTACTACAGGAAGGGACTTCAGACCAAGATCAGGTTGGCTCTGTCAGGGAACAAGAGCTACACTCTGCGTGAGCTGATTGACCGCTGTATTGAGATCGAGAAGGATCGCATGGAAGCACGTCTGGAGTTCGAGGCCCAGAACAAGGGAAAGAAGCGCCGCTCTGAGGGACCCGCCCGCACTGCTCCACCCCAGAGACAGCGAACGGGAGCACCCCCGCCTTTCCGGACTCGCCAAGGACCTTCTTCAGGAACGAGCCGTGGTGGTGGTACCAACAGCAGCAACTATCACCGCCCCGCTCAGACCTACCCTGCGCCGACTCGAGCTGTGCAGAACACACCCGCCCCCGCTACCAACACGCCAAGGACAAGCAATTGGAAGGCTCCTGCGACAGCCACAGCAGGCAGTGCGCCCTTCACTTGCTTCGGATGCGGAAAGCTTGGACACCGTGTGGCTGTGTGCCCCGACCTCAACCGTGCACCAGCAGCTGCACAGGCTACACCGAACCGGGGATCTGCTACCCGAGGAAGACTGAACCACATGACCGCTGAGGAAGCTGAAGCTGCACCTGATGCTATGTACGGTACGTTCCTAGTTCAGGGTAACATGGCTACAGTTCTGTTCGATTCGGGAGCTACACGTTCATATATTTCATCTGCATATGCACGTAAGCATAACATACCTGTAACCCCGAGAGCAAACCCCATCCTAACTAGCTCGCCCTTAGGAACCTTCAGAAGCGTTCACATATGTAGGGGAGTGATACTCACAATCGAGGGACTTGACTTTCGAGCTGACCTAACCCTACTACCCTCCAATAGCTTAGATGTCATCTTAGGCATGGACTGGCTAACCAAACACCGGGGAGTGATATCTTGTTCACCTAGATATGTTCAGGTAACCCACCCTTGGGGAACAGCCGTCCGATGTATACCCCAAACCGGGAGAGTCCAAGCCCTCCTATGTGCTCTGGAGACTAAGGCAGATAAAATGGAGCTGACATTCAGAGATGTGCCAGTAGTCTGTGAATTCAATGACGTATTTCTAGAGGAGTTGCCAGGAATGCCACCAGATAGAGATGTGGAGTTTGTTATAGAGCTGATGCCAGGAACTGCACCGATTGCCAGGAATGTCGGCTGATGAGTTGAAGGAACTCAAGAAGCAGCTGGGAGAATTACTGGAGAAGGGTTTCATTAGGCCTAGCGCCTTGCCCTGGGGATCTCCCGTTTTGTTTGTCAAGAAGAAGGATGGCACGATGAGGATGTGCATTGACTACCGGAATCTGAATGCGGTTACAGTCAAGAATAAGTACCCATTACCCCGCATCGATGATCTGTTAGATCAATTGAGTAAGGCCAAGTACTTCTCAAAGATTGATCTCCGATCAGGGTACCATCAGATGAAGATCAGGGAAGAGGATATCCCGAAGACTACATTTGTCACTAGATATGGACAGTATGAGTGCACAGTAGTCTCATTTGGACTCACTAATGCTCCAGCATACTTCATGAACATGATGAACAAGATCTTCATGAATGAGCTAGACAAGTTTGTAGTGGTATTTATTGATGATATATTGGTTTACTCAGCCACAAAAGAGGAACATGAACATCATCTGAGAACCGTATTAGAGAGGTTGTCTCGCAACCAGCTATACGCCAAATTCTCCAAGTGCGAATTCTGGCTTGAGAAAGTTGTTTTCCTTGGTCACGTACTGTCAGGAGAAGGACTTGCAGTGGACCCAACCAAGATTAAAGCTGTGAAAGAGTGGGAACAACCCCGTAATATGTCAGAAATCAGAAGCTTTTTGGGACTTGCAGGATACTATCGCAGATTTATTGAGAATTTCTCCAAGATTACAAGACTCATGACCAACTTGCTGAAGAAAGAGAACAAGTTTATATGGACTCCTGAATGTGAGAAGAGTTTTCAGACCTTGAAGGAGAAGCTCACTACTACACCTGTACTAGCCCTGCCCGATATTCACAAAGATTTTGTTGTATATTGTGATGCCTCTTGGCAAGGTTTGGGCTGTGTACTAATGCAAGAAGGAAGGGTGATAGCTTATGCCTCAAGACAGTTGAAGGAACATGAGCAGCGATACCCGACTCATGACCTAGAACTTGCAGCCGTGGTACATGCACTCAAGATTTGGAGACACTATCTAATAAGCAACAAGTGTGACATCTACACTGACCACAAGAGCCTGAAGTACTTCTTCACACAAGAAGATCTGAATATGAGGCAGCGCAGATGGCTAGAACTCATCAAGGACTATGATCTTGAGATCCATTACCACCCAGGGAAGGCTAATGTTGTCGGCGATGCACTTAGCCGCAAAAGCTACTGCCATACCCTCATCACCAACTCTATGCCGCCTGAGCTCAGGAGAGAGTTCGACGCATTCCAGCTCGAGGTAGTCTCCTATGGCATGCTAAATGAGCTTCGCGTCGAGTACAATCTCACCTCACGGATCCGTGAAGCACAAAGGAACTGTCCTGAGATAGACTATATCCGTGGTTTGATGAAACTGGGGAGAGGCCCCGAATACCGAGAAGATGAGCAGGGAACTGTATGGTACAAAGATAGAATCTGCGTACCGACGGATTCAGCGATACGAGAAGAGATCCTGTTGGAAGGGCATGACTCCAAATATTGCATTCACCCAGGGTCAGCCAAGATGTACCATGATTTAAGGAAGCACTTCTGGTGGGAGAATATGAAGACAGACATTGCAGGGCATGTAACCCGATGTGATACATGCAATAGAATCAAGGCCGAACATCAGAGACCAGCAGGGTTGCTACAACCAGTTGAGATACCAGAATGGAAGTGGGAGTGCATATCCATGGACTTCATATTAGGACTGCCCCGATCCGAGCATGGATATGATTCTATATGGGTAATAGTGGACCGTCTGACCAAAGTCGCGCATTTTATACCGGTCAAAAGGAATTATAGAGTTGAAAAGCTAGCAGATCTGTACGTATCAAATATTTTGAAGTTACATGGGGCACCTCTGAGTATTATATCTGACCGAGGATCACAGTTTGTATCACAGTTCTGGAAATCCTTGCACAAGTCCATCGGGACCAAGCTCGACTACAGCACAGCATACCACCCGCAAACAGACGGGCAAACAGAAAGAGTGAACCAGATTCTCGAGGATATGTTACGTGCTTGCGTATTGAGGTACAAGAAAGGATGGGAGAGCTGTCTACCCCACGCCGAGTTCTCATACAACAATGGTTATCAGACGAGCATTAAGATGTGTCCATTTGAAGCGTTGTACGGAAGACCGTGCAGAACCCCGCTAATGTGGTCGGAACCAGGTGAAAGGACATTCTTCGGTCCTGCTAAGATTGTGGAAGCAGAAGAAGGTGTTGCCCAAGTAAGAGAGAATTTGAGGATTGCACAAAGTAGGCAAAAGAGCTATGCAGATAGAAGACGTAGAGAGCTTGAGTTCAAGGTTGGGGATTATGTCTACCTCAAAGTATCTCCGCTTCGTGGCACCGTCAGATTCCACGTAAAAGGGAAATTGGCACCAAGATATGTTGGGCCATACAAGATCTGTAAAAGGGTTGGAAAGCTTGCTTACAAGTTGGAACTACCGGAGGAATTATCTGGAGTACACCCCGTGTTCCATGTCTCGCAATTAAGGAAGTGTTTGAAGCTTCCCGAGGAGCAAGTTCCTACGGATGCATTAGACCTGCAAGACACACTTGAATACAAGGAACATCCGATCAAGATCTTGGCACGGGATACCAAGGAGACGCGGAACAAGACTATTCTGATGTGCAAGGTACAGTGGAGCAATCACACTGAAAGGGAAGCTACGTGGGAGAAAGAATCGGACTTGCGGACTATGTTTCCTTACCTCTTCGAAGTGTACGTTATCTCTGAATCTTGAGGTCGAGATCCTAATGAGGGGGGAGGACTGTAACAACCCTAAAAATCCACACAACCTAAAAATCCCAACCAATTAAAATTTTTTATTTATTTATTATGAAAACCCATTTTTCTTGTGCAAGCATATAGGTTTCATTATGAATTTGGTAATAAAGGAGTATAGCTTGCATTTAAATTCCATTCACATAGAATAATATCTTATGCATCACATTTGGGATTTATTGAAATTTATGTTTGTGTTTACTCAATACTTAAAATGGGTAATATATGTATTTATATACTTAAGTGTAAATAGAAAAAGAAAAAGAAAAAGAAGAAGAGAGAAAGAGGAAGAGCAGATTCGGCCCAGCCAGCCGGCCCATCTCGCAGCCAAACCACCACGCGCGCGCAGCGCCTTTCACAGCCGCTGCTAACCGGGACCCGCTTGTCAGTCACTCTTTCTTTTTCCCTGTTTCTCTTCTTCGCAAAAGACGGTGGCCGACAGTGTCATGCAAATGGCGTGACCGACAGCGCCACGCATGGCAGAGCCCTGACCCCGTTGTCCCCTGCCTTGCTCGCCAAGAAGCCCGCGCGCACCACCGGAACCCTAGCTCGCACAAGCTGCAGCCCTCCGATCAGCCCGAGCAGATCAGAGCCGCCCGCCATAGGTAGCCACCCGAGCTCCGCTATAAATTGGAGCACCTCACGGCGCCCTAGCCTCGTTCCACTCGCCGCCGCCACTGGTGGCACCAACCACACCACAACACCACACCGTGTGAGAGAGGGAGAAGGAAGAAGGGCGGAGCAGAGAGAAGGGAGCACCGCCGAAGCGCTGCCGCCGCGGAGCACGCCAGAGCCGGACACGGAGGAGAAGCCCGAGCTGCGGACGAGGAGCGGCACGGCACTGCGATCGCTCTGCACGGCTCCGACTCGCCACTGCACCGCCGTCCTAGCTTCACCGACACCACGGTGAGCCACCGCACGCCATGTCCGAACCTCGCCCTGCTTTTGCCATGGCGTTCCGCCCACGGGACGCGCAGGCACGAGCCTTTACCGGCTCAGGAAGATCACCTGCACCATGCACTCATGCGGCCGGCCGAAACCCCCGGACTACAAGCTTTGCTAGACCGAGAACGCAGCACGACGCGTTCTCGGCGGAGCGCGCTCGCCACCGACGCGTTCCGACGCCGAATCACCCGTTCCGAGCAATTCGACTAGCACCCGTATAGGTTAGAGCGTCGTGGAGCACCGCCACGACCCCTTGAGCTAGCTACGCGGATCTAAGTGCTAGAGGAAGTCTTGTCCGCCCTGCTCGAGTGCGCCGCGACCTCGCCGGAGCTCCGCCGCGTGCCGAAGCCAGGAGGAGACCCTGCTGTGACACCAAGTTGCCACCAACGACCCGAGGGCCTTACTGACTATGTCAATAGAAGGGAACCACACCCGTTCGTGCCAAAAACCGAACCCCGGCCACCACACCGCCGCCCGCCTCGCCGGAGAAGCGTCTGTGCCGTGGCCGAGCACCAAAAGGGACCCTGTTAGCCAAATTGGATCCCTTAGAAACGAATATTGGGGCCCGGAGGGGAGAAATTGCCTCGCTGTGGGCTGCAACGTAGCCTACCGGAGCTTTAGCCCTGCGGCAGCTCGCCGCCGGCCGCCATGACACGCCGAATGGTCGGCCAAGGTCACAAACCACCCCCGACCACCGCCGAGCTACGCCGAGCTCGCCCGACCACCGCCGAGCTACGCCAACGCCCCCCGACCTCTGAGAACCACCCCCGACCTCTGAGAACCACCCCCGACCACCGTCTAGCTCTCCCGACCACCGCCGAGCTACGCCGACGCCCCCCGACCAACGTTGAGCTCGCCCGACCACCGCCGAGCTACGCCGACGCCGACGACTCTCTGGGAACCAGCATCGAACACCTGGTAGGCGACCATCGGGTCTGTGTTCTGTTGAGGCGCCACATGCCGCACTACTGGACCCGCGCGCCACGTGGACCAATCCTGAGCTGTCATCCCCTGATTAATCGGCCATTTTCCATTTTCAGAAAATAGGATAATCTTCAGAAATTCATAACTTATTCATACGATGTCCAAAAATTGCGTACCATATATCAAAATTCTCAGAAAAATGAGATCTACAATCTAAGACTATGTTTGTGTGCATTTGGCTCTTTATTTTATTGGATTTTTCTGATATACTCTATAGGAGTCGCTGACGCGACTATTTCGTGTTCGATTTCAGAGCCGGAGGAGGATCTGACTAAGGAAGACGACCACGAGTACTTTCAGGAGCTAGGAGACGACTACGAAGGTGCCACGTCCCACCAAATTCTTTGATCCTATTTACGCATTACAAATGACATTGTTGCTATTGCTTTATGATTATGTATGGATTGGTTGCATGGTAGTATATTTGAATTCCCTGCCTTGATAAGACTTTACCCTGCTGTCCGCTGCTAGGATAGCTGCTGCTTAATTTACTGTTACTCTTCCACTACTTACTACTTGCTATATGCTGTGTGGTGGAATTGGGACGGTGTATAACTGATTATAACCACTGGGAGAGAGTGCTGCGTGCGTCTTGGGTGCGTGGTAAGGGTTGATGTCGACCAAGTGGGATGTGAGACAAGCCCATGGGGCAAGTCGTGCCAGGGGTGCAACCTGGGCATCCCCAAGCGAGATACCTGTGGCGGGTAAAGTTGTTGAGGAGGTTCCGGGTGGGATAGCCTGGGTGGTTTAAAGCCGTGGACGGAGGTGCTGTGATGGCACGGGGAGAGTATCCCCTAAGTGAAGATGCCTGCTTGGTCAAAACCTAGGACGGACTAGTTTCAGGTTCATGGGAATCCTTTTCTACTCACTCGCTTCTGGTGGGCGGGAGACGGCTGGACTACTTGGTAGGACGGTGCCACTACTGCTAGGTTGAGAGGTGATAAGGGTGGGCGGAGACGGTCGATGGGTTCCCGTTCCGTTCTAGATGCGCAGTACCACTGGATGGGCCCGTACTGTGTCTCCCAGTCTCAGCATAACGGTGTAGGATCTGGAATATCCCAGGGCTGAGTGGTAGGGTGGCATCGACCTAGGCAAGCAAGCACCCGGAATTCTGCCTAGGTGTTGCGCAACACCTATGATGGCTAATCTTGTGGGTAGTGAAACCTCTGCAGAGTGTACGGTTGATCGATCGATACATATGCCAACCTGTTGGCTATGGACCTTTCCTGTGAAGCTTCTACTAGTGTAGTGAGTGTTCTTTTCTCCCCCTGGATGACATTTTTCCGGCAGTGTACCCGTTGTGGTAGTGTGCCGCTGAGATAGACCCGAGAGGAAGTTGGGCCTGTCGAATGAGAGTGAGGTGTGGGTATGTGAGATGTGGTGATGGGAAAAGGGATGGTGGTGTAATTGGAGATAAAACATGACTAGTTAAACATTGATTACAGCTGCATAGGAAACCTCAGCCTATAGGTCTTCTTGTATAGCCTTGCATCCACTTTCTACAAAGCAAATGCTGCATAAGTGGGCTCCGTGGCCAGTACATATCGTACTGATAAATTTGCTGTCAGGTGACGAGAATGAGTACGACTTTGAGGAAGATGATGGCGAGGAATAGGGTCACGTGCTACACTCAAGTTGGCCGTGAAGGATGAAACGTTTCCGCATCTTCTAAAGCTTCTCTGAATGTTGATTCCGCCAGTATGGCGATGTAATAAATGTTTATGTAAGACTTAATTATCGTTGTATGGATCCTGGTGTCAACTGAGATATGGGTAATTTCATGGATTGTCCCAAGCAATCTGTTGAATTACAATTCGAGCCTGTGGATTTCCCTTCGTGGAAATCGAGGTCGTTTCAGTTCCTCCGATTATTCGTGTGTAAGTGCCAACTCCACTGCTCCTCACTTCCTCAGCGTACTATTTTTTACTGCATCTGTTCTAAGATATAACCTCGTTGTACCAGAAATCAAAGAATCTTAAATTTAACTATAAATTTATAGAAAACATTATTTATATTTTGATCTTCAATTAGTGTTGTTTGCTTTTAAGAAGTGCTGATTTCGGATTTGTTGTGAGAAAAAAAAAGACTATTTTATGACTAAAAAAAAGTAAAATCTAGACAAACCAATGGGGTACTCAAATTTACATTTTTTTTTAAATATATAATTGATTAAAGTTAAGAATCTTTAACTTCTCAGTAAACGAGATTTACGTTCTTTCTAGGCGGAGGAAGTACTCAAGTTTACTCTCTTTTTTTTTTTCCTGCTTGCTTCAGAGAAGAGAAGGGAGTGAAAACAATATTTTGTGCGGCTGAAGTCCTGAAGAACACGTACGAATATGAACGGGATGTTTGGGATATCTTATGCTTGGTAGTAGGGTTTAATCATGAGGAGAGAAATAAGATATCCACAAATGTCCATGCAATCTCCGGTAGGATGGCATGAGTCAACGCCAGTGACGTTTGAGAGTACAGAAAATTCAGTTTAAGTGGACAGTATTGCATATCCTTGGAGCTCGCTATAAAAGTGCGAAACCCGCAAGCTTTGCGCGAAGTATTTATTACCCATATAGTACTACTTGATAGGATACTGACCTTTGGAACATTTGATCTGAAATTTCCTCCATTTCAAATCCATCATCCTTTCTGTGCTGAAGTTTTGGAATAGGATTGTTAGGATTGGCTGAGACCTGAAGTTCCTCTTGAATTTTTAAATTGCTCTCCCTTTGACTTCATTTAGCTGTCTAGGTGCATTTCTATAGCTATTTTTTTCACACAGAGATTGCATACAAATCTCAATGTTTGACATTGCACAGATCAAAGAGTATACCCCCCATAACCTTGGCTAGGCCATGGATACGAGACGTCGAGACAAGGGAAATACTGTACATATATACAACTGGACTTGGAGGGATGAACGGTCCAAAATTTGCACTCCACTCCTAGAACCTCCTGTCTGTGGCAAAAACCTGTGATCCTGCATATAATCGTACAAGAAAGGAGAGTATCAGAACAAGAAGCCACTTCTGAATTTACTGAATCTACTGATTAGTTATCTGTCATGACTTGTGCAGCTGTTATGTTACCTAGAGTTGGCATCAAGATTGTCAGTGCTGCGATTCCGACAACTTTCAGTGGCAGCCCTGTGATCACAAGATCCTTGATGGTAATGTGGCCAGTACTGAACCCAATTACATTTGACGGTGATCCAGTAGGTAACAAGTACGAAAGCTGAGCCCCAATTGCTCCAGAAACCATAAGCACCGCTGGGTGCACATCGATCGCCTTCGCCAATTCAGCGAACAGAGGGAGCACCAGTGTCGTGGTCGCATCGTCAGAGGTGAACTCCGTGATGACACCACTGACGATGCAGGCCACAGGTACAATGACCACTGTCTCTGCACCCTTCAGGAACTGGAGCCCCTCAGAGAGGATATCAGTCAGGCCACTTGAACTGAAGCCTTCGGCAATGGCGAATCCTGCCCCCAGGAGGAGGATAATGTCCCACTGGAGCTTCCTACACTTGTTCCAGTCCATCAGTTTCTCGCCCTTGTTCTTCCGGCTTGGAATTATGAAGAGTAGTGTAGCCATCATGATCTGAATTGCGAGTGAGTTGTGAGATTATTAAGAGATGCAAAGCTGGGAAACTTCTTTTGTTTTTTGTGCACTTACGGTGACTGTTCCGTCTCCAACATTGTTGTGGAAGAGAGCTCCCCACCCTGGTATGTCATCTGTAAGGTTCCTGGTCATCCATAGCACAATAAGGCCCTGCAGAAATTACCAATTTCAGTGTGTCTGAAACAAGCAAGTAGCCAGTTGTTTACACATTGTGTTATACCAAAGCAACCCTATCTGACAATGACCATCTTTGGAACAGAAAATTGATGACACAAACATGCGTTGAGCCGTTGACAAAGAAGTGTAATTTACCCCAAACACCGCCAAGACCATCTTCTCTGCAAAAACCATTGGACCTGCATAGTTCAGAAGAATAATTTCATTAGATAAGTATTCCCCTGGATTGAATTGAGCTGAATGAGTGATTGTCCTGAAACATAGAATTTACACGTGGCGAGGTCAGAACCAAATGCTGAAACCTTACTACATCAAATTGATGACATCTGTCACGTTGCCTAAATGGTGGGAAAGGTATTGGATGATGTTGCCATGTTGAATTAGCAGTATTATTATATGTTTTTGTTGAGTAAAATAACAAAAATCTTTTGCACAAAGTTTCAGAAAGGAAAAAACTTAATTAAACTTTAGTAGGAGTACGTACTAGATAGTAGAAACAGAAGTAATACAGTATTATATACCTAACAAGCTGAGCTCTCTTTTCAGATGGCTTCTGTCGAGGTAAGCAGAGAGTGCCTTTCCGGTGTTGCTGGAGCAGTACATGAGGCAGAGCGTGATCCAGAGCGTGAAGAAGAGGATGAGCGCCATGGGGAGGCCGAAGGACATCCAGGAGCTGAAGCTGATGGGCTCCTGCTCCGGGAAGTAGGTGGACCACATCCCGACGAGGATGATGTTGACGCCGGTTCCCGCCAGCGTGGCCATCCCGCCGACGGCCGACGCGTAGACGACGCCGAGCACCACCGCCTTGCGGAAGTGGCGGACGTCGTCGCCGGCGTCGCGCGGCAGCCTCTGCAGGATCCCCGTCGCCACGGGCATCATCATGACCGTGCACGCCGTGTTGTGGATCCACATGCTGACGAAGAAGGTGGTGCCGGTGATCCCCAGCAGCAGCAGCGGCGGCCGCACCGGGTCCCCACAGAAGAGCGACGTGATCTGCAGCAGGACATCAGAGTGAGGAGTCAAATAAACGATAATGGCGAGGCGGCGGAGCGGAGCGGCGGCGCACGGACGGACGTTGAGAGCGAGGCGGCGGTGGATTTGGTAGTGCTCGATGGCGAGGGCGAGGATGAAGCTGCCGAGGACGAGGGAGATGACGTCGTCCATGTAGGCCTTGGCGACGGCGTCGGCGGAGGCGACGCCGAAGAGCGGGAAGAGGAAGAGCGGCGCCATGGAGGCGACGGCGAGCGGCACGGCGGCCGTGACCCACCAGAGGAACACCCAGGCGAGCACGGCGAGCATGTTCCGCGCCTCGCGGTGGTGGTGGTCGGCGTGGGTGGCTCCCCCACCGACGCCGAGGTCCACGAGCACGCACACGGCCGCCGCCGCCGCCGGGCCCGACGCCACGGCCGGGTACCTGTGCGCCAGCAGCGTGCGCACCCAAGACGATGGCGGCTCCTTGGCCCCGCCGTCGTAGTCGTCGCGCGCGGGCGGCGGCGGCGGGAGCAGCAGCGGCGCCTCCACGTCTTCGGACGACGAGCTCCCACCGAAGCTGCCGCGCTTGTCCATCGCCGCCGCGACCGATGGGTCTCAGCCTCTCAGGAGGAGCTCCGCTGTTGGAGGCGTGGCGGCTGCGGGCGCCTCGATCGAGCTCGTTCGTCTTTTCTGGCTGCTGCGCGCGCGATGGACGGAGAAGTGCGCTGCTGTTCTGGCAGTAAAAATTGCGCACGAGAAACTTGCTGCCGACGACGACAAGCATGTGGGTTGTTTGATGGCCACGAGTTCCAGAGGCAATCGGCTGCTTCCACGTGGCAATGTCCCCACCAGCCTGCGTCTGGCTGCGCCAGGCGCCACGTCGGACGTTGAGGCCAGGAGCTGTGCTGCCCTTCGATTACAGAGATAAAAAAAGGGAGGCGCGTCCGCTCGGACGTCCGGACAGATGGGCTGTCCGGACGCCCGCACCCACCATATCTGCCGGTAACTTTTGTTGCTAGTTAAAAAAATTATAGCTCCTAAACTAAATATCCTAATTAAAATTCGATTACACTCTCGTATTTATTATAATAAATTCTTCAAAATAACATCCCACATGAATATATTTGATAATTTTTTTAACGTCCCAATATACTTTTGCAACATTCATACAGAACACTTACAACATACTTCTGACACTACTGAAACAATACTTATGTGCTTTTGCAACATGCATGTTTCATCCCTTCTTCCGGACGATAATAAGCAAACGAGGGGACGGCCAGTTCTGGCTAGCCGACGACAGAGGAGGTAGACGACGGCTAATGGGAGGTCACACCGACCAAGCCAGATCAACTGCCAGAGCTGCCGGGATGGATGATGGCTGCTATGAAGCACGGAATGAGACAAGAAAGTTGAGCGTACGGGCAGATGGACGATGACGGTTGCTGGAAAGATACGAGGTCGCACTAATTGTGGCAGAGGAGGGTTGCTGCCAGTGGCGGACCTCCCGATCCGACCGATGGGCGTGAAACATTCATTCAAAATACTAACTGCAACACTAGATCTACTTTTGAAATATACAGATGCAACATTTGCAACATACATACCAAACTACTAAAACACTCGTAACATGCATATGAAACATTTGAAAAAAAACACCTCAAAATACTTGGAAACTATTTACAACACATACGCAACATTCATATAAAACAGTTGCAACAATACATGTGAAAACATATGCAACATCCAGATAAAACATATGCAAATATTAATCTAGAAAACAAGATGAAATATTAGAAACATACACTTGAAACATACGAAGTACATTAAAAAAAAAGATGAAATATTTTTAACAATATTTGTAATAACACCTTAAAACATTTGCAACATAACCGATCTACTTTTACAAAAAATATATATATATAATAAAATAAAAATATATAAATATTAAAAAATAAAAAATAATGAAAAATGGAAGAAAAAATAAAAAATAAAAAAAATAAAAAGAACGATAAAGAAAAAACGAAAAAAAAGAAATGAAAAAACAAAACAAAAGAAAAACAAAAAATAAAGCACATGCGGGGGCACGGCACCGGGCCACCGGCACACGGACTACGACGCTCCGCAAGGCTGGAGTCGGGCATGCTCCCGTGGCGCGTCCGGCCGGGTCCGGACGTCTGCGCGATGTCATTACCGATAAAAAAAACTGTGATAGACTCGTCCAAAAGAAACTTCATGAGATAAACAAGGGATTTCCTAAAATTTAGCTTTCTTTTAGGCTATGGTTAGGCTTTGTCCGCTCCAGCTTTTAAGCGCTTATTTTGGCTTCTTTTCAGATATAAAACAATATTTTTCTCTCACAATAAATCAACATAAGCCAAAATCAGCGCTTAAAAATTATAGGTGTCGTTCATTGTAATATTTTAGGCATAATGTGTAATTTTTTGTACCGATAATAAAAACTCATTGGACACAATTATAAACCTGAGAAAATATGATTTATATTGGCACAAACATAATTTACAATTATTTTTATAGGAAGACAATGTTAAATATTTAATATGTCATGATACAAAAATAAATTGTAAATTAATAACTTGTCTTAGTTGGTAGTATAAGAGTGTTGTCTGAAATTATCAAACATTTCAGGCTCCCAAAGTATGGTAAAAATGGATAAATAAACATAGAAGCACGATAGTATAAATTAGAGTCACGATCTCGGTCTCGGCCAGAGTCACAGCGACGAATTGGTGACCATGGACACTCATGTCTCATATTGCAGCAAGCAGCAGGACGCAGTATCATGCCTGAATGACCTGATGGGCACAGTGGCGTCGTCTTCGTAATCGAAAGCACCTCGAAAGGACACGCCACGCCAATAATGGTCGTCACCTGCGGTTGCGGTTGCGGTTGCGCCACGGAGATTTCAGATACCTGCTGGAACGACAAATCTGACTCACCAACGTACGAACTTGGACCACAAAGAATGCGCAGCGGATGCAAAATACAGTATCCTTGATGAGTTTGGTGTCGTTTAGAGCAAGTATAGTAATACGTTGTAAGTCGGCTAAATACTGACGTGGAGGAGAGAAGAGAGGTAATGCAGGTGCAATCATGGTGAAACCATGGTCGGGCCCTCGCAGCATATCTGCATATGCACCCTCTCATCCTCGTCACGATATTCGGACCCGCCTGGCAATTGGTCGCGCACTGCACACCACTCCATCAATGCAGCCATTAGGCGGTTAAAAACCTGCTCCATCTGTCAACAGGGAAAAAAATGTCATCCTTCAAGTACTAAAACAATATAATCTTAAGTTTTTAACCAAATTAAATAAACAATATTAATATTATTGATACCAAATAAGCATCATTAGATTAATCACATAAAAAATAAGTTGCAGAAAAAGTAGGAGGCATTAGTTGGCTTTATTCTCGAACCATTTCCAATATCTTGCTTCTGGAAGCAAGAGGATAATTTTGCATTGGGAATTACGAAATATTTCTAAATCATCTTAGTCGTTTTTTTACTTTCTTCCTGTTTGTATATTTGCACCGGAAACCTAATTATTTCTCCTTATACTTCACCACGTACTTTTTCCTCCACCTCTAGACCAAAGGGACACTGGGCCCCATGGGCCACCAAGCACCCTTCTAGCCGGATAGCCAACCCATCAAACCGCAACCCTGCAGGGCTAGGCAGCGGCGGCCATAGCCCACTAGGTGATGGCTCAACTGACCAATGGTGTCTAGGGATGGCGAGAGGCCTCTAGGCTTGGCTCGAGCATGCCAAGAAGAGACCAGGTTAAAGAGAAGGCCAACGACGACTTCATTCTTCACATGACAAGGAAACAAAACGTCAGGTGAAGTCGGGCCAACGCGTATTCCAAGTCCCCCCATGTGTATTTGCGCGTATCTCGATCTTTTTCTCAAGTGTGGAAATATAGGAAATTGTGGTAAGGAGTTGTTGAAGACAATTTTTTTCAAACCCGCCAAAATACATAGAATTGGAGAGGGTTTTGGACTCCTGCGTATTAACTTACCTGTCCCACCTACACTACAATTTTTAATTGACCGTTAATCTACTATACTCAAATCCTGATGGTTGTGAGCCTTGACCGCGGCCACCACAAGCACAGGAGAGGCCACGAGCCCTACTCACTGTTGTCGTTGCTGTCGCCACGAGCACAGGCGTCGCACACTATAGAGAGGCCACGAGTGGTCAGCGTAAACACAGGCGTCGTGCGCCATGGAGTGGCCGCTGTGAGAAGAGGTATAAATGAGAAATGAGAGGCGGATGCGGGAAAAGTGGTGAACTATGAGAGAGGCGCCGTGGGAGTGCCTAATAAGTTTTGAACACAGAAAATAAATAGATCCTATAAACTTATAAGCTACTAATTTATCAAAAAAGTGTTAGGCTTTGAAAAACTTAGGCTAGTTTATAAATATAGCTCCTATGCTCAACCACATATAAGGTGCCCCGTGTTTGTGGGTTAGTTTTGATCTTTTATCAAAATCCCATGTAGGCAGCTCTGAAACTTCCATTTAAATTAAGTGTTAGTTGTTATTTAATTCTGAAATTCCGACATTGTAACATGTCCCTTTTCATATGAGTTAGAACAACGTGCCCATGCATAGTATAGAGTCCAATACCAAACTGAATTGTAATGCAGAACATTTGGACAAATCTCCAAGCCTCCCTATCCATATAAGTTAGAGCACATGTACCCACAAGTCTGACTGCAAGACAAACTGCAATACGTGTGACAAGATCAATGGAAAATATCTATGAACCATAAATCATCCAAATAACTGCTCAGTAAAGTTGAATATTTCATTACTTGCATGGACATGCATGTTTACTACTAGATTAAAAAGAATAAAAAATGGCAGGTGTCAGCATGCTCCGGTGAGGTTCAGAACCCTGGCCGCCGCAAGGCGCCGCCATCGGCCTGGCCTCCCTCATAGAGGGAGCCTCTATTTCTAGAGCGATTGCAGTGGTAATTCTTTAGTGATTCTAATGGTAATTGAACATGTAGCTATTGAAATCGTTCTTTTTTTTAGCTTCCAGCTTTTAGTATCAATGAAAAGGTGATTTTCATCGGTTCCTTACCATAATCTGAATATATTTTATTTATTCAGTAGAATTTTATAGAATTCGCTTGGAACGTTAATTAGTCCTACGAACTGTGCTTACATCTCTAGGTTTAATTTAGACGTTAGTCATAGCTTGGAGAGACAGGATCGCGTGTCGACATCCAAAACCTTGATGGCTGCACGTCGCTCTCTCACGAAGAGTACCTAATGTAGCTTGGGTGGTTCCATGCCACTCCCACAAAGTTTGTTGCTTAGCTTAGCTTATTTTAGCCAGTATATGTCACTCTTTCCCGGTACATTGCATGATTGCAAAGCTTGCATCTATTTCACTCCCTAATTCGATACCTTACTGTTAGGAGCAAATTAAACTTGATGGGTAATGTGACACTTTGTACACATATGTATTGCAATAAAATAAATCACAAATTAATTAGCTGATGATATACGTGGGTTCAAATCCTCAATCGATTGAAGCGAGTGCTTGTATTTTTCTAGATTTATTTTAGAATTAACGATGATGTTCTTTTAGTAATAGCAATGTGTCCGCTCTAGCGAGGCGTTTATGATGACTTTATTAGTCTTAAAATATCTCATAGAGGTAGAGCACATGTATGAGTTTATCAGTCTATTATAGGAGCGACTCTACGTGTATGTATGAGTGTTTGTGTGTACTGTGTGATTTGAAAAATGCAAAAAAGTCAGATGATGCAACGACCGTAAATATAGACTTGGATGGTTACTGTGTGTTATATTATCCGCATGTTTAAAATTACATACACTTGGATTGTTATTATACTATACTTATATTAGCTGCAAGTATATAATTACGTACTGTATATACTGTCATATCCTCCTAGGCTGGATCGATAGCATTTGTTCAGACTTGGTCAGATTTGCCGTTGGAGGAGCTAGCTCACATGCAAGTAGAGACATCCATACGTGTAAGCATGTAACAGTCCATATTTGTAGGCTGCCAGAACCACGATGCGGAAATAATGGTCCCCCTTTGGCTAAAGATACACCATAAGAGACAAACCCTCCTCCTGCCCATCTGCTCAACTTCTAACTCCTCAGGCTCTGTGCGATCCGACCTAGCTCTCTCTCTCTTCCGATTCGACGAGCGAGTGAGGTTTCTTCTTCAGCTCCGGCGATCGACGACGACTGCATGCCTCGCGATGAGAACCGGTAGCTGGAGAGCAGCCATTTTTATAATAGGCAAGTGAAAAGTTTCCTCCATCCTCAATCAGTTCCTCCTCACTTCAATTCGTTCGTAGTACATATGGATCATGGATTGAGAAGATCCAATACATATATATGATCAAAGCTAGTGCTGATCCGATCGATGGGTACGTAACATGCGTAATGCAGCGGTGGAGATCGGTGAGCGCTTCGCCTTCTACGCCGTCGCCTCTAATCTGATCACCTTTCTAACGGAAACCCTGCAAGAGGGGATCGCGGCGGCGGCTTCGGCCACCAACGTGTGGAGCGGCACGGCGCTGATGCTGCCGCTGCTGGGCGGCGCCATTGCCGACCTGTGGCTCGGAAGATATCTCACCATTATCCTAGCGTCGCTCCTCTACACCCTGGTAATACCAAAACAATTAATACAATTAACACTGTCCACAATTAGGAGATAAACAATTGATGCATGCATGCACATATATATATGCAGGGTTTAGGCCTGCTGGCCGTGTCAACCTTGGTTGGGCAGCACTGCAACACGGCGGCCACCGCCGCCGGCGACAACGGCAAGTGCCCGCCGCCGCCAGCCATCCAGGTGACCCTATTCTACGTGTCGCTCTACATGGTGGCCCTGGGCGAGGGCGGGCACAAGCCGTGCACGCACGCGTTCGGCGCTGACCAGTTCAGCCAGAGCGACCCCGGCGAGTCCGTCTCCAGGGGCTCCTTCTTCAACTGGTGGTACTTCGGCGTCTGCGCCGGCACCGTCGCCACGCTCCTCGTCGTCAGCTACGTGCAGGAGAATCTCGGCTGGGGCCTCGCCTTCGCCATCCCCTGCACCGTCATGGCCTGCACCCTCGTCGTCTTCCTCCTCGGTACCAGGACCTACCGCCACCGCCGCCGACGGAGCAGAGCCGATGAGGAGGCGGCGGCGGCGACGAACGCAGCAGCCGCCGCCGTCGTGGCCAGCGAAGCCAAGGACGTGCTCCGTCTGTTCCCGATATGGGCGATGACGCTGGTATACGCCGTGGTGTACTCGCAGTCGATGACGTTCTTCACGAAGCAGGCGGCGACGCTGGACCGCCGCGTCGGCGAGGTGGTGAAGGTGCCGGCGCCGGCGCTGCTGGCCTTCATCAGCCTCACCATCATGGCGCTGGTCCCGGTGTACGACCGCGTGTTCGTGCCGCTGTCGCGCCGGTACACCGGCCGGCCGTCGGGGATCACGATGCTCCAGCGCGTCGGCGCCGGGATGTTCCTGTCCGTCGTGTCCACGGTGATCGCGGCGCTCGTCGAGGAGCGCCGCCTCCGCGTCGCGCGGGACGCCGGGCTGGCCGACGCGACGCCCCGCACCGGCAGCAGGGCGCACCTGCAGCTGCCGGTGCCGATGAGCCTGTGGTGGATGGTGCCGCAGTACGTGGTGTTCGGCGCCGCCGACGTGTTCGCCATGGTCGGCCTGCAGGAGTTCTTCTACGACCAGGTGCCGCACAGGCTGCGCAGCGTCGGGCTGGCGCTCTACATCAGCATCTTCGGCATCGGGAGCTTCGTCAGCAGCGCGCTCGTGTCGGGCATCCACCGGGTGACGGCGGCGAGAGGGCAGAGCTGGTTCTCGGATAACATGAACCGCGGCCACCTCGACTACTTCTACTGGCTGCTCGCCGCGCTCAGCGCCCTCCAGTTCGTCGCCTATGTCTTCATTGCGTGGAGATACAAATATAAGAACTTTGGACCCGAGCACATGTGACATGTGACACATAGTACTAATTAGGACGTAGTAAATAACATTTTCCTTCTTCCCTATTAATTACGATACCCATTTTTACCGGAGGATGTAAATACGTAGTTTAGGTGATATCATTACCATATATTAGTGGAGGATCTGAATGACCATAACCCTTTTAGAGCAACTTCACTGGACCCAGAAAACAATCAAAACAATCAATTTTAATTTCAAAAAAAAAGAAAACAATCATTTTTTTTAAAAAAGAAGGAACTGTCATATATAGGAATTGAGTGAAAAGCATGTGAGAGACTTTTTTTTTCACAATACCTAAAAAATCTCTCTCAACTAGGGCTGGGCAATCGATTTAATTTAATTGACATTTTGGTTCGGTTTTTTCTGTTTACATAAACACTACACCATGACACATTTTTCCCTACAAAATTATGTGTTGGTAAATCATGGGTTTTAACTATATATTACATGTTGGCAATAGTATAATGTTTTGGCATCAAATAAACTGTGGGCAATAATAATGGAAGCCAGGACATAGTGGGTCATCATTTCTCCTTTTGACAGAAAAACCATCGTCGAAAGTTTCTAGACAAAACAAAAGTGGTTGGCGCTAACATTGAAGTGTGCACGGGAGCTAAATATTGATCCTGCAAAAAACATTGCTACTTTTCCCTAAGAGCCCTTCACTCCCCTGTACCCCCGAAGAAAAAAAAACCGCCTATACTGTGAGCCACTGGCGCCTACAGATCTGCCACCGCTAGGACCACCGCTCGACGCTGCTGCCAAGCACCACCGCCGAGCGCCACAGTTGCCCCCGCCCTCCGCGGGGCGCCACCGAGAGGCGCCGACACCGTCTCAACCCATCGCCGGTGAGTGAAACTGTTGCCGCGACTGCAAGTGGATCTCCCACCAGATGTCCTCCGACAAGTGAGAGTGTTGCCGCGACCGCGGTGGATCTCGCACCTAGTGTCCTCCTTCAATAAGTGAGAGTGCTGGCGCGACCACAGTGGATCTCCGTCCCCGTGTCCTCCTCCGACATATTTGCATTCAGGTGCGTCACATCTCCTATCTCATCCTCAACATACCCCTCCCCTCATCCCAATTCCCCTTCTTACTAGGGTTTGGGCGCAAGTTACTTTTATTGAGACGGTAACGATTGAGCGACGATTACCACCGTTGCCGCTGCTATACGCCTCCGTTGAGCCCTTTGCCATCGACGAGCACAAACCAGGTGTGCCCACCACTTCTCCTCCCTTTTCTATTTATATTTGGATATGATCTATTTACAAGTATATAAATGTCGATTTTTTTGTGAAAATTATTGTCTGCCCTTTATTGCGTGTAGATGGATCTGTAATCCTTGCTAGGTCAAGTATGGAATTTATGTTCGGTTGTAGTGTAGTTTTTGCTATTATGTAGTAATACTATTTTTGTTCTTTGCTTTCCTCGGTCTGAAATAGAAATAAATCATTTAGAATCTTTGCTGCTTGTTGTGATTGGCATCCTAGACTGCTATGTGCTGTCATGCTCAGCATTGTTTCTATTAGAATTAGTCCACATAGGCTTCATGTTTTAACCAGGATAGTCTTGTTGAAGGTTTTGGTGGCTTACCCAACCTCGGTGTCGGCGGTGGGAGGCTGCCCTTGTGCAATTGCTGGTTGTTCTCCCAAAGTGGAAACTTTACCGATCATAGGGAAAAATATATTACCAATTTTAATGGAAATTCACAGTCATCACTGGTTTTGTTCCTTTTAGATTTAGCACCCTGATCGATTTGTCACTGTCAGGATCCTTGCTGGGGGGCCCGGCTGAGGCTGGCGTGGGGGGGGGGGGGGGGAGAGGCCATAGGCAGCTTGCTGCTGGGGGCGCAGGGTAGCAACAATGACTAGGGCATACAATTGTGAGGGAAAGGAGGGGTGACATCTAGAGAGAGAGAGAGAGAGAGAGAGAGAGAGAGAGAGAGAGAGAGAGAGAGAAATAGCTATGTCCCTTGCTTACATTGAAATAATTATGTTGCCCTTATATTTATATAGTCCCTAGCGGACTTGTTATTAAGTGTTGGCGTGGTGTAGAAGTTATGAGGAAAGAACATGAACACAGAGAGAGAGAGAGAGAGAGAGCTCCCCACACAATTCTAGTCGTTATTGTGTATTCTGGTCATGTATTAGAAATTCTGATAATGATCAGAAATTCCTATCCTTAAAAAGCATTTTGAGTCTATGCCTAGTTCTTAGTGACACAAGTCAACAGAACTTCAGAAAATATGACCATGGTACAAAATTTCTAACTTAAACCTCAAATGAACCAAAGCACCTTGATCAGAATATTTCTCAAAAATGACAAAAAGATGTCATTTTCAAAATCACTAAGTTATCAACCAACAAACTAAGTTTTTAGTTAGTGACATGGCACTTCTTAATTGTATGATGCACCTAATACTCAAATTCAAATCAAGGGAATTTATAAAAAAAAATCAGTGCTTCCAAATTGAGCTCTTTGCGCCATAGCTTATACTTAAATCGAATGGAGGGTCTCCATTAGCCATTGTCACTTTGCGCCTATCCATAGCCTAAATTGCTTGATAAATCTCATTTGTCCTTTATTTCTATTGTGATTATATCATCAAAACCAACATAGGATTTCATTCACTTTCGGTTCTAATTTACCTCACTGTCGTGTTTAAGGAGAGTTTGCCTAGTTAGTTACCATGAGGTTTGATTTCATTTCACTCATATAGGTCAAGTTTGGCCCATCTTGTGTCCTATGATGTGCAACACGATAGGCCCATCTTGGAAAAGAAGACCACTACTTTTGATGCTAGTGGTTCATAGTGCATGGAAAATGTAGCCCATATCTCTGCCTTCCAAATAGAAATAAGTACGTTCATCCCCCTTGGACTTTGCCTTTTTCCTCCTTTCATGACTTTGATCCTAGTGCCATTCTATGGCTAAACTGATGACACTACTGCCATGGGTGGTGCAAATCCATCCAAAAGTGAACTTTTTTACTGAAAAAATATTTTAAAACTTACAAATCAATACCAAAAGTCATTTATGCTAGAATCTTAAACTTTTAAATGGGGTTAAAATTTTCCATAGGTGGGTTTATTTCTCCTTCCAAACACTAATAACTTTTGATTCAGACCATATAACTTTCTATTTAATGAAAGCATTCAATTTAGTGTTTCAAGGGGCAAATACTTTGATTTGAGGAAAACATTTTCTACCGACCTGTACAAAAAGAGTTTTCCAATGAAGGGGGTTGAGAAGAGGCTCCACTGATCACCACCCTTGTACATAGTCCTCTCTATCTTGCTTGCACTACCGTACCAATGGCATTGAGTCGCTTACAATTGATGCCACACAAGGAAGCGGGGTGATCAACAACTCAAGGCATCCATATGAAGTATTCTTCCATATATAACTCTTGTCTTGTTCCTCGTTATTTTGACTATATGTGCTTTGTGGTATCTCTTGATGTGAACAGTCAAATAAAAAGTAGCAAGTGATTAGTGTATGGTCAACATATTCACAAAAAAAGTGTATGGTCCACATGCCAAATGATGAAAATGTATGTCTATGATTTGAGTTCAATATATAAACTTTTAATTTTTGTTTTGGTTCCAGGAACACAGAAGGATAGGGCAAAACGGGATAATTTTTTGAGAGGGCCAAAAAGAACAAGACGAGTTCGAGTTCTCACACTCTTTTGTTGATGGCTTCATATACCTTCCCTGCTGCGGATGTTGCTTCCGAGACAGAACCTTTATTCAACTCGACTAGCAATGTCATACAACTCCTGGTACGCAACATCAACTCCGGTACCACCGTGATCCAAGCTCATCCAGATGACACTTTGGATTCCATGCTAAATGCAATTGGTGAGTCCATGGCCTATACCGCCGGCAATCTATGCGCGGTGTATGCTGGCCAGGAACTCTCACTCGAGGCAACAATCAGTGAGCTCCAGCTACCTAGGGATGCTGTTATCCATCTGACTTCCCAGCTTCGGTCGACGCAGCGCCTCGATGCATGGAACCTCGCGTCTAAGATCATTGACGCCGGAAGATCTGCAGCAACTAGAAACTTAACTGCCTCCATTAACGCTCTTGATGAACTCGTCAAGAGTTTCCTAGAAATAGTGGTGACCGCTGAGAAGAAGAAGAAGCATTCTTTTATTGACTCCACCAAGCCTGAACCTAATCCAACCATGGAGTACCTCAGCATCTTCCTTCAAAGTGGCGCTGCCAAGATGCTTGTCCAGCTCTACCTCTCCACGTACGCACCACATCAGGTCGCAGCTGAGCGGACCATCCGGAATTTTGTATCTCGGGGACCTCGCTATGGGGTGCTGGTCTGCACGGCCCCAGTGATCATGGAGTTCTGTCGGTTGATCCACATTAGCACCGGAAGCAATGACGGATTGTACACTGACTTGCGAGCAATGCTCGTGATAATACTCTCCCTGCCCGGCTATATCCAGCAACCGCTCCCCGACATGCCACGTGACTGGACTGCCGAGCAGGTGACGTTGTTCGCTCAAGAGGCGGGGAATGTAGCCATGAACGGAGCCTTCTCTGGAACTGCATCAGCCAAGGCCTTGTTCGACTTTAGCATCTTTTCTCAGATGCTGCAATTTGAGGTGCGTGTATTGGGAGCCTCAGGCAAGTCATCATCATCACCAACATGCCCATGGAGGGTGAAACTCTCCTCGACGCTAGAGTCCATGCTGGAGTGTGTCCATGAGTGCTTGGATAGGTTGGAGTTAGAACTGGTGCAGTTCCAACAGGCCACATCATCGAGGGAGCCACCCAAGTGGCATGAACCGCAGTTGCACGCCATCTGGATTGTGCTCACCGAGCTAGAGATATGGTCACAAGTACTAGCAGTAGAGGTATTGCTGGAGCTCCGTCGCAAGTTGCGCGACGCACTAGCGGCACACAAGGAGGTTGTCACTACTCTTGTGGTGAGCGTCAAGAGGGATTGGATCTTCAACATCTGCTGGATCTCCAGGCATAGGGACATCATGGCGTTTGAGGCACGGAGGCACCTAGCCTTGACAATTCTCCTAGAACTGGAGACCGGCATTGATGATGCAGAGTTGCTGCTACACATGGTGGTTGTTGATCGATCACGGGTATTGGTTGATTCCTTATGGAGCATTGAGCATGCTTCACCACTAGAGCTGCATGCTGGCCTGTCGTCTGTGGAGTTCAAGCATGAGGTGGCCACTGGACCTGGGGTGATGAGGGAATGGTTTTGCTTGGTGTGCCATGAGTTGTTCAACCCCAATGTCCTTCTTTTCTCGGCATGTCCACAAGATAGAAGAAGGTTCTTCTTGAATTCAAGTGAGTCATGTTGGTCTGATCTGCTAAATTGCATGCCACTTCAATTTTTGCAATTCTGTTATGTTATTAGCATGCCATTTTGTCCATGTGAACTATCTCTATTTAACATTAAAGAAAGAACCTTCTCACTTACCAAATTATGAACTCCCTCACTTATCGCATGCAGATCATTTTCAAATCTAAAATCCCTTTTTGGAAAAATTGGTGGAATCAAATACTTATGTTTCAGCAAAGTTTGCATTAGCCAAAAGAAATCAGCTTTTCTTTTTTGTCCCTGGAAAAATGGTGGTAAATTCTTTTTTGGAAATTTGGGGCTTCCCTTTAAGACCAAATGCTTTTTACCTTTGTATATTATAGGTGGAGAGGGTGGACTATAGGTAGTACAACAGTTCATCAAACTTTAATTTCACAGATCCATTAGTGTAGTAGTTTTAAAATGTTTAAATATTTTTTAGCAAAAGCGCAAGTATAGAAATTTCTTGATAAATTTAGGGACCACAATTATTTAATCTGCTCAGTTTTGCTTGTGTTACTTCTTTTGTTCCTTTCTTATACATAATCCATATACTTATCTGGTTTTGTGTGTGTGTGTCGTGTGTGATGTGTGTGTAGCGCGCGTGTGTGCATGTGGGCGGGTGGGCATGTCTGAGTGTGGTACGCATTTCAACTTTGGTGTGTGTGTGTGTGTGTGTGTGTGTGTGTGTGTGTGTGTGTGTGTGTGTGTGTGAGCGGGTGGGCATGTTTGAGTGTGGCATGCATTTCAACTTTGGTATGTTTGAGTGTGGTATGCATATCTCTGATTCATGTGCTAATTTTTCCTACTTCCTTATTTATTGCAGCATCTGATCTAGATCCATTGCAAATGAGATACATCTTTTTCTCAGGAAGGATGATTGCATTGGCCTTGATGCACAAGATACATGTGGGAGTGTTCTTGGACCGGACACTATTCTTGCAACTAGCTGGGAGAGATATCACACTAGATGATATTATAGATGCTGACCATCTCTGCATGCAAGTTGCAAGAAAATCCTAGAAATGGACGTGGATCTTGTTGATTCAGATGTTTTAGGGCTGACATTTTCTCGAGAAGAAGGGGTGTCAACATCAAGAAAATCTATTGAGTTATTCCCAGGAGGCAAGGATGTTGCAGTTACCAGCACAAATAGAAGCAACTACGTCCACATGTTTATCCAAGATAAGTTTGTGAAACATACAAGTAAACTACACAAATTTTCTGATGGACTTTGTAGCATGTTCATCGGCCAGGCATTGCCAAATATGTTTTTTGAAAGCCTGGATATCAAAGATTTTGATCAAATGGTAGGCGGCAACAGTGGCACCATAGATATAAGGGATTGGATTTCACACACAAAGTACATTGGATACAATTTAAACGATTCCCATATCAGATGGTTCTGGAAGGTATGTGTGTTCAATTGGTAGAACTTTCACATTTTATGATTAACCAAGTTCAATGCAAAGTTTTATATGTTACAAGGGCAAAAAAAAAAAATCAACAATGGTACCTTTAACATTTTAGGATGTGAAAAGGATGACAGATCAACAACAACGGAGTTTACTCTTCTTTTGGACTGCTGTGTAGTACTTGCCATTTGATGGTTTCTATGGGATGGAATCCAAGTTGTTCATCCTCAGGCCATCCGTCTCTCTACAGGGGCGTCCCGGCAAAATGGGAGGCCCTGTACGAAAAAAATTGTGAAGGCCTATTCATTAGCACATGAAAATGATGATATATATTAATTTTTTTTTCAAAGTATAGTAGTATAGAGAAGGATCGATGGTACGCTTTTGATTTTCTAGTTCCTATGTCCCGACTTACTGTTATAGGGTATAATAGGGACAGCTCTAGTTTCTTGGGAAAATAGAAAGAAAACAACGAAGCAAGCATGAAAATGAGTTCGAATCGTGTGGCCGCTTTTATTTCCCGAATGAAGTAACATGTCACCGTAGGGTCGTGAACTCATATGTTGCAGAAGGCTACGTTTATGGGCCAAAAAATACAGTGTTGCTAATTTATTAATTAAAAGAAAGTTTGTAATTACTATACACACTTAGGATACTTAGTAAAGTTTGGGGCCCTATAATTTTGGGGGCCCTGTTCCGTTGCACGGCTCGCACGGGCCCAGGGACGCCCCTGCTCTCTAGACCATCTTCCTACCTCAAGCACTTCCTTCTACCAGCTCAGACTCCCTGCTTACACTACCTTTGACATGATGCAAAGACGACTACGAATGATTGTGCAAGAGCATGTGAGCAGCGGCTTTGGCGAGCTATAGCTTAGTTTTGTGTTCCTCTAATAACCTAATGTAAAGCCCATGGAAAATAGTGCTCCTCAAGTGTGTGGTATACCAATAGATGTTGTAAGTCCAACCGAGATGGAATACCAATTGTTACTTGGTTTTTGGTGGGTGTGTGTGTACCATACTGACTCACCTATTGTAGCATGTTGGCAGGCACCTGAAAGTATAGTGGTTAGAAATTATTAATTTACATATTTATCCCTGTTTTTTAGCTAACTTCATAGTATCCCAGTTTTTAGCTAACTTTGGTGTGCATCAATATGTTTGTTTGATGTCAAGATCTTAACAACATCAAGAGAATATCTAAATTTTGATTCTTGATTTTTCATCTACTACAAACACATGTTCTTCATCTAGATCTGAAACCAACTGCCAGCCTTAATGTAAGATAACATACAAGTTCCAATAGAATGGGAAATATTTCTTCTGGTTTGAAGTGTAAATAGGTGTGCGTGAGTATGCGTGTGTGTGTGTATGTGTGTGTGTGTGTGTGTGTGTGTGAGAGAGAGAGAGAGAGAGAGAGAGAGAGAGAGAGCTCTGTGTGTGACACATTATTATTTTACATATCTGATTTTCATTCTTCACACAACACTCTTTGAGAATGTTGTCCTATTTTACCATATAAAACCATCTCATTTGTTTCATGTTATTGATGTAAACCTTTGAAGACTCCTCAGAAAAAATCATACTTAACATCATTGTACACTTGCAGTATAGCTAGTTAGCATAATTGATGTCAACAGAACACTCGAGCCATGAGGCCTTGACCATTATTGAGCTCTTCCTAGGGGTGGAGTATATTGTTTGTTACTAGTGATATAGATGCAAATACATCTAGCAATTCATGATAAGTTCGTGAGATGTTGTAGGCATAAATTGGCTTATTCAGTATAGAGTTTGGCACGATGTTGAAGAAATGGAAACTCTAAAAAGAGTTCTTCACAAGCTTGTATATTGAAGATTTTGGTCAGATGTTGGGTGTATTAGAATGCACGATAAGATCTAGACCCTAATAGATATGTTGATTAAATAACATAGAAGGATATACAACATAGAAGAAAATACCCAAGCGACAACGACATAGAGACACAATGTTTTTTAATGAGGCTCGGACATGACTATGGATGATCCTGTGCATAACAAAAGCTACACTGGCATCTAGCTGCTCCCGCAGCCTCACTATCATCCAAAAAGGCCGCCAAGTCATATCATGGCTATAACAAGGGTTGGTCTCATATTTATTCTCCTAGGCTAGAGAGTATGACTCAAACTCTATCCTAATACCTAATATAAGTCAAGTCCTACATAACGTAATTGTACACATGTTCGACACGTATCTAACAAACTCTATCTTGACGAATATGCAAGTCACCTTAAAGTTGTCCACGTGTGGATATCCCTCCACACCACCTTTGTCGCTCGATGCAAGAGCTGCCCAACAAGTCTTATGTCAAACTCACCGCAAACAAAAGTCTTATCTCTCTCTCTCTCTCTCTCTCTGACGGCGAGCGAGCAGTCGGCCCGGTCATGCGTGGATCTGGGCGGTGGCGCGGCCCGGCGACGGCGAGGCCTCTCCGCGGCGATGAGGGCATGGCCCGGCCACGGCGCGCCCTCCCCGCGGTGGCGTGGGCCCCCTGGCGGCGGCGGCGCACCTTCCCGCGGCGGCGCGGGTGCGGCCCGTCGGCTGCTCGGCCGTGCGTGGATCTGGGCAGTGGCGTGGCCCGGTGGCGGAGTGTGCGGCCTGGCGGTGGCGGCGGCGCACCTTCCCGCGGCAGCGCGCGTGCGGGCGTGGCCCGGCCGCGGCGTGCCCTCCCGCGGTGGCGCGGACCCCCTCCAGGTGGCGCGGGCCTCCCGACAGCGGCTGCGAGGCCTCCCCGCGGCGGCGCGGGCCCCCCAGCGGCGGTGAGGCCTCCTTGCAGTGCGGGCACAGACCGGCAGCGGCCGCGGACCCCCCGGCGGCGGCACGAGCACGGACCGGCGGCGGCACAGCCCCCTGCTCCGTGGATAGGCTTGCCGGGCCCGTGGATGGGCTGGGCAGGCCTATCCATGGATTTTTTTTCTTTTTTTGTTTTTTATTTCGATTAACCGTGGCGGTCGCACAACCGCCTCGGTAAAGGTCACGATTAACCGTGACCTTTGATCCGAGGCATTTGGAAAAACCGCCTCGGTTAATCAAAAACGACCGCCAAGGTTAAAAAAATGCAGTAGTGTGCAACTCCATACTCTATGACTCCACATGTAGATGTGCACCTCTCTTGCGTCTTACACTATAGTATTATGTAGAGTTGACCAATCAAATTACTCTAGTTTCAAGTATAGATATTCCATCGTCTATACTTACTTCCAATTCAGCCCTTAAAGTTTCTTCACGCCCTTCGCTTCACACTTTAGAAATCCATATGCGTCTTGAATCAATCCATGCAATCATGCATCCTATGGTCAGGCCATCAGTACGAGAAAACCCATCGGCCATCATGCCTTCGCTTCACACTTCAAAAAGCCATGTGCGACTTGAATCAATCCAAGTCTCCCATGCAATCATGCATCCTAGGGTCAGGCCATAAGAATGAGAAACCCCATCGGCCATCACACTCCTGTATTGTTGTCATTGATCAAATCGCCATCTCTTACCCTTGGTATAACTATCTTGTTACCATTGGTCTCTTCACCATAGTCATGCCACTCGCAAGGCACGTAGATTGTCCTATCAGTTGCACATGATCAAGCCAATCCACTTGAGCATCACCCCCATTTCATTTTCAACCATCGCAAGCACGAATCATGAATCATGAACCACTCTAGTTGCTATGATGCAATCTTTAGTGTAATTTGTTTTTTAGACTAGAACAAATCCAATACGATGATTTAGTTTGGTCCAGATTTTCTATCACCCCTAATGCTCCTACTTTTCATCAAGTCAAACGATTTACTCTAGGTGTACACAACTTGTAAATATATCTCCATTTTTCCAATCAAAATTCAGCATGTATGTCCCTAGTCTCTTGGTCACCAAGACGTAGTCCACAAGCCATATGCCCAAATTCCTAGGATAGACAACCATACATGACTACACCTCTATGATGATAGGTGCCCATTGATGCCCCTGGAACCATCTCTACTAAACTTTTTTCTACTCCTACATGGCATGCGTTCAATTTTACTTACTTGATGAAAGACAACCTTGTACACATTAAATACAATTTCCACTAGTTTTATGCCTCTAGGAGATCTGCACACCAAATGAACCCATGCATGCATTGGACGCACACAACATCAGAGTGGAGGCCGCATCCATCAATGTGGCATGTGCATCATAGTTTTACCACCACCATTGCTGCTCCACCTTAAATCTGCAACGACCACCCTGATCATGATCAACCATTTGTTAATGGACACTACTATAGCTGGCCTAACCACGGTTGGCTCATAACGCCCATCACAACCCTATTTCTGCCTTGAAAATAAGCACACGATGGTGATAGTATTTTCGTTTCATTTCTTGATTTTTTTGTATTCTTTGCCCAGGCCCACTTGCTTGTGCTCTAGTTGCTTAGGTTGTTTGACCTTTCAAACTATATTTGTTTAGGTGAGCTCTCTTTAACCTAATAGCCCGGGTCTATTGTTTAGTCTCTTATTTGGTTCTAGTGAACTTAGATAGCGGGGTGTAGCCATGTCTAGATGATTAGCTCAGTTTCGCATAAAAAATGGCTAATCTCTAAAAGCCCTATGTTTGGTTTTGATAATTGAGACAACTAATGGACTCAGCTTTATCTTGAAGTGTTGTGTTTGAGATAGGTTATGACCACACTAATGTTGAGCAAGAGGGTACTCATGGAGGATGAGAAGTGGCCACATGTTGATCAAAGTTCCCAACATTTACAAAAGAAGAATGAAAAAACAAAACCCTATGGATTAAACGCAAAGGTATAAATTAAAATAGAGCTTGTTTTGTCAGTTGTGACACCATAAAGTGCATCGGGTTTAGAAATAGATAGTCATATTATTAAGAGAGAAACCACAAAGTTCAAATGGTTATCTATGTGCCACTAGTGTGAAAATACATGGCATATGTATTAGACCTAGTGACAAGATAAGATTACATGAAAAAACCATTTGAAAAATATTTATAAAAAAAATGCTAACTCAGTTGCACTCCTATTGGAACGCTTGTGGAGTTGGCACATTGGATTGTGCCAATGGGTACCCGTCGGACTAAGCGGCATGTTGTAGCGCGGTGTTATGCTAACTGCTTAGTGTTAGGCATGGCATTGGCAGATGCTAGTGTCTGTCCTATATTCAATGTTGATAGTGTTTCAACTTGGTGGGGACTAACTAATGCCAACGGATCCAGACAATCGCTTACACACGAGGTAGTTGTGCTCTCAATGAAGCAGCTCAATCAACTCTGAAGCCACCGCGCTGAGTACTAACAGCAACCAGAACTGGAATTCACGCGTGAAGCTTGATAATTCATGCTCCCTGAGTCCACAAAACGATGCAATTCTCGCTTTGCAACGTCAAGTGGGACCTTCGCCTTGCAGCCGAAGGTCACGAGGAGCCTTCGCATGGAGACTAAGGCCAGAGAACATCTCCGCCCAAGAAGCAAAGATACCCGCATGAGGCGCGAAGGCTCCAAGAAAGCGGAGACCCTCGGTTGCTCCACGGCGAACCCGAGTAGGGGACGAAGGTCCGACGAAGGCACACCAGGGATCAGAGAAGGAGCTGCTACGCGACAAGCAAGTGAGTGGTTGAGTCGAGGATGGGAAGTTACCAGCATACCCCCTAAGTAGACAGGTGAAATCAAGGATATCCCGAGAATATCCATCCTCCTCAAAGGGATCTCCATGTAATTAACCCAAGGGCAATTACTGTAGCCTATAAATAGTGGTGTAACTACAGTGTACAAGGTGGGTGGGGATTAATTGATTATCCATTTGGCACTCTTAACTCTTGAGCGATCCCTGTGAGCTGTCGCCTTCGAGCGAAGATTTCCCCCCTTCGTGTTGCAAAGGGAGCCCTTAACCTCGTGTAGGTCGGGGGACCTTTTGCCAACATTTGGCGCCCACCGTGGTAGGCGACTCAAACACACAAAATGCCACCCAAGAGAAAGCCACCAGCGCGTTACCGTGACGAAGAGGAAACCCCAGTGCTGCGAAGGCCGCCGCCCCACGCGCCGCACAACCGGCGGGCAAACCCAGCCCAGGACCCTCCGCCGGCTGAGGAGGAAGAGGAAGGACACGAGGACGGTGAAGGCCAACCACCTCCGGAGCCTGACCTCACCCCAACGAAAGTCCTTCAACAGCTGCAAGAGCAAGTACTAAAGGCGCAGCAAGACAGGGACCGGCTGGCTTAGGAGCGCGTAGCCGCCCAGAAGACGATGATGATCTCACAGCAAGCAGCGGAACTCTGCCAACACTAGCATTAATCTAAGCGGAGATAAGAGCCTCCAAACACCACCGTCCACAACAACACCTATTCAGCCAATCTCAATACCAAGGCAACCCCCTCCAGTCATTCACATACTCGACCAACCCAGTGGTTCCCAGCACGGAACAACCCAATTCAACGCAATCTTCGATAGCAAGTCACCCTTGTCCCAGGGGCTTCAGTCCACTCTATGGCCGCCAAAGTACAAACCCAAATTTAATGGAAGGTCAGACCCAAGACAGTTCCTCATGAGCTTTGAGGCAGCCATAGCCTCAGTGGGGGGAAATGACGTTGTTCTTGCAAAGTCCTTCGTAATTTCCGCAGAGGAAGATGCACTAGCTTGGTATTCCATGCTCAAGCCAAACTCCATATACTCTTGGGAGAACCTGTAACACCCCTGGTGTTACTGTAACTAAAACCTGCCATGTCATCATGATTGCATGTAAATCATCCCGCATTTGACCCTGTTAAGTTGCATCAACTAAAATCAGTTTTATTCTTGCATCTGATTGGGAATAGGTAAATTATAGTGATTTGATATGTAAATAATTGTATTGGTGTGTAATTATCCAAATCCAATTGGAAAATAAAAAGAAAGCCATTTTTAAACCCTAAATCGGACCCAAAGCCCTAACTTAAAAACTAAATGGAATTAGTAATGGGGCCTTAAACAAAAGTTGTAAATACCTAAAAGTTGAGCAACTTCTATTTGGAGCAATTTCGAGGTTATTAACAAGAATTTCAAATAAAACCTTAATTTATGCTTTAAAGTTTAAATTTGAAATACAAACTCAAAAATTAGTAGGAATCTGATGATGGTCTTTTAATAAAAGTTTTAGCCCTTGCAAGATGGAACAACTTTTGTCTTTGAATATTTTAAAGTTTACTAGTAAAATTTTAAATTAAACCCAAAGGAGTGTTTTAGAATTTAAATTTGAAATGCTATTTTAAAAACTATGAAGAATCTAACAAAACCCAATTAATGAAAGTTGTAGGGTTTTTCAAGTGGAACAACTTTTATATTTGGGGATTTTGAACTTATGCTTTGAAATTTCAAATTAAACCTTAACCAGTGTTTTGGAATTCAAATTTGAAACCCAACTTCGAAAATTAACAAGAATCTGACCAAAATTATTTAATGAAAATTGTAAAGCTCAATAAATATAACAACTTTGATCTTGGAAGATTTTCAAGTTATTTGGGAAAATCTAGAGAATTTAAATGGATTAGAAATTAAATTCAAAATCCCTCTTTACCCCCTTTTGAATTATTCAAAATCCGTTCGAAATTTGAAATTGGTTCAAAAACCAAAGTTGTGCAGAATTAAGAGTACTACAATTTTTGTATTTACGATTTTCTGAGTTCTAACACGAAATTTGGAGTAATTAATCGAAAATAGGGAAATAGGCAATGATCCTGCTACAGTGAACTGGCACAGGGCATCGCCACCTGCCTCTGTTCGCGAACAGAGCGCGCGTGCCGGCAGCGCGGCGTCGCTGCCCGGGCCGGCCGGCCGCTTGTCGCCGGCGTGTCGGGGTCATGGGGGCCCCGTAACGTTGTCGGCCACCTTTTCCCTCCCTCTGGTCCCTTATGAAGTCATCGAGGTTGCCATTTTCTTCTTTCCTTCTCTATCTCGCCGCCGACGAGCACCTCTCCGACTCCGGCCGAATTCGTCGTCTCTCATCACCCTCAACCCTCTCCATTTCGCATAAATCCTCTGCACGTCCTCGCGCACCGATTGCATCAAGTTGCGTGGGCTGTAGTGCTCAGTAGGTTCCAGAACGGCCGTCGTCTCCCTCGCGCGCGGCCACCAGCGCCGCCGCAAGCCGCCACCTTGTCTAGCGATCTGCGGTCATGGCATCTCTCTCTCTTAATGTGTGTTTTAGGTTCTCTTGGTCTCGGTGAAACTCAGGGACCAAGGTGTTTGAACTCTACCAGGCCCGGAACGCCGGAACGGGACTCTCGTCACCAGAGCTCGTCGTCGGTACTTCGGTCGCCGCCGCTACGCCTACTCCGGCCGTCTGCTGCCTCGACTAGCTAGCGCCTAAATCTCTGGTGAGCTCTGTGGTGCCCTACATGTATCCGGTTTGGCTTGGTAAGGTTCGTAGTCGTCGGAACGTGTGGACCGCCACGGCGAGCCGCCATGACTACTCGTGGTCGAGCTTTGGAAGTCTAGGTGCGGGGCTGAGTCCGTAAAAGGGCTGCGGTTGCGAGTAGGGAGCTCGTCGGAGTGCTTGCTCTCGCTGGAGTTGACTCCGTCGGCATAGCCGAGCCGGCAGCGCATTGACGCCGCGACCGGTGCCAGCGGGAGGAAGGAGAAGGGGAGTGAGAGAGAGCTGACGGGTGGGGGCTGTCTGTCAGTGAGCGCGAGAGAGGGAGAGCCGCGCTGGGCCGAGCAGGCCGCGCGGGCCATGTTGGGCCGGTTCGGCCGCGCGGGAGAGTGAGGAAGCGCGTGGGCCGGCCTACGGTTGTGGGCCGCCTCGGGCCGGATAGGGGTTTCCCAATTTCTTTACGAATTAAATGGAATTTTCTATTTCCTGAAGAATTGAATAGTGTTGTGTCTTGTTATTTTTGCAATAATTAATTTACTGCTCCAAAAATCATGAGAATAATTTTGTATGCTTTTTGTAGTGTGTAGTATTTAATAAAAATATTAAATAAGGGATTTAACCACTTTCTGCAGGGAGTAAAAATCTATATTTTAATTGATAAATGTCCATTCTGGGATTTTTGTAGGCTATAATATTTGTCCAAAAATTATAAAATTTGTTTGGGCACTGTTTTAGGTTAAGACCTATCTACAGAAAAAGTTTGGGCTCAATTTGAAGTAGTTATGTATTGATCACTTTATAATCCATTAATTGATTATTAAAAACAAATAGAAAACCCCAGTAGACTAGGTTTTGAATGACTTTTGGACTGATTGTTAATCCTAGGGCAGTCCCTATGGGGATCCTTGGTGCGTTACCTGGTGTATTGCAGTAGATATTGAACAAGTTGTGCAGCGGCTTTCTATGACCGTTAAAATGGTCAATAAAAATGAAATGCGAAAACACTCTTATGTCTTGAGAGGAGTGTTTTGCAACTTTACCGTGAAAGAAGGTTGTACTCAAAATTGTCAATTACATGTTTGTTCTACATTTTCCATTCATGTCATTCCGCACCATGTAAGCATGCATCATTATTTTACGTGTAGAAATTGGGTTCTCGGAAGGATTTCTTGATTGCTCCCCGACGGAAGAATTATTCGTCGAGAGAAGCCAAGTGGATTTCTCTGGTTTTTGGCGGAAGTGACAGACCTGCAACACAGGCAAGCCCCGGTGCATTCAGCCCCTCTATTTATAAAATTTTTATAACTTGAGTTAATCTATTGCATTAGGTTGATAGGAGTTGTGTGATAAACCCATTGATGCATTACCTTCCTTGACCACAAAAATCCTAAACATGTTTTGAAACAAAATGATTTGAAAAATGCTTAGCCTTACTTAAATAAATTAGATTTGCATAAAAAGCTATTTTTTTGAGCTGTGTGATATATATATATATATGCTAATGATTAATTCATGAAAAAGGGAATTGGTATATTCTCGTTTGGTGACTGTGCACCTGATCAGTACATTGTCACCGACGAGAAGGGATTTTCTTGCTCGGCGGTTGTGAATTTGGGTTAGAGTCCCAATGCTTGACCACCGGCGGAAAAGGGATTTGAAAACCGTTGGGACACTTGTATTTGGGTTAGAGTCCCAATGCAATGTCGCTGGCGGAAAAAGAATTAGGGACCGTTCATTGTAGGCCTGCTGTGATCGAGACTTTGCAACTAGCCACATACTACGGAAAGCCTCTGACTCCGGTGGCCCTACTGCTTGAACCGACAACCACGCACTGGGAGTGGAGAGATGGCGAGAGTAGCGTGTACCCTCGTGGCCGGCGTGCCTGGAGAGGAGAGGAGTACTGTGCTCTCGGGTGGCGCAGGACCGGTTCGGGGGTAGGATAAGCCGTGGTAGGCGGGGTTGGCATATGCAAGCTTAAGTGCTACATATGCAGTGTGGGTAGGGATCCCCAGCTGGGTACTAATAGATTCGAATCGTCGTTGCTCCTCGGATATGGAGACTTGATCCTTTGACCTACAATTGAAAAGTGGTTCGGAACTAGGTGATTTTAAGAATGATTAAGAATTTGAAAGTATGATGATACATGAGAATGAATTTGGAATTATGGATTATGGTTAAAATAAGATTAAGTTAAAATATTGAAATAGGATAGTAATGCTTTTCTGCAAAACTCATTGACTCTTGCTCAAGCCTTACCTTGATTCCCCCTCAGCCTGCATTCCTGAGTCTAATTTTACACCTTTTTGTCGGGTAGGTCTTGCGGAGTACCCCAGTACTCAGGGTTTGTTAACCCCTGTTGCAGGTGAGCTGAGGGTACAGTCATGCTCGGGACCATGCCGGTTGATGGCTCGCGCTTGGGTGAAGACATGTATAAGACATAACCCTTGGGCAGGGTGTTTAGTTGTATATGCTACCCCACTACGAAGCTCTGGTTTGGGATAATGTAATTTATATTTATAATCTAGATTTATGTAATACTTCCGCACCTTATACTCTGATTCAAATTATTTGTGTTAACTGTTGTAATACTTGCAATGCTTACAATGAGATCCTCAGGAAGTTAGGGTTTCCTAGGAGACCCGACAGGCCACCTTGGTCAAGGAGAACTCGTGTAGACTGATCGTGGGTCCTTAGGGACGATGACGGTGCACGTGGGCCCTGTGATTAAGGCGGTTCTATCGCGATAAGATTATCGCAAACTTCTGAGGGTTCTCCAGCGAGTCCTTGACGGCTTCCGATCTATTCCGGTGTAAACAAGAGCAGGGGGACTCATTGAAGCAGTACCTCTAAAAATTCATTCAGCTCAAAGCGAAGGCTCCAGACGTATCAGAAGAGGTGGCAATTGAAGCTGCAATCAAGGGCCTTCGCATTGGATCCTTCACAGCACACCTGGCAAGAGAAAGGCCGCAAACCCTTGACGCACTCTATCAAGAGTTCGAGAAATATTGCCGGTCAGACAATGATCTTCGCAAAAGAGTAGAAGAGAAAAATCAACACAAAAAGAAAAGCTCATCCTATCAAAGGCAGCAGCGGCAGCGGCAGCCAAACCCAAATTGACAACAGCCCAGGCAAGCACAGCAAGTATACAATATCAACTGACAAAATCAGCAGAACCTCCGACCCCAGAACCAGCAACAGGTACCCCAAGGCAGCAACGGGAAACAACAGTCCAATTGGAAGGGACAAGAGCAGAGAACGAGGAGGCAATTTTGTTTTTTCCACGGGGAGAACAAAGGTCACATAACAAGAGACTACCCAGATGCGAAGGAAACTCAAAAAAGGATAAAAGAAAAAGCCAATACCCAACCCCCGCAAGCCCAAGACCAAAGGCAAGTAAACATCACCAGTCAGCCATATTGCCCAGTCTATCCCAGCTTAAACTCCACCCAAATTCACCCATCCACAATAGTCGCTCAGTATTACCCAAACTTCCTCCTAGCCTAGTGTCCGATCCAACCAAGTCAAACCCAATGCAGTGAACCTCCGCTCATCCAGTACCCAGGACCTCCGCAGCTCACTTATCTCAGAAACCACCACGTCTAGAGAGAACCTCAAATCCAGCAGGCCTTACCGCCACCTCCCCTGCCAAAGCAAGAGCCTACTCACCAACCAGAAAACCAAGTCAACACCCATGCCCCGTTCCCAACCATCGGCATGATCCTGCCGATAGACGGAGGCTCCGCCTTAGAGTTCGAAAGAAAGAGGCAGAAGAAAGATCATTACAGGCTAGTCAACAATATTGCCATCCAAGGTCCAGTGAAGTATGCAGATTGGTCCAAGATGACACTAAGCTTCTGCGAAGAAGACCTTTGTCTGGAAAGTTTCCCCTACACTGACGCGATGGTCATCAAGGCAACCATATCAGCCTGGGAGATCAGGGATACTTATAGACACAGGCAGCTCGGCAGACATTATCTTCGCCAACGCCTTCGATCAAATGAAAATCAATAGGGCTCAGCTCCAACCTTCGGAATCACCCCTTGTGGGTTTCAGAGGTAGAAAAATCCAGGCGCTAGGAAAAATCTCCTTCCTGTCTTGTTCGGCGACCAATGCAACGCGAGAACAGAATACATCATATTCGATGTAGTTGACTTGCAGTACCCTTACAACGCCATCTTCGGGCGAGGGTTCTCCAACCGATTCAACGCAGCAATTCACATGGGATACCTCTGCATGAAGATACCAGCCTTGCACGGGGTCATCACAGTGAAAGGGAGCCAGAAAGAAGCAAGAAACATAGAGCGAGCCATTCATAAGGCACAAAGAAATATCAATTCAGTCGAGCAGCAGCGCTCGGACATGCCGAAGGGGAAGACAGACTTGAAAGATCAAGAGAGGACAAAGACAGTACCGCTCCAAGAAGAGGTGCCCGAAAGGAAGGTGTTAATCGGCGAAGACCTCTCGCAGTCAGAGCAGCAAGAAATCTTAGGAGTCCTCGCAGCCCACAAGGATATCTTCGCCTAGGATGCCTCCGACTTGAAAGAAGTGGCAAGAGACATAGTTGAGCACAGCCTCGACATCAACCCCAATATGAGGCCAAGAAAGCAGAAGCCGAGGAAAATGTCGGAGGACCGAATCCAAGCCGCCAAAGCAGAGGTTCAGAGGCTCCTCGACGCAAGTGTCATAAGGGAGGTGAAATACCCTGAGTGGTTAGCAAATGTGGTGCTCATGCCGAAGAAAAACGGCAAAATGCGCATGTGCATTGACTTCATAGATCTAAACAAGGCATGCAAAATGGACCAGTTTCCTCTGCTGAGGATAGACTCTTCTATAGACAGAGCAGCAAGGTGCAAAAGGTTTTCCCTGTTAGATTGTTTCTCAGGTTACCACCAGATTTGGATGAAAAAGGAGGATGAGGAAAAAACAAGTTTCACTACACCCTTCAGAACATATTGTTTCACAAGAATGCCTGAAGGTTTGAAAAACACAGACGCAACCTTCGCCAGGATGACCAAAGCAGTCTTGGGGTTTCAACTGCGGAAAAACATCATAGCATATGTGGACGACATTATCGTCATGAGCAAAGAAGAAGGCAACCATATTGCAGACTTGCAGGAAATGTTTGCAAAACTCCGAGCAGTGGGACTGAAGCTCAACCCTGAGAAGTGTGTTTTTGGGGTCAGCAAAGGAAAGATGCTGGGGTACATCATCAGCTAGAAGGAATCAAGGCCAACCCAGAGAAAACTCAAGCGGTGCTCGCCATAGCGGAACCGAAGACCAAGAAAGAGGTTCAGAGGTTAACAGGCAGAATAGCAGCACTCAACAGATTCATCTCAAAGTCAGCCGAGAGAAGCTTACCGTTCTTCAAAGTCCTGAGGAGTGCAGAAAATGTTCAGTGGGGTCTGGAGCAGTCGTCAGCCTTCGCAGACCTAAAAGAATACTTGGCAAAAACACTGGCGGTAGAAACACCACCAGCGGAGGCACAACTGCTTCTTTATGTAGCAGCCTCCGATCACGCAGTAAACACAGTCCTAGTCTTGGAGAAGCGAAGACCACTCAACACTCGGTATATTGACAGCCTCAAGAAAGCTCAAGCATTATTTCCAATCTCACGAAATCTCTGTCCCGTCGGATAGACCCATCGCAGAGATCCTCAGCAACAAAGAAGCGTCCAGTAGAATCGCCAAATGGGCTACGGAGCTATCTCAGTTCAGCATCAGTTACATTCCCCGAACTACAATCAAGTCACAGGTGCTAGCAGACTTTGTCGTGGATTGGACACCATTCAGGCAATCGGAGAAACCAGAAAAGGGCCAGCTATGGACAGTGCATACGGACGGCGCTAGGGGGCGCCTGGGTACAGGGGCAGCCGCAGTCATCACCACTCTGTCCGGTTCAAAGCTAAAGTATGCCAAGAGGCTAAACTTCAAAGCCACCAACAACATCACCGAGTACGAAGGCCTATTACTCGGGTTAACCAAAGCCAAAGCAGCGGGGGCTCAAACGATACTTGTGAAGACAGATTCTCAAGTCATAGTAGGGCAAGTGGAGAAAGAATTCACAGCGAAGGAGCCTGAGTTAGCAAGGTATCTGGAGGTAGTAAGAAGATTAGAGCGAAGGTTTAGAGGATTCACAGTGCAGCACATACCAAGGGTAGACAACACAGATGCCGATAAAATAGTGAAGGTTGCAGCAACCCAATGCAAATTACCCGAAGACGTGTTTTATTGCGAAGCTACAGAACCTGCAACCAAGATTAGTAGCCTGGAAAGAGAAGTCCTAGCTATTGACAATGATTGGAGATCGGAGATCATCGAAGCAATCTCCGGCAACACACCAGAGGATGAGGCAGCAGCAACCAGATTGAGAGCAACGGCACGATCATACACAGTCATAGATGGAAACTTGTATAAGAAAGGAGTGGTTCAGCCTCTGCTGAAGTGCATTTCATCAAGTGAAGGCATACACCTTCTCAATGAAATCCATTCTGGAATCTGCGGCTCCCACATCGGGGCTAGAGCCCTGTCAGCAAAGGCAATTAGACAAGGATTCTATTGGCCAACCTACCTCAGAGATGCAGAAAACATTGTGAAGAATTGCCAAGCATGCCAATTGAATGCACCTCACCAGTCAAAGCCAGGAGCGGAGACTCAGCTGATACAACCCACATGGCCCCTACAGAGATGGGGAATGGACCTAGTCGGCCCTCTACCTCCTTCGCAAGGGGGGAACAAATTTGCAGTAGTGGCAATAGAATACTTCACAAGGTGGATTGAAGCAAAGCCATTGGCGAGAATAACCTCAAACTCAGTAAGAAAATTCTTCTGGCAGAATATTGTGTGCAGATTTGGTGTACCGAGGACACTCACTGTGGACAATGGAAAACAATTCAACTCCGACAGTTTCAAAGGCTTCTGCGACAGCATAGGCACCAAACTAGCCTTTGCGTCAGTCTACCATCTAGAGTCAAATGGAGCCGTGGAAAGAGCAAACAGAGCTGTCTTCTCAGCAATTGCCAAGACCCTGCATGGGATGAAAAAAGGAAAATGGATAGAAGAGCTGCCGAAGGTTGTATGGTCACACAATACCACTGCTTCTAGAACCACCAGTTTCACCCCTTTCAAGCTCCTGTATGGAGAAGAAGCCATGCTGCCAGAAGAAGCAAAGCATCAGAGCCTCCGCGTTATCAAGCAACACCTCGCAGAAGACGAAGCGTATTCCAAAGAAACAATTGAAGGGTCAAGACTAGAAGCAGTGCAATCAATCGTCAAGTACCAGGCACAAACAAAGCGTTGGAGAGATAGCACAGTGGTCAGGAAGGATATCAAGAATGGAGATCTAGTGCTACGCCGAAAGCCAGATGCGGCGAAGACCGGTAAATTACAGCTGAAATGGGAAGGGCCCTACACAGCAACTGAGGCAGGAAGACCAGGATCATTCTACCTTATGGACGCGCAGGGCTGCACATCTCTGCACCCCTGGAACATCGACAACCTCCATAGATTCTACATCTGAAATGTACCGGGCAACCTTCGAGGAGCTATAATCGAAGGACCCACCAATCTTTTGCATTTTATGATTTTCAAATTCAAAGAAGGTCTGCACTCTTTTCCTCACAACGGGGGCTCCTAACGGAGGTGAGGTTTTTAACGAGGCAACACCTATGTAATCCCTCTAAGTTATAAAGAGGATAACCCCCAAGAACAGTCTTCTCCGGGAGTCGAAAGTGGTCAGCAAAGCGACCACAGCATTCGACAGCTCATTCACGAGGACAACCCGCAAACGCCCTATGCATCGTAGGTTGACCTCCACTGGAAAGAGACCTGTCCTATTTCAGGCACCAGTAGGTCCTCGGAAAATCGAGGCACGAAAACACCTACGCTGGAAAAAGGCCTGTCCTATCTCAGGCACCAGCAAGTCTTCGGAAAATCGAGGCACCAAAACACTTCCGCTGGGAAAAGACCTGTCCTATCTCAGGCACCAGCGAGCTACCGAGGATGGAAAAACTCATTCGTCAGAAAAGACCTGTCCCGCCTCGGGTACCCAAACACCTCCACCGACTAGGACTTGTCCTACACACAGCAACTTCAACAATACGCGAAGACTAACCGCCAGGCACTACAAAATTGCGAAGGAGCGAGTCCTTCGCCTCCAGAGCACGAGGGTTTGTGAATTCAATAACACCTAGGCAAATCCAAAACAATAAATGTGAAAAATACACAAAAATCTTTCATTTAAAGAGAGATCATCCCAATCAAGCCAGGCCACCTAAAAGCCTACAGCAAATAAAATACAGTACCTCCGCATTCAATAGCCTCTACCAACTGGATAATAATAGCACCACCCAACACACCTCTATACAAACCAACCATCGGAACATCCCAAACCACAGCCACCCTGCCATCCATTCAGCCATACTACCCACAACTATAGGGAGATGGCCGCTGATGTGCACTTACGGTCTAAAGAGAGTCAGGGTACCACTCGAACACTCGTAAAAACAAAGCGACCAACACTATCCAAAGAGCGGCGGAGAAGGAACCCCGGGGGATACCAGACTTGTAACATCCCCCCCAGCTTCCAATTCCCATCTTCTTCAAAATCGCCCTCAAGACGAGACAATGGCGCTGCAGTGCTTTGCGAAGCCCCAGAGGACTCGAAGGCTGTAAATCCAACGGCGTCCTCTGAGTCAGCAACAACAGAAGCAATGGCGGCAAGCATAAGTTCAACAGCCATGGTCCGCCATCTCGGTGCAAGCAGATCACCAGGCGAACGAGAAGGTCGACTGCGTTGCCAGTCAACGATCGCGGCGAAGACATGGCAAAAAGATCAAGAACGCGGAAGCCATGAGCAAATCAGCAGTGGATCAACAAGCAACGTGAAGACTAGCTGCGGTGCCAGCAAGTCACATGAACGAAGGTTCCCAATAGAGTACGTGGTATGGCAACAAAAAATTGTAGTGCGAAAACCCAAACTAAAAACACACATAGAAAAATTCCACGCCAAGGTGGGAGCAAATTGTAACAGTCAAGCTAGTCTAAATGATCGGCAGTACACCAAGCTAAATCCCTAACAAAATTGTTCCGAGGCTCATCGACCTCCGCTTCAACAAAATCAAAAATTTATTCAACGCTGAGTTCCGGGAAACATTCGCGCCAGTACCCCCAAAGTTCGCCCTTGATTACAATCCCGCGACACCAGAAACCTATAGGACAGATGTCCTGCACAGGGCCTACGAAGGAACCCTGCGCAGGACATACCAATGTTAAAAGATGTCTTAAGCTATAGACAAAAATTTACAAGACCCAAACCACGGGCCAAATCTCCAAGCCAAACATTTCTAATCCTCAACCTTGCTCTGCGCTCCGTCCTTCGGATCGCCTGCCTTCGGAGGAACACGAAGAGAGGGGGCCTTGGAACTACTAGCAACCTTCACAGCATCCTCCCTCGCTTTCTTCTCAGCAGCCTGCTCCAAAGCAAACCAGCGCTAGGGGAATGAATAAAACGAAAGACCGGGAGGTAACAAAATCAAGGCATACCTCCGCGCGGCGTGTTTCAGCAAGAACCCTCGCGTTCTCACGCCCATGGGTTAGCCAAAAGTTACCCATGAAGCGGGGCACGAAAGCCCTCACCACTTCCGACCCCTCTCCAAGCTCAGCTAGACTGTGCTACTCTTTCCTTTTCCTCATCTCCGCGATATGCTTGCACCCGGCAGCTTCGAGTATTTTAGACAAATTGGTGACGGCGGCAAAAGCCCCGAAATCACTGACACCCTCAATGAGCCCTCCCAGAGCTGAACGCATGCTTTCAGCCATTGAAGAGTGGGAATCAGACCAAATTCTGGCAGCGGAGGCGTCTCTCCGCCAAATCGAGCGGCAACTTCTTTGTAGGCCATAGCAACATTCATAGAAACAATTGCCGCCTCTTCAAAGCTCTTAGCATAGGACATGCTATAAGCTTCTTCAGCAGCGAGTTGCTTGTGAAGGTTTTCCAGGGACTCATTGGCCTTCTCAAGATGGTTAGAAAGGATAGCCTCCGCCTGAGTGGCAGAGGCCTGTGCCTTTTCCATTTCAAGAATTTTAGCACGCGCTTCAGCAAGCTCTTCCCTCAGAGTCTTCTCCCTTTCTTTAGCTTCTTTCATCTCCTGTGCCAAGCACAGATTAGCAGTCTTAAGCTCCTCGATCGCTTCTTCCCAGCGAAGAACTTCCTCAGTAGCACGACGCTCAAGAACTTCACCCAAGTACGCCGACTGCGCATAGATGAAATAGAGTCAGCAAGCGGAGGATCGGCAAAAATAATAAAACACGGAGAAGGAGAAGATCCTTACAACGTTCATCTGCTCCAGGTTAAGGCGAAGAAGCTTGTAGTAATCCAAAGTGTCAAAGTGTCTACGAGTAACGCCTGCGAGAATCATAAAAAAACAACTTCAGCACGCGAGACGAAAGCTCCAAAAAAGAAACCGATATACCTCGAGTCACGTCCTTGACAGCGAAAACAGCAGCCTACCGCTCATCTAGAAGGTCCACGTCCGAAGCTGAGCAGTAAGTAACGAAGATAGTTTAGTAGCCAGCCAACAAAGGGAAAAAGTAAACAGAGAGGACAAAGATCGGCATACGAGGTTCAGAAGCAGAAGCACCAGCAGCATCACCCGCACCAGAAGCATTCTTCAACGCTTCACGGAAGCTTGCTCCAAGTTTGCCTAGAGCGAGCACACCTTCAGCGGCTGCAAGAACGCTGGCATCCGCTGAAGCCTGAGCCTGCGCCTTCTTGGCCTCCTTTCGAGCTTCAAACTTCTTCCAGAATATAGTGGCCATCTCTTTGGAAGCAGCACCAGCTCCTTACTCCGCCTGGGATTCGGCATTGGTCGGACTAGGAACGCGAATCGGAGAAGGGGACCGAGGCGCTTCAGTCGAAGCCTCTGTAGCCGAAGGCACGGGAGGGACACACAAAGGTTTTACAACCGAAGGCATGGGGGGGTGTCGCAGCACGTTGTGAAGGGTCAGCAGCAGCGTCATCACTGCTACTGGACCCCTCTTCATCAGCAAGAATAGATGGCATCAACTGAATGTTCTCCGGAGCGGGCGACAAGCCAGAAGTAGTAGCCGAGAGAACGAGGCCAGCATCGCTCGGTCGCGAAGAAGAGGCGGCACGCTCACTAGCAGTTGAACCTGCGGACGGTGAGCGGGAAGACGGAGCCGCGGTTTCCTCTTCAGCTGCAGCACCAGCACCGGACCCGGGAGACCCTCCGATGACCCGGATCTTCTTGACCGCAGCTCGGGTCACGGGACCTCCAGCTCTTTTCTTCCTTTCCAACGCGAACGTACGGTCCTTCATACTCCCGACCCCCGTCTTCGGCCCGGCAGTCTTCCCGGTGAGCTTGTGCGTAATCTTGTCGGGGACAGACCGGGTCGTGTACATCACGCCCAGGCTCTCGAAGATTCAATTCAGACGAGGCATGTTGCCTGCGACTAGCCGGCAGGAGGCGACTTCTTTTTCCGTCAACGGCCCGACAATATCCGCGGCCAGCGATTCAACTCGAGAGACAAAATTAGGAACGTCGTCCTCCGTCACAGAAATCTTGATGCGAGGAAAAGGGATTCCCTCGTCTTCCCTGAAGACCGGAAGCGGGACCTTATCCAACCGCATTTTGGGCCTCAACTCGCCAAGAGGCCAAAACTCGAAAGCTACCATCTCCTCCACCAAGTTCCTCCCCCCCCCCCCCCCCCCGAGTACTTGCAGGCCTTGGCGAAGGCAGCCTCACAAACCCGAGAGGCTTCCGAAGACTCCGAACTAGGGAACCTTTGGGAAAAAGGCCTCATGAGCTTCACCTTGCTCGCCAAAGGGTACCTCTTGGACTTCTCCTGCCCATCCTTGTCAAGTTCCACCTCTGCGGGAACACTCATGTAGAACCATTCGGTCACCCACTTGGAATCCCACTTGTTTTTCTGGCAATAAGAAAGCTCCAGCAATCCATCTTTCTTCTTGCGCCTAGGAATAAAAGAGCAACTGGCGAACTGAGCAATGCTATCCCTAGATTGGACCTTGCGAGGTTGACACTGCAACTCATAATTATTAACGAAGACATCAAGGTGTGGCTCCGCACCATAAGACTCATATGCCCACATAAACCTGCTCAATGCAAGAACCCCATTGGGAGTCAGATAATGTAACTTCAAATTGAACTCCTTTAATACAGCAACTAGGAAGCTGCTGCTAGGGAAGCAAAGCCCGCAATCAAAAAAGGCCCTAAAAACCACAGCTTCCTCTGGCTTGGGCCAGGCACATCTTTAGTCTTCGGTAAACGAACAGAGTCCGTCGGGACCATACCTCGAGTCACCAAGTCGTCGAGGACAGCTTGAGTCATGGATGAACGGCCGAAGCTGTAGCTGATGTCGGACGCCATCGGAGAGTCAGGGACCAAATCGCTCACAGAAGCCTCGACGTCAGACAAAGTGTCGAACAAGTCGTGTGCCTCCATGGAAGCCAGCATGCAATCCCCGAAAAGCGGGCCGCCCAACCACTAGCCCAAACACCTGCAAGCACGGAGTAAGGACCTGAGAACTTGGGAAACCGAGAGCGTGAAGCCACGACGGTGCAAGCTGGGCGCAAGCTGGGCACAAGCAGGGCAACAGCCTCCAGAAGCGCGAAGAAAGACGAGGTTGGAATGAAGCGAGACTAAGGAAGAAGAGCCAGAAGATAGCGACAGATGGGGCGGGGGGGGACCGCCGTCATCAGACACCCCCTATTTATAGTGCAAGCCCTGACCCTCCGAATTCCAGGATCTAACGGTCAAAAATAGCAGGCGATTAGCACAGATCCCCAAAATAGATTAAAAAAGCAGTGCAAACGGACCTCCGCCAGTCGCAGGCGGACCAGGGGGGAAGGAAGGGGACGCAAACCCCCGCGGTCTCCCGAGCTTCGCCCCGCAGGTGTTTGAGGGTTCAGGACCACCTGCGCCGGGCCTCACCCTCAAAGGGGGGAAATGTTGTAACAAGGGGGCGAAGGCTCGGTCAGCCATGCTACCGCTGCCACCAAAAATATCTTTACTGTTTTTTGATTGCAGGAAGTCGTGAGGCGAGGAGGACCTCCGCCTATCGGGCGCAACGAGGGGAAAGTGTTGCGACGTCAAGTGAGACCTTCGCCTTGGAGCCGAAGATCACGAGGAGCCTTCGCATGGAGACTAAGGCCAGAGAACATCTCCGCCCGAGAAGCAAAGATACCCGCACGAGGCGCAAAGGCTCCAAGAAAGCAGAGACCCTCGGCTGCTCCATGGTGAACCCGAGCAGGGGACGAAGGTCCGACGAAGGCACACCAGGGATCAGAGAAGGAGCCGCTACGTGACAAGCGAGTGAGTGGTTGAGCCGAGGATGGGAAGTTACCCGCATACCCCCTAAGTAGACAGGTGGAATCAAGGATATCTCGAGAATATCCGTCCTCCTCAAAGGGATCTCCATGTAATTAACCAAGGGCCATTAGTGTAGCCTATAAATAGTGGTGTAACTACAGTGTACAAGGTGGGTGAGGATTAATTGATTATCCATTTGGCACTCTGAACTCTTGAGCGATCCCTGTGAGCTGTCGCCTTCGAGCGAAGATTTCCCCCTTCGTGTTGCAAAGGGAGCCCTTAACCTCGTGTAGATCGGGGGACCTTTTGCCAACATGGACTTTGATCGAAGTTATATAAAAAGTACTAAATTATCGAATACAAAATCAGAACCATTAGATTAGTTATTACCGGAGTTTTATACTGTCAGATATTTAGTTCATTAGGGACCCTGCATATGCAAAGAGCAACCACGGTAGACACAGATATCTATACTAGTTCGCCCCCTAGAAAGTGTGTAAAAGCCTTACGTATCTTTGCTATTTGTTTGTATTCTGTATTCGGCAAGATCACAAGTACAATATGGCTATCCCTAACAGAGATTCGACCTGAGACCCTCACTATTTATATCAAGGATAACTTGAGGTACAAGACAAAACAATCTAAACCTATGTGGATCCTGTCTTCGAAAATGCTAACTTCGGACACCTCGTTTCTTGGATAGGTTGTCATATCCTGCTTGGACTCCTTTAACCAAGAGTTGGTAGTTGAAAATCTTTGTCGTCGGGTACCCGGGTGTATGCAATGACAGTTATAAATTACATTTTCATAATACTTTTTTAAGATATAAATGCTAATACTATTTACTTTAAACTTTGTCAAACTTCAACTAATTTGATTGGCAAGTATCCCATAGTTACATTTTTTTTTAAGAACTAAGTGAGAACTAAGTGAGTACCCGTGCGTTGCAACGGGAACATATACGCCCCTCTTAATGCTAGGGGCCCCATTAAATTCAAAGTTAATTAGATTAATATAGATTCACGTCTCATTTTCTTAAGGATGGTTAGTAGAATTCAACCTTTCCCCACCAAAAGAACTTAGCATCAGAATTCTTGTGACAACACACCAGCCATTGTCCATCCATCCACAAGAACTCAATACTGAAGAAACATTTGTAGCAGAGGGTTTGATGTCCAGACATAACATTCAGAACAAAGCTTTACATCATTTTACAGAACTTTGGATGCCAATCGGCTAGAATCGGGTGCCTACACAAATCTCAACATTTTGTACATACACATCAAAACAACCTTCCATGGTTAAATGTGGTTATAATGCTTATCCTCCAAACATAATAGTCTAGAAAAAAAAACTGTCAGTCACTACCACCTGGTATCCCAGTCCTGCTCAGCAAAGGAGCAAGAAACCTGATATATATATATAGGTTAGAAATGGACCAGCAAAAATGAAGTCACAACCGTCGATTTCTAAAATGTTGTTTGATATAACTAACTCAGGCGACAAAAACCTTGGCACAAGCACAACTGATACAAGGCACCAAAACACTAAGGTATAGTGGCACTAAGACACTTAGTGCCCCCACCACCACCACCACAACCACACACCCAGAAATCAATCAATGATCACTAATCAAGTCAGTGCATTCTAGCTATAAAACTAACATTCTATATCAAAATCATTCAATGATCACTGATCAAGTCACTGGGCAATGCCTATTGCACAGGATGCAGCAACTCTTGGTCCTACTTCAGCGGCCAAAAATGCAACATGCCAGAACATTAAGACTGGAGATGTGAATAGATCTTTTATACAAATCCACCATGCTCACATATATTATAATGGCACAGAAAACTACATGGAATCTATTTGTTCCTTTTGCTCACGTTAATTAATATAATAATTCTCCAATGGCTATACACGTGACGTGGCAGCACAACATTAGCTACAGCTGGGCATTATCATCACCCAGATGTAAGGTGAGGTCGATGTTCAAAGAGCTAGAGCAGTTGTTTAGCCCTCAGAATATTTCTTCTCTTAGATATGTTTAGGCTACCATTGGCCAGTTTTCTCATGGCTAAAAAGCAGCTTTAATGGCAGATTGAGAGCCTACTCTCATCTTGCACATGCAGGTTCTGAAATTTGAGCATAAATAAGTTTTACTTAACCTATTATAATCTGTCAGCAAAGATAAACCAAAAACTTTGTAAAAGTAAACTGAATGGATATATGCGCAGGAAACTGTAAATATTAATGCTGTTTTTGCACTGCATTATTTTTCATTTCAGATGAGTTATACATCAGAGAAGCTATGGGTCTGATCGGGCTGCACTCATTCAGCTACAGGTGTTGCTGCACTACTGCAAATTCTCTCACACTGCTACAGGATTCAATATAATTCTGTCGCCACAGCTTGTAGCAGCATCCAAAGAATGGTAGCCGAGAAAAAAATTGACGAGTCCATACTGATGAATTAGGAAGTGTACCTTTGCCAATTGATGGATCAGCTTGATTTTTGGAAGGTTATCTTGAGAGGCTAACAACAGGAGTTTCCTGACCTAAACATTAAAGCTATTGACAGTTTCAGAAAAGAAGTTCATATATATGCAAAGAAAAGTAGCATGATGTACAAAACTGAACATTTCCACAAATTCAGATGACAACCAAATGCAGACGAGTAGCTTTCAATGGCCTACAAATGTTATATTTACCCAAACTCACAGTTGAATTTTAGTTGTCACTTGAGTTTGTAGGTAACTGAAAGTTGTGGTTGGCATTTTATGGAACAAACATTTGGTTGGTGCTAGCCAGGTTTTCATTTACCAAGTGCAGTGCGGACTCGATGTCATAATTCAATTGTGTCCATTAGTAAACAGGAATGGAATGCAAGAACCAATAAATTCTAGAGATTTTTTTCATTTCAATTTTTTCATATACAGAACAAGATGATCCCTGAATAGGAAACACAGAACACCGTACTGTCAACAGGTGCTATTTAAACAGATGTCAGGCTATTTAAACAGATTGTCACTTGCAAAATTAAAGATGGCATACTGTTGGATACCACCATGCTGTTACAGGAATCATTGCAGACCTCACATAAATCAGGAGATTTTGTCTTGCTACAAGTAGGCCTTGCATCTAAATTCTAAAAGTACTACTCCACCAAATGCTGCAGGGTCCCATCATTTAGAATAAAGCTAATCTTCTTTTTTTTATCAAGCCAAATGGCTGCAACTAATAGAGTTTACACAAGTTCAGGGTTGACCATTGTCTTTATTGGTCCACGAGAAGCTCCGCCACCGATATCAGAGATAAATAATGAAGCCAAGGGATTGAGACTCGACAAAATGACAAGAGTTAAATTCAATAGTTTTTAGGCATGAAAAATAATTTTAACTTCTGAATCACCTTGCCTTTGTGCTGGAAGAGAACTTTCCACTTATTCTAATTCTACCGACTAACTGCTGCTCGAGAACAAAGCGAGAACTTCTAACTGGAACAAAGTAGCATATATTTAATTAGATCAGATCTGAATAGGATTAAGTCCACTCTTGGCCCTTCATCTGTTGGGTTCGTCTAATTTTGACCCTCAACTACAAAACTGTCTAATGCTGGTACCTCAACTCTCAAAACCATTCACTTGTAGCACCTCAACGCGGGTGAGGCAGTTTTCTCCAATGTGAGGCAGTTGAGGGGCCAAAAGTGGACTTGGGTTCTCCGTTTCGCATAGCAGGAAGGGAAGAGAAAGGGTTGGCACACCTGGCGGTTCTCCTCCCCAGCAAAGTGCCAGATTAAGACTTGTCGAAGGGCGCAACGAAGACCTGAGGAGGCTCGACCCGGCGGTGCCGGTGCGAGGGCCTCCGAGTGCAACGAAGGCGCGCGGGGCTTGGGGCAAGAGATTGTACGGCGTTGGCGCCTGGAAGTCTGGAACGCGACGTCTTCACCAAGACTGGGTCGCATTCGCAGCGGGGACGGGACGGGATGGCGGCTCCGGCTGCAAATCTCCTTCCCGGTGGCGTTCCGGTGGCTGCGGCGGTACGTGGAGGCGGCAGCGAAGGGCTTCGCCATCGGCACAGCGCTCAAGGGCGGCCTCGCGCTCTTCTCCTTCCTCGTCCCCATCTGCAGCCGCCCCTCCCCCAGATCGAAGTCTCTCTCGCGGGAGCACAATTGGTGTGTGCGGTTTCCGGTGGGGCGGGCGGCACGGGAGGTCGCTGGGCGGTCGGGGGTCACGAGGCGTGGGGTCACGAGGGGGGGGGGGAAGCGATGTTTACCGCCGGGCGAATCGATTTCGGTGGATCTGACGATAACAACCAGGCCTTTTTAGTTGTACAGAAAAGGGAGTATATGCATGTTCAGCTCAGGAGGAGGATCTATACAGAGCTATGGCCTATACCATGAACTGTGTCATCAATTAGCGATGTACTGTATGATATATCCACACACCATGCTCCCTAGTCACTAATAGTAATAATAGTATGACCTTTCTACTGACAAATTTTTATACATGTGGACACGAATATGCAGCCACATAGCTGAGAAAACAAGTGCATGGTAAGCACCGTGTATCCCTGGTCAAAGCTTGCTCGAATCCAATGGAGATTGTATTTGCTTCAGTTGTCTGCTATACAGTCTCATGTGTCTGCTCAAATCAGCAGAGCTGCGGAAACCACCGCAAGTAGCATACCAGTACTTACAGTAGCCGTGTGATGAGCGGCAGAAGGAGAAGAGCCGGCAGGAGTTCCTGCGGCGTCCCCTGAGGAGCCACCACCAGGCACATTTCTTGGCGCAGCAGGAGGAAGAGGCGGCTCCTCCACGCTCGAAGAATCCAGTGTCGGCATTGGTGCCACAGATGGCGGCTGGGTTTGGAAAGATTGGAGCAACTGTACAAGGGAGCCAACCCCAACAGGCTGCATGTAGTTGGGCATATCTTTTCCCGGACCTGTACATGTGTTTTCTGCAAATGCAAGGGTATGTAGGTGTCAGAACATGCATGGAGCACAAATACTGCAACTGCATGCGAGCTAGTGAACTATAGATGATGAGATGGCAATTTGGCAAACGATACTTACCTAGGTATCTTCTGACTGTCTTCGGGAAATCAGTTATGATGCCTGATAAATTAAATGACTGAACATGGTAATTGATTTCCACAGTTACATCACCGAAGAAATCCACTGGGTGTGCTACAAACTCATTCCGGAACACCTGTTCATACACATCTAGCCCCGCTGATTGCAGATCTTGCATAAGTCTGTTCTGTCTTATGATAAAATCATAACTTTCAGTGAAAACAGATCTCTTGTCAACAACAACGGCTTCAGCAAACTTCTTAATGTCTTTCAATGAGGAATTAGAAGCGTCCCCGATGCCTAAGGGGAGAGTGTAAACAAGCTTGCATTTTGTTTTCTGCTGCTTCAATTTGACAAGAACAGCACTATCTGTTGACTGGATCAGAACTTCCTTGGTAGGCTCATTATCGAAGCCAGCAGCACTTAAGGCAGTGGTTACAGAATCAACAATGTCAATTCCTAATGACTTTGCTATATATGCAGCATTCTGCAGTACAAAAATATAGATTGATCAGTGAAGAAAGAATACCTTTTATTAAGATAAGTTTCAAGATATTTGACTTCTGGAAAGATTAATAGAATATTTGGTAAGCAATAAGGGAAAACACAACCTTTGCAGAAGTTTATACAAGTTATGTCTGTACTAGTAGCAAAGTAGAACTCATCAGGATAACAACGTTGACCAACTTATATCATTTGTGAATATAGAAAGGAAAACAGATTATTTAGATTTTTTTTTTTTGTCAGACACATAGCAGAGCTGCAAATCATTGTAGAGAAATTTTATTATGGTTGGAAAAACTGAGGAACGTTACTAGTGGCTACAAAAATAGAGGTAACAAAGGAAAAGTAAAAGAAGGATTATATAGACTATTCATCAACATATTGAGAGATTATGAGTTGTATGGGTTTCTTCACTATTTTTCTTCTTAATATAACGATGCACATCTCTCTAGTGTGTTCAAGGAAAAAAACATATTGAGAGGTTAACTATGTTGGGAAAGTTTTTGCTTGTCACATAGTCATGCTTTTTTTCAAATGAAAATGGACAGATATCACATAGTCACAATAGAGGGAAACCAAAAACTGGTGGGAAGTTCAATTCTATGAGACCATATGAAAATAAACAAAACTTCAGTGAAGGTATTACCTCGATAATGATCATGGCACCAGACAAATCCTTATCCATTGCAATTGCAAGAAAGTCAGATAACTTCAGAAACTTCCCTTGATTTGTGTACCTTGGGTTCCTTACAAGAAAATATTCACTCTCTGGGGAAGATATCTTGGCTGTAGATGAGTATGTGCCTTTTGTGAGCTATTCATGTATATGTAATGTTGTTTTACATTTACTCTTGGTAGAAAACAACATCGGGAAATTATATCGACCATGCTACAAAAGAAACTCACGTTTTAAAGCACTACTGTTAATGTTGGCCCAAGTGAGGTTGAATGTGAAGACTCCTGGTGTAGACTGAATTTCTGGAATAACAGAAGGAGGAGTGGCGAAAGGTGTTATCTGAACATTCGTGGTGTCAAGCAGATTGATGGAACTCATGCACATAAGAACTCCATCACTTGTCACTTGAACAGGACAATCAATGAAATCTGCACCATCATCGATGGCACTATGGTAGGCCAGATCTGTACAGTCCGGATAGTCTCCACTAGCACCATTATGCGAGATAACTAAGGGTTTTCCTGTAAAGAAGCACTAGAAATGATTAAACTGAGCTGAAATAGAATATGTCGAACCATCATGGTACAATTTACTAAGGTAGGCCTGACTCCCATATGAAACATACCATGATCAGTCTTACTTGAATCCAGTTTAGCAAAACAACCTGCAAATGAGAAGATTCAGATGCAATAACAATGAACTGTATGCTTATTTCTTCATAAAAGCAACTAAATATCATAATAAGTTTTCGCGTGGGCACAAACATATCTTAAAATGTTTGGTAAGGTTATTTTAGACCCTACAAAATGGGGGTTTACGACACAAACACACTATTATTAACCCGAGGTGTTAGAACACGTAAGTTCCATAGGAGGGTTGTAATGTTATGCCTTAACTTAAGAAATGTGCAGATCCAAAATATTGTTGTAGTAGAACAAAGGAAGTATTTCACAGGATAATATAATAGAAAACAGGTCAAAATCGATAACCACATTGTAGTTGAATCTTTATCATGTACTGTACTAATAATGCAAAACTTTTAGTAGCTTACCAATTGCCTCTGATGCAGTAATAGGGTGGTCCGACAGTACACCATCAACAGAGAATCCACCATCACTGATAAAGTTTAGGTATTCCGCCAAAGGATCGTAGCTGTAGTTATAGGGAATAACTCTATCATTGGCAAAATCAGAGGCATATATTTCCAGCCCTGCTTTGTGCGCCTCTGTGACAATCGATGTGGACCGCTGCAGATAGTTATCGTCCGTCACATGCCAAATGTAGTTCTTGGGGACCATTATGCCGGATGCAACGGACTTAACGAACGTCAGGTTCCTCAACAGCGAGCCATATGTTTGGTTCACAGAGTGATCTAAGAGGGATTCCTTAAGAAAACTGTACACGAGCTTTGTTTTGCGACCAACTCTTGCAGATATATTTCGGAGGAAGCCCAATTCAGGCGACGAGATGTAATCCATGGATACCTGCTTTCGGATTGAAAGTATGTAGCTGCGCATGTCCAAACCATGTTGTTTGTAGAAGATGGGATGCTACACGTGTGGAGGAAAAACAAAAGGAAATTAGCTTTTGAAGGTAGCATACCCACTTACCACTAGCAAGTAGCAACAGATTAAAGTAATGATTAAGTTCCAGGAATCGTAATTCGACCTGGATATTCAGCCAAACAGGAGACGTGTTGACAAGGGACTGAAAGTAGGTGACATTGACGATAGGATAGATGCCGTCGAGCCTATCAGTGCGAGACCAAATTGCTTGTGTTACTGCTCAATATATGGTAGTAGATAATCAGTTCAGGAGTATAGCTCACATCATTACAAGAAATCTGCAAGCCATAAAAAGCACATGACCGTGTAGAAAGAAATGCTTTGAGCAAACAAACATACAAAAAAATATTAGTAGTAAAAATAATGTCAATGCAAACAACTTATTAAGATGTCCATAATGTAAAACTAATACTAACAATCTAACACCACCGCTGGGCTTCTTTGTTGCTTACGAGAAACGGACTGAAGCTCAGCGAAGGTGAAGTCGGAGGCAAACCATCCGGTTTTGTGGACGCCGTCGATGAGATAGGTCCGCTTCCTGTTGGCGAAGACACGGTCGACGGTGGTGCAGTTCTTCATGTTGATGTCCCGGAGGCAGACCCCGACGCCGTCCTTGGTGAGCTGGAGGTCGCACCACATGGCCGTGCCGGGCGCGCTGGCGGCCACCGCGAAGACGTACGCGCCTAGGCTGGAATCCGGAAACAGCCCTGAGAACCCGCCTTCCGCCACCACCACCGGAGCCGCGCCTGCAGTGCAGAGAAGAGAAGGAAGAAGCAATAGTATGCAAGCAGAGTGCTGCAGTGCAGGTACTGAGGTACTGTAGGCAGCTAGGACGGCACCGGCACCGAGGAAGCTGTAGACAAGGAAGAAAGGGGTGGGTTATTACCGGTGAGGGTTTTGTAGTCGGAGGGGAGCCGGGGGCCCTGCGCGGCGGCGCCGCCGACGAGGCAGCCCAGCAGCAGCAGCAGCGCGGCGGCGGCCACCGCTCCACCACCCGCACCGCGTTCTCCTCCTACTCCGCCATGGGGCCTACTCCTCCCCATCCCCGAAGCTTCCAGAACCTTCCGGCGGCGCAGTGGAACTGGGGGAGAAGCTGTGGCTGTCGCTGCAGCCTGCAGCAGCACTGATGAAGTGATGCTGACTGAAACGACCTGTTGTGTTTTTTTTGGCAGGCCAGCATATGCATATATACCGGCCGGCCGCCGTAGGCCCGCTTTCAAACACCGGCCCCACCAGTCTGTGCGCAAGGAAGGTGGCGCACTGAGGACTGGCCCACCGCTCAGTGAGACGCTCGTGACCACGCGCTGCGTCGGCCACAACGAGCGGGCAGTGGATGACCGTGGGGCGTGGGATCCTTTTTCTAATTTTTAAGCAGGAGTACTTCATTCAGTACACAATTTTGCAATGCCTCTAATTCTCCGTCTGTTTAAAAAACATGCAACTACGGGTTACGTGTCGGATAAAATAGTTCACGTTTGACCAAGTTTTTAGGAAATAGTTTTCGTATTTATAGCTTCAAATTAATATATTATGAAAATAGATTTCATAAGTAATCTAATGGTGTTTATTTGATATTATAGATATTTATAGTTTTTTATTTATAATTGGTCAAAGTTGGTACACTGAAACATGTTACTATAGTAGAATTGTATGTTTTGTGGGATAGAGAGAATATCTTTTTTTATGGATGGAATCTCTGCTCACACTAGACATGCTAGTTACATTAGTTATAGCGCTTTGCCGTTTACCATTTTTTTTTTAACTTGGCATATGGTAGTAGCTCTCAGGGCGTGTTTGGTAACCTTTATCTGCGAGGCACGGCTAGCTGACCTGGCTGTGGTCGCTTATGCCTGGCTCCTACGATGCAAAACCTCACGTGTTTATTTCATGGACTAAGCGCGTCGAGCTAAAAAAAATTCGTGGACTAAGCGCGTCGAGCTAAAAAAAAAAAAAATCATCTTTGTTTTGCCTATACGTTTGTATCAGTCGACGTGCCTATCTTGCATAGTTGCATGCAAGAAAAGGTAGTCTTAGAACCATCTTTTCCTTTTCTCTCTTCATAAGCATTTCATTGCCTGTACTCTCTGTTTGTAAATTTTTGAGTTTTCTTTTAATCTATTTTCTGTAGGGGCTCTCGCCCCTCCAGTTTCTTAAAAAAAATAAATAAATAAAAATCATTTCATTGAACACGGCACTAGCTCGTCTGCCATCCACCATTGCTCCATGCGCCAGCTGGTCGCGCAATTAGCTGCTCGCTCCTAGCGTTGTTAGCTGCTTTGCTCGCCATGGCGCCGGCTCCGGTGCCCCGCGCGCACGTCGTCCTAGGAGCCAAAGAAGTGGACATCGACGACGACGGTGACCCCGTGCAGTAGTATAGCAGGCAGGTGGAGCGAGAGTGAAGCCACATCTCGATGCACCCCCCGTGCAGCACCTCGACGAGCACCTTTTGGCGGCGGCGGCGCAGCCTGCAAACATGAAGCGGCGCGCACCTCGGTGGCGGCGGTGTAGCGCCGAGACTGGATCAGATGAATAAAACACGGAGTTGCACTTTAGAGGGCGCGGGTCACCCCTTAGCCTGTGAATTTTTAGTCTGAAACTGGGAGATAAGAAGCCGTCTTAGTGCCACACAGTTGTAAAGCGCAGCGCACTTGCCCTCGCGTTTAGCTGCGGCAGATTCGCTAAAAAGGGCACGCAGCCCACACGGGCGGTGCGATCAAAATCAAATGATGGCATGGCCCGGCCGCATGGTGCACGATACGCACTTTGCAGCATAACGAACCAACTGTGTGAACTATCTCCCTGCCGTTCCCTTCCCACTAACCAATGCAGGGCACACTACTACACAAAAGCTCCCTGCTGGTGGTTAGGAACGCATTTCTACAGGCGTTTCTCCCAACCACCAGCGGGAAAAGCCATCGCCTGTAAAAAAATTGATTTCTACAGGCGGTTCCTAAAGAGAACCGCCAGTAGAAACCCGTTTTCTACAGACAGATCTATTTAGGAACTGCCTGTAGAAATCGGTTTTCTACAGACGGTTCAGTTAACTGACCGCCTGTATTTATTTTTTCGCCTTTTTTTAAAAACAGGCTGTGCACTGTTTTTCTAATATTTTAATATAATATAATATTAAATATATTATGTCCTATTATAGTGTTATTATCAATACATATATACAAGCATGTAATTAATTAATTATATTCAAACATATTTAATATACACTTCTAAGTTTTTACATCACATGCGATATCGATACAATACACTAGTAATCTTGACGCTGAAGATTTAGCCTACCAACGTCTGTTAGCTCTCTATACTTAGGCTGTGCTAAGATGCCGGTAGCATCGTGATATTTGCCGTCGAATGATATGACTTGTTTCAACATGAAATTGCACACGTTCTCGACGATGCCCAGCAACGTTTTTTCTGACATGTTATTTGTCCTTTCTATCTTACATCCCCGTCCCTGTATAAACATCATTTTTTCACTTGATTATTACACATTAATTTAAACTTTAATAGACATATTGTTGCTTGTGTATTAATTACCTCAGGGTCTGTATCGTCCGTTCACTCTCATGAACTCGCACACGTAGAAAGTAACATGAATTTGTAAATATAAAGTGAAATTTGTAAATATAATATAAACTCATATCATACAATATAATATTTTTTGCAGTCTGTGCACGGACAATATATGTGCTTCATGTCTGCTAGCATGGCTCTTAGTGGCATCAATGAACCTGTTGACCTTAGGTACGTATGATGGATCGACTCTTGGTAACTTATACATCCAGCATGACCTATCCATTATTACCTGTAAATAACAAATTAAATGAAATAAGAGACAGTAATGGTGGAACCCTAGATCCAAAAGGTGGCTAAATACAGCAAGGATGGTTAAAGAGATGTAAGAGGTAAATAAACTAAGCTTTTTTAGCAATCTCCTCCAATGAAAGTCGGTGAAATGTGGACCTCCAAATCACCTCCAATGGAAGTTGGTTGCGAGTTACTGCTTAGGTCGAGAAGGAAGAATGGTTATTTACTATTATAATCTTCCATTAAATTACGTAAATACTACTACACATGCATGTGTCAATTTAGTATTATAATCTCCCATTAAATCATGTTAATCATACTACACATGCAAAGTCATACAAACATGTATTAAATACTTATATATTTTAATGCAATTAAAACTACTTAATATGCACCGAAAAATATAAATATATGACTAACAAATTAAATAAAAGACGTTTCTCAAGAAAAAATTACATAAAAGACATTATCTTTCTCTCTCTTCATGCATAACACACCATTAATGGAGGAGAGAACTAACCATGTTGAGAGAGAGGAGAGAAACTAATTAAACTAAGAAGCAATCATGATAAGAGAGAGGATAAACTTCATCTAACCATGTTGAGTGACCTCATTTGAAAAAAAAGACAACAACCTAGCTATTCCTATCTCTAGCTCATGGTGAAACCCTAGATCCAAAATATAGCAAAATGAAGCAAAGAATGGTTAAAATGAGGTTAGAGGTATGTAAACTAACCTTTTTTAGCAATCTCCTTCGAAGAAATGAAGATCAAAACATCTCCCCTTATATTTGGTGAAGTCTGGACCTCCAAAATCGCTAACTATGGAAGTTGGCTGCGAGTTACTGTTCGGCTCGGGGAGGAAGAAGGGGTATTTATAGCAAATCTAATACAGACGGTTCACTTACACTTAAGGAACCGCTTGTAGAAAACTCATTCTACATGAGGTTCTCTTAACTGAACCGCCAGGAGAAATGCTCTATTTCTACTGGCGATTCAGTTTTTTTAGATAATGAAAACAAGTTCCAGCCTCTACCATCCGGAGATGATACACAGCTGATAAAGATACAAACGCATCACGGCCCTAGGCCACCAACGACAATGTCCAAAGGAGCGACACAGATGCTCGGACACTCTCAAAACCACACGGAGCCCAAACACAAAACAAGCAAAACAAGATCCCTAGGAGGCTACACTCCAAGGCGAAATCTGTTCCTCCACCCAAAATATGCCAAGGCCACCATCAAAAAAATTTCCAGTTTCTTGCATCCTTCTATGAACAGTGTCCGCTCTTTCTCATCAAGCAGCAGGGACCACTGTCGGATCCAGTACGTCATCCTAAATATTACCTGCACAAAAGTGATAGATTTAGTTTTGTTAAATACCATATCATTTCTATTCAACCGTATACACCAGCATAATGCTGCCACTCCTAGTAAAACTCTATTCTTGAGATTGGTCCCAAAACCGACCAACCAGGATCCAAAAAGATGAGCAATACTAGAGGGAGGTTGAATTCCAAAGCTAATATAAATTGTGTTCCAAATAAATCTTGCAAAGTGACAATCCAAGAAGAGGTGTTGTATAGTCTCTTCCTGAGTGCAAAAACAGCATTTAGTATTACCCTGCCAGTTTCTTTTCACAAGGTTAGCTTTCGTAAGTATGACCTCTTTTTTTAAGAAACCAAAGAAAGATTTTGATCTTCAAAGGCAGCTTAAGCTTCCACAGATCATTTTTTCAGGTAAGATCCCCCTGCTAATCAATAGATTATACATCGAACTTACCGAAAATATACCTTTTTGGCTCGCTTTCCAATGAAACCCATCCTTATTGTTTGTTAAACAAATCGGAATCACTTTCGAGACCAAATCGGTCCAAGAAGCCAAATTGTCATTGATCAATCCTCTTCTAAAAGATACATTAAGTGGTATTGTCCTTAGGACATTGGCTACCGTATCATACTTTTTCCTTACTAACCTGTAGAGGTTGGGATAGATGACTTTGAAAGGGCTCTCACCCACCCACGCATCCTTCCAGAACCTAATGTCTTTCCCATTTTGTACCTTAAAGTACCCTCTCGCCAAAAAATCATCTTTCACCTTCAAAAGACCAGTCCAAAAGTGAGAGTCACCCGGCCTATGCTTAACTTGAGTTAAGGCTGTGGAAGACATGTATTTTTTCCTTAAAATTTCCTGCCATAGCCCTCCCTCATTGGTGAGCCTAAATAACCACTTACTTAGTAAGCACTTATTTTGCACGTCAAGATTCATAATACCTAACCCACCATACTCTTTTGGCGTACAAAGAATATTCCATCTAGCAAGGCAATATTTCCGATTGTGCTCATCCTCCTGCCAGAAGAAGCGCGACCGATAAAAGTCTAATCTTCGCAATACCCCTCTAGGTATCTCGAAGAAGGATAGCATGAAAAGGGCCAAGCCGGAAAGGACTGAATTAACTAGAACCAGTCTGCCTCCATAGGAGAGCATTTTCCCTTTCCAACTGCTTAGTTTTTTTGGAACTTTTCTTCAATATTCACCCAATCCTTGTTGGAAAGCTTTCTATGGTGCATCGGTATTCCTAGATACCTAAAGGGCATTGTCCCCACCTTGCACCCAAATAAATGTTCATAATCTCGCTCACTCTCTTTAGCAGCTCCATAACAAAAGAGCTTTCTCTTATGGAAGTTAATTTTTAGTCTCGACAAAAGCTCGAATGTCTTCAGGACCAGTTTAAGCTCTCTCGCCTGCGAGATGTTGTGACCCAAAAAAAGAATGGTGTCATCTGCATACTGCAGTATAGACAAACCATTATCTACCAGATGGGGGATCACACCCTGAAAATAACCACACGCTTTAGCCCTGGAAATCAGCGTGGCCAACATGTCAGCTACCAGATTAAAGAGAATGGGTGACAAAGGGTCACCTTGCCGCAAACCACGTTTAGTTTGGAAAATCGACCAATATCATCGTTAACTTTGACCCCTACGCTTCCCCCTCGCACTATCTGATCGATCCAACCACATCACTTTGGCGAGAACCCTTTCATCCTAAGAGTTTGCTGCAGGAAAGACCAATTCACTTTATCATATACTTTTTCAAAGTCTAACTTTAAAAGTAGCCCATCAAGTTTCTTGCGTTTGATCTCATGTAAAGTCTCATGCAACACTACAACACCGTCCAGTATATTCCTTCCCTTCAAAAAAGCGGACTGAGAGGGTTGAATAACCTTTTGAGCCACTAGTGCTATCCGGTTAGTCAACACCTTCGTAAAAATTTTGAAACTGACATTTAGCATACAAATGGGCCGGTATTGCTGGATCTGCATGGCTTCTTTTAATTTTGGGATAAGAGTAATTATACCAAAATTGAGGCTGTACAAAGGGAGATTACCTTTATGAAATTCACTAAAAAGCTCCAAAAGGTCTCCCTTAATTACCTCCCAAAAAACTTGGTAGAACTTGGCCAGGAACCCGTCCGGTCCTGGTGCCTAATTTTTTTTTCATCCCAAACACAGCCTCCCTAATCTCCTTTTCCGAGAACTCCATATCTAGTATATCGTTCTCCAGCTGTGAGACCTGGGTTATATCATTCTTGTAGGTTTCAACCAGAGTAAAATTATTTCTTTCCGGCTCCCAAAAAACCCCTTATAATAATTGGTGATAAATTTCTTAAGATTATCATCCCTAGCAATTGTACCTTCCTCCTGCTCTAATCTAAAGATTCTTGTCCTTCTATGCTTCCCGTTTGCCACAAGATGAAAGTACTTTGTATTCCCGTCCCCTTGCAACAAACGCTTAGTTTTGGCACGTTGATACCATTTAACCTCCTCTTCCCTAAGGAGATTAGCTACCCTCTCCTTATAATTATGTTTAAGTTCAACTTCCTCTCGAGAGAGCGGTTGCAGCTCCGCCTTAATATCCAGTGCATTCGCTTTCTGGATGAGTTCTGCTTTTTCTTTTTTTGTAGTTCCCACTTACATTTTTGGCCTAGCCTCTTAGAAACTATCTAAGCCTTCGGATTTTATTTTGCCATCTCTGCATTGGGGAATCGCCTCTGGACTCATTACGCCAAATACCAGCTACTAAGTCCTGGAATCCCTCACGCAGAAACCAACCCAATTCGAACTTGAAATCCGAATGTTTATTTCCATGCGTGCCATTACCCGTATCCATAAGCAACGGCGTATGGTCCGAAATCTCACGAGTTAGCGCATGTACCGTAGTTAGAGGAAACTTGGCCTCCCACTCGGTACTTACGAGAATACGGTCTAGAAGCTCAAATGTGGGTATCTCCCTAAAGTTAGCCCAAGTGAACTTCCTGTTGGATAGCTCTAATTCCCTGAGGTTTAGATTGTCAATGATGGCGTTAAAAAGGAAAGGCCAGCGCGCATCAATTCTTTGATTATTTTTCTCTTGCGAGTTTCTTATAATGTTAAAATCACCCCCACAATAATGGGGTCCGATTCCTTCGCACAAGACTGTACCAATTTCGTAAGGAACATCTCTTTTAACTCTGCTTGGGCAGCCCCATAAACTGCCACAAGAATCCAGCAGAAGCCATCCGATTTGTTCCGAACACGGAATTTGACATAGAAATCGCCCTCGTCGATACTCCCAATATCGAAGGTATCCAAATTGACCCCGAGTAAAATACCCCCAGACCTCCCATGAGGTTCTGCCCAATGCCAAAAAAATTCCTGGCCTCCGTAAATATTTGCTAAAACCGATTTAGAGAAGTCCTTTTTTTCCTGTTTCAAGGAGAGCGATGAAGTCTAACTTCTGCTCCCTCGAAAGGTCTGCTAGAATTCTATATTTAGCCAAGTTACTAAGACCTCTGCTATTCCAGAAAAGACCTTTCATTGAGACACCACTTTTTTAGAGACAAGAATCTTGACCTTCGGCTTTTTCTTTGTTCTAGTCCGGAAATCACTACTTAGGTGATTAATATCATCATCATAAAGATCCCCTAGTCAAAAATCACAGAAATCTTCCACTGTGTCATACTCGGAATCCTCTTCCTCTAGAATAGAATCCAGAACCGAAGCACCAGAACCATCCTTTCCAGCACTGTTGCCTAACCCATCATTATTTTGGGAATTTTCTAAAGTAGATAGTGAATCTAGCACATCCTGAGAATTGTTTCCCACGGAAACCCCCAATCTATAACTTTGGAAAATAAAATATTGAAAGGAACAGGCAAATCAGACGAGACCGAAGGTGTACCTTCGTTGAAGTCCAGGTTCCGCAATGCCGCCCGCTTCTTCGCTCGCTGCACGGAGTCCTCATCACCATATTTAGCCAGCCGCGGGCTAGACCGCTTCGGAGTCAAGCGGGTCTCCTCAATCGCCGCCGCCGCTAGCAAGGCCTCCTTGCCCGGGAACAGTGAGCGCTTCTCCGGAGCCAGCAACTCCGCCCCAGCCAGCGAGTGAGAGACGGGCGGCAGCTGCAGCTTCAGCATCCCCTGCAAACCAGCTGGAGGAGCCGCCGCCACCTGCATCTGCATAACCTGCTCCTGCAGCACCGGTGTCACGATAGAGCTTGCAGCCAAAGGCGCCACAACCGCCAGCTGCGGTAGACCAGGCCGCATAGCAGCAGCCACCTGCCTCACGTCCACACTCGGCACCACCTCGTTAGGATCATCAAGCAGATCGTAATCCTCATCCGAATTCGCCTCCTCTGTTTCATGCATGACAGCATCTGCACACTCCATCAGTACCTCATCCATAGCCGCATCCACTATTTCCTTAGCCATCAAGGCCAAGTCATGCCCCGGCGGCTGCTGTCCATCATGAACAGCCCCTTCATTCCCATCA